>CM026270.1:23589453-24317327 GCA_014851425.1 Senna tora | reverse complement strand
TTTCGATAATGAGTGTTTCGAAAACGTGATATTCATTTTTATTTTTTTTAATCAGTTTTCGTCAATGAGTGTTTCAAAACTTGATATTCATTTTTGTTTTTTTAGTAAGTTGTCGCTAATGAGTACTTCAAAAACTTGATATTTATATTTCTTTTTTAATCAGTTTTCAGCGATGAGTGTTTCGAAAACTTGATATTCATTTTCCTTTTTTAATCAGTTTTCGTCGATGAGTGTTTCGTAAAATTTATATTCATTTTAATTTTTTTAATAATTTTCGTCAATAAGTGTTTCGAAAACTTGATATTCATTTGTTTTTTTTTAGAAAGTTTTCGCTAATGAGTGTTTCGAAAACTTGTAATTCATTTTTCTTTTTTTTAATCAAGTTTTGCCGATGAGTGTTTCGAAAACTTGATATTTATTTTTCTTTTTTTAATCAATTTTCGCCGATCAGTGTTTTCGAAAACTTGATATTCATTTTTCTTCTTTTAATCAGTTTTCGCCGATGAGTGTTCTGAAAATTTGATATTCAATTTTCTTTTTTTAATCAGTTTTCGCCGATGAGTCTATCGAAAACTTGATATTCATTTTTCTTTTTTAATTTGTTTTTGTCATTGAGTATTTCGAAAACTTGATATTCATTTTTAATTTTTTAATCAGTTTTAGCCGATGAGTGTTTTCGAAAACTTGATATTCATTTTTCTTTTTTTATTCTGTTTTCGCCGATTAGTGTTCTGAAAACTTTATTTTCATTTTTATTTTTTTAATAAGTTTTCGACGATGAGTGTTTCGAAAACTTGATATTTATTTTTATTTTTTTAATCAGTTTTCGCCGATGAGTGTTTTGAAATCTTAATAGTCATATTTCATTTTTTAATCAGTTTTCGCCGATAAGTGTTTCGAAAACGTAATATTTATTTTTCTTTTTTTAAATAGTTTTCGGCGATGAGTATTTCGAAAACTTGATATTCATTTTTCTTTTCCTTAATCAGTTTTCGCCGATGAGTGTTTCGAAAACGTGATATTCATTTTTCTTTATTTAATTAGTTTTCACCGATTTATGTTTCGAAAACTTGATATTAATTTTTCTTTTTTTAATCATTTTTCGCTAATGAGTGTTTCGAAAACTTGATATTCATTTTTCTTTTTTTTAATTTGTTTTCGTGGATGAGTGTTTCAAAAACTTGACATTCTTTTTTCTTTTTTTAGTAAGTTTTCGCTAATGAGTGTTTCGAAAACGTGAGATCATTTTTTTAATCAGTTTTTGTCGATGAGTGTTTCGAAAATTTGATATTCATTTTTCTTTTTTTAGTAAGTTTTCGCTAATTAGTGTTTCAAAAACTTGATATTTATTTTTCTTTTATTAATCAGTTTTCACCGATGAGTGTTTCGAAAACTTGATATTCATTTTCCTTTTTAATCAGTTTTCGCCGATGAGTGTTACGTAAACTTGATATTCATTTTTCTTTTTGTAATCATTTTTCATCGATGTGTATTTCGAAAACTTGATAATCATTTTTCTTTTTTTACTAATTTTTCGCCGATGAGTGTTTCGAATACATGATTTTTATTTTTATTTTTTTAATCAGTTTTCGCTAATGAGTGTTTCCAAAACTTGATATTTATTTTTCTTTTTTTAATTTTTTATCACCAATGAGTATTTCGAAAACTTGATATTCATTTTCCTTTTTTAATCAGTTTTCGCCGATCAGTGTTCGAAAACTTTATACTCATTCTTATTTTTTAATTAGTTTTCGTCGATGAGTATTTCGAAAACTTGATATTCATTTTTCTTTTTTTAGTAAGTTTTCGCTGATAAGTGTTTCGAAAACATGATATTAATTTTTCTTTTTTTAATCAGTTTTCACCTATTAGTATTTCGAAAACTTGATATTCATTTTCCTTTTTTAATCAGTTTTCGCCGATAAGTGTTTTGAAAACTTTATATTCATTCTTATTTTTTTAATTAGTTTTCGTCGATGAGTGTTTCGAAAACTTGATATTCATTATTCTTTTTTTAGTAAGTTTTCACTAATGAGTGTTTCGAAGACTTGATATTAATTTTTCTTTTTTTAATCAGTTTTTGCCGATGAATGTGTCGAAAATTTGATATTCATTTTTCTTTTTTTAAACAGTTTTCGCTGATGAGTGTTTTCGAAAACTTGATATTCATTTTTCTTTTTTTGATCAATTTTCGCCGATGAGTGATCTGAAAACTTGATATTCATTTTTCTATTTATAATCAATTTTCGCCGATGAGTGTCTTGAAAATTTGATATTCATTTTTCTTTTTTTTAATCAAGTTTTGCCGATGAGTGTTTCGAAAACTTGATATTTATTTTCCTTTTATAATTAGTTTTCGCCGATGAGTGTTTCGATTACATGATATTCATTTTATTTTTTTTAATCAGTTTTCGTCGATGAGGGTTTCGAAAACTTGATATTCAATTTTCTTTTTTTAGTAAGTTGTCGCAAATGAATATTTCGAAAACTTGATATTTATTTGTAATACCCCGGAAAATTTCAAGGATTAAAGAATGATTTATTTAAAATTTCGAGGATTTAAGAATAATTTATTCCGGGCTAGGATTTAAAACCTTAAAATGAATATAGGAAAAAAATATGAAAGTTAAAAGAAGCCGGAAAGGAAATTTTTTTCAAAGATTGTAATACCCGAGAAAATTTTTCGAAGTTTAAATAGGAAAATAATTTTTAGTATTTAATTCAGGACCTAAGAAATTGGAAACCTGAATTAAATAGGAAAATGGATTAAATTAAAAATACAAATTTTTATTATTTATTTAATTATTAATTAATTTATTTTTAATTATATTTATTTATTTATTATTTATTTATTTAATTTTATATTTAATTTTAATTATTATTATTATTAAGTGGGAGGGGGTGCCTACGTTGGAGAAACAAAAGAAAAAAAAAAGGAGAAAGAAAGGGGAAGAAGCCGTGGGTTTAAGAATAGAATAAAAAAGAGAAAAAAGAAAGAGAAAGAGAGAGAAGAGAAACGAGTGAGGAAGAAAGAAAGAAAATGGAAGAGAGAGAAAGAGCCGTGAGTAAGAGAGAGAGGGGGGTTCACCGGGAATCCGCCGGAGAAGAGCTAGCCGACGCCAGGAAAAGTCACCGGAGCTCGGTTACAACATCTTCCACACCTCCCATCAATCGAATCAAGGTTGGTAACCCCAATTTCATTCTAAACCCTCAATTTTTCCATTTTTAGGGATTCCTTCGATTGACCTTCGATTGAATTGTTTTGAGGATTGATTGAGACCTAGAAAGTGTTCTTGAACACTTAGTTGGGGTAGGAATCAAAATTATATTCTCCGGATTTGCCCAAATTCGAATTTGGAAGGATTTGGGGTTGAAATTATAATTATTTTCAAATTGGGAAAAATTGTTGATAATTAGGATTGAGCTTGGATTTGAGTAATAGGCTTGGATTGATATTGTTGACATTATAATTATTTCTAAATTGGGGAAAATTGTTGATAATTAGGATTGAGCTTGGATTTGAGTAAATAGGCTTGGATTGGTCCTATTGAAATTATATTGTGGAAATATTAGCTGAACAAGACCCGGTGAAGAGCCGACCCGAGGTTATTAAGGTTGAACCTTGGCACTAACATGCCGGGTCCCTGCTCAATTTGCCCAAATGTGCTTTAAGGGCGATGTTGAAGGCTCCAAACCTCTTCTTTTCAATCTTAACACCCTAGAATAATTCTAAATATGCTATCAAGCATCAAGAATTAATTTAGGTACTTTCTTGTTTCCCAAGAGTGGAAGCTTGCGGAACAATGAAATCCAATTTCTAAATTTCAACCTTCTCCCCTCATAAATATTTAGGAAACCTTAAATAGGATAATTGGAGGTATATTGAGGTTTTGAAACTAGATTTCTTAGAACCCAAGTAGAAATACAAGTTGAATTAAAATGCATAGACCTTCCTAGAATTAGGATTCCTTCCAACCAAGCTAGATAAGCTTCCTTAGATGCGAATACAAGTTAGGTAGAGGTATAGTACTCAAATCCAAGTATGTGAAACACTCAAGTAGAGTGTCAATTGCGAGTAAGTCAAGTGCTCGAGAGAGGATACACATAAGTTGGGATAGAGAAGTCCAATAAGACCAAGAGCTTGACTCTGTGGCAACCATGGACTACACGTGAGAGTAATGGAGAGATAAATAACAAGTTAAGCTAACTAATAACCTTAATGAAGTAAATGTTGTTCTTATAGGAACAACGGCACACGATTGAGTGCAACAGAAACTCCGAGGAGACTAAAGTTACAGGAGATGATTGCATGGAAGGTTGGCCAAGGTGAGGGTTCTTCCATCTCTGCTCCTAGCGTTGTATGCTTATGTGGATTACATGAGTACGTATATTCTCTGCTTGTCTAGTATGTGTTAGCTAGAGATATCGAATGCTAAAAGAATGAAAGAACTAGAAAATATGTTGTGGAAAGTAGCTTGGATAGGAAGACATAGGAGTAGAGTATAATTGTTTGCTTTGATTTGTGTGTTACAAATCCAACTCATACACTCCGGAGGCATGATGAGTATTTTATTAAATCTTTTCCACGACGGTGGCAAGAGTCCTTGTACGGAAGGACTAAACTTTATTTTGAAAACTCGTCACGACGGTGACTCAAATTATAATCATGCAAAGGGAGTTATTGGTGGGTTTCAGATTTGATTATGCTAGCGATGGGATACATTGACTAGAACAACGTCAGATGGCACTTGAGACCTTAGTTTTATAATCACCATGACGATGGTCATTGCCCTATCCTGGCAATAGGGTCAGAAAGGTTTTATATTGCTATGACGATAGCTTGAGGCTCAGAGAGTGCATCTGGACGGGTATATGAGTTATATCCTGTTGAGGATACTTGTACATATTAAAAAGGAGAGGAATTGTTGATCCTTTGGGAAATATACAAAAAATCCTATTAATATGTAAGACCAAGATAAGAAAACACGGGAGGAACCTACAGGTGAACCGTGAGCCTGATCTTGCAGAAGAGAAATCATCCTGTTTAGATGGTCCAGGGTGTATCAGTGGCCAGGCTTTGAGACGTTGTGCCGTGCCCGCCATTGTGACCTGGTTGGGTAATGGACGAGTGGGCTCAAGCTATTGCCTTGCAGCAAGGGGTCAGGACGTGCCACATGGTGGCTACGTATTAGTTGTTTGATAGATAGAAGTTGATTGTGTTTGATTAACAGAATTGTCACGAGGTGACCAGTACCCAAGTGAATGGGTTGAGTATGCTTTGCCACGTGGTGGCCAGTAACCCGAGTGCACGGGTTCGAAGTAGAAAAGCCACGTAGTGGCTAGTAGATACCCTAGAGTGGGAGAGATTAAGTAGATGTATGTTATAGTATCTATGTGTATATACAAATTGTCTGTGTTTGCATATAATTGCTGATTGTGCAGTGTAGTGGTGACGTACAGGATTACATCACCACAACGTCTTGTTTGATTCAAACATGCTGAACGTGAGAAGACCGGTAAGTAAAAGCCGGCACTATATGTTATATGATTACTTGATGATTGATGATGTGGAACAAACTGCTGTATGCTTATATCTGTTAAATGCATGCGAGTGTTTGGGTGAAATTTCTGTTGGTGTGATCACCAAGAATGTATGCTAATTAACAGAACTGGTTGTTTTTGCATGTGATTGTGTATGACTCCCAAACCCAGTGCTATGGTACCCACCTTGCGCCGGGGATGGGAGAGTCATCACTGAGTCACGTGGTTAAGACTCACACCTCATTTTTACTACACAGAGAGAGGTTAAGTACAGACGGAAGAAGTCTCGGTGGAGCGAGGAATGAACAAAACTTTTCAAGACCCCAACTTGTTCATGTGGGTGAATAAATTGTAATTATAATTTAATTTACTTTATCATGTATCATAAGTAAAGGCTAGACGTACCCAACTATATTGTATCATTAAATCTAGAACTGTCAGCTTCACACATCTGAAAGATCAGACTCTATTTTACTGCGATACATGGAAAATTTGTTTTCAGAAATGTATATATATACATATATCTGTTGCTTGTGAATAAGATAGGTAACATCTTCGGATGTGTAGCCAGTACACATGTTATATATATTATGTGTGTTTTCCTATATCTATATCCTGAAGCGGCACTGGCCGTGGATTTGCTTGCCTAGGATAGGCCACCATTTCGGTGTAGCTATGGTATTATACTGCATGTGGATGTATTTTCAATAATAGATATTCTGTCAATTAGGTGATAAGGCTTACAGGCATGGGGATATTCCATGTGTCTATGCCGGTCACGGCCATCTAAACGGGGGTCATGACAATATTTTTCTTTTTTTAATCAGTTTTCACCGATAAGCGTTTCGCAAACTTAATATTCATTTTCCTTTTTTAATCAGTTTTTGCCGATCAGTGTTTCGAAAACTTTTTATTCATTTTTATTTTTTTAATCAGTTTTTCGCTAATGAGTGTTTCCAAAACTTGATATTTATTTTTCTTTTTTTAATCAGTTTTCAGCGATTAGTATTTCGAAAACTTGATATTCATTTTCCTTTTTTAATCAGTTTTCGCTTATAAGTGTTTCGAAAACTTTATATTCATTCTTATTTTTTTAATTAGTTTTCGTCGATTAGTGTTTCGAAAACTTGATATTCATTTTTCAATTTTTAGTAAGTTTTCGCTGATGAGGGTTTTGAAAACTTGATATTTATTTTTCTTTTTTTAATCAGTTTTTGCCGATGAGTGTTTCGAAAACTTGATATTCATTTTTCTTTTTTTAATCAGTTTTCGTCGATGAGTGTTTTCGAAAACTTTATATTCATTTTTCTTTTTTTAATCAGTTTTCGCAGATGAGTGTTCTGAAAACTTGATATTCATTTTTCTTTTTTTAATCAGTTTTCGCTGATGAGTGTTTTGAAAACTTGATATTCATTTTTCTTTTTTTAATCAGTTTTCGCTGATGAGTGTTTTGAAACTTTAATATTCATTTTTCTTTTTTTTAATCAAGTTTCGCCGATGAGTTTTTCGAAAATTTGATATTTATTTTTCTTTTTTTTAATCAGTTTTCGCCGATCAGTGTTTTCGAAAACTTGATATTCATTTTTCTTTTTTAATCAGTTTTCCGCCGATGAGTGTTCTGAAAACTTGATATTCATTTCTCTTTTTTAATCAATTTTCGCCGATGAGTGTTTCAAAAACTTGATATTCATTTTTCTTTTTTAATTAGTTTTTGTCATCGAGTATTTCGAAAACTTGATATTCATTTTTATTTTTTTAATCAGTTTTAGCCGATGAGTGTTTTCGAAAACTTGATATTCGTTTTTCTTTTTTTTAATCTGTTCTCGCCGATTAGTGTTCTGAAAATTTGATATTCATTTTTATTTTTTTAATAAGTTTCCGACGATGAGTGTTTCGAAAACTTGATATTTATTTTTCTTTTTTTAATCAGTTTTCGTCGATGAGTGTTTCGAAAACTTGATATTCATTTTTCTTTTTTTAGTAAGTTTTCGCTCATGAGTGTTTCGAAAACATGATATTAATTTTCTTTTTTTAATCTGTTTTTGCGGATGAGTGTTTAGAAAACTTGATACTCATTTTTCCTTTTTTGATCAGTTTTCGTCGATGAGTGGTCTGAAAACTTAATATTCATTTTTCTTTTTTTAATCATTTTTTATCGATGAGTGTTTCGAAAACTTGATATTCATTTTTCTTTTTTTAATCATTTTTCATCGATGAGTGTTTCGAAAACTTGATAATCATTTTTCTTTACTTAATCATTTTTCGACGATGAGTGTTTCGAAAACTTGATATTCATTTTCTTTTTTAATCAGTTTTCGCCGATGAGTGTTTCGAATACATGATATTCATTTTTATTTTTTAATCAGTTTTCGCTAATGATTGTTTCCAAAACTTGATATTTATTTTTCTTTTTTTAATCAGTTTTCACCGATTAGTATTTCGAAAACTTGATATTCATTTTCGTTTTTTAATCAGTTTTCGCCAATAAGTGTTTCAAAAACTTTATATTCATTCTTATTTTTTTTAATTAGTTTTCGTCGATAAGTGTTTCGAAAACCTGATATTCATTTTTTTAATCTGTTTTCACCGATTAGTGTTCTGAAAACTTGATATTCATTTTTATTTTTTAGTAAGTTTTCGACGATTAGGGTTTCAAAAACTTGATATTTATTTTTCTTTTTTTAATCAGATTTCGCCGATGAGTGTTTCGAAAACTTAATAGTTATATTTCATTTTTTAATCAGTTTTCGCCGATGAGTGTTTCGAAAACGTAATATTCATTTTTCTTTTTTTTAAATAGTTTTCGCCGATGAGTGTTTCGAAAACGTGATATTCATTTTTCTTTATTTAATTAGTTTTCACCGATTTGTTTTTCAAAAACTTGATATTAATTTTTCTTTTTTTAATCATTTTTCGCTAATGAGTGTTTCGAAAATTGATATTCATTTTTTCTTTTTGGTCAAATACTCATTTCGGTCCTCTATGTTTCACCCAAGTTTTAAATTAGTCCTTTATGTTTCAAAAGTTTTATATTGGTCCTTTATGTTTTCCAAAAGTTTTATATTTATCCTTCAGGTTTCATGAAAGTTCTATATTGGTCCTTTATGTTTCATTCAAGTTCTATATTGGTCATTTATGTTGCATTGAAGTGTTATATTAGTCATTTATGTTTCATTGAAGTGTTATATTAGTCCTTTATGTTTTATTAGAGTTTCATATTGGTCCTCTCAGCATAATTTTATTTTTGGCTTAAACGACGCCGTTTGGGTAATTTTGGTGTGTCTAAGGCCATATCAGATATCTATACACGTAGGAGAGATTATGCGTCCACCTCGGAACGCCACATCAACAGTTAAATTAAGAAATTGACGGATTTGGACGGAAGGACCAATTTAGAACTCCTAGGAAACATAAAGGACTAATTTAAAAATTTTGAAACATAAAGGACTAATTTAAAACTTGAGTGAAACATAGAGGACCAAAATAACCTTTGACCTTTCTTTTTTAATTAGTGTTTGTCGATGAGTGCTTCGAAAACTTGATAGTAATTTTTCTTTTTTAGTAAGTTCTCGCGAATGAGAGTTTCGAAAACGTGATATCATTTTTATTTTTTTTAATCAGTTTTCGTCGACGAGTCTTTCGAAAACTTGATATTCATTTTTCTTTTTTAGTAAGTGCTCGCTAATGAGTGTTTCGAAAACTTGATATTTTTTTTAATCAGTTTTCACTGATGAGTGTTTCGGAAACTTGATATTCATTTTCCTTTTTTAATCAGTTTTCGCCGATGAGTGTTTCATAAAATTTATATTCATTTTTTATTTTTTTTAATCAGTTTTCGTCGATAATTGTTTCGAAAACTTGATATTCATTTTTCTTTTTTTTAGTAAGTTTTCGCTAATGAGTGTTTCGAAAACTTGATATTCATTTTTCTTTTTGTAATCATTTTTCATCGATGTGTGTTTCGAAAACTTGATAATCATTTTTCTTTTTTTAATCATTGTTCACCGATGAGTGTTTCGAAAACTTGATATTCATTTTCCTTTTTTAATCAGTTTTCGCCGATGAGTGTTTCGAATACATGATTTTCATTTTTATTTTTTTTAATCAATTTTTGCTAATGAGTGTTTCCAAAACTTGATATTTAATTTTCTTTTTTTAATCTGTTTTCACCGATGAGTATTTTGAAAACTTGATATTCATTTTCCTCTTTTAATCAGTTTTCGCCGATTAGTGTTTCGAAAACTTTATATTCATTCTTATTTTTTTAATTAGTTTCCGTCGATGAGTGTTTCGAAAACTTGATATTCATTTTTCTTTTTTTAGTAAGTTTTCGCTGATGAGTGTTTCGAAAACATGATATTAATTTTTCTTTTTTTAATCTGTTTTGCGGATGAGTGTTTCAAAAACTTCATATTCATTTTTCTTTTTTTGGTCAGTTTTCGCCGATGAATGGTCTGAAAACTTAATATTCATTTTTCTTTTTTAATCATTTTTCATCGATTAGTGTTTCGAAAACTTGATATTCATTTTTCTTTATTTAATCATTTTTCGACGATGAGTGTTTCGAAAACTTGATATTCATTTTCCTTTTTTAATCAGTTTTCGCCGATGAGTGTTTCGAATACATGATATTCATTTTTATTTTTTTTAATCAGTTTTCGCTAATGAGTGTTTCCAAAACTTGATATTTATTTTTCTTTTTTTAATCAGTTTTCACCGATTAGTATTTCGAAAACTTGATATTCATTTTCCTTTTTTAATCAGTTTTAGCCGATAAATGTTTCGAAAACTGTATATTCATTCTTATTTTTTTAATTAGTTTGCGTCGATGAGTGTTTCGAAAACTTGATATTCATTTTTCTTTTTTTAGTAAGTTTTCACTGATGAGTGTTTCGAAAACTTGATATTAATTTTTCTTTTTTAATCAGTTTCTGCCGATGAGTGTTTCGAAGACTTGATATTCATTTTTCTTTTTTTAATCAGTTTTCGCCGATGAGTGTTTTTGAAAACTTGATATTCATTTTTCTTTTTTTGATCAGTTTTCACCGATGAGTGGTCTGAAAACTTGATATTCATTTTTCATTTTATAATCAGTTTTCGCCAATGAGTATTTTGAAATTTTGATATTCATTTTTCTTTTCTTTAATCAAGTTTCGCCGATGAGTGTTTCGAAAACTTGATATTTATTTTCCTTTAATAATTCGTTTTCGCCGATGAGTGTTTCGATTACATGATATTCATTTTTATTTTTTTAATCAGTTTTCGTCGATGAGGGTTTCGAAAACTTAATATTCAATTTTCCTTTTTTAGAAAGTTTTCGCAAATGAATATTTCGAAAACTTGATATTTATTTTTCTTTTTTTTAATCAGTTTTCACCGATGAGCGTTTCGAAAAGTTGATATTCATTTTCCTTTTTTAATCAGTTTTCGCCGATGAGTGTTTCGAAAACTTTTTATTCATTTTTATTTATTTTTAATCAGTTTTCGCTAATGAGTGTTTCGAAAACTTGATATTCATTTTTCTTTTTTTAATCATTTTTCATCGATGAGTGTTTCGAAAACTTGATAATCATTTTTCTTTTTTTAATCATTTTTCGACGTTTGTTTCGAAAACTTGATATTCATTTTCCTTTTTTAATCAATTTTCGCCAATGAGTGTTTCGAATACATGATATTCATTTTTATTTTTTTTAATCAGTTTTCGCTATTGACTGCTTTCAAAACTTGATATTTATTTTTCTTTTTTTAATCAGTTTTCACCTATTAGTATTTCGAAAACTTGATATTCATTTTCCTTTTTTAATCAGTTTTTGCCGATAAGTGTTTCGAAAACTTTATATTCATTCTTATTTTTTTTAATTAGTTTTCGTCGATGAGTGTTTCGAAAACTTGATATTCATTTTTCTTTTTTAGTAAGTTTTCGCTGATGAGTATTTCGAAAACTTGATATTTATTTTTCTCTTTTTTTAATCAGTTTTTGCCGATGATTGTTTCGAAAACTTAATATTCATTTTTCTTTTTTTAATCAGTTTTCATCGATGAGTGCTTTCGAAAACTTTATATTCATTTTTCTTTTCTTAATCAGTTTTCGCAGATGAGTGTTCTGAAAAAATGGTATTCATTTTTCTTTTTTTAATCAGTTTTCGCCGATGAGTGTTTTGAAATTTTAATAGTCATTCTCCTTTTTTTTAATCAAGTTTCGCCGATGAGTGTTTCAAAAACTTGATATTTATTTTTCTTTTTTTTAATCAGTTTTTGCCGATCAGTGTTTTCGAAAACTTGATATTCATGTTTCTTTTTTTAATCAGTTTTCACCGATGAGTGTTCTGAAAACTTGATATTTGTAATACCCGAGGATAGTTTAACTGGCATCATTTATTATAACAAAAGTGGAAAAAATGAGATAAAAATACCCACTATCCTACTACCTATATTTTTTTTTAAAAAAAATATAAATTAAAGTGAATCCTAATTATATATTTTTTATATTTATTTTCTTAATTACTATTATATATATCAGATTGGTTTCTTTTATGATAGGTATGTATATTAATGTATTATATATTCATATATATTTTATAAGATAGAAATAAGGTAAAGAAAGAAAAGAAGAAGATGTGAGGGAACGCTCAGCGAAGGAAAAAAAACGCGAGAGAGAGAGGGCTGAGCGAACGGAGGAGACGGAGAGAGCAAGGGTTGAGGCATCACGGACGGAACCGCAGGGAGGGGAGGCGGAGCAAGGCGTTGACGGGCTGAGCACGAGTGCTGGCCGGAGCTCATCGCCGTCTCCGTTGTGCTAGAGAGAGAGAGAGCTACGGGCTAGAGAGAGAAAGCAAAGGGAGAGAGTTTCTCGCCGGAAAACGCCGTCTCTTCACCGGGCAAGGTAGCTGGGAGTCTCCTCTACTCCATATCGTCCTTCTAACCGGTTGAATCGAGGTGAGAAGTCCCGAAACTCTCAAACCCCAATTTTATCAATTTTAGGGATTTTTGGAAAGACCCCAATTGATTCAATCTGAGTGTTCTAGGTCCTAAATTGAAGTATATGCATGTTAGGAAGTGAGTTGGAAGCTTAGGAACCGGAACCAAATTGATGGAATTTATCCGGGTTGGAATAAGTGTAGGAAAATGTGGTTGTTAAGGTTTAAGGGTGCATTGAAAGGTTGAATGATAATTATATAATTGTTAAAAAAATTATTGGAATGTACGAGGGATTAAAACCCGAGTAACTCCCGTCTCACCCGGAACCCCGTTCGGGGAAAAAGAGACAATTTTCTAATTTTACGCGTATTCGGGTATGTGTATTCATGTGTACAACGCGGGTAGATTGAGTCTCTTGTCTTGAGTCAACCCACAGAAATACAGAGTATATGAGTACACCACATTGTGGCTATTGCCTTGGGTAAACCGAGGTCAGACGAGTCGCCGGCTATGCTCCAAGTAAAGTTTTATGGTCAGATTATTGTTCCAAGTATAGTCTTGGGACCAGGGGTTCCTAGAATGATCAACTAGGTTCCCATATTGCTCACGTGAGCTATTGCCTTCGGGCCAGTTTATGATTACGGTTAATTGAATACGGGTGACCACTTGGAATTATATGTTAAACTATGATATGATGTATGTGTGAATTTAAATGTATGTAAATCCATGCTTTAAATTCTTTATTGTGAATGTGATATAAGTTAATTGCCTGACCACTTAATATATGGAACTTTAAACCCGTTATATGCGTATGTGTTTGTGATTGGCTTCTCTTCCCCAGTTGTAGTGGTACCCGCTACTACACCAGGGATGGGAAAGCCTCTAACTGAGTCTGTTTGACTCACCCCAATGTTACATGTTACAGACACAAGTGATATAGGCATCGGGAGCGCTTCCACTTCATCTTAGGGAGGCGGACAGACTTAGAGACTGCACGCATTGTTCGTGTGGGTAGTACAGTTATATGTATTTTGACAGGATATATATGTATATGATTCATTTTGGTATAGCATTATTTTGTACAGTTGCTATATGCATATATGTATATGTCACACTCTAGAATTGTCGGCTTCGTACAGATTAAAGATTGGTCTTGTGGTTGGGAATATAGGTTATGATATGCTGAATATCATGTGTGTATATATATATATGAATGTGACTCCCGCATCTGAATAGGATAGATCACACGCACTGAGCGTGTGGTCAATATGTAAATTTATATATATGTGTGACTGAATACTTGATTGTATGAAAATACAGCTTCCGCATGTGAATAGGATAGGTCACACGCATTAAGGCGTGTGATCAATATGTAAATTATATGCAGGTGTGTGATTGAGTATATATATATATATATACTTGACTGTACACAGGGATTCTGCATGTGAATAGGATAGATCACCCGCCCTGAAGCGCGTGATCAATATGTATATTATATGTACGTGTGATTGACTATGTGTATATGTATAGACTGAAGCGGCGTTGAGCGAGCCGTGGATTGCGTGCTACTTAGGTCACCTGATAGGGATGACCATATATACTATATACTGCTTGTACTAGAAATGGGTAGTTATGCATATATAAGAATGTCAATCAGGGGTTAGAGGCTTACGGGATAGGAGAAATCCTACCTCTCGTGCCGGTCACAGACGTCCGATAGGGGGTCGTGACAAACTTGGTATCAGAGCCTGGTTAGTTTAAACTGTATGAAGCCATAGGTATGACCGGGTGTCGGTTTACCCCTCTTTGTGTACCCTGGCACAACGTGGGAGTAAAAAGGCACTTGTGGAAGTGCCCAGGAAAATTGAGTAAGTCTTTCTTTCATTTCTCTCTTAATCTATGATGGATTATGAAAACTCTTATCAGGTGACGTTCTTGTGTGGTACAGCGATGCACTAAGGCGTAAGGTGGGGTGGTAGTGACCCCAGGAACCTTAGGACGCCATAATAGGGAAAGGAGACATCCATGAAGGATGCTACCTAGACATAGACACATTTGGTTGAATTGTAGGCAGGAATGCGCTACAATGTGTGATTGTGTTGCAGTTGTTAAAAGAGACGATGCGTCTGCTCTGTTAGCGCGCATTGTGTGCTATGGTATATGCACAAGTTATTTGACTATAGTAGGGAATGCAAGTAGAATAGTGCCATCAATGGTAGTTTGGGCCAGAAATGGTTTGTAAAGTAAACAGAAAAAAGGTGGGGTAAGCCACAGTGTAGAAGTAGAAATCTACGGGCTGGAAAATCAGGATACGGTATATGGAAGGGAAAAGTGGCCGAACCACATGCCGTAGAAGTAGATGTTAAGAAGTAGAGGCATATGTAAACATGTAGAGCGTGATCATATGCCGAGCCGGAAACAGAGTAAATGGTAAGGCACAGGGAAGGAGCCTAGTCCAACCCTGCGCTCGATCCATGAACTACTAGTTCCTTAAGCAAACAAGGGGGAAAGGAAGGGATTAAGCCCAACCAAACTCTCTTGGGTGCTTAAGGAAGAGCATAAAGAGTGGGATATTGACCACATGAAAATTTTTTGTAAAAGTACTTTTGGTCTTTCCGGATGAGAGCTTCTGAAAGACCCTAAAATTTCTCTTGAAAATACAAGGGATAACCATCGGAAGGCAAATTTTCATGAAAACTCTTTCTCAATTTGTGTCATTCCAATTGGTTAAACCCTAACCATTTATGAAAACCTTAGGCGTCATTTTCTATGAAATAAATTTGAATTAATTTCAAAACCCACAGGGTGCCTAAGAAGACTAACTCATATGACCAATACCCTACCAAACAACAATCCTTTTACAGGTAAGCTGTATAAGGACGGTAGATGTAGTTGAGAAATCACTCGCTTGGAGTGATTAAAGTTAAGTAGACATCGAAAAGCACTAGAGAGTGCTAAAGTGCCAAGGGAGTATACAGGTAAACCTAAGGGTTACCAACTAAGGGGGTCGTATGGTGATAATGGACCCGAAAGTATTAGACCGGAGCAGGTCTAGAAGTGGAAACGGGCGTAGACCTTTGGGTACCGTCCAGAGATAAGAAAGTGAGTGCTATTGCGATAGATAGCTCTTGAACGAGATAACGTGAGAGATAAACCCCAAAGGGACTCGTGGAGGCCCGAGGGGAGAGAAAGTAGACAGGGATAAGTAGTCTCCCATAAGGGGGGAAGAGCGAAAGCCTATAGGACCCCATACGATAAAAGTCCAGTAGGGGGTGGAGAACCAACTACTACGGTAAGTGCAAGTATAGTACATGGATTGTAGTTGACATAGCTAGATATGCTAGTTCCACAGGTTGGTGAACCGTAAATCCGTTAGTCTGAAGCCCGTGTGTGGGTGGAGGCTGAGTGGACAAACCAAACGTATAAATGGCCATGGGGGTGCCATAAAGGGAGAATTAATCGTAAGGACGGTTAATCGAGAAGGAGAATGTAGTGAGTAACGAGTATTGAGAAATACTCGAAGAAAGAGTACCACGTAAGTGCAAAATGAAAAGAAGAGAGTGAATACGAGAATAGAGTCGGGCGAGCATCGGGGGATGCGAGCCAAATGATAAAACAGGTATGTTACCGTTGGGGGCGATTGGAACCCAACGGGTGACACACTTGCAAGAGGTGGTATATGTTCGTGAACATATGCCGCACCATTAGAAAGGAAGGAGTCAAACCGTGGAAGCGGATCCCGTTTGGTCAAGGGGAGTAGAGCATGTCCAGAAAGGTTCATGCTGGAGTTAATGGATTAAGTATTCCAAGTAGGAATACAGGATCTAAGTGAGTTGAGGAGTCCAAGTGGGCCAAGTTAGGGTAAAAGCCAACAGAAACCCAACGAGTAGAGTTAGCATAGGATGTGCAACTCTAAGTGGACTAACCTGAGGATGGTATAGATCCACAGTCATAGTCGTGTTAAGCGAGGCCTTCGGATGTGAAGACCGAACTGAGCCTGAGGCTGAGTAATGAGCATGATAGTAAGGAGGAGACTGATGAGTTTCCATTATAAATAGAAATGACTACAAGTAGTAACCTGAAGTGTTGATGGAAACCACTAAGGGTAAGTGTAGAAGTCCGGAAAAGAAAGGGAAACACGAGTCATAAATGTAAAATCCTTTACTGTTTGGTGGAGAAACGGTAAGTGTAATACATAGTTGTGCTGGTGTCATGGTATTTAGCTTCGTTAGGACACGAGTAGGGTAAACCGAGTCAGTAGAGAGTGTAACAACCCTGGAAGGGTTGGGTACACTAATGGCACAAAGTATAAACAACTACGTAGGGTGCATGCCGTGTAAGCAGTAAGTCTAGATGTAGAGTAGAGGGTGTAGTAAGATGTAAACAAACTTTTTCTGAAGAAGTCGTTTACAAGGAATATATCGGGGAAATACCGGCATAAGGGTAGCTACTTGGTAGTAGAGGATACTTAGGTACGGGGACTCCAATGAAGGGGAATACTTCGTCAGTTAGAGTTATAGAAATAGAACCTAGTGTGCTATGCGACTAGCGAGTATCTTGGCGTGTTCCAAGACGGATATAAGAAGTCATTACGAAGGTAGTTAGATGAATAGGCAGATTGAATCAAGGTAAGCCTCACTGGAGAAGACAATAGTTAACTCCTCGGGGAACAAATTTCATTATATCCACCGTCGTGGTTAGGGACAGTCAGGAACTCAGTTGGAAATTGGAGATTCCAACTTGTTTCTAGCCCACATCCAAGCTAAGTTAGCTCTAATCGAAGAAGTTAAATCCAAACAAGATCAAGACGACGACCTCAAATAGATCAGAGATACAGTGGGTAAGGGGGAGAAGGACGACGTCCGATTCTCCATAGATGACAGTGGCATACTCCGGTTGGAGGGACGACTGTGTGTACGGTGTACCTATGGTGGATGGTTTGAAGGAAAGGGTCCTTGATGAGGTACACAAGACAACGTACACAATCCATCCGGGTAATAATAAGATGTACCAGGATCTGAGAGAGTTATACTGGTGAAATGGTATGAAGAGAGATGTCGCAAACTATGTAGCCAGGTGTTTAGTATGCCAGCAAGTCAAGGCTGAACACCAGAAGCCCGCCGGAACATTACAACAGATAGAGATACCTGAGTGGAAATGGGAGAGAATAACGATGAATTTTGTAACAGGGTTGCCAAGATCACAACGGGGATTGATTCGGTTTGGGTAATAGTGGATCGCATGACTAAGTCCGCACACTTTCTGCCAGTTAAGACCACTTACGGAGTGAGTCAATATGCACAGATTTATCTATCAGAAATCATTAGATTGCACGGTGTGCCAGTGTCCATAATATCTGATAGAGGTCCACAGTTCACTTCCAGGTTTTGGAAGTCATTGCAGGAAGTGTTGGGAACTAGAGTTGATCTGAGTACTGCGTTCCACCCACAGACCGACGGGCAATCAAAAAGAACCATTCAGATTCTTGAGGACATGCTTCGGGCGTGTATTATGGATTTCGGCGGAAGTTGGGAAAGGTATTTACCTTTGGCTGAGTTTGCGTACAATAACAGTTATCAAGCAAGTATTCAAATGGCACCTTTCGAGGCTCTGTGCGGCCGTAGGTGCAGACCCCCGATTGGGTGGTTCGAGGTCGGAGAAGCTAGCCTAGTCGGCCCGGAATTGCTACAAGATGCCTTACAGAAAGTAAAGTGTATAAGGGAGAGATTGCTGACGGCTCAGAGTATGCAAAAGTCTTATGCAGACAATCGAAGGAGAGAACTGGAGTTTGCCGTTGGTGATAAGGTGTTCTTAAGAATATCACCGATGAGAGGCGTGATGCGGTTCGGTAAGAACGAGAAGTTGAGTCCTCGGTATATCGGACCGTTTGAAATCTTAGAACGAGTTGGGAATGTAGCGTATCGGTTGGAATTGCCTACGGAATTGGAAGGGGTACACCCTGTATTTCATGTATCGATGCTTCGGAAGTATCTTCCCGATCCCTCACACGTAATCCAATCGCAAGACGTGCAACTAACCGAAAATATGACATATGAAGAGGAGCCAGTGGAAATCTTAGATCGGCAGTTGAAGAAACTCAGAACGAAAGAGATTCCATTGGTTAAAGTTCAGTGGAGAAACCACTCGACCGAAGAAGCTACATGGGAGGTCGAGGGTGAAATGCGCAGGACGTATCCTCATCTATTTCAATGACTAAGGTTAGTGTTTTGTTTGAAATTCAGGGACCGAATTTCTTAAGGGGGGAAGATTGTAATACCCGAGGATATTTTAACTGGCATCATTTATTAAATTAAATTTATTAAAATAAAAGTGGAAAAAATGAGATAAAAATACCCACTATCCTACTACCTATATTTTTTTTTAAATTATATATTTTTTTATATTTATTTTTATTAATTACTATTATATATATCATATTGGTTTCTTTTATGATAGGTATGTATATTAATGTATTATATATTTATATATATTTTATAAGATAGAAATAAGGTAAAGAAAGAAAAGAAGAAGACGTGAGGGAACGCTCAGCGAAGGAAAAAAAACGCGAGAGAGAGGGCTGAGCGAACGGAGGAGACGGAGAGAGCAAGGGTTGAGGCATCACGGACGGAATCGCACGGAGGGGAGGCAGAGCAAGGCGTTGACGGGCTGAGCACGAGTGGTGGCCGAAGCTCATTGCCGTCTCCGTTGTGCTAGAGAGAGAAAGCAAAGGGAGAGAGTTTCTCGGCGGAAAACGCCGTCTCTTCACCGGGGAAGGTAGCTGGGAGTCTCCTCTACTCCATATCATCCTTCTAACCGGTTGAATCGAGGTGAGAAGTCCCGAAACTCTCAAACCCCAATTTTATCAATTTTAGGGATTTTTGGAAAGACCGCAATTGATTCAATCTGAGTGTTCTGGGTCCTAAATTGAAGTATATGCATGTTAGGAAGTGAGTTGGAAGCTTAGGAACCGGAACCAAATTGATGGAATTTATCCGGGTTGGAAAAAGTGTAGGAAAATGTGGTTGTTAAGGTTTAAGGGTGTTGTGGAATGATTTGGGGTGCATTGAAAGGTTGAATGATAATTATATAATTGTTAAAAAATTATTGGAATGTACGAGGGATTAAAACTCGAGTAATTCCCGTCTCACCCGGAACCCCGTTCGGGGAAAAAGAGACAATTTTCTAATTTTACGCGTATTCGGGTATGTGTATTCATGTGTAGGTGAAGTGTTCAAGGTTAGTTTGATAAATGAAAAGCTTGGAAAAGTAGGATTTATGATTCTCTTGAGCCATAAATTCAAGACTTGGGTAATGGAAGTTCATATGGACACATAGAGGTGGAATTGGGTAACCTTGCATTCCCAAGTCAAAGCTTCCGAATAGTGTGATTACGACAGGGCTGAACACGAATAGAAGCATGCTAGGTGTTCCGAAAACTAGTTGAGGGCATTCCAAGCCAACAACTAGTCTATGGAATTAATTAGAAAGAACATGAGCATTAGCGTTACATGTACACGATAGTGGTTGAAATTGCAAGTTTCTGAATCTCTCAAGTATATGTGTATAGGGCACCATACTGTGAGTGGACTTTCGGGCGCACCGAGAGCCGATCAGAGGGGCCAACCAGGTGAGGGGCTTTCCTATCCTTGTCCTATAGGGTTGACTGCGGATATGGATATATGGTTTGCCTTCTTGCCTATTTGTAGGAATTACATGTTAGATAACATGCTATTGTTGTTCCTAAATTACAGTATATGTGAAAACGTGCTATATGTGTGTATGTGAATTGTAAAAGCAATGGTGGCTCAAGGAGCCTTATATGGAAAGAAGGTCCTCGGGACCTATATGATATCGGGGGTAGGATCGAGTAAATATTATCTGAAGGGTGTGGTTTTGTATGTAAGTCCTTAAAGAGAATAAACCTAGGTGACTTTATTCTGAACCAAGAGTCCAAATTAGAAACCACTTGGAAATCTAGATTTGCCTAAGAAGAAGTAAAATGAACAAGTAGTGGTCCATAGGGGTCATTTATGGTACAACGCGGGAACCGAGTCTATCACGGGTGGTCCGGGTAGATTGAGTCTCTTGTCTTGAGTCAACCCACAGAGATACAGAGTATATGAGTACACCACATTGTGGCTATTGCCTTGGGTAAACCGAGGTCAGACGAGTCGCCGGCTATGCTCCAAGTAAAGTCTTCGGGTCAGATTATTGTTCCAAGTATAGTCTTGGGACCAGGGGTTCCTAGAATGATCAACTAGGTTCCCATATTGCTCACGTGAGATATTGCCTTCGGGCCAGATGCTCTCCTAACGGAGATATTGCCTTCGGACCAGTTTATGATTACGGTTAATTGAATACGGGTGACCACTTGGAATTATATGTTAAACTATGATATGATGTATGTGTGAATTTAAATGTATGTAAATCCATGCTTTAAATTCTTTATTGTGGATGTGATATAAGTTAATTGCCTGACCACTTAATATATGGAACTTTAAACCCGTTATATGCATATGTGTTTGTGATTGGCTCCTCTTCCCCAGTTGTAGTGGTACCCGCTACTACACCAGGGATGGGAAAGCCTCTCACTGAGTCTGTTTGACTCACCCCCAATGTTACATGTTACAGACACTAGTGGTATAGGCATCGGGAGCGCTTCCACTTCATCTCAGGGAGGCGGACAGACTTAGAGACCGCACGCATTGTTCGCGTGGGTAGTACAATTATATGTATTTTGACAGGATATATATGTATATGATTCATTTTGGTATAGCATTGTTTTGTACAGTTGCTATATGCATATATGTATATGTCACACTCTAGAATTGTCGGCTTCGGCAAGATTAAAGATTAGTCTTGTGGTTGGGAATATAGGTTATGATATGCTGAATATCATGTGTGTGTATATATATATATATATATATATATATATATATATATGAATGTGACTCCCGCATGTGAATAGGATAGATCACACGCATTGAGCGTGTGGTCAATATGTAAATTTATATATATGTGTGACTGAATACTTGATTGTATGAAAATACAGCTTCCGCATGTCAATAGGATAGGTCACACGCATTGAGGCGTGTGATCAATATGTAAATTATATGCAGGTGTGTGATTGAATATATATATACATGACTGTACACAGGGATTCTGCATGTGAATAGGATAGATCACCCGCCCTGAAGCGCGTGATCAATATGTATATTATATGTACGTGTGATTGACTATGTGTATATGTATAGACTGAAGCGACGTTGAGCGAGCCGTGGATTGCGTGCTACTTAGGTCACCTGATAGGGATGACCATATATACTATATACTGTTTGTACTAGAAATGTGTAGTTATGCATATATAAGAATGTCAATCAGGGGTTAGAGGCTTACGGGATAGGAGAAATCCTACCTCCCGTGCCGGTCACGGACGTCCAATAGGGGGTCGTGACAATATTCATTTCTCTTTTTTTAATCAGTTTTCGCCGATGAGTGTTTCGAAAACTTGATATTCATTTTTCTTTTTTTATTTGGTTTTTGTCATCGAGTATTTCGAAAACTTGATATTCATTTTTATTTTAATTATTAGTTTTCGTCGATAAGTGTTTCGAAAACTTGAAATTTATTTTTCTTTTTCTAATTAGTTTTCACCGATGAGTGTTTCGAAAACTTGATAATCATTTTTCCATTTTTAATCAGTTTTCGCCGATGTGTGTTTTGTAAAATTTAAATTCATTTATATTTTTTTTAATCAGTTTTCGTCGATATGTGTTTCGAAAACTTGATATTCATTTTTGTTTTTGTAATCATTTTTCATCGATGAGTGTTTCGAAAACTTGATTGTAATACACGAAATATTTAAATTAATTATTATCATCATTATTTAGTTTATTTTTCTTTTTGAGAGAAAAATAAATTAAATTAAAGGGTTAAAATAAAAAAAGAAATAATAAATATAATATATATATATATATATTAAAATAATGGGTGGGGGTCAAACCGTGACCCCCTCCCCTTTCATTAAAACTTAAAACAAATCAATATATATATATAAATAATACTAAAATATATAAGGGGGGCCAACCGTGACCCCCCTCTCATAAACACACTCACACAAAAGAAAAAAAAAAGTAAGTAGAAGCAGTAGCTGAGAAACACACACCACGTGAGAGCAAACCAAAAAGAAGAGGAGGAAGGGAAAACAGGGGAAACGGCCAGAAATCCGTTGGAGGGGCGACGCCGGTGACCGGAAAAGTTGATCGGAAGTCTCTTTCAACACCCACAAGCCTTCTACCCGATTGGAATCAAGTAAGAAAGCCCCAAACTCTCAAAACCCCAATTTCTCCAATTTTGGGTATTTTAGGAATTCTTCAAATACTTCCAATCGGGGCATGCTGGGGTTAAATTTGAGCTTAGTGGGTGATATTGAAAGCTTAGGGAGGTTCAGAATCGAAGTAAAACCGTAGGAATTGACCGGGTATGGAAATTAGGAAAATTGGGTTAGGAAATTGCTCTAAAATTCGAAATTGATAGTTTGATGCATGTTTAGGCTTGGATTGG
Organism: Senna tora; assembly: GCA_014851425.1. Taxonomy (NCBI): domain Eukaryota; kingdom Viridiplantae; phylum Streptophyta; class Magnoliopsida; order Fabales; family Fabaceae; genus Senna; species Senna tora. The sequence continues at coordinate 24,294,305 of CM026270.1, read as the reverse complement.
AGTAGTATAAGTGTTATAAGTGCTGGAAATAATCAAGGGAATAAAGCCCGAGTATTTACCGTCTCAATCGGAACCCAATCCGGTGAAAAAAGAGGCGAAATACTAAGCCACATTGCCGTAAGGAGCTGTGCGGTGGGTTGGACACTTTGGTCTAGTCCGTAGTGGACACCTAAGACCCGCTAAATTGGTCCAAAGGCTCTAATTATACCCCATTATATTTTTATATATAATTAAAGAGGTAATAATTAAGCTTTTACTCGGCGAATAAGGGAGACGGTAGAATGAGTAAGCTAGAGCCTCTTTTGAACCATGAATTTAATTCTTTTATTAGTTAAATACCCATATGAACACATGAAGGGAAATTTAAACAAGTGGAAATCTCTAATCTAAGCAATTAGAGATTCTAAATGGCTCGAAAGTGTGAAAGTCGAATATGGGGCATCCTGGACTTTCAGAAAGAGCAAATAAGACGACGTAACGAACTAAATAATTAGTTCTTGGGAAAATAGCTAGAGGGTGCATAAGCATTAGCATGACACGTGCATGGTTGATGCTTAATTATGTGTTCTAAATTTCTTAAATATAATGTGTATAGGGCACCACAGAGTGATTGGAGCTTCAGGCACTCCGAGTACTGATAAGGAGGGCCAACGAGGTGAGGGGCTCTCCCATCCCTGCCCCACAGGGTTGGATGACTACGTGGAAATGTGGTTTGCTCTATTTTGCGTAATTGTTATATGAAATTTATTTATCTGAATGAAATTGTGTTACACGTGTATGATTAGCAAGTAAGCAGTCAACGTGCAACAATATATCTGCTTATATGATTACTTTCAAGTGTATTACGTGATAATATGGCTCAATGAGCCCTATATGATACCGTGGGTAGGATTGGGTCGGAATTTCATATGTGAGGGTTCATTAATATTAGAAACCCATTTAATTTGATCATCGTGCAAAGGTTTTAACCGTATGGTACATCGAGGAAAATGGACCTAGGTTGTTAAATGTGAATGAGAGTGTTGCATAATTGAAACAGGGGAAATCTAGGCCTAACTAAAGAACGCGTATGATATTCAGTTAGTTACAAATAGGGTGTCGTTCAAGGTTAAATATGTTAGTTGAGTTTGTTTAGGTTGTCCGGGTAGATCGAGTCAGTCGTCCTGATCGGACAGACAAGATTATGACGTCAGCAAGTATGCCACATCGTGGCCATTACCTTGGTTTAACCGGGGTCAGACAAGTTGCCGGCTATTACTCTGAGCGTGCCTTGGAGTCAGAAGTTCCTAGTTTGATCAACTAGGTTCGAATAAGACATTGCCTTCGGGCCAGTATTTCTCTTAGCGTAACGCAGGAGACAGAAAGTGAATGCCTTCGGGCTAGTATTTCTCTTAGCGTAATGCGGGAGACAGAAAGTGAATGCCTTGGGGCCAGTATTTCTCTTAGCGTAATGCAGGAGACATAAAGTGAATGCCTACGAGCATAACTATGTATGACTTATGAAAAGATATGATATATGTTTATGATTGGTTTACATGCGGATTAATAAACATGTTCGGAGCATGAATTAGGATTTTTAATTGTGAATATGATATATTGATTGCCTTATCATATTTAAGGTCATAATATAAATCTGTTTCATGCGCATGTGGTTGTGGTTGTTCCCTTCCCCCAGCTGTAGTGGTACCCGCTGCTACGCCAGGGATGGGGGAGCTTCTCACTGAGTCTGTTCAACTCACCCCCTATTTACATGTTTCAGATACAGGTGGTTCAGGAGTCAGGAACGCGTCCACTTCTTCTCAAGGAGGCGGACAACTCTGAAGACCGCACGCTTTGTTCGTGTCAGTAGTTATTTTGATTATGTATATGTGTTGTGATGTATATATATATATGAACCCTTTTTGGGTGTAGCATTTGTACAGATGCAGCTGCAGTATATATATACGTCCTATTCTAGCATTGTCGGCTTCATACAGATTAAAGTTAGGTCTTGGTGATGGGAATATAGGCTATGATATAATATATATCATGTATATACGTATTTGACTTCTGCATGTGACAAGGATAGGTCACACGCATTGAGGCGTGTGATCAATACGTAAATTATATGTATGTGTGATTGAATACCTGTTTGTGTGAAAATATGGCTTCCGCATGTGAATAAGATAGATTACACGCATTGAGGCGTGTGATCAATATGTAAACTATATGCAAGCGTGTGATTGAATATATGTATGACTGTACACAGGATTCTACATGTGAATAGGATAGATCACCCGCCCTGAAGCGCGTGATCAATATGTATAATATATGTACGTGTGAGTGATTATGTGTATATGTATAGACTGAAGCGGGGTTTGAGCGATCCGTGGATTGCACGCTACTTAGGTCACCGAATATGGATGGCCATAAATACTATATATTGTTGTATTAGAAATGGGTAGTTATAAACATGTGAAATTGTCAATAAGGGATTAGAGGCTTACGGGATAGGAGAAATCCTACTTCCCGTGCCGGTCACAGACGTCTGATAGGGGGTCGTGACAACTTGGTATCAGAGCCTGCTTATCTTTAAACTGTATGAAGCCATAGGTATGACCGGGTGTCGGTTTACGCCTCGTTGTGAACCCGGGCGCAACGTGGGAGTAAAAAGGCACTTGTGGAAGTACCCAGGAAATTGAGTCAGCCTTTTCTTTCTACTCTCTTTGATATGGAATATCATTGATATACGTGTACTCATTTGGTGTGGTCCTTGTGCAGTATAGGGATGCCATCGATTACGAGACGAACTAGGGGTGGAGGGAGAACTCCTACTGAATTTGATCAAGAGTCAGTTCGGGAGGAGGAAATGCCCACCCAAGGCAGAGGTAGAGGCCGTACCCGAGGCCGAGGTAGAGGTCTTGCTCGTGGCCAAGGTAGAGCACAAGTGAGAGGGGAAGAGAGGAGACAGTCACTGGAACCTCAACCTCAAGTAGAGACAGGTGCACCTTCCGTGGCGGAAATGCTCACGGCAGGATTTCAGGAACTAAGAGAAGAGATGACGAGACAAATACAAAGGGAAGTACGCCGGTTAGTAGTCGGCGAGGAGGAACAAGAGAGAGTTCCTAGCAATCAAGAGATCGAGGTTGTTGAGGAAGAGGATAGGGAATGGCAGCAACCACAAGAAATGCCTCGTGAGCCATGGGTAGCACCCAGAGAGCTGCCAATTTCAAAATTTCTGAAGCTTCATCCACCCACTTTCTGCGGAACTAGTGAGAAAGAGGATCCGCAATACTTTGTGAGAGACATAGTCAGAATTGGGCACATGATGAGGTGCTCAGGACATGAGTTAGTGGAATTAGCTTCATTCCAGCTGAGGGGAGCCGCTAGAGTATGGATAGAGTCCGTACAGACAAGGTATTCAAGGAGGGTAGCACCGATGACCTTGGAAGATTTTCAGAGGGAATTTCTGGGTCGGTTTCTATCTGAAGGAACTAAAGATGCAAAGCGTCAGCAATTCGAGGAATTGTGGATGACGCCTAACATGACTGTGACGGAGTATGAGTTACTTTTTACAGAACTAGCTCAATTCTCACCTGAGTTGGTTCTTGATGAAGAGGCAAGGATCAAGAGGTTCATACAACGTCTCACGGAACCGTTATTTACTGCTTTATTACCTCAGAGGAGGCAATTTGAGACTTTAGCTCAAGCAGCAGACTGTGCCAGAATGATTGAAACCAGGAAGAGGTACGGGACTTCTGTTGATCCCAAAGTCAAGTTAAATACAGGCAGTGACAACCAAGGAGGTGGAAGTAAGAAAAGGAAGACAACAGGTGGAGGTGCAGGATATTCAGGGTCCGCAGGAGGACAATCCTCAACTACCACTCATGAAACAGGTACAAGAAGTAATTTTCAAGGGGGACAGAGAGTGCAAGGTGGTGGAAATTCCGGTAAAATAAGACCCCAGTGTGCGACTTGCGGCAGGTATCATTTTGGAATATGTCGGAGACTGACAGGTAGGTGTTACAACTGCGGCCAGGTGGGCCATATGGCTAGGGAGTGTCCAAAGAGAAAAGAGGGTACAAGTGTGAGAAGCAATCCGACGCCAAGGGGTACACCTATTCCAGCCCCACCAGTGAGAACCGTACCACCACAGACAGCAAGTACAGGTGCAGCTAGAGGCCGTGGTGCAGGATCTAGTGGTAGAGGGCCAAGGGCAGTAGGTGGAGGACAAGCGCGGGTATTTGCACTTTCTCACCAGGACGCTCATGCATCAAATGCAGTTGTGACAGGTACCCTTATTATTTGCTCTCTTGAAGCACGAGTTCTGTTTGATTCCGGCTCCACTCATTCTTATGTGTCTCATGCATTTGCTTCTAAATTCAACAAGAGTCCATCTAAAATGAAAGAAACAGTACTCTACTCCAATGGGAAAATCAGTACAAGTAGAGTACGTGCACAAGTCTTGCATTGTGGAGGTCGATGGTCATGAGACTGTGGTAGACCTTCGGTTGTTGTGTATGGTTGATCTTGATGTGATCCTCGGAATGGATTGGTTGTCGTCTTGCCATGCGGTTGTGGACTGCAGGGCTAAATGCTTGAAATTCAATATGCCAAACGAGGAGCCTTTTGTGATACGGGGTGACGGGGCTGCACCGTATCCAAGCTTGGTCTCGGCTTTGAAGGCATCCAAGTTAGTTGCAAAGGGTATTTGGCCTTCGTCGAAGATACCACGAAAGCAGTACTTTCACCGACTCAAGTACCGGTAGTGCGAGAGTTCTTGGATGTATTTCCAGAAGAATTGTCGGGGTTACCGCCCGATCGTGAGATTGAATTTGAAATTGAGCTGCAACTTGGCAGCCAGCCTATCTCCACACCACCTTACCGGATGGCTCCGAAAGAGCTGAAGGAGCTACATACACAATTGCAAGAATTGCTTGACAAGGGTTTTATAAGACCCAGCTTCTCTCCTTGGGGTGCACCGGTCCTTTTTGTAAAGAAGAAGGACGGATCTTTGCGGTTGTGTATCGATTACCGAAAGTTAAACAAGGTGACGATCCGCAATCAATACCCACTGCCGAGGATAGATGACTTATTTGATCAGTTGCAGGGCGCAAAGCGGTTTTCCAAGATTGATTTGCGATATGGGTACCATCAACTAAAGATTCGAGAATCAGACATACCTAAGACCGCATTCCGGACCCGATATGGACATTACGAGTTCTTGGTGATGTCTTTCGGATTAACTAATGCTCCTGCAGCGTTCATGGACATGATGAACAGGGTCTTCAAACCATTTCTGGACCGATTTGTCATTATCTTCATTGATGATATCTTGGTTTACTCAAAGAATTCTGAGGAACATGCGGAACACTTGAGATTAGCATTGCAGAAGTTGAGAGAATAGAAATTGTATGCCAAGTTCTCTAAGTGTGAATTCTGGCTTGACAGAGTTGCCTTTTTGGGTCACGTGGTATCATCAGAGGGAATCCACATTGATCCAAGTAAGGTAGAGGCGGTGAAGAATTGGTCCCAGCCTACCTCTGTTACTGAAATTCGTAGTTTCTTGGGTTTGGCTGGATATTATAGAAGATTTGTGCAGGACTTCTGTAAGGTTGCTGCACCTATGACTAAGTTGACTCAGAAAGGAGTGAAGTTCGTATGGGATGACAAGTGTGAGCGGAGTTTTCAGAAGCTGAAAGACAGTCTCACTACCGCTCCGGTGCTGGCATTACCTGAAGGCACAGGAGGGTATGTGGTATACTGTGATGCGTCGAGGATCGGGTTAGGGTGTGTCTTGATGCAGCACGGCAAAGTGATTGCGTATGCATCGCGACAGCTGAGGAAACATGAGAATAACTACCCGACTCACGACCTCGAAATGGTGGCTGTAGTATTCGCTTTGAAAATATGAAGACACTACCTGTACGGTGAGACGTGTGAAATTTATACAGACCACAAAAGCCTCAAATACATTTTCGAGCAGAAAGACTTGAACTTGAGACAACGTCGATGGTTAGAGTTGTTGAAAGACTATGACTGCACGATCTTGTATCATCCAGGAAAGGCTAATGTGGTAGCCGATGCTCTGAGTCGGAAATCCATGGGCAGTCTTGCTCATATAAGTGAAGAAAGAAGACCGTTGATCAGAAAGTTGCACGAGCTAGAACAGACGGGGAATCAGTTTGAGATTGGGAATTCCAACTCACTTTTAGCTCATTTGCAAGCTAAATCCTCTCTGGTAGAAGAAGTGAAGGCTAGACAGGATGAAGATACTGACCTCAAGCAAATCAAGGATACTGTAACTAAAGAGAAAGGGGACGACGTCCAATTCTCTATTGATGATTTCGGGATACTTAGGTTGGAGGGACGGTTGTGTGTCCCTATGGTTGATAACTTGAAGGAAAGAATCCTTGAAGAAGCACACCGGACAGCTTATACAATCCATCCGGGAGCTAATAAATGTATCATGACCTGAGACAGCTGTATTGGTGGAATGGCATGAAAAGGGATGTTGCAAACTATGTAGCCAGGTGTTTAGTGTGTCAGCAAGTTAAGGCTGAACACCAGAAACCCGCCGGAACATTACAACAGATAGCAATACCTGAGTGGAAATAGGAGAGGATAATTATGGATTTTGTAACAGGATTGCCAAGATCACAACGGGGATTCGATTCGGTTTCGGTCATAGTGGATCGCATGACTAAGTCCGCGCACTTTCTGCCAGTTAAGACCACTTACGGAGTGAGTCAATATGCACAGATTTATCTATCAGAAATCGTTAGATTGCACGGTGTGCCAATGTCCATAATATCTGATAGAGGGCCACAGTTCACTTCTCGGTTTTGGAAGTCATTGCAGGAAGTGTTGGGAACGAGAGTTGATTTGAGTACTGCGTTCCACCCACAGACCGACGGGCAATCAGAAAGAACCATTCAGATTCTTGAGGACATGCTTCGGGCGTGTATTATGAATTTCGGCGGAAGTTGGGAAAGGTATTTACCTTTGGCTAAGTTTGCCTACAATAATAGTTATCAAGCGGGTATCCAGATGGCACCGTTCGAGGCTCTGTACGGTCGAAGGTGCAAGTCCCCGATTGGGTGGTTTGAGGTCGGAGAGGCTAGTCTAATCGGCCCAAAATTGTTAAAAGATGCCTTGAAGAAGGTGAAATGTATAAGGGAGAGATTGCTAACGGCTCTGAGTAGGCAAAAGTCTTATGCAGACAATCGGAGGAGAGAACTCAAATTCACCATTGGTGAACAAGTGTTCTTGAAGGTATCACCGATGAGAGGCGTAATGCAGTTCGGTAAAAAGGGGAAGTTAAGTCCTCGATATATCGGACCATTTGAAATCCTAGAACGAATTGGGAACGTGGCGTATCGGTTGGTATTGCCTACAGAATTGGAGGGAGTACATCCTGTTTTTCATGTATCAATGCTTCGGAAATATCTTCCCGATCCCTCGCACGTGATTCAATCGCAAGACGTGCAACTAACCGAAAATCTGACATATGAAGAAGAGCCAGTGGAAATCTTAGATCGGGAGTTGAAGAGACTCAAAATGAAGGAGATTCCATTGGTTAAAGTCCTGTGGAGAAACCACTCGACCGAAGAAGCTACATGAGAGGTCGAGGGTGAAATGCGCAAGACGTATCCTCATCTGTTTCAAGATTAAGGTTAGCAGTTTATTTGAAATTCAGGGACCGAATTTCTTAAGGGGGGAAGATTGTAATACACGAAATATTTAAATTAATTATTATCATCATTATTTAGTTTATTTTTCTTTTTGGGAGAAAAATAAATTAAATTAAAGGGTTAAATAAAAAAGATATAAATATAATAAAATATATAATATATTTATATATTAAAATAATGGGGGGGGTCAAACCGTCACCCCCCTCCCCTTTCATTAAAACTTAAAACAAATGAATATATATATATAAATAATACTAAAATATATAAGGGGGGCCAATCGTGACCCCCCTCTCACAAACACACTCACACAAAAGAAAAAAAAAAGTAAGTAGAAGCAGTAGCTGAGACACACACACCACGCGAGAGCAAACCAAAAAGAGGAGGAAGGGAAAACAGGGGAAACGGCCGAAAATCCGTTGGAGGGGCGACGCCGGTGACCGGAAAAGTTGATCGGAAGTCTCTTTCAACACCCACAAGCCTTCTACCCGATTGGAATCAAGTAAAAGCCCCAAACTCTCAAAACCCCAATTTCTCCAATTTTGGGTATTTTAGGAATTCTTCAAATACTTCCAATCGGGGCATGCCGGGATTAAATTTGAGCTTAGTGAGTGTTATTGAAAGCTTAGGGAGGTTCAGAATCGAAGTAAAACCGTAGGAATTGACCGGGTATGGAAATTAGGAAAATTGGGTTAGGAAATTGCTCTAAAATTCGAAATTGATAGTTTGATGCATGTTTAGGCTTGGATTGGAGTAGTATAAGTGTTATAAGTGCTGGAAATAATCAAGGGAATAAAGCCCGAGTATTTACCGTCTCAATCGGAACCCAATCCGGTGAAAAAAGAGGCGAAATACTAAGCCACATTGCCGTAAGGAGCTGTGCGGTGGGTTGGACACTTTGGTCTAGTCCGTAGTGGACACCTAAGACCCGCTAAATTGGTCCAAAGGCTCTAATTATACCCCATTATATTTTTATATATAATTAAAGAGGTAATAATTAAGCTTTTACTCGGCGAATAAGGGAGACGGTAGAATGAGTAAGCTAGAGCCTCTTTTGAACCATGAATTTAGTAATAATTAAGCTTTTACTCGGCGAATAAGGGAGACGGTAGAATGAGTAAGCTAGAGCCTCTTTTGAACCATGAATTTAATTCTTTTATTAGTTAAATACCCATATGAACACATGAAGGGAAATTTAAACAAGTGGAAATCTCTAATCTAAGCAATTAGAGATTCTAAATGGCTCGAAAGTGTGAAAGTCGAATATGGGGCATCCTGGACTTTTAGAAAGAGCAAATAAGACGACGTAACGAACTAAATAATTAGTTCTTGGGAAAATAGCTAGAGGGTGCATAAGCATTAGCATGACACGTGCATGGTTGATGCTTAATTATGTGTTCTAAATTTCTTAAATATAATGTGTATAGGGCACTACAGAGTGATTGGAGCTTCAGGCACTCCGAGTACTGATAAGGAGGGCCAACGAGGTGAGGGGCTCTCCCATCCCTGCCCCACAGGGTTGGATGACTACGTGGAAATGTGGTTTGCTCTATTTTGCGTAATTGTTATATGAAATTTATTTATCTGAATGAAATTGTGTTACACGTGTATGATTAGCAAGTAAGCAGTCAACGTGCAATAGTATATATGCTTATATGATTACTTTCAAGTGTATTACGTGATAATATGGCTCAATGAGCCCTATATGATACCGTGGGTAAAATTGGGTCGGAATTTCATATGTGAGGGTTCATTAATATTAGAAACCCATTTAAATTGATCATCGTGCAAAGGTTTTAACCGTATGGTACATCGAGGAAAATGAACCTAGGTTGTTAAATGTGAATGAGAGTGTTGCATAATTGAAACGGGGGAAATCTAGGCCTAACTAAAGAACGCGTATGATATTCAGTTAGTTACAAATAGGGTGTCTTTCAAGGTTAAATATGTTAGTTGAGTTTGTTTAGGTTGTCCGGGTAGATCGAGTCAGTCGTCCTGATCGGACAGACAGGATTATGACGTCAGCAAGTATGCCACATAGTGGCCATTACCTTGGTTTAACCGGGGTCAGACAAGTTACTGGCTATTACTCTGAGTGTGCCTTGGAGTCAGAAAGTTCCTAGTTTGATCAACTAGGTTCGAATAAGACATTGCCTTCGGGCCAGTATTTCTCTTAGCGTAACGCGGGAGACAGAAAGTGAATGCCTTCGGGCCAGTATTTCTCTTAGCGTAATGCAGGAGACAGAAAGTGAATGCCTACGAGCATAACTATGCATGACTTATGAAAAGATATGATATATGTTTATCATTGGTTTACATGCGGATTAATAAACATGTTAGGAGCATGAATTAGGATTTTAATTGTGAATATGATATATTGATTGTCTGATCATATTTAAGGTCACAATATAAATCTGTTTCATGCGCATGTGGTTGTGGTTGTTCCCTTCCCCCAGCTGTAGTGGTACCCGCTGCTACACCAGAGATGGGGGAGCTTCTCACTGAGTCTGTTCGACTCACCCCCTGTTTACATGTTTCAGATACATATGGTTCAGGAGTCAGGAACGCGTCCACTTCTTCTCAAGGAGGCGGACAACTCTGAAGACCGCACGCTTTGTTCGCGTCGGTAGTTATTTTGATTATGTATATGTGTTGTGATGTATATATATATATATATATATGAACCCTTTTTGGGTGCAGCGTTTGTACAGATACAGCTGCTGTATATATATACGTCCTATTCTAGCTTTGTCGGCTTCATACAGATTAAAGTTAGGTCTTGGTGATGGGAATATAGGCTATGATATAATATATATCATGTATATACGTATTTGACTTCTGCATGTGACTAGGATAGGTCACACGCATTGAGGCGTGTGATCAATACGTAAATTATATGTATGTGTGATTGAATACCTGTTTGATTACACGCATTGAGGCGTGTGATCAATATGTAAACTATATGCAAGCGTGTGATTGAATATATGTATGACTGTACACAGGATTTCTGCATGTGAATAGGATAGATCACCCGCCCTGAAGCGCGTGATCAATATGTATAATATATGTACGTGCGAGTGATTATGTGTATATGTATAGACTGAAGCGGCGTTGAGCGTGCCGTGGATTTCATGCTACTTAAGTCACCGAATATGGATGGCCATAAATACTATATATTCTTGTATTAGAAATGGGTAGTTATAAACATGAGAAATTGTCAATCAGGGATTAGAGGCTTACGGGATAGGAGAAATCCTACTTCCCGTGCCGATCACGGACGTCCGATAGGGGGTCGTGACATTGATAATCATTTTTCTTTTTTTAATCATTTTTCGCCGATGAGTGTTTCGAAAACTTGATATTCATTTTTCTTTTTTTAATCAGTTTTCGCCGATGAGTGTTTCGAATACATGATATTCATTTTTTTTAATCAGTTTTCGCTAATGAGTGTTTTCAAAACTTGATATTTATTTTTCTTTTTTTAATCAGTTTTCATCGATGAGTATTTCGAATACCTGATATTTATTTTTGTTTTTTTAATCAGTTTTCGCTGATGAGTGTTTCGAAAACATGATATTAATTTTTCTTTTTTTAATCAGTTTTTGCCGATGAGTGTTTCGAAAACTTGATATTTATTTTTCTTTTTTTGATCAGTTTTCGCCGATGAGTGATCTGAAAACTTGATATTCATTTTTCTTTTTTTAATCATTTTTCATCGATGAGTGTTTCGAAAACTTGATATTCATTTTTCTTTTTTTAATTATTTTTCATCGATGAGTGTTTCGAAAACTTGATATTCATTTTGCTTTTTTTAATCAGTTTTCGCAAATGAGTCTTCTGAAAACTTGATATTCGTTTTTATTTTTTTAATCAGTTTTCGCCAATGAGTGTTTTGAAATTTTAATATTAATTTTTATTTTTTTTAATCAAGTTTCGCCGATGAGTGTTTCAAAAACTTGATATTTATTTTTCTTTTTTTCATCAGCTTTCGCCGATCAGTGTTTTCGAAAACTTGATATTCATTTTTCTTTTTTTAATCAGTTTTCGCCGATGAGTGTTCTGAAAACTTGATATTCATTTATCTTTTTTTAATCAGTTTTCGCCGATGAGTGTTTCGAAAACTTGATATTCATTTTTCTTTTTTAATTAGTTTTTGTCATTGAGTGCTTCGAAAACTTGATATTCATTTTTATTTTTTTAATCAGTTTTAGCCGATGAGTGTTTTCGAAAACTTGATATTCGTTTTTTCTTTTTTTTAATCTGTTCTCGCCGATTAGTGTTCTGAAAATTTGATATTCATTTTTATTTTTTTAATAAGTTTCCGACGATGAGTGTTTCAAAAACTTGATAATTATTTTTCTTTTTTTTAATCAGTTTTCGCTAATGAGTGTTTCAAAAACGTGATATTCATTTTTATTTTATTTAATCAGTTTTCGTCGATGAGTGTTTCGAAAACTTGATATTCATTTTTCTTTTTTTAGTAAGTTTTCGCTAATGAGTGTTTCGAAAACTTGATATTTATTTTTCTTTTTTTAATCAGTTTTCACCGATGAGTGCTTCGAAAACTTGATATTCATTTTCCTTTTTAATCAGTTTTCGCCGATGACTGTTTCGTAAAATTTATATTCACTGTTTATATTTTTAATCAGTTTTCGTCGATAAGTGTTTCGAAAACTTGATATTCATTTTTCTTTTTTTAGTAAGTTTTCGCTAATGAGTGTTTCGAAAACTTGATATTCATTTTTCTTTTTGTAATCATTTTTCATCGATGAGTGTTTCGAAAACTTGATAATCATTTTTCTTTTTTTAATCATTCTTCGCCGATGAGTGTTTCGAAAACTTGATATTCATTTTCTTTTTTTAATCAATTTTCGCTAATGAGTGTTTCCAAAACTTGATATTTGTTTTTCTTTTTTTAATCAGTTTTCACCGATCAGTATTTCGAAAACTTGATATTCATTTTCCTTTTTTAATTAGTTTTCATCGATGAGTGTTTCAAAAACTTGATATTCATTTTTCTTTTTTTAGTAAGTTTTTGCTGATGAGTTTTTCGAAAACTTGATATTAATTTTTCTTTTTTTAATCAGTTTTTGCCGATGAGTGTTTCAAAAAGTTGATATTCATTTTTCTTTTTTTAATCAGTTTTCGCCGATGAGTGTTTTCGAAAACTTGATATTCAATTTTCTTTTTTTGATCAGTTTTCGCCGATGAGTGGTCTGAAAACTTGATATTCATTTTTTTTTATAATCAGTTTTCGACGATGAGTGTTTGGAAAATTTGATATCCATTTTTCTTTTTCTTTTTTTAATCAAGTTTCGCCGATAAGTGTTTCGAAAACTTGATATTTGTTTTCCTTTTATAATTAGTTTTCGCCGATGAGTGTTTCGATTACATTATATTCATTTTTATTTTTTTTAAACAATTTTCGTCGATGAGGGTTTCGAAAACTTGATATTCAATTTTCTTTTTTTAGTAAGTTTTCGCTAATGAGTATTTCGAAAACTTGATGTTTAATTTTCTTTTTTTAAACAGTTTTCACCCATTAGTGTTTCGAAAACTTGATATTCACTTTCCTTTTTTAATCAGTTTTTGCCGACTAGTGTGTCGAAAACTTTATATTCATTTTTATTTTTTTAATAAGTTTTTGTCGATGAGTGTTTCGAAAACTTTATATTCATTTTTCTTTTTTTAGTAAGTTTTCGCTAATGAGTGTTTCGAAAACTTTATATTCATTCTTTTTTTAATTAGTTTTCGTCGATAAGTGTTTTGAAAACTTGATATTCATTTTTCTTTTTTTAGTAAGTTTTTTCTGATGAGTGTTTCGAAAACTTGATATTAATTTTTCTTTTTTTAATCAGTTTTTGCCGATGAGTGTTTTGAAAACTTAATATTCATTTTTCTTTTTATAATCAGTTTTCGCAGATGAGTGCTTCGAAAACTTTATATTCATTTTAATTTTTTTAATCATTTTTCGTCGATTAGTGTTTCGAAAACTGGATATTCATTTTTCTTGTTTTAATAAGTTTTCCCTGATGAGTGTTTCGAAAACTTGATATTCATTTTTCCTTTTTTAATTAGTTTTTGCCGATGAGTGTTTTTAAAACTTGATATTCATTTATCTTTTTTTAATCAGTTTTAGCCGATGAGTGTTTTCGAAAACTTGATATTCATTTTTCTTGTTTTTAATCAGTTTTCGCCGATGAGTGTTTTGAAAACTTGATATTCAATTTTCCTTTTTTAATCAGTTTTTGCCGATGAGTGTTTCGAAAAATTGATATTCATTTATCGTTTTTTAATCAGTTTTGTCCGATGAGTGTTTCAAAAACCTGATATTCATTTTTCTTTTTTTAATCAGTTTTCGCCGATGAGTGTTTTGAAAACTTGATATTCATTTTTCTTTTTTTTAATCAGTTTTCGCAGATTAGTGTTTCGAAAACGTAATATTCATTTTTCTTTTCTTTTTTCAAATAGTTTTCCCTGATGAGTGTTTCGAAAACTTGATTTTCATTTTTTTTTCATCAGTTTTCGCCGATGAGTGTTTTCGAAAACTTGATAATTATTTTTCGTTTATTAATCAATTTTCGCCGATGAGTGTTCTGAAAACTTGATATTCATTTTTCTTTTTTTTTAATAGGGTTTCGCAGATAAATGTTTCAAAAACTTGATATTTATTTTTCTTTTTTTTTTTAATAAGTTTTCGCCGATAAGTGTTTCGAAGACTTGATAGTAATTTTTCATTTTTTAATCAGTTTTCGCCGATGAGTGTTTCAAAAACTTGAAATTTATTTTCTTTTTTTAATCAGTTTTCGCCGTTGGGTGTTTCGAAAACTTGATATTCATTTTTATTTTTTTTAATCAGTTTTCGTCGATGATTGTTTCAAAAACTTGATATTTATTTTATTTTTTTAATCACTTTTTCGCCGATGAGTGTTTCGAAAACTTGATATTCATTTTTATTTTTTTAATCAATTTTCGTAGATGATTGTTTCGAAAACTTGATATTCATTTTTTAATCAGCTTTCGTTGATGTGTGTTTCGAAAACTTGATATTCATTGCGTTCATGCGACTTCTTCTTTCCCATCTCTATATTCAATCAAGAGGTTCTACTCTTTCCTTGTCATCAGACTTCAAAAGAAAAATCAAAATAAGTCTACTTCCAATTCGAATGAAGAAAAAAATATTGTTTCCAAAGATATCAATTGCTAAAATTCGAAGCAATTGCCCCCTTCGATGAATGCATGAAAGAGTACTTCTAGTAATGAGTATTAGTCGGATTTCGAAACGAAAGAATGCCCTTTCTATAAAAATAAAAAATATCAAATATTTCGAAAAAAAAATTCTTGAATTTTTCAATTCATTTTTTTTTCTTTTTTTAATCAGATTTGGCCGATGAGTGTTTCGAAAACTTGATATTCATTTTTCTTTTTTTAATCAGTTTTAGCCGATAACTATTTTCGAAAAGATGATATTCATTTTTCTTTTTTTAATCAATTTTCGTTGATGAGTGTTATGAAAACTTGATATTCATTTTTCTTTTTTTTTTAATCAGTTATCGCCGATGAGTGTTTCGAAAACTTCATATTTATTTTTCTTTTTTAATCAGTTTTTGCCGATGAGTGTTTCGAAAACTTGATATTCATTTTACTTTTTTTAATCAGTTTTTGCCGATGAATGTTTTCGAAAACTTGATATTCATTTTTCTTTTTTAATCAATTTTCGCCGATGAGTGTTCTGAAAACTTGATATTCATTTTTCTTTTTTTAATCAGTTTTCGCCGATGAGTGTTTCAAAAACTTGAAATTCATTTTTCTTTTTCTTAATCAGTTTCCGCCGGTGAGTGTTTCGAAAACGTGATATTTCATTTTTCTTTATTTAATTAGTTTTCATCGATGAGTGTTTCGAAAACTTGATATTCATTTTCCTTTTTTTTAATCAGTTTTTGTCGATGAGTGTTTCAAAAACTTTATATTCATTTTTCTTTTTTTCGTAAGTTTTCGATAATGAGTGTTTCGAAAACTTGATATTCATTTTTCTTTTTTTAATTAGTTTTTGCCGATAAGTGTTTCGAAAACTTGATATTCATTTTTCTTTTTTTAATCAATTTTCGCCTATGAGTGTTTTCGAAAACTTGATATTCATTTTTCTTTTTTTAGTAAGTTTTCGCTGATGAGTGTTTCGAAAACTTGATATTCATTTTTCTTTTTTTAATCAGTTTTTGCCAATGAGTGTTTCGAAAACTTGATATTCTTTTTTCTTTTTTTTAATCAGTTTTTGGCGATGAGTGTTTCGAAAACTTGATATTCATTTTTCTTTTTTTTTTTAATCAGTTTTTGGCGATGAGTGTTTCGAAAACTTGATATTCATTTTTCTTTTTTTAATCAGTTTTTGTCGATAAGTGTTTTGAAAACTTGATATTCATTTTTCTTTTTTTAATAAGTTTTAGCCGATGAGTGTTTTTGAAAACATGATATTCATTTTTCATTTTTTAATCAATTTTCGCCGATGAGTCTTCTGAAAACTTGATATTCTTTTTTCTTTTTTTAATCAGTTTTCACCGATGAGTGTTTCGAAAACTTGATATTCATTTTTTTTAATCAGTTTTCGCCGATGAGTGTTTTGAAAACTTGATATTTATCTTTCTTTTTTTAATCAGTTTTTGCCGATAAGAGTTTCGAAAACTTGATATTCATTTTTCTTTTTTTTACTCAGTTTTTGTCGATGAGTGTTTCAAAAACTTGATATTCATTTTTCTTTTTTAAATAAGTTTTAGCCGATGAGTGTGTTCGAAAACTTGATATTTATTATTCATTTTTTAATCAATTTTCACCGATGACTGTTCTGAAAACTTGATATTCATTTTTCTTTTTTTAATCAGTTTTTGCCAATGAGTGTTTCGAAAACTTGATATTCATTTTTCTTTTTCTTAATCAATTTTCGCCGATGAGTGTTACGAAAACGTGATATTTATTTTTCTTTTTTTAATAAGTTTTATCCGATGAGTGTTTTCGAAAACTTGATATTCATTTTTCATTTTTTAGTCGATTTTCGCTGATCAGTGTTCTGAAAACTTGATATTCTTTTTTCTTTTTTTTAATCAATTTTCGCCGATGAGTGTTTCGAAAACTTGATATTCATTTTTTTAATCAGTCTTCGCCGATGAGTGTTTCGAAAACTTGATATTCATTTTTCTTTTTCTTAATCAGTTTTCGTCGATGAATGTTTCGAAAACGTAACATTCATTTTTCTTTTTTTTAATAGTTTTCGCCGATGAGTGTTTTGAAAACTTGTTATTCATTTTTCTTTTTTTAACCAATTTCCGCTGATGAGTGTTTTGAAAACTTGATATTCATTTTTGTTATTTTAATCAGTTTTCGTCGATGAGTGTTTTGAAAACTTGATATTCATTTTTCTTTTTTTTTAATCAATTTTCGCCGATGAGTGTTTCGAAAACGTAATATTCATTTTGCTTTTTCTTTTTTAAATAGTTTTTGTAATACCCAAGAATATTTTAACTAGCATCATCAATTAAATTAAATTAACTAATTTAAGAGTGGAAAATATTTTTTTTATTTTATTATATCAGGTTTCTTTTTCTTTTTATGATATGTATATATATATTAATTAATTAGATATATATATATATTATATAAGGAATGAATAAAAGAAAAGAATAAGGAAAAGAAGAAGCAGACCGTGAGGAGGAAAGAAACGGGAAAGAACGTGGAGAGAAACACGAGAGAAGGGAAGAGCCATCATCGTGCACGGAGGAAGCAAGGAGGAAGACGCACGGAGGAGACGGAGGCCGGACGTGCGAGGAGAGCCGGAGTCGCCGTTCGCCGGAAAACGCCGTCGTTGTGGCTGGAGGAGAGAGAGTGACGGGCTAGAGAGAGAAACCATGAGGGAGAGAGTTTCTCGCCGGAAAATGCCGTCTCTTCGTCGGGGAAGGTGGCTGGGAGTCTCATCTACTCCATATCGTCCTTCTAACTGGTTGAATCGAGGTGAAAAGTCCCAAAACTCTCAAACCCCAATTTTATCAATTTTAGGGATTTTTGGAAAACCCCCATTTGATTCAATCTGAGTATTCTGGGTCCTAAATTGAAGTATTTGTATATTAGGAAGTGAGTTGGAAGCTTAGGAATCGGAACCAATTTGATGGAAGTGGTCCGGGTTGGAAAACTAGTAGGAAAAGTGTGATTAGTAAGGTTTAAGGGTGTTGTGGACTGATTGGGGGTGCATTAATAGGTGGAATTGTGATTATATAATTGTTAAAATTATTGGAATGTACGAGAGATTAAAACCCGAGTAAGCACCGTCTCACTCGGAACCCGATTCGGGGAAAAAGAGACAATTTTCTAATTTCACGCGTATCCGGATATATGTATTCATGTGCAGGTAAAGTGTTGAAAGTTATTTTGGTAAATGGAAATCTTGGACAAGTAGGATTTATGACTCTCTTGAGCCATAAATTCAAGACTTGGGTAATGGAAACTTCACATGGACACATAGAGGTGGAATTGGGTAACCTTGCATTCCCAAATCAAGGCTTCCGAATAGTGTGATTAAGCAAGGGTTGGACACGAATAGAAGCATGCTAGGTGTTCCGAAAACTAGTTGAGGGCATTCCATGCCAACAACTAGTCTATGGAATTAATTAGAGAGAACCTGAGCATTAGCGTTGCATGTACACGATAGTGGCTGAATTTCAAGTTTCTAAATCTCTCAAGTATATGTGTATAGGGCACCATACGGTGAGTGGACCTTCGGGCACACCGAGAGCCGATCAGAGGGGCCAAACAGGTGAGGGGCTTTCCTATCCTTGTCCTATAGGGTTGACTGCGGATATGGATATAAGGTTTGCTTTCTTGCCTACTTGTAGGAATCATATATTAGATAACATGCTATTGTTGTTCCTAAATTATAATATATGTGATAATGTGCTATATGTGTATATGTGAACTGTAAAAGCGATGGTGGCTCAAGGAGCCTTATATGGAAAGAAGGTCCTCGGGACCTATATGATATCGGGGGTAGGATCGAGTCAATTTTATTTGTGAGCGTCTTGTGGTACTAGAAACCAACCTCATTGATTATTATCTGAAAAGTGTGGTTGTGTACGTAAATTCTTAAAGAAAATGAACATAGGTGACTTTGTTTTAAACCGAGAGATTCCGAATTAGAAAACCACTTGGAAATTAAATTTGCCTAAGATGAAATAAAAATGAATAAGTAGTGGTCCACAGGGGACATTTTTGGTACAATGCGGGAACCGAGTCTGTCATGGATGGTCCGGGTAGATTGAGTCTCTTGTCTTGAGTCAAACTCACAGAAATACAAAGTATATGAGTACACCACATTGTGGCTATTGCCTTGGGTAAACCGAGGTCAGACGAGTCACCAGCTATGCTCCAAGTGAAGTCTTGGGGTCAGACTAATGTTCCAAGTAAAGTCTTGGGGCCAGGGGTTCCTAGAATGATCAATTAGGTTCCTATATCGCTCACGTGAGATATTGCCTCCGGGCCAGATTCTCTCCTAACGGAGATATGCCTTCGGGCCAATTTATGATTACGGTTATTTGAACATGGATATCCACATGAAGTTGTATGTTAAACTGTAATATGATGTATGTATGAATTTAAATGTTACAGACACAGGTGGTATAGGCATCGGGAGCGCTTCCACTTCATCTCAGGGAGGCAGACAGACTTAGAGACCGCACGCCTTGTTCGCGTGGGTAGTATTGATATATGTATTTTGTCAGGATATATATATGTATCTGATTCTTTTGGTATAACATTGTTTTGTACAGTTGCTATATATATATATGCATATGTCACACTCTAGAATTGTCGGCTTCAAACAGATTAAAGATTGGTCTTGTTATTGGGAATATAGGCTATGATATGATACATATCATGTGTATATATATGTATATGACTTCCGCATGTGAATAGGATAGATCACACGCACTGAGCGTGTGATCAATATGTAATTTATATATATATATATATATATGTGACTGAATACTTGATTGTGTGAAAATACAGATTCCGCATGTGAATAGGATAGGTCACACGCATTGAGGCGTGTGATCAATATGTAAAATATATGCAGGTGTGTGATTGAATATATATATACTTGACTGTACACAGGATTTTTGCATGTGAATATGATAGATCACCCGCCCTGAAGCGCGTGATCAATATGTATATTATATGTATGTGTGATTGATTATGTGTATATGTATAGACTGAACCGGTGTTGAGCGAGCCGTGGATTGCGTGCTACTTAGGTCACCTGATAGGGATGACCATATATACTAGAATAAATTACACTGCCCTCCCCTGAGAGATGCTGAAATTACACTGCCCTCCCCTCTCGTTTGCAAAATTACACTGCCCTCCCTTGAGAGATCAAAAGTCATTACACTTTGGTCCAAAACACCATTCTCCAATAAAAAAAAAGTCTAAAAGGTCAAATTGTAATACCCGGAAAAAATTTTTCAAAGTTTAAAATGAAATGAAAGGGAAAGAAAAGAAGAAGAAATTTAATTTTGGATTAAATTCAGGACCTAAGGAATGGGAAACCTGAATTAAATGGGAAAAAGAGAGTAGGAAATATTTTTGGGTATTTAATTTGGGGTATAAGAGAAAATAGAATTAATTGGAAATAGGAGGATTTAATTGGGGATATTTTTTCACCTCTTCTTTTTTATAATAATAATTATTAGTGTTATTATTTAATTATTTTATTTATTTTAATTTTAATTATTATTATTATTATTATTTAGTTATTATTTAATTTTTTTTATTTTGGGGTGGGGGGGTGCGTGACTTAAAGGATGAAGAAACAAAAAAATATATAATAATAAAGGGTGAGAGAGAGAGAGAGCCTACGGGAAGAGAAAGAAGGAAAGAAAGAAAGAAAGAGAGAGAAGGAGGAGTGAAGGAGAAGAGGTTGGGGCTCGCCGGAAAAGTGACCGGGGAGAGCTAGCCGACGCCGGAGAAGTCACCAGAGCTCGGGTACGACGTCTCTTACACCTTCCACCAATCGGATCAAAGGTTGGTAACCCTAATTTCATTCGAAAACCCCAAATTTCTTCATTTTAGGGATTTCTTCATTCCACCTTCGATTGGGTTGTTTCGAGGGTAGATTGAGACCTAGGAAGTGTTCTTGAACACTTAGTTGGGGTAATAGTCGAGGATATACCCTCGGGTTTAGCCGAATTCGAATCTGAAAGGGTTTGGGGTTTGAAATTCTAAATATTCCCAATTTGGGGATTCGTTGATAAATTTGGAATCGGGCTTGGATTTGAGTAGTTAGGGTTGGATTTATGTCGTTGAATTGTAGGGAAACAAAACCCGTGAAGTGCGGAGTCGAAGCCGGGGTCGAAAGGGGGCCGGAGCGGGCTCAAACCGGCCCACAGCACAGCAAACAAATTGTTGTGCTGCGAACCGGCGTTATCGGCACTATAGCGCCATTTCTCTGGTTCACCACAGCAGCTTGGCGCTATAGCGCCAGAAACGGCGCTATAGCGCCGTGCCTCTGTCCAGCATTCTCAAAATTCAATTTTTAGCCAATCCGGGGCGTCCGATCCTCCTATTTTCAATCCGAAACATCTTAGGACACCCCCAACCATGTTTTTAAGGATCAAAACCATTTCAAATGTCTTCTTATCCCTCAAGAATAGGAACTTACGAATAAGCTACGCCCAATTTCTTGAATTTCTAAATTCCCCGTACATCGTCATTAGGTAACCTTAAGTAGGATGGCTTAGAAGCACGTTGAGGTTTAGTAACTCAAATCCAAGGCCCCAAAAGCAACTCAAGGAGAACGATGGTTGTATGAAACCAAGTGCAAGGCACTTAAGACCCTCATAGAAGAGAGGGAAGACGGATAAGACCAAGGACTCGGTTCTTGGCAACGTCTAGATGTATTCTAGGCATGAGCATGTAGTATGCATATGAATTGCATATAGATGAGATGTTAACCACTTGAATGCATTCGTTAGGAAACCACGATTCGTCCGGAGCGGGAGTTACTCCAGGACAAGCGCAAGGAAGCCGTCCAGGTGAGGGGTTTCCCATCCTTGCCCTACAGGGTTGATTGAGGATGTGGATATGTGGTTTGCCTACTTGCCTATTTGTAAGAATTATTTAGTGGTTAACATGCTATTGTTGTTCCTAAACTGTTATATATGAAAGTATCGGTATTTGTGTGTTTGACTACAGGTAATTAAAGAGGTACTGGAGGGTATCCATGTGGTGACATGAGATACGCCGAACAGTACAAGCAAAGGGGTAAGTTATTGATTGAGTCCAAGGTTTGGTTACCCTATTAATTAGAAACTCATTAAAGAAATCGCATATAAGTTGTTATTGAACGTCGACGTTTTACGGTAATTGAACTTAGGAAATGCCTTAGAGCTAGGTTATGATCTAATCAAGGGTTGGGTATTACATAAGGATCAAAACGATCTCATAAATTGATTAGTGAGTCATAGGGAGGTTCACACTACCTAGGTAAAGTCAGTCTAGGATAGTAATGGGTAGATATAGTCAAAATCCCAGCTGAAGGCTCGGGAAGAGAAACAAGTCAGAAAAGATTGCCCGTTGAGGCCATTGCCTTAGCCTGGCACTAGGGTCAGTTAAAGAGTAAAGCATTCGCCCGTTGAGGCCATTGCCCTAGCCTGGTACTAGGGTCAGTAAAAGACTAAAAGATTTGCCCATTGAGGCCATTGCCCTAGCCTGGCACTAGGGTCAGTTGATTGATTTACAGTTTTCAAATGATATGTTAATTATGACTGTTTGATTATGAGAAGCATGATAGAAAAGCATGATCCATAGGTTTATCTTTGATTTTAATGTTATATTAATATTGCTTGATCGTAATATAACATTTGATAAACTGGAGTTTCATGCGCATGTGATTGTGGGTGTTTCCCTTTCCCCAGCTGTAGTGGTACCCGCCGCTACGCCGAGGATGGGAAGCTTCTCACTGAGTCTGTTTGACTCACTCCCTCTACTTCAATGTTTCAGATACAGGGATCGGGCAGGCATCGATGTCCGGACAGTGATACGGACATCAGACCATCCTTATGCACTTGTTCACGTGGGTGGACTCCTTTTGGGTTATTTTGATTTATTTTGTTGTACTTATTTTAAAGTTGTAAGCGTTGTAAATATTTACAGCTTTGAAGTACGTTCACTCTAGACTTGTCGGCTTCACATGTACTTAAAGACAGGGTCCAGTTTGGGGAAGACTAGGATATATGTTTGAGTATATAAACTTCTGCATGTGAATAGGATAGATCGTACGCATTGAGGCGTACGGTCAATATGATATGTATATATATTATGTGTGCTTGCTGCATGTGAATAGGATAGATCGTACGTATTGAGACGTACGGTCAATATGATATTAATATTTTTATTATGAGTGCTGTTAAATATATCTATACACTGGATTGAGCTGAAGTGGTATTGAGCGAACCGTGGATTGCAGGTTAATTAGGCCACCAGGGAGGTGTGGCCACTAATATGATATATATATATATATATATATATATATATATATTGATTGTATAGCAGGGTAGTTATAAACATGTTTACAGGATAAGGATTACGGGTTTAGAGGTAAAAATCTATTCCCGTGCCGGTCACGTACTCCCGATTTGGGGTCGTGACACAAATTTTTTCAACTTCCAATACAATAAATATTCATGACTAAATTACCCCTCACAAAAGAATAAAACTCTATAAAATGTGACCTATACATACATTCATCCTCTTATAATAACATTGTTTCATTTTTTTATTGTCTTTTATTATTTTATTAGTATTTATAGTAATTATTATTGTTAACAAAATAAAATTCTAAAAAAAAATTATGTAACTTAAAATAGTTTATAGATTTTTATATTAATAATGTAATGTAATATAAAACATCTATTATTTTACTTAATTTTCAATAATTAAGTTTACTATATATATATATATATATATATATATATATATATATATATATATATATAATAATAAAATATATCAAAAATTTTAGTTAGGTGTACTAGAATTCAGTTTTATAAATTTCTTTTTGGTAAAGATTCAGTTTTATAAATTTCGGTGAAGCATAACGTTAAACATTTTTTTATCTTGTGTGAGGGTCAATTTAGTCATGAATATTTATTAGTCATTAATATTTATTATATTGACTTTTTAAATCTTTTTTTTAGTGGGAGAATAGTGTTTTGGATCAAAGTGTAATGACTTTTGATCTCTCAAGGGAGGGCAGTGTAATTTTGCAAAAGAGAGGGGAGGGCAGTGTAATTTCAGCATCTCTCAGGGGAGGGCAGTGTAATTTACTCTATATACTATATATTGTTTGTAATAGAAATGGGTAGTTATGCATATATAAGAAGGTCAATCAGGGATTAGAAGCTTACGGGATAGGAGAAATCCTACCTCCCGTGCCGGTCACGGACGTCCGATAGGGGGTCGTTACAGTTTTCGCCGATGAGTGTTTCGAAAACTTGATATTCATTTATATTTTTCTTAATCAGTTTTCGACGATAAGTGTTTCGAAAACGTGATATTCATTTTTCTTTATTTAATTAGTTTTCACCGATGAGTATTTCGAAAACTTGATATTCATTTTTCTTTTTCTTAATCAGTTTTCGCCGATGAATGTTTCGAAAACCTGATATTCATTATTCTTTATTTAATTAGTTTTCACCGATTAGTGTTTCGAAAACTTGATATTCATTTTTCTTTTTTTAATCAGTTTTTGCCGATGAGTGTTTCGAAAACTTGATATTTATTTTTCGTTTTTAATCAGTCTTCGCCGATGAGTGTTTCGAAAACTTGATATTCATTTTTATTTTTTTAATCAGTTTTCGTGGATGAGTGTTTCGAAAACTTGGTATTCATTTTTCTTTTTTAATCATTTTTCTCCGATAAGTGTTCCCAAAACTTGATATTCATTTTTCTTTTTTTAATTAGTTTTTGTCGATGAGTGTTTCGAAAACTTAATATTCTTTTTTATTTTTTTTTAATAAGTTTTTGCCGATGAGTGTTTTAAAAACTTGATATTCATTTTTCTTTATTAATTAGTTTTGGTCGATCAGTGTTTCGAAAACTTGATATTTATTTTTCTTTTTTTATTAAGTTTTCACCAATGAATGTTTCGAAAACTTGATATTCATTTTTGTTTTTTTAATCAGTTTTCGCCGATGAGTGTTTTCGAAAAGTTGATATTCATTTTTCTTTTTTAATCAGTTTTCGTCGATGAGTGTTTCGAAAACTTTATATTGATTTTTATTTTTTAATCAGTTTTCGTCGATTAGTGTTTCGAAAACTGGATATTCATTTTTCTTTTTTTAGTCAGTATTCGCTGATAAGTGTTTCGAAAACTTGATATTCATTTTTCTTTTTTTAATCAGTTTTTGCCGATGAGTGTTTCGAAAATTTGATATTCATTTTTCTTTTTTTTAATCAGTTTTTGCCGATGAGTGTTTCGAAAACTTGATATTCATTTTTCTTCTTTTAATCAGTTTTTGTCGATGATTGTTTCGAAAACTTGATATTCATTTTTCTTTTTTTAATAAATTTTAGCCGATGAGCGTTTTCGAAAACGTGATATTCATTTTTCTTTATTTAATTAGTTTTCGTCGATGAGTGTTTCGAAAACTTGATATTCAATTTTTCTTTTTTTAATCAGTTTTCGCCGATGACTGCTTCGAAAACTTGAAATTTATTTTTCATTTTTAATCAGTTTTCGCCGATGAGTGTTCCCAAAACTTGATATTCATTTTTCTTTTTTTCAATCAGTTTTCGCCGATTAGTGTTTAGAAAACGTGATATTCATTTTTCTTTAATTAATAAGTTTTCACCGATGAGTGTTTCGAAAACATGATATTCTTTTTTGTTTTTTAATCAGTTTTCTCTGATGAATGTTTCGAAAACTTGATATTTATTTTTCTTTTTTTAATCAGTTTTTGCAGATGAGTGTTTCGAAAACTTGATATTCATTTTTCTTTTTTTAATTAGTTCTAGATGATTAGTGTTTTCGAAAACTTGATATTCATTTTTTTTAATCAATTTTCGTCGCTGAGTGTCCTGAGAACTTGATATTCATTTTTCTTTTTTTAATCAGTTTTTGCCGATGAGTGTTTCGAAAACCTGATATTCATTTTTCTTTTTTTTAATCTGTTTTAGCCGATGAGTGTTTTCGAAAACTTGATATTCATTTTTCTTTTTTTAATCATTTTTCTTCGATGAGTGTTTCGAAAACTTGATATTCATTTTTCTTTTTTTAATAAGTTTTCGTGGATGAGTGTTTCGAAAACTTGATATTCATTTTTCTTTTTTTAGTAAGTTTTTGCTAATGAGTGTTTCGTATACTTGATATTCATTTTTCTTTTTTTAATTAGTTTTTACCGATAAGTGTTTCGAAAACTTGATATTCATTTTTCTTTTTTTAATCAGTTTTCGCCGATGAGTGTTTTCGAAAACTTGATAATTATTTTTCTTTTTTTAATCAGTTTTCGCAGATGAGTGTTCTGAAAACTTGATATTTATTTTTCTTTTTTTTAATCAGGTTTCGCCGATGAGTGTTTTAAAAACTTGATATTCATTTTTATTAATCAGTTTTCGCCGATAAGTGTTTCAAAAACTTGATATTTATTTATTTTTTTTAATCAGTTTTCGCCGATAAGTGTTTCGAAAACTTGATAGTAATTTTTCATTTTTTAATCAGTTTTTGCCGTTGAGTGTTTCGAAAACGTAATATTCTTTTTTCTTTTTTTTTTTAATAGTTTTCGTCGATTAGTGTTTCGAAAACTTGATATTCATTTTTCTTTTTTTAAACAGTATTTACCGATGAGTGTTTCGAAAAATTAATATTCATTTTCCTTTTTTAATCAGTTTTCGCCGATGAGTTGTCACGACCCCGATTCCAGGAATCCGTGACCGGCACGGGAATAGATTTTGGCCTCTAAACCCGTAAGCCTTATCTATAATCATAAATTATCTACCCTTATATACAATCATCATTCAATATTCACATAGTGTATATAGTGGCCACACCATCATTGGTGGCCTAGATAACCTGCAATCCACGGCGCTCAATGCCGCTTCAGCCCATTTCACGTATATATATATATACATCCATACACTCAGGTCATCCACACATAAATATATATATACATAGTGATCAAACCCCAAAGGAATGATCTATCCTATTCACACACAATATATGTATAACCTATCATAATCACACATGTACACTCACACGCACAGTTAAGTATACATAGTGATTACACGTCTCAATACGTGTAATCTATCCTATTCACATGCAGATATTTATATTTTCCATCCAACATATACCAAGTCAAACGTATATATATAGCATATACATATTGATCACACACCATTATGTGTGATCTATCCTATTCACATACGAAGATATGTATATATATAAGTATATCAAGACTTTCCCAACACCCAGAATCCTATTAGTAAGCACATGTGAAGCTGACATGTCTAGATATAGCATAATTCAAAAGCTGCAAATATTTACATCGCATTTACAACTTTAAAATATATACAACTCAAAATAATGAAGGCTAAATAATCAAAAGATGTCCACCCACGCGAACAAATGCGGTGCAAGTGGATAGATGTCCGTATCACTGTCCGGACGTCGAAGCCTGCCCGATTCCTGTATCTGTAACATTTAAACAGAGGGTGTGAGTCCAACAGACTCAGTGAGAAGCTTCCCATCCTCGGCATAGCGGCGTGTACCACTACAGCTGGGGAAAGGGAACCACTCACAACCACATGCGCACGAAATACCAGTTTGTCATAAGTTATATAATGATCAGGCAACATTAATATAACGTTACATCACAGATAAACCTAAGAATCATGCTCCTCAATCCTGCTACTCATAAGCAACCAAAAACATGAAACATTTCATATCAAAACTATAAATCATACAATCGACTCTAGTGCCACGCTAGAGCAATAGCCTCATCGGCAAGTCTTTCAAATGCTATGCACCACCCTAGTGCCAAGCTAGGGCAATAGCCACAACGGGCAAGTCTATCAAATGCTATGCACCACCCTAGTGCCAGGCTAGGGCAATAGCCACAACGGGCAACCATGTATATGAAATGCACCACCCTAGTGCCAGGCTAGGGCAATAGCCACAACGGGCAACCATGTATATGAAATGCACCACCCTAGTGCCAGGCTAGGGCAATAGCCACAACGGGCAACCATGTATATGAAATGCACCACCCTAGTGCCAGGCTAGGGCAATAGCCACAACGGGCAAATGTCGGACGTCATATTTCACTCTCTTACTTTCAGTGGGGTTTGTAACACGGACTACCCATTTCTATTCTAAAGTGTCTTTACCTCAGCAGTGTGAACTCCACTAAGAATTTCTAATCAATTATGAGATTTTCTATTCTTTGCTTAGTACCCAACCCTTGATTAGATGATAACCTAGCTCTAAGGTATTTCCTAAGTTCATTTACCACAAATCACGTCGACGTGTATAAATAAGTCAGTTTCATTTCCTTAGTGGGTTTCTAATTATTAGGACAAACCAAAAATTGAACGAAATCAATATCCTACCCCTTTTTACTTGTACTGTTTGACAAATCCCATGTCATCACATGGATAACCTCCAGTACCACTTCCACTTTAATCAATCACATATATACAAATATTTTCACAAATAACAGTTTAGGAACAACAATAGCATGTTATTTCCTAACAATTATTACAAACAAGCAAGTAAGCAAACCACGTATTCACATCCTCATTCAACCCTGTAGGGCAAGGATGGGAAACCCCTCACCTGGACGGCTTCCTGTTTCTGGTCCTGGAGTCACTCCTGCTCCAGACGATTCGTGGTTACCTAACAAACATATTTACGTCATTATCATCTTTACTATATGCAAATTATATGCATATGCTATGCTCATGTCAAATTAATACATTAAACTTTGCCAAGAACCAAGTCCTTGGTCTTAACCTTCTTCCTCTCTTTAATACTGTTTCCAAGTGTCTCACACTCAATCTCATCTCTTTATCCCTTTCTTTGAATACTCATTTTCACCTACAAGTGTTCGTATGTGACTTTTCACAATTCCCATATCCAATTGATGGCCTATGTTAGTCATAGCCTCAAATTTTCTATGGTTGCTAATTACCCAACCACTCTTTCAACTTATATTCACATACGAACACATGTGGCCTAATATATTTGAAAATTGGGATTTTTACCAAATAAGGGCATTTTACTATTTAAATTAATTCCGGCGTCCATTTTGGTCTATCCGAAACTTCAAACCTATAATTTAGCTCCACATTCTAAATTGGACCGAAAAGTGTCTCTTTTAATACCAAATTGGTCTCCGATTGAGACGGAATTACTCGGGCGTTAATCCCTCGCATATTCCAACAATCCCTACCTTTCTATAACACCAATCCAACACACCAATCAATCCCAATTCAATTTATACTACACTTTATCTCACTTTAAATTCCATTGTCCTATGGTTTTTCAAATTGGGTAACTTCCATAATCAATTTATCAATACACATACTTCCAACTACCTCTAAACAACCCAATAGCTTCAAATTAGGACCCAAAATAATTTATTCATACTAATTAGGAATTTTCCAAAAATCCCTAAAATAGATAAATTTGGGGTTTGAGGGATTCGGGACTTTTTACCTCGATTCAATCGGATAGGATGATGGAATAGGGTAGAAAGAACTCCCGGTCACCTTCCCCGACTTCGAAACGGCGGATTCCGGCGAAGATTCCGGCTAAAAACCACTTTCCGTCGCTGCTCTCTCTCTCCTCCGTAGACCCGCGCCGGACCGCCTTCCTCCGGCGTCCAGCTTCGTCGTCGATAGCTCCGGTCCCGGCGAACGGCGCGTCGACCTCCGGCTGGCTTCTCCCGCACACCGCGCGCGCATCTTCTCTTCTTCCGCTGGCCTTAGCGTCGCCGTGGTCCTCACTTTCACTCTTTTTTTTTTTTGCTGCTTCACACTCTCGGGCTCTCTCTCTCCCTGGGCAAAATTTGGGAACCAATTTTAATTATACACGTGACCCCCTTCCAGCCACATACATATATATATTTTTTTAATTATTTTCTTTTAAAAAAAAGCTGTATGTATATATATTTATATATATATATATATATATATATATATATATATATATATATATATAATATATTATTTATTGTTAAAATCAAGTTTGGGGTTAATAAACTTACACCCAATATTTCCCGTTAGGTCCTAATTTTGGTCCAAATAAAATTTCATTTATTTTAAATTTTCTCATTTTCCTTCCAAATTAAAAAAAATAAAATAAATTAGGACCTTAACGTTGATTGGAAAATTTCCGGGTATTACATGAGTGTTTCGAAAACTTTATATTCATTTTTATTTTTTTAATCAATTTTTGCCGATGAGTGTTTCGAAAATTTGATATTCATTTTTCTTTTTTTGATCAGTTTTTGCCGATGAGTGTTTCGAAAACTTGATATTCATTTTTCTTTTTTTAATTAGTTTTTGTCGATGAGTGTTTCGAAAACTTGATATTTATTTTTCTTTTTTTAATAAGTTTTAGCCGATGAGTATTTTCGAAAACGTGATATTCATTTTTCTTTTTTTAATCAGTTTTTGTCGATGAGTGTTTTCAAAAACATGATATTCATTTTTCATTTTTTAATCCATTATCGCCGATGAGTGTTCTGAAAACTTGATATTCATTATTCTTTTTTTTAATAAGTTTTCGCTGATGAGTGTTTCGAAAACTTGATATTCTTTTTTCTTTTTTTAATCAGTTTTCGCCAATGAGTGTTTCGAAAACTTGATATTTATTTTTCTTTTTTAATCAATTTTTGCCGTTGAGTGTTTTGAAAACTTGATATTCATTGTTTCTTTTTTTAATAAGTTTTAGCCGATGAGTGTTTTCGAAAACTTAATATTCATTTTTCATTTTTTAATCAATTTTTGCCGATGAGTGTTCTGAAAACTTTATATTCATTTTTCTTTTTTTTTAATCAGTTTTCGCCGATCAGTGTTTCGAAGAATTGATATTCATTTTTCTTTTTCTTAATCAGTTTTCGCCGATGAGTGTTACGAAAATGTGATATTCATTTTTCATTTTTTAATAAGTTTTATCCGATGAGTGTTTTCGAAAACTTGATATTCATTTTTCATTTTTTAATCAGTTTTCGTCGATGATTGTTCTGAAAACTTGATATTCATTTTTCTTTTTTTAATCAATTTTCGCCGATGAGTGTTTCGAAAACTTGATATTCATTTTTCTTTTTTTCAATCAGTTTTCGCCGATTAGTGTTTCGAAAACTTGATATTTCTTTTTCTTTTTTTTAAATAGTTTTCGCCGATCAGTGTTTCGAAAACTATATATTCATTTTTCTTTTTCTTAATCAGTTTCCGTCGATGAATGTTTCGAAAACATGATATTCATTTTTCTTTTCATAATTAGTTTTTGCCGATGAGTGTTTCTAAAACTTGATATTCATTTTTCTTTTTCTTAATCAATTTTCGCCGATTAGTGTTTCGAAAACGTGATATTCATTTTTCTTTATTTATATAGTTTTCACCGATGAGTGTTTCGAAAACTTGATAATCATTTTTCTTTTTCTTATTCAGTTTTTGCTGATGAGTGTTTAGAAAACGTGATATTCATTTTTCTTTATTTAATTAGTTTTCACCGATGAGTGTTTCGAAAACTTGATATTCATTTTTCTTTTTTTTAATTAGTTTTCGCCGAAGAGTGTTTCGAAAACTTGATATTATTTTTAATTAGTTTTCGTAGATGAGTGTTTCGAAAACTTGATTTTCATTTTTCTTTTTTTAATCAGTTTTCGCCGATGAGTGTTTCCAAAACTTTATATTCATTTTTCTTGTTTTGATCAGTTTTCACCGATGAGTGTTTCGAAAACTTGATATTCATTTTTCCTTTTTAATCAGTTTTCGCCGATAAGTGTTTCGAAAACATTATATTCATTTTTATTTTTTTAATAAGTTTTCGTCGATAAGTGTTTCGAAAACTGGATATTCATTTTTCATTTTTTAGTAAGTTTTCGCTGATGAGTATTTCGAAGACTTGATATTCATTTTCCTTTTTTAATCAAATTTTGCAGATGAGTGTTTCAAAAACTTGATATTCATTTCTCTTTTTTTAATTAGTTCTAGATGATTAGTGTTTTCGAAAACTTGATATTCATTTTTCTTTTTTTAATCAATTTTCGTCGCTGAGTGTCCTGAGAACTTGATATTCATTTTTCTTTTTTTAATCAGTTTTTGCCGATGAGTGTTTCGAAAACCTGATATTCATTTTTCTTTTTTTTAATCTGTTTTAGCCGATGAGTGTTTTCGAAAACTTGATATTCATTTTTCTTTTTTTAATCATTTTTCTTCGATGAGTGTTTCGAAAACTTGATATTCATTTTTCTTTTTTTAATAAGTTTTCGTGGATGAGTGTTTCGAAAACTTGATATTCATTTTTCTTTTTTTTAGTAAGTTTTTGCTAATGAGTGTTTCGTATACTTGATATTCATTTTTCTTTTTTTAATTAGTTTTTGCGGATGAGTGTTTCGAAAACTTGATATTCATTTTTGTTTTTTTAATCAGTTTTCGCCGATAAGTGTTTTCGAAAACTTGATAATTATTTTTCTTTTTTTAATAAGTTTTCGCAGATGAGTGTTCTGAAAACTTGATATTTATTTTTCTTTTTTTTAATCAGGTTTCGCCGATGAGTGTTTTAAAAACTTGATATTCATTTTTATTAAATCAGTTTTCGCCGATAAGTGTTTCAAAAACTTGATATTTATTTATTTTTTTAATCAGTTTTCGCCGATAAGTGTTTCGAAAACTTGATAGTAATTTTTCATTTTTTAATCAGTTTTTGCCGTTGAGTGTTTCGAAAACGTAATATTCTTTTTTCTTTTTTTTTTTAATAGTTTTCGTCGATTAGTGTTTCGAAAACTTGATATTCATTTTTCTTTTTTTAAACAGTATTTACCGATGAGTGTTTCGAAAACTTAATATTCATTTTCCTTTTTTAATCAGTTTTCGCCGATTAGTGTTTCGAAAACTTTATATTCATTTTTATTTTTTTAATCAATTTTTGCCGATGAGTGTTTCGAAAATTTGATATTCATTTTTCTTTTTTTGATCAGTTTTTGCCGATGAGTGTTTCGAAAACTTGATATTCATTTTTTTTTTTAATTAGTTTTTGTCGATGAGTGTTTCGAAAACTTGATATTTATTTTTCTTTTTTTAATAAGTTTTAGCCGATGAGTATTTTCGAAAACGTGATATTCATTTTTCTTTTTTTAATCAGTTTTTGTCGTTGAGTGTTTTCGAAAACATGATATTCATTTTTCATTTTTTAATCCATTATCGCCGATGAGTGTTCTGAAAACTAGATATTCATTTTTCTTTTTTTTTTAATAAGTTCTCGCTGATGAGTGTTTCGAAAACTTGATATTCTTTTTTCTTTTTTTAATCAGTTTTCGCCGATCAGTGTTTCGAAGAATTGATATTCATTTTTCTTTTTCTTAATCAGTTTTCGCCGATGAGTGTTACGAAAATGTGATATTCATTTTTCATTTTTTAATAAGTTTTATCCGATGAGTGTTTTCGAAAACTTGATATTCATTTTTCATTTTTTAATCAGTTTTCGCCGATGATTGTTCTGAAAACTTGATATTCATTTTTCTTTGTTTTAATCAATTTTCGCCGATGAGTGTTTCGAAAACTTGATATTCATTTTTCTTTTTTTCAATCAGTTTTCGCCGATTAGTGTTTCGAAAACTTGATATTTCTTTTTCTTTTTTTTTTAAATAATTTTCGCCGATCAGTGTTTCGAAAACTATATATTTATTTTTCTTTTTCTTAATCAGTTTCCGTCGATGAATGTTTCGAAAACTTGATATTCATTTTTCTTTTCTCAATTAGTTTTTGCCGATGAGTGTTTCCAAAACTTGATATTCATTTTTCATTTTTTAATCAGTTTTTGCCGTTGAGTGTTTTGAAAAGGTAATATTCATTTTTCTTTTTTTTTAAATAGTTTTCGCCGATGAGTGTTTCGAAAACTTGTTATTCATTTTTCTTTTTTAAACTAGTTTTCGCCGATGAGTGTTTTGAAAACTTGATATTCATTTTTGTTTTTTTAATCAGTTTTCGCCGATTAGTGTTTGAAAATTTGATATTCATTTTTCATTTTTTAATCAGTTTTCGCCGATGAGTGTTTCGAAAATGTAATATTCATTTTTTTTAAATAGTTTTTGCCAATGAGTGTTTCAAAAACTTGATATTTATTTATATTTTTCTTAATCAGTTTTAGAGGATGAGTGTTTCGAAAACGTGATATTCATTTTTCTTTATTTATTTAGTTTTCACCGATGAGTGTTTCGAAAACGTGATATTCATTTTTCTTTATTTAATTAGTTTTCACCGATTAGTGTTTCGAAAAATTGATATTCATTTTTCTTTTTTTAATCAGTTTTCGCCGATGATTGTAACTTGATATTTATTTTTTGTTTTTAATCAGTTTTCGCCGATGAGTGTTTCGAAAAGTTGATATTCATTTTTATTTTTTTTTAATCAGTTTTCGTAGATGAGTGTTTCGAAAACTTGATATTCATTTTTATTTTTTGATCAGTTTTCGCCGATGAGTGTTTCTAAAACTTGATATTTATTTTTCTTTTTTTTAATCAGTTTTCGCCGATGAGTGTTTCGAAAACTTAATATTCTTTTTTCTTTTTTTTTAATCGGTTTTTGCCGATGAATGTTTTGAAAACTTGATATTCATTTTTTTTATTAATTAGTTTTGGTCGATGAGTGTTTCGAAAACTTGATATTTATTTTTCTTTTTTTAATAAGTTTTCACCGATGAGTGTTTCGAAAACTTGATATTCTTTTTTCTTTTTTTAATCATTTTTCACCGAAGAGTGTTTCGAAAACTTAATATTCATTTTTCTTTTTTATTCAGTTTTCGCCGATGAGTGTTTCAAAAACTTGATATTCATTTTCCTTTTTTAATCAGTTTTCGCCGATTAGTGTTTCGAAAACTTTATATTCATTTTTATTTTTTAATCAGTTTTCGTCGATTAGTGTTTCGAAAACTGGATATTCATTTTTCTTTTTTTAGTATTTTTCGCTGATAAGTGTTTCGAAAACTTGATTATTTTTAATGAGTTTTCGTAGATGAGTGTTTCGAAAACTTGATTTTCATTTTTCTTTTTTTAATCAGTTTTCGTCGATGAGTGTTTCCAAAACTTTATATTCATTTTTCTTGTTTTGATCAGTTTTCACCGATGAGTGTTTCGAAAACTTGATATTCATTTTTCCTTTTTAATCAGTTTTCGCCGATAAGTGTTTCGAAAACATTGTATTCATTTTTATTTTTTTAATAAGTTTTCGTCGATAAGTGTTTCGAAAATTGGATATTCATTTTTCATTTTTTAGTAAGTTTTCGCTGATGAGTATTTCGAAGACTTGATATTCATTTTCCTTTTTTAATCAAATTTTGCAGATGAGTGTTTTGAAAACTTGATATTCATTTTTCTTTTTTTAATTAGTTCTAGATGATTAGTGTTTTCGAAAACTTGATATTCATTTTTTTTAATCATTTTCGTCGCTTAGTGTCCTGAGAACTTGATATTCATTTTTCTTTTTTTTAATCAGTTTTTGCCGATGAGTGTTTCGAAAACTTGATATTCATTTTTCGTTTTTTAATCTGTTTTAGCCGATGAGTGTTTTCGAAAACTTGATATTCATTTTTCTTTTTTTAATCATTTTTCTTCGATAAGTGTTTCGAAAACTTGATATTCATTTTTCTTTTTTTAATCAGTTTTCGTGGATGAGTGTTTCGAAAACTTGATATTCATTTTTCTTTGTTTAGTAAGTTTTTGCTAATGAGTGTTTCGTATACTTGATATTCATTTTTCTTTTTTTAATTAGTTTTTACCGAAGAGTGTTTCGAAAACTTGATATTCATTTTTCTTTTTTTAATCAGTTTTCGCCGATGAGTGTTTTCGAAAACTTGATAATTATTTTTCTTTTTTTAATCAGTTTTCGCAGATGAGTGTTCTGAAAACTTGATATTTATTTTTCTTTTTTTTAATCAGGTTTCGCCGATGAGTGTTTTAAAAACTTGATATTCATTTTTATTAAATCAGTTTTCGCCGATAAGTGTTTCAAAAACTTGATATTTATTTATTTTTTTAATCAGTTTTCGCCGATAAGTGTTTCGAAAACTTGATAGTAATTTTTCATTTTTTAATCAGTTTTTGCCGTTGAGTGTTTCGAAAACGTAATATTCTTTTTTCTTTTTTTTTTAAATAGTTTTCGTCGATTAGTGTTTCGAAAACTTGATATTCATTTTTCTTTTTTTAAACAGTATTTACAGATGAGTGTTTCGAAAACTTAATATTCATTTTCCTTTTTTAATCAGTTTTCGCCGATTAGTGTTTCGAAAACTTTATATTCATTTTTATTTTTTTAATCAATTTTTGCCGATGAGTGTTTCGAAAATTTGATATTCATTTTTCTTTTTTTGATCAGTTTTTGCCGATGAGTGTTTCGAAAACTTGATATTCATTTTTCTTTTTTTAATTAGTTTTTGTCGATGGGTGTTTCGAAAACTTGATATTCATTTTTCTTTTTTTAATAAGTTTTAGCCGATGAGTATTTTCGAAAACGTGATATTCATTTTTCTTTTTTTAATCAGTTTTTGTCGATGAGTGTTTTCGAAAACATGATATTCATTTTTCATTTTTTAATCCATTATCGCCGATGAGTGTTCTGAAAACTTGATATTCATTATTCTTTTTTTTTTAATAAGTTTTCGCTGATGAGTGTTTCGAAAACTTGATATTCTTTTTTCTTTTTTTAATCAGTTTTCGCCAATGAGTGTTTCGAAAACTTGATATTTATTTTTCTTTTTTTAATCAATTTTTGCCGTTGAGTGTTTTGAAAACTTGATATTCATTGTTTCTTTTTTTAATAAGTTTTAGCCGATGAGTGTTTTCGAAAACTTAATATTCATTTTTCATTTTTTAATCAATTTTTGCCGATGAGTGTTCTGAAAACTTTATATTCATTTTTCTTTTTTTTAATCAGTTTTCGCCGATCAGTGTTTCGAAAACTTGATATTCATTTTTCTTTTTCTTAATCAGTTTTTGCCGATGAGTGTTACGAAAATGTGATATTCATTTTTCGTTTTTTAATAAGTTTTATCCGATGAGTGTTTTCGAAAACTTGATATTCATTTTTCATTTTTTAATCAGTTTTCGCCGATGATTGTTCTGAAAACTTGATATTCATTTTTCTTTTTTTTAATCAATTTTCGCCGATGAGTGTTTCGAAAACTTGATATTCATTTTTCTTTTTTTCAATCAGTTTTCGCCGATTAGTGTTTCGAAAACTTGATATTTCTTTTTCTTTTTTTTTAAATAGTTTTCGCCGATCAGTGTTTCGAAAACTATATATTCATTTTTCTTTTTCTTAATCAGTTTCTGTCGATG
This sequence comes from Senna tora, assembly GCA_014851425.1. NCBI lineage: Eukaryota > Viridiplantae > Streptophyta > Magnoliopsida > Fabales > Fabaceae > Senna > Senna tora. The sequence continues at coordinate 24,257,044 of CM026270.1, read as the reverse complement.
AATGTTTCGAAAACTTGATATTCATTTTTCTTTTCTTAATTAGTTTTTGCCGATGAGTGTTTCCAAAACTTGATATTCATTTTTCATTTTTTAATCAGTTTTTGCCGTTGAGTGTTTTGAAAAGGTAATATTCATTTTTCTTTTTTTTTTAAATAGTTTTCGCCGATGAGTGTTTCGAAAACCTGTTATTCATTTTTCTTTTTTAAACCAGTTTTCGCCGATGGGTGTTTTGAAAACTTGATATTCATTTTTGTTTTTTTAATCAGTTTTCGCCGATTAGTGTTTGAAAATTTGATATTCATTTTTCTTTTTTTTAATCAGTTTTCGCCGATGAGTGTTTCGAAAGTGTAATATTCATTTTTTTAAAATAGTTTTTGCCAATGAGTGTTTCAAAAACTTGATATTTATTTATATTTTTCTTAATCAGTTTTAGACGATGAGTGTTTCGAAAACGTGATATTCATTTTTCTTTATTTAATTAGTTTTCATCGATGAGTGTTTCGGAAACTTGATATTCATTTTTTTTTCTTAATCAGTTTTCGCCGATGAGTGTTTCGAAAACGTGATATTCATTTTTCTTTATTTAATTAGTTTTCACCGATTAGTGTTTCGAAAAATTGATATTCATTTTTCTTTTTTTAATCAGTTTTCGCCGATGATTGTAACTTGATATTTATTTTTTGTTTTTAATCAGTTTTCGCCGATGAGTGTTTCGAAAAGTTGATATTCATTTTTATTTTTTTTAATCAGTTTTCGTAGATGAGTGTTTCGAAAACTTGATATTCATTTTTTTTTGATCAGTTTTCGCCGATGAGTGTTCCTAAAACTTGATATTTATTTTTCTTTTTTTTTAATCAGTTTTCGCCGATGAGTGTTTCGAAAACTTAATATTCTTTTTTTTTTAATCGGTTTTTGCCAATGAATGTTTTGAAAACTTGATATTCATTTTTTTTATTAATTAGTTTTGGTCGATAAGTGTTTCGAAAACTTGATATTTATTTTTCTTTTTTTAATAAGTTTTCACCGATGAGTGTTTCGAAAACTTGATATTCTTTTTTCTTTTTTTAATCATTTTTCACCGAAGAGTGTTTCGAAAACTTAATATTCATTTTTCTTTTTTATTCAGTTTTCGCCGATGAGTGTTTCAAAAACTTGATATTCATTTTCCTTTTTTAATCAGTTTTCGCCGATTAGTGTTTCGAAAACTTTATAAACATTTTAATTTTTTTAATCAGTTTTCGTCGATTAGTGTTTCGAAAACTGGATATTCATTTTTCTTTTTTTAGTATTTTTCGCTGATAAGTGTTTCGAAAACTTGATATTGATCTTTCTTTTTTTAATCAGTTTTTGCCGATGAGTGTTTCGAAAATTTGATAATTATTTTTCTTTTTTTTAATCAGTTTTTGCTAATGAGTGTTTCGAAAACTTGATATTCATATTTCTTTTTCTAATAAGTTTTAGCCGATAAGTGTTTTCGAAAACGTGATATTCATTTTTCTTTATTTAACTAGTTTTCATCGATGAGTGTTTCGAAAAGTTGATATTCATTTCTCTTTTTTTAATCAGTTTTTGTCGATTATTGTTTCGAAAACTTGTTATTCATTTTTCTTTTTTTAATAAGTTTTAGCCGATTAGTGTTTTCGAAAACGTGATATTCATTTTTCTTTATTTAATTATTTTTCATCGATGATTGTTTCGAAAACTTGATATTAATTTTTTCTTTTTTTAATCAGTTTTTGTCGATGAGTGTTTCGAAAACTTGATATTCATTTTTCTTTTTTAATAAGTTTTAGCCGATGAGTGTTTTCGAAAACATGATATTCATTTTTCATTTTTTAATCAATTTTCGCCGATGAGTGTTCTGAAAACTTGATATTCATTTTTCTTTTTTCTAATCAGTTTTCGGCGATGAGTGTTTTGAAAACTTGATATTCATTTTTATTTTCTTTAAACAGTTTTCGCCAATGAGTGTTTCGAAAACTTGATATTTATTTTTCTTTTTTTTTTGTCAAAACCCTAAATTGGTCCTTTATGTTTGATCCAAGTTCTATATTGGTCCTTTATGTTTCAAAAAGTCTAAATTGGTCCTTTATGTTTGGAAGAAGTTTCAAATTGGTCCTTTCTGTCCAATTCCATCTATTTTTTCCGTTAAGTGATGATGTGGCCTGCTGAGGTGTCACACTCTCTCTCCTACGTGTACTGCTTGGCTGACGTGGCTTAAGTTACCCTAATTAAAACAGGGACTAAAATGAAACAAAATAATTTTTTATAAAACAAAAATATAATTTTCCCACTCCATCTTCTTCTTTTTCTTCCTTTCTTTCTTTCAACTGTTTACCATCATCATCATCATCTTCTCCGACTCCTCTGTCGCCGCCTCCGTCGCACCGGGACCGAATCTGGTGGTAGTGGTGGTGGAGGAAGAATAAAGAAACTAAAAAAGAAACATAGAAATTATTTAGTGCAAAAGAAAAAGCAATCTCGCCGATAACATATTCCTTTCGGGAGTTGAACTTGGTGCCTTTGTAGATGTAATTTCCACAAGTATTGCATCTGATGCTCATGGGAAGCATCAATCGAACCTTGATCTGTTGATTTTTGGGTCTTCGAACCCTAGGCAACTTTGAGGGATCTAATACTTGTTCAACACCTTTCTTTCTCCCATCTTTTTCTTCTACTTCGAATTCCTCGCCTCAACTTCTCCTTAAAATTCCCGTCGGAAGATCGGAGGCATTCGCCGGAAACTATACCTCCGGTGCAAGGTTTCCGATTCAATTATCTTTCCTTCTCAACCTATGAATTCTGCAGATGAATATACGATGTGCCTATGCCAAACAACGATTTCACAAACCTAGAATAGTTTTATTGTGGCTTTTCCCAAACGTATTCCTAAATCCTAAATTTATTATAAGATGGGGTTTGAAAGATGGAGTTTGGGAGGGAGCAGAGAGTTTCCTGCTTGAATGCCATGGATGGATTGAAGAAGCCATAGATGGATGCTTCAAAGCAGCGAGGAAGAAGGAGAAGATGGAAAAGTGGAGAAATTACATTTTTGTCTCATGAAAAATTATTTTATTTCATTTTAGTCCCTAAGCAGTACATGTAGGAGAGAGAGTGTGACACCTCACCATGACACGTCATCACTTAATAGCAAAACTAGACGGAATTGGACGGAAGGACCAATTTGGAACTTCTCGCAAACATAAAGGACCAATTTAGACTTTTTGAAACATAAAGGACCAATATGAAACTTGAATGAAACATATAGGACCAATTTGGGGTTTTGACATTTTTTTTAATCAGTTTTTTGTCGATGAGTGTTTCGAAAACTTGATATTCATTTTTCTTTTTTTAATCAGTTTTTGTCGATGAGTGTGCCGAAAACTTCACATTCTTTTTTCTTTTTTGAATAAGTTTTAGCCGATGAGTGTTTTCGAAAACATCATATTCATTTTTCATTTTTTAATCAATTTTCGCCGATGAGTGTTCTGTAAACTTGATATTCATTTTTCTTATTTTTTTTCATCAGTTTTCGCCGATGAGTGTTTCGAAAACTTGATATTCATTTTTCTTTTTTTTAATCAGTTTTTGCCGATAAGTGTTTCGAAAACTTGATATTCATTTTTCTTTTTCTTAATCAGTTTTCGCTGATGAGTGTTTCGAAAACGTGATATTCATTTTTCTTTATTTAATTAGTTTTCACCGATGAATGTTTCGGAAACTTGATATTCATTTTTCTTTTTTAATCATTTTTCGCCGATGACTGTTTCGAAAACTTGATATTTATTTTTCTTTTTTAATCAGTTTTCGTCGATGAGTATTTTGAAAACTTGATATTCATTTTTCTTTTTTTAATCAGTTTTCGTCCATAAGTGTTTTTGAAAACTTGCTAATTATTTTTCTTTTTTTAATCAGATTTTGCGATGAGTGTTCTGAAAACTTGATATTCATTTTTCTTTTTTTTTAATCAGGTTTCAACGATGAGTGTTTTGAAAATTTAATATTCAATTTTCTTTTTATTTTAATCAGTTTTCGCCGATAAGTGTTTCAAAAACTTGATATTTATTTTTGTCACGACCCCCATTTAGAGGACCGTGACCGGCACAGACACATGGAATATCCCCATACCTGTAAGTCTTATCACCTAATTGACAGAATATCTATTATTGAAAATACATCCACATGCAGTATAATACCATGGCTACACCGAAATGGTGGCCTATCCTAGGCAAGCAAATTCACAGCCAGTGCCGCTCCAGGATATAGATATAGGAAACACACATAATATATATAACCTGTGTACTGGCTACACATCCGAAGATGCTGCCTATCCTATTCACATGCAACAGATATATGTATATATATATATTTTGAAAACAAATTTTCCCTGTATCGCAGTAAAATAAATCCTTATCTTTAAGGTGTGTGAAGCTGACAGTTCTAGATTTAGTAATACAATCTAATTGGGTACGTCTACCCTTTACTTTATGATACAATAATAAAGTAAATTAAATTACAATTACACTTTATTCACCCACATGAACAAGTTGTGGGTCTTGGAAAGTGTTGCTCAACCCTCATTCCACCGAGACTTCTTGCACCTGTACCTAACCTGTCTCTGTGTAGTAAAAATGAGGTGTGAGTCTTAACCACGCGACTCAGTGAGGACTCTCCCATCCCCGGCGCAAGGCGGGTACCTTACCGCTGGGACTGGGAGTCATACACAACCACATGCACAAACAACTAATTACTGTGAGTTAGCATGCATTCTTGGTGATCACACAATAACAGAAATTTCACCCAAACACTCACATGCATTTAATAACTGTAAACATGCAGCAGTTTATTCCACGTCATCAATCAGCAAGTAAACATGTAACATATAGTGCCGGCTTTTACTTACCGGTCTTCTCACGTTCAGCATGTTTGAATCAAAGACTTTGTGATGACGTAATCCTGTACGTCACCACTCCGCTGCACAATCAACAATTATATGCAAACACAGACAATTCTTTAAGTACACGCAGACACTATAACATACATCTACTTAACTTCCCCCACTCTGGGTATTTACTAGCCACTACATGGCTTTTCTACCTCGAACCCGTGCACTCGGGTTGCTAGCCACCAGGTGGCAAAACATACTTAACCCATTCACTTGGGTACTGGTCACCTCGTGACAATTCTATTAATCAAACACAATCAACTTCCATTTATCAAACAACTGATATGTAGCCACCACGTGGCACGTCCTGACCCCTTGCTGCGGGGCAATAGCTTGAGCCCACTCGTCCATTACCCATCCAGGCCACATGGCGGGCACGGCACGACGTCTCTAAGCATGGCCACTGTCACACCCTGGACCAACTCCACATGATGATTTCTCTTTTACTAGGTTGGGCTCACGGTTCACCCGTAGGTTCCTCCCGTGTCTCCTTACCTTAGTCTCACATATTAATAGGATTCTTTGTATCTTTCCCGAAGGACCAACAATTCTTCTCCTTATTAATATGGACGAGTATCCTTAGCAGGATCTAACTCATATAGCCGTCCAGATGCACTCTCTGAGCCTCAAGCTATCGTCATAGCAATATAAAACATTTTGACCCTATTACCAGGATATGGCAATGACCATCGTCATGGTGATTATAAAACTGAGGTCTCAAGTGTCATCTGACGTTGTTCTAGTCGATGTCTCACATCGCTAGCATAACCAAATCCAAAACCCACCAATAACTCCGTTTGCATGATTATAATCTAAGTCACCGTCGTGACGAGTTTTTAAAACAAAAGCTTAGTCCTTCCGTACAAGGACTCTTGCCACCGTCGTGGAAAAGATTTAATAAAATACTCATCATGCCTCCGGAGTGTATGAGTTGGATTTGTAACAAACCAATCATAGCAAACAATTATACTTTACTCCTATGTCTTCCTATCCAAGCTACTTTCCACAACCTATTTTCTAGTTCTTTCATTCTTTTAGCATTCTATACCTCTAGCTAACAAATACCAGACAAGCAGAGAATATGCATAGTCATGTAATCCACATAAGCATACAACCCTAGGAGCAGAGATGAAAGAGCCCTCACCTTGGCCGCTTCACTTAGCATTCTCTTTGCACACTCTAGTCTCCAAGGAAGTACTTGAACCCTAACAAATAGAACCACACCAATTAAACTACTTATCTACACATGTGTGTAGCAAACTTTCCATAAACTCCATATTAACCAATTTTCCACTTCTACACATATCAATGCCTAATTCCACTACCTAAGCTATGGTCATCATTTAGGAGTTGGTTTTTGTTCAAAATAAATTTTACTTTAAGAAATCATATTCAAAAGTTTGGACACCATCTAGCTCCATCAATGGAGATTTTGCCAAATATAGAAATTTTACTAATTTCTACAAAATTCATAAATCACTATCCCAATCATTGGGCATCCTTCCAAATCATCTAAAATGCATAACAAATTATTTGGCATCCATACAACCCAACAATTCTAAGAAATTAATAAATTCCCTCAAAATTTATAAATTTCGTAACTTATGAACCCTAGAGAGAAATCATCCATATAAATCATGATTTGGGTGTTTTCTATGTTCTAAAATAGTCCTAGGGTGATATACTATCAATGGGTAACTCATTTCTACCAAGAAAATTAAGATTGAAGTGGTGGAGACATGATTTTTGGAGGCTTACCTTCCCAAATCCGAGAATGAAGATTTGGGAGTGCTACCCAAGCTCTTTGATGCTCCAAGAGAGTAGATGAAGCTTGTGGGAGCCTTAGATTGTTGGGAAGAAGCAAGAAATTTGATGGAAGTGAGTGGTTCCTTCAATTTGTTCTTGATGCCCTAGAGTGAATGAGGAATGGAGAAGAAGAGAAGAAGAGAAGAATGAGGCGTGGGTGCTGGATGGTGCTTCTGCTTATAAATTTGGCTTTGGGTATTTAAGGGTAGTTTGGGCAATTGACAACTTTTGAGGTATGGTGAAATAGAGTTTTGATTGGATTTTCTAAACTATATTTGTTTGTAGGTAAGATTAGGGAAATTTTGAAATTTTTTGCTAATCATAAGCCTATTAAAAAATATCTGTCATTGAGTGTCTTGCAGATGAAAATTTCATACCCAGTATAATTTTTATTTTCGAAAAATTCTCAAATTTAAACTATAAGCTTTGAATAAATCATATGACCATTTTAAACAAAATTATAATTTTCTACCTAATTTTCATATTTATTTTAATTTCTTAAATTCTCAACTCTAAAACTATTAAAATCTTAATTATATCCCAAAAATTTTATTTCACTCTATAAAATTTTATTTTTATTTTTTTTAGCCAAAATGTTTAACTTCAATTTCACAATTTTATCAATTTCATATTTTCCCTTCAATTCCTATTAAATTCAAGTTTCCAATTTCTTAAGTCCTGAATTAAATCCTGAAAATTATTTTCTACTTCTTTTCTTTCCCTTTCATTTTATTTTAAACCTCGAAAAAATTTCTTTCTGGTTTCTTTTAACTTTCACATATATTTTATTTTATTTTATTTTTTTTAAGGTTTTAATTCCTAGCCCCGAAATAAATCACTCTTAAATCCTCGAATTTTTCAATAAATCATTCTTTAATCCTCGAAATTTTCCGGGGTATTACATTCTTCCCCCCTTAAGAAATTCGGTCCCCGAATTTCATCTCCTTCGTGGGGTTGTTGGCTTGTTGCCCTCCCTTGGCTGAATTTCATCTATGGTTTCCCTCAATGTGGAAGTTTTACCGTTTTACCCTACAGTTCATCTTTCTTTCCTAGAGACTCAAGGTCTCTATCTGGTTTCTACATATTCTTTCTGTGATCGTTTCCATTTCTAGTTTCGTAGTTAACCACCCCTCCGCGAGGTGTTAACCGACAGACTCCATCTGTCGTCGTATCCTTCCCCGAGGACACCAAACTTTCCTAGTTTCAATTCACTTTGTGCTACAAATTTTGCAATGGATTGTCTGGCACGTACCACATGCCATGCCCCAGTTTAGTTCTCCGAGGAGTTAACTATTGCCTTCTCTAGTGAGGCTTACCTTGACTCAATCTGCTTGTCCGACTAGCTACCTTCGTATTGACTTCTTATATCCCTCTTCAGACTATTGCCTTCTCTAGTGAGGCTCACCAAGACACTAGCTATTTGCATAGCACACTAAGCTCTACTTCTATAAACCCCAACTGACGAAGTACTCCCTTACATCGGAGTCCCCGTACCTAAGTGTCCTCTACTATCAAGCAGCTACCCTTCTGTCGGTATTCCCCCGATATATTCTTTGTAAACGACTTCTCCAGAAAAATCCGTTTACATCTTACTATACCCCTTACTCTACGTTTAGACTTACCGCTTACACGGCATACACCCTACGTAGGTGTTTATACTTTGTGCCATCAGTGCACTCAACCCTTCCGAGGCTGTTACACTCACTGCCAACTCAATTTACCCTACTCGTATCTTAACGAAGCCAAATGTCATGACACTAGCACAACTATGTATTATACTTACCGTTTCTCCACCAAGCGGTAAAGAATCTTACATTTATGACTCGTGTTTCCCTTTCTTTTCTGGACTCCTACACTTACCCTTAGTGGTTTCCATAACCACTTTAGGTTGCTCCCTGTGAACATCCTATGTCTGACTGACTTAGACTCTTCTCTTACTACTACTTGTAGTCATTTCTGTTTATAATGGAAACTCATCAGTCTCCTCCTTACCATCATACTCATTACTCTGCCTCAAGCTCAATTCGGTCTTCACATCCGAAGACCTCGCTTAACACGACTATGACTGTGGATCTATACCACCCTCAGGTTAGTCCACTTAGAGTTGCACATCCTATGCTAACTCTATTCGTTGGGTTTCTGTTGGCTTTTACCCTAACTTGGCTTACTCGGACTCCTCAACTCACTTAGATCCTGTATTCTTACTTGGAATACTTGATCTGTTAACTCCAACGTGAACCTTTCTGGACATGCTCTACTCCCCTTGACCAAATGGGATCTGCTCCCACGATTTGACTCTTTCCTTTCTTATGGTGTGGCATATGTTCACGAACATATACCGCCTCTTGCAAGTGTGTTACCCGTTGAGTTCCAATCGCCCCCAACGGTAGCATACCTGTTTTATCATTTTGGCTCGCATCCCCAAATGCTTACCCGACTCCATTCCCGTATTCACTCACTTCTTTTCCATTTCGTACCTATGTGGTACTCTTTCTTCAAGTATTGCTCAATACTCGTTACTCACTAAATCCTCCTTCTTGATTAACCGTCCTTACGGTTAATTTTCCCTTTATGGCACCCACATTGCCATTTATACGTTTGGTTTGTCCACTCAGTCTCCACCCATACATGGGCTTCAAACTAACGGATTTACGGTTCACCAACTTGTGGAACTAGCTTACTTAGCTATGTCCACTACAATCTGTGTAATATACATACACTTACGGTAGTAGTTGGTTCTCCACCTCCTACTTGACTCTTATCCTATGGGGTCCTATAGGCTTCCGCTCTTTAGCCCATATGGGACTACTTATCCCTGTCTACTTTCTCTCCCCTCGGGCCTCCACGAGTCCCTTTGGGGTTTATCTCTCACGTTGTCTCGTTCGAGAGCTATCTACCGCAATAACACTCATTTTCTTATCTCTGGACGGTAGCCGAAGGTCTGCGCCCATTCCCACTTCTAGACCTGCTCTGGTATAATGCTTTCAGGTCCATTATCACCCTATGGCCCCTTAAATGGGTAACCCTTAGGTTTACCTGTATACTCCCTTGACACTTTAGCACTCTCTAGTGCTTTTCGAGGTTTACTTAACTTTAATCACTCCAAGCGAGTGATTTTTCAACTACATCTACCATCCTTATACAGCTTACCTGTAAAAGGACTATTGTTTGGTAGGGTATTGGTCACATGAGTTAGTTTTCTTAGGCACCCTGCGGGTTTTAAAAATTAACTCAAGTTGATTTCTTAGAAAATGACGCCTAAGGTTTTCGTAAATGGTTAGGGTTTAATCAATTGGAATAACACAAATTGAGAAAGAGTTTCCATGAAAAATTTGTCTTCCAATGGTTATCCCTATTATTTTCAAGAAAAGTTTAAGGGTCTTTCAGAATCTCTCATCCGGAAAGACCAAAAAGATTTTTACAAAAATTTCTCAAGTGATTAATATCCTATTCTTTATGCTCTTCCTTGAGCAATCCAAGAGAGTTTGGTTGAGCTTAATCCCTTGTTTTCCCCCTTGTTTGGTTAAGGAACTAGCAATTCATGGATCGGGCGCAGGGTTGGACTAGGCTCCTTCCCTGTGCCTTACCATTTACTCTGTTTCCTGCTCAGCATATGGTCACACTCTACACGTTTACATACGCCTATACTTAACATCTATCTCTACGGCATATGGTTTGGCTACTTTGCCCTTCCATATACCGTATCCTGATTTTTCTAGTCCGTAGACTTCTACTTCTATACTGTGGCATACACCACCTCTTTTCTGTTTACTTTCTAGGAAGGACAACTCACTTCCTTCAGCCATAGCATATCGCACGGTCGTGACCCATTCACGTGGTCATCATCCTGTCGGTCTCATGCCCCCTGGCCCTGTTTATTCTTGTCTATACACTTTCCATTTCAATCGCCCCATGGGCTTACTTTTTTTCTACACGCCAAGCGTGTCTTTTCTTTCACTTTACAAACAATTCCTAGCCTGAACTACCATTCACTACATATTTCTATTCTACTTGCATTCCATACTATAATCAAACAACTTGCGCCTATACCATAGCGCACAATGCGCCGCTAGCAGAGCAGACGCATCGTCTCATTTAACACCTACAAAACAATCATAAATTGTAGCGCATTCCTGCCTACAATTCAACCAAATGTGTCTATGTCTAGGTAGCATCCTCCATGGATGCCTCCTTTCCCTATTATGGTGTCATAAGGTTCCCAGGGTCACTGCCACCCCACCTTACGCCTTAGTGCTCATCGGCACTTGTGTACTGTACAGGTTATGTGCTTTGCATAGAATTTCACATACAAATTCTATGCCTAAAGTGATGACTCGAAAGAATTTATGACTCAACATCCTAAGCAACCTCACAAGAGTCCGTTGGATCCACCGTTACGTCCGGATTCGTAATGGATAGCCCGAATGACACCCGAGACTACTAGTTAGCTTCACACCCTTAAAGAACAACCAGACTCTGATACCAAGTTTGTCACGACCCCCATTTAGAGGACCGTGACCGGCACAGACACATGGAATATCCCCATGCCTGTAAGCCTTATCACCTAATTGACAGAATATTTATTATTGAAAATACATCCACATGCAGTATAATACCATGGCTACACCGAAATGGTGGCCTATCCTAGGCAAGCAAATTCACAGCCAGTGCCGCTCCAGGATATAGATATAGGAAACACACATAATATATATAACCTGTGTACTGGCTACACATCCGAAGATGCTGCCTATCCTATTCACATGCAACAGATAGATGTATATATATATATATATTTTGAAAACAAATTTTCCCTGTATCGCAGTAAAATAAATCCTTATCTTTAAGTTGTGTGAAGCTGACAGTTCTAGATTTAGTAATACAATCTAATTGGGTACGTCTACCCTTTACTTTATGATACAATAATAAAGTAAATTAAATTACAATTACACTTTATTCACCCACATGAACAAGTTGTGGGTCTTGGAAAGTGTTGCTCAACCCTCATTCCACCGAGACTTCTTGCACCTGTACTTAACCTGTCTCTGTGTAGTAAAAATGAGGTGTGAGTCTTAACCACGCGACTCAGTGAGGACTCTCCCATCCCCGGCGCAAGGCGGGTACCTTACCGCTGGGACTGGGAGTCATACACAACCACATGCACAAACAACTAATTACTGTGAGTTAGCATGCATTCTTGGTGATCACACAATAACAGAAATTTCACCCAAACACTCACATGCATTTAATAACTGTAAACATGCAGCAGTTTATTCCACGTCATCATCAGCAAGTAAACATGTAACATATAGTGCCGGCTTTTACTTACCGGTCTTCTCACGTTCAGCATGTTTGAATCAAAGACTTTGTGATGACGTAATCCTGTACGTCACCACTCCGCTGCACAATCAACAATTATATGCAAACACAGACAATTCTTTAAGTACACGCAGACACTATAACATACATCTACTTAACTTCCCCCACTCTGGGTATTTACTAGCCACTACATGGCTTTTCTACCTCGAACCCGTGCACTCGGGTTGCTAGCCACCAGGTGGCAAAACATACTTAACCCATTCACTTGGGTACTGGTCACCTCGTGACAATTCTATTAATCAAACACAATCAACTTCCATTTATCAAACAACTGATATGTAGCCACCACGTGGCACGTCCTGACCCCTTGCTGCGGGGCAATAGCTTGAGCCCACTCGTCCATTACCCATCCAGGCCACATGGCGGGCACGGCACGACGTCTCTAAGCATGGCCACTGTCACACCCTGGACCAACTCCACATGATGATTTCTCTTTTACTAGGTTGGGCTCACGGTTCACCCGTAGGTTCCTCCCGTGTCTCCTTACCTTAGTCTCACATATTAATAGGATTCTTTGTATCTTTCCCGAAGGACCAACAATTCTTCTCCTTATTAATATGGACGAGTATCCTTAGCAGGATCTAACTCATATAGCCGTCCAGATGCACTCTCTGAGCCTCAAGCTATCGTCATAGCAATATAAAACATTTTGACCCTATTACCAGGATATGGCAATGACCATCGTCATGGTGATTATAAAACTGAGGTCTCAAGTGTCATCTGACGTTGTTCTAGTCGATGTCTCACATCGCTAGCATAACCAAATCCAAAACCCACCAATAACTCCGTTTGCATGATTATAATCTAAGTCACCGTCGTGACGAGTTTTTAAAACAAAAGCTTAGTCCTTCCGTACAAGGACTCTTGCCACCGTCGTGGAAAAGATTTAATAAAATACTCATCATGCCTCCGGAGTGTATGAGTTGGATTTGTAACAAACCAATCATAGCAAACAATTATACTTTACTCCTATGTCTTCCTATCCAAGCTACTTTCCACAACCTATTTTCTAGTTCTTTCATTCTTTTAGCATTCTATACCTCTAGCTAACAAATACCAGACAAGCAGAGAATATGCATAGTCATGTAATCCACATAAGCATACAACCCTAGGAGCAGAGATGAAAGAGCCCTCACCTAGGCCGCTTCACTTAGCATTCTCTTTGCACACTCTAGTCTCCAAGGAAGTACTTGAACCCTAACAAATAGAACCACACCAATTAAACTACTTATCTACACATGTGTGTAGCAAACTTTCCATAAACTCCATATTAACCAATTTTCCACTTCTACACATATCAATGCCTAAATTCCACTACCTAAGCTATGGTCATCATTTAGGAGTTGGTTTTTGTTCAAAATAAATTTTACTTTAAGAAATCATATTCAAAAGTTTGGACACCATCTAGCTCCATCAATGGAGATTTTGCCAAATATAGAAATTTTACTAATTTCTACAAAATTCATAAATCACTATCCCAATCATTGGGCATCCTTCCAAATCATCTAAAATGCATAAACAAATTATTTGGCATCCATACAACCCAACAATTCTAAGAAATTAATAAATTCCCTCAAAATTTATAAATTTCGTAACTTATGAACCCTAGAGAGAAATCATCCATATAAATCATGATTTGGGTGTTTTCTATGTTCTAAAATAGTCCTAGGGTGATATACTATCAATGGGTAACTCATTTCTACCAAGAAAATTAAGATTGAAGTGGTGGAGACATGATTTTTGGAGGCTTACCTTCCCAAATCCGAGAATGAAGATTTGAGAGTGCTACCCAAGCTCTTTGATGCTCCAAGAGAGTAGATGAAGCTTGTGGGAGCCTTAGATTGTTGGGAAGAAGCAAGAAATTTGATGGAAGTGAGTGGTTCCTTCAATTTGTTCTTGATGCCCTAGAGTGAATGAGGAATGGAGAAGAAGAGAAGAAGAGAAGAATGAGGCGTGGGTGCTGGATGGTGCTTCTGCTTATAAATTTGGCTTTGGGCATTTAAGGGTAGTTTGGGCAATTGACAACTTTTGAGGTGTGGTGAAATAGAGTTTTGATTGGATTTTCTAAACTATATTTGTTTGTAGGTAAGATTAGGGAAATTTTGAAATTTTTGGCTAATCATAAGCCTATTAAAAAATATCTGTCATTGAGTGTCTTGCAGATGAAAATTTCATACCCAGTATAATTTTTATTTTCGAAAAATTCTCAAATTTAAACTATAAGCTTTGAATAAATCATATGACCATTTTAAACAAAATTATAATTTTCTACCTAATTTTCATATTTATTTTAATTTCTTAAATTCTCAACTCTAAAACTATTAAAATCTTAATTATATCCCAAAAATTTTATTCCACTCTATAAAATTTTATTTTTATTTTTTTTAGCCAAAATGTTTAACTTCAATTTCACAATTTTATCAATTTCATATTTTCCCTTCAATTCCTATTAAATTCAAGTTTCCAATTTCTTAAGTCCTGAATTAAATCCTGAAAATTATTTTCTACTTCTTTTCTTTCCCTTTCATTTTATTTTAAACCTCGAAAAAATTTCTTTCTGGTTTCTTTTAACTTTCACATATATTTTATTTTATTTTATTTTTTTCTAAGGTTTTAATTCCTAGCCCCGGAATAAATCACTCTTAAATCCTCGAATTTTTCAATAAATCATTCTTTAATCCTCGAAATTTTCCGGGGTATTACAATTTTTCTTTTTTTTAATCAGTTTTCGCAGATAAGTGTTTCGAAAACTTGATAGTAATTTTTCATTTTTTTAATCAGTTTTTGCCGTTGAGTTTTCGAAAACGTAACATTCATTTTTCCTTTTTTTAAATAGTTTTCACCGATAAGTGTTTCGAAAACTTGATATTCATTTTTTTAATCAGTTTTCGCCGATGAGTGTTTTGAAAACTTGATATTCATTTTCTTTTTTTAATCAGTTTTCGCCGATGAGTATTTCGAAAACTTGATATTTATTTTTCTTTTTCTTTATCAGTTTTCGCCGATGAGTGTTTCAAAAACGTGATATTCATTTTTCTTTATTTAATTAGTTTTCATCGATTAGTGTTTCGAAAACTTGATAATAATTTTTCTTTTTTTAATCATTTTTCGCCAATGAATATTTTGAAAACTTGATATTCATTTTTCTTTTTTTAATTAGTTTTCGTCGATGAGTGTATTACCCCGGAAAATTTTGAGGATTAAAGAATGATTTAAGTCGGGGTTAGGAATTAAAACTTTAAAAATGAATATAGAAAAAGTATGAAAGTTAAAAGAAACCGGAAAGGAATTTTTTTTTCAAAGATTGTAATACCCGAGAAAATTTTTCAAAGTTTAAAATAAAATAAAAGGGAAGGAAAAGAAGTAGAAAAATAATTTTTAGGATTCAATTCAAAACCTAAGAAATTGAAAACTTGAATTAAATAGGGAAAGAGACAAAATGAAAAATACAAATTTGTTATTAATTATTTAATTATTAATTAATTTATTTTTAATAATATTTATTTATTTATTATTTAATTATATAATTATTATAATTATTTATTTATTTATTTTAATTATATTCAATTGTATTTTTTTATTGGGGCGTGGGGTTTAGAAATATGAAAAGGAAGTAGCAAATTCAACCAAAATACATTTTGTTATATTTAATTTAGTTATTGATGATTTTTATTTTTATGATTTATTCACTTATTTTATTAATTGTGGGGTGCCGTGGGAGAGGTTGGTGAAATAAGAGGAGGTCGGTGAGAGAAAGAATAAAAGAAAAGGAAAGAAGAAAGGATAGATAGGAAGAGAAAGAAACGGACGAGTGAGAGAGAGAAAGATGTTGGGCCCCGCACAAAAATATAAGGAAAAGAGAAAGAAGAACACACAAAAATTTTAACGTGGTTCGGTGCCTCAAGACCTACTACCACGACCCCTACTGGGACAAGCTTTACTACTTGTAATTTTTGAACGGAAAAATTACAAACCCTCCTCAATACATAAAAATACCCAAAACCCAATACACCCAATGGTTATAGGCTAGTATTCTTATGTGTGTTGAAACCTATATAACTCACACCTATTTATATAAGCTCCTCACCCACTCCTCACTAAATCTAATCAATGTGGGACTTTGAATTACACACACAACAAATCCTCCCTTAATCCAAAGTCCTACATTATTTCTCTCTATAAAAAAAACTAAACTCTCCTATTAATTTTGCGACTTCTTCTGCTTCTGCAATGATCCTCCCTTGCTGTAGAATCCTCTAACATCCTCAGATTAACTCATCTTCATAAGAAACCACATTAGTAGAAGAAGCTCCCTTTGATCTGCCCCTCTTCTCCTTCATGCTCTGCAAGTCCTCCCTGAAGTATGGACATCTCATTTGCATGTGACCCAACTGTCCACAGTAATAGCACTCAACAGTGCTCATGTCTCTCGATTGAGAATTTCTTCCAAGTTGATCACCCTTCTTCCTGTCACTATCCACTGCTAGTATATCACTGTCCCTGAAAGACTCTTCACCACCCATCATCCTCTGACTCTCCTTCAAGGTACTCATCACTTCATCTAGTTTCAGTGTGCTCTTTCCTGCTAGCATTGACTGGACTAGAGGCTTGAAGGATTTTGGTAGTGAAGCCAAGAGAAGCAGCGCTTGCTCTTCATCCTTAATAGTCTCCCCTACATTCAACAATCTAGATACCATCTCATTAAATTTGTTGATGTGATCAGTCACATTACCTCCCTCTTCCATCTTCAATGAGTACAAATCCATCTTCATCATCAATCGATTGGTCAATGTCTTTGACGCAAACTTGCACTCCAACGTGTCCCACAACTTCTTCGGCGATGTCTCCTTCAGCACAGTCACTTTTATCTGTGGGGCTAGTGCCAACCGAATTGTACTAACAGCCTTTTTCTGAATTGTACTCCAATCTGACTCTTTCATTTCACTCGGTTTCTCATCTTGCAATGCTAAATCAAGACCCTGCTAGACCAAATAATCTTGAATCGTGCATTGCCACAGTGTAAAATCCGTTCTCCCATCAAACAACGGAACTTCAAACTTCAGGGTGTTCATTGTATTTAACCCAACTCTTGGCTAAATACTTTCCCACTCACACAGCCAACCAACCAGCACCACAAACAACCCAAATTCAAAAAAAATCTGACTTTGAAAAAAAATGAGAAAATAAGCCAAAACCAACCTCTCTCCAAATTGCTGACTGGATGATGACGACTCCTTCCTCTTGCTCTTTCTCCCTAGGCCGGAACCAGGCTCTGATACCACTTGTTGGGCCCCGCACAAAAATATAAGGAAAAGAGAAAGAAGAACACACAAAAATTTTAACATGGTTCGGAGCCTCAAGACCTACTACCACGACCCCCACTAGGACAAACTTTACTACTTGTAATTTTTGAACGGAAAAATTACAAACCCTCCTCAATACATAAAAATACCCAAAACCCAATACACCCAATGGTTATAGGCTAGTATTCTTATGTGGGTTGAAACCTATATAACTCACACCTATTTATATAAGCTCCTCACCCACTCCTCACTAAATCTAACCAATGTGGGACTTCGAATTACACACACAACAAAAGAGCCGTGAGGTAGAGAGAGAGAGGGGGGTTCACCGGAAATCCACCGGAAACTCTCGGAGAAGAGCTAGCCGACGCCGAGAAAAGTCACCGGAGCTCGGTTACAACATCTTCCATGTCACGACCCCCTATCGGACGTCCATGACCGGCACGGGAAGTAGGATTTCTCCTATCCCGTAAGCCTCTAGCCCCTGATTGAGGTTTCCACCTGTTTATAACTACCCTTTTCTAATACAAACAATATATAACATATATGGTCATCCATTTCCGGTGACCTAAGCAGTTTGCAATCCACGGCTCGCTCAGCGCCGCTTTAGTCTATACATATACACATATTCATTCACAAGTACATATAATATACATATTGATCACGTGCTTCAGGGCGAGTGATCTATCCTATTCACATGCAGAAGTCCTGTATACAGTCATACATATATTCAATCACACGCTTACATATAGTTTACATATTCATCACACGCCTCAATGCGTGTAATCTATCCTATTCACATGCGGAAGCCATATTTTCACACAAACAGGTATTCAATCACACATACATATAATTTACGTATTGATCATACGCCTCAATGCGTGTGACCTATCCTAGTCGCATGCGGAAGTCGTATATATGTATATACATGATATATATTATGTCATAACCTATATTCCCATCACCAAGACCTAACTTTAATCTGTATGAAGCCGACAATGCTAGAATAGGACGTATGTATATACTGTAGCTGTATCAGTACAAACGCTACACCCAAAAAGGATTCATATACATATACATCACAACATGTGTACGTAATCAAAATAACTACCGACGCGGACTAAGCGTACGGTCCTCAAATCTGTCCGCCTCCCAGAGAAGAAGTGGACGCGTTTCCGACTCCTGAACCACCTGCATCTGAAACATGTAAACAGGGGGTGAGTCGAATAGACTCAGTGAGAAGCTCCCCCATCCTTGGCGTAGCAGCGGGTACCACTACAGTTGGGGGAAGGGAGCAACCACAACCACATGCGCATGAAATGGATTTATATTGTGATCTTTAACATGATCAGGCAATCAATAAATCATATTCACAATTAAAATCCTAATTCATGCTCCTAACATATTTATTAATCCACATGTAAATCAATCTCAAAATATCTCATTTGGTTTCACAATTAACACATGCTTTTGCGCGTAGGCACTCACTTTCTGTCTCCCGCATTATGCTAAGAAAAATACTGGCCCGAAGGCAATATCATGTATGAACCTGGTTGATCACACCAGGAACTCTCTGACTCCAAGGCATGCTTAGAGTAATAGACGGCAACTTGTCTGGCCTCAGTTTAAACCGAGGTAATGGCCACTAGGTGGCATACTTGCTGACGTCATAATCCTGTCTGTCCGATCAGGACAACTGACTCGATCTACCTGGACAACCTAAACAAACTCAACTAACATATTTAACCTTGAAAGACACCCTATTTGTAACTAACTGAATATCATACGCGTTCTTTAGTTAGGCATAGATTTCCCCCGTTTCCATTATGCAACACTCTCACTCACAATTAACAACCTAGGTTCATTTTCCTCGATGCACCATATGGTTAAAACCTTTGCACGATGATCAATTTAAATGGGTTTCTAATATTAATGAACCCTCACATATGAAATTCCGACTCAATCCTACCCACGGTCATTGAGCCATATTATCACGTAATACACTTGAAAGTAATCATATAAACACATATTTTGTTGCACGTTGACTGCTTACTTGCTAATCATACACGTGTAACACAAATTTACTCATATAATAATTACACAAAATAGAGCAAACCACATTTCCACGTAGTCATCCAGCCCTATGGGGCAGGGATGAGAGAGCCCCTCACCTCGTTGGCCCTCCTAATTAGTCCTCGGAGTGCCTGAAACTCCAATTACCCTGTGGAGCCCTATACACATATATTTAAGAAATTTAGAACATGTAACTAAGCATCTACCATGCACGTGTCATGCTAATGCTTATGCACCCTCTAGCTATTTTCCAAGAACTAATTATTTAGTTCGTTATGTCGTCTTATTTGCTCTTTCTGAAAGTCCAGAATGCCCCATATTCGACTTTCACACTTTCGAGCCATTTAGAACCTCTAATTGCTTAGGTTAGAGATTTTCACTTGTCTAAATTTCCCTTCATGTGTTCATATGGGTATTTAATTAATAAAAGAATTAAATTCACGGTTCAAAAGAGGCTCTAGCTTACTCATTCCACCGTCTCCCTTATTCGCCGAGTAAAAGCTTAAATATTACCTCTTTAATTATATATAAAAATATAATTGGGTATACTTAGAGCCTTGGAACCAATTTAGCGGGTGCCATTACGGACTAGACCAAAGTGTCCAACCAATCGCACAACTCCTTACTGTACGGTGACTTAGTATTTCGCCTCTTTTTCACCGGATTGGGTTCCGCTTGAGATGGTAAATACTCGGGTTTTATTCCCTTGACTATAGCCAGCATTTATAACACCTATACTACTCTAATCAAAGCCTAAACATGCATCAAACTATAAATTTCGAATTTATAGCAATTTTCCCAACCCACTTTTCCTAATTTCCATACCCGGTCAATCCCTACAGTTTTAACTTCGATTCCGGACCTCACCAAGTTTTCAATAACATCCACTAGGCTCGAATTAAACCCCGGAATGCCCCGATTGGAAGTATTTGATGAATTCCTAAAATACCCAAAATTGGAGAAATTGGGGTTTTGAGAGTTTGGGGCTTTCTTACTTGATTCCAATCGGGTAGAAGGCTTGTGGGTGTTGAAAGAGACTTCCGGTCAATTTCTCCGGCGAGAATTCGGCCGGTGCCGTTCTCCCCGTAGTTCCTCTTCCTTTCCGTGCTTCTTCTCGTGCGTTGATGTGTGTGTGCGTTTGCTACTCTCCTTATTTTTTTTGTTTTAGTGGCTCACGGTTTTGCTGCTTGTGCCTTTTGCTTCTCTCCTCTTTTCTTTTATTTTTTTATATGTGGGTTACTTAAATGAAAAGGGGGGTCACGGTTGACCCCCCATATATTTTATTATGTATAATTTTTTGTTGTTTTAATGATTAGTGTGTGTTGGATGGAAGGGGCACGTGGCTTTTTTTTTTGTTATATCCTCTTTTTCTTTTAGGTTCTAAAAAGAATACTTAGATTTCCTATTTTTCCCCCCTTAATTTTATTTTATCTTTAATTTAATTTATTTTTTCTTTTTGAAAGAAAAATAAATTTAATAATAATGAAAATAATCCAATCTAAATATCTCGGATATTACATTCCACACCTCCCTCCGATCGAATCAAGGTTGGTAACCCTAATTTCATTCTAAACCCTCAATTTCTCCATTTTTAGGGATTTCTTCGATTCACCTTCGATTGAGTTATTTCGAGTGTAGATTGAGACCTAGAAAGTGTTCTCGAACACTTAGTTGGGGTAGGAATCGAGATTTTGTTCTCGGATTTGCCCAAATTCGAATTTGGAAGGATTTGGGGTTGAAATTATAATTATTTTCAAATTGGAAAAATTGTTGATAATTAGTATTGAGCTTGGATTTGAGTAAATAGGCTTGGATTGATATTATTAAAATTATATGGTTGAAATATTAGCTGAACAAGACCCGTGAAGAGCTGAATCGAGGTTACTAAGGTTGAACCTTGACGTTAACGTGCCGGGTCCCTGCTCGATTTGCCCAAAAACATTTTAAGGGTGATGTTGAGAGTTCCAAACCTCTTCTTTTCAATCTTAAACACCCTAGAAAAATTTTAAATATGCTATCAAGAGTCAAGAATTATTTTAGGTACCTTCTTGTTTCTCAAGGATGGAAACTTGCGGAACAATGAAGTCCAAATTCTAAAATGGTAATTTTATTCCATCATAATTATTAGGAAGCCTTAAGTAGGATGAATTAGAGGTATATTGAGGTTTAGAAACTAGATTTCTTAGAACCCGAGTAAGAACACAAGTTGAAACAAAATGCTTAGACCTTCCTAAAATTAGGATTCCTTCCAATCAAGTTAGATAAGCTTCCTTAGATGTGAACACAAATTAGATAGAGGTCTAATACTCAAATCCAAGTATGTGAAACACTCAAGTAGAGTGTTATATTCGAGTAAGTCAAGTGTCTGAGGAAGGATACGCATAAGTTGGGGTAGAGAAGTCCAATAAGACCAAGAGCTTGACTCTGTGGCAACCATGGACTACATGTGAGAGTAATGAAGAGATAAATAACAAGTTAAGCTAAGTAATAACCTTAATGAAGTAAATGTTATTCTTATAGGAACAACGGCATGCAATAGAGTGCAACAGGAACTCCGAGAAGACTAAAGTCACAGGAGAGGATTGCATGGAAGGTTGGCCAAGGTGAGGGCTCTTTCATCTCTGCTCCTAGGGTTGTATGCTTATGTGGATTACATGAGTATGTACATTCTCTGCTTGTCTGGTATGTGTTAGCTAGAGGTATAGAATGTTAAAGGAATAAAGGAACTAGAAAATAGGTTGTGGAAAGTAGAGAGTAATTGTTTGCTATGATTGGTGTGTTAAAAATCCAACTCATTCACTCCGAAAGCAAGATGAGCATTTTATTAAATCTTTTCCACGACGGTGGCAAGAGTCCTTGTACGGAAGGACTAAACTTTTATTTTGAAAACTCATCACGACGGTGACTTAAATTATAATCATGCAAAGGGAGTTATTGGTGGGTTTCGGATTTGGTTATGCTAGCGATGTGAAACATCGAATAGAACAACGTCAGATGACACTTGAGACCTCAGTTTTATAATCACCATGATGATGGTCATTGCCCTATCCTGGTAATAGGGTCAGAAAGTATTTATATTGCTATGACGATAGCTTGAGGCTCAGAGAGTGAATCTGGACGGGTATATGAGTTACATCCTGTTGAGGATACTTGTACATATTAATAAGGAGAGGAATTGTTAATCCTTTTGGAAAGATACAAAGAATCTTATTAATATGTGAGACCAAGATAAGGAGACACGGGAGGAACCTACGAGTGAACCGTGAGCCTGATCTTGCAGAAGAGAAATCATCCTGTTGAGATGGTCCAGGGTGTATCAGTGGCCAGGCTTTGAGATGTCGTGCCGTGCCCGCCATTCTGTCCTGGTTGGGTAATGGACGAGTGGGCTCAAGCTATTGCCCCGCAGCAAGGGGTCAGGACGTTTCACGTGGTGGATACGTATCAGTTGTTTGATAGATAGAAGTTGATTGTGTTTGATTAATAGAATTGTCACGAGGTGACCAGTACCCGAGTGAATGGGTTAAGTATATTTGCCACGTGGTGGCCAGTAGCCCGAGTGCACGGGTTCGAAGTGGGAAAGCCACGTAGTGGCTAATATATACCCCAGAGTTGGGGAGATTAAGTAGATGTATGTTTAGCATCTGTGTGTATGTACAAATTGTCTGTGTTTGAATATAATTGCTGATTGTACAGCGTAGTGGTAACGTACAGGATTACGTCACCACACGTCTTGTTTGATTCAGACATGCTGAAACGTGAGAAGACCGATAAGTAAAAGCCGGAACTATATGTAACATGTTTACTTGCTGATTGATGACGTGGAATAAACTGCTGCATGTTTACAGTTATTAAATGCATGTGAATGTTTGGGTGAAATTTCTGTTGTTGTGCGATCACCAAGAATGTATGCTAACAACAGTAACTAATTGTTTTTGCATGTGGTTGTGTATGACTCCCAAACCCAGCGCTATGGTACCCACCTTGCGCCGGGGATGGGAGAGTCCTCACTGAGTCACGTGGTTAAGACTCACACCTCATTTTTACTACACAGAGACAGGTTAAGTACAGGTGGAAGAAGTCTCGGTGGAGCGAGGAACGAACAAAACTTTCCAAGACCTACAACTTCTTCATGTGGGTGAATGAATTGTAATTGTAATTTAATTTCCTTTATCATGTATCATAAAGTAAAGGATAGACGTACCCAATTATATTGTATCACTAAATCTAGAACTGTCAGCTTCACACACCTTAAAGATCAGGATCCGTTAGATTACGATGCAAGGAAAACTTGTTTCCAAAATTATATATACACATATATCTGTTGCATGTGAATAGGATAGGCAGCATCTTCGGATGTGTAGCCAGTACACAGGTCATATATTATGTGTGTTTTCTTATATCTATATCCTGAAGCGGCACTAAGCGTGGATTTGCTTGCCTAGGATAGGCCACCATTTCGGTGTAGCCATGGTATTATAATGCATGTGAATGTATCTTCAATAATAGATATTCTGTCAATTAGGTGATAAGGCTTACAGGCATGGGGGTATTCCCTGTGTCTGTGCCGGTCATGGTCCTCTAATCGGGGGTCGTGACAATGAATGTTTCGAAAACTTGACATTAATTTTTCTTTTTTTAGTAAGTTTTCGCTAATGAGTGTTTTGAAAACTTTATATTCATTTTTCTTTTTTTAATTAATTTTTGCCGATAAGTGTTTCGAAAACTCGATATTCATTTTTCTTTTTTTTAATCAGTTTTCGCCGATGAGTGTCTTCTAAAACTTGATAATTATTTTTCATTTTTTAATCAGTTTTCGCCGATAAGTGTTCTGAAAACTTGATATTCATTTTTGTTTTTTTTAATCAGGTTTCGCCGATGAGTGTTTTGAAAACTTGATATCCATTTTTCTTTTTTTTAATCAGTTTTCGCCGATAAAAGTTTCAAAAACTTGATATTTATTTTTCTTTTTTTTAATCAGTTTTCATCGATAAGTGTTTCGAAAACTTGATAGTAATTTTTCATTTTTTAATCAGTTTTCGCCGTTGAGTGTTTCGAAAACGTAATATTTTCATTTTTCTTTTTTTAAATAGTTTAGTCGATGAGTGTTTCGAAAAATTGATATTCATTTTCCTTTTTTTAATTAGTTTTCGCCGATGAGTTTTTGAAAACTTAATATTCATTTTTCTTTTTTTTAATCAGTTTTCGTCGATGAGTGTTTTGAAAACTTGATATTCGTTTTTTTTTTTAATCAGTTTTCGCCGATGAGTGTTTCAAAAACGTAATTTCATTTTTCTTTTTTTTTTTAAAATAGTTTTCCCCGATGAGTGTTTCGAAAACTTGATATTCATTTTTCCTTTTCTTAATCAGTTTTCGCCGATTAGTGTTTCAAAAACGTGATATTCATTTTTCTTTATTTATATAGTTTTCACCGATGAGTGTTTCAAAAACTTGATATTCATTTTTCTTTTTCTTAATTAGTTTTCGCCGATGAGTGTTTAGAAAACGTGATATTCATGTTTCTTTATTTAATTAGTTTTCACCGATGAGTGTTTCGAAAACATGATATTCATTTTTGTTTTTCTAATCAGTTTTCGCCGATGAGTGTTTCAAAAACTTGATATTTATTCTCCTTTTTTGATCAGTTTTCGCCGATGAGTGTTTCGAAAACTTGATATTCGTTTTTATTTTTTTAATCAGTTTTTGCCGATAAGTCTTTCGAAAACGTAATATTCATTTTTCTTTTTTTTTTAAATAGTTTTTTCCAATGAGTGTTTCGAAAACTTGATATTCATTTTTCTTTTTCTTAATTAGTTTTCGCCGATTAGTGTTTTGAAAACGTGATATTCATTTTCTTTATTTAATTAGTTTTGACCGATGAGTGTTTTGGAAAACTTGATATTCATGTTTGCTTTTTTAATAATTTTTCGCCGATTAGTGTTTCGAAAACTTGATATTTATTTTCCTTTTTTAATCAGTTTTCGCCGTTAAGTGTTTCGAAAACTTGATATTCATTTTTATTTTTTTTAATCAGTTTTCGTAGATGAGTGTTTCGAAAACTTGATATTCATTTTTGTTTTTTTAATCAGTTTTCGCCGATGAGTGTTTCGAAAACTT
This sequence comes from Senna tora, assembly GCA_014851425.1. NCBI lineage: Eukaryota > Viridiplantae > Streptophyta > Magnoliopsida > Fabales > Fabaceae > Senna > Senna tora. Next base: position 24,231,427 of record CM026270.1, on the reverse strand, counting down.
GATATTTATTTTCCTTTTTTAATCAGTTTTCGCCGTTAAGTGTTTTGAAAACTTGATATTCATTTTTATTTTTTTATTCAGTTTTCGTAGATGAGTGTTTCGAAAACTTGATATTCATTTTTCTTTTTTTAATCAGTTTTCGCCGATGTGTGTTTCCAAAACATGATATTCATTTTTCTTTTTTAATCAGTTTTCACCGATGAGTGTTTCGAAAACTTGATATTCATTTTTCCTTTTTAATCTGTTTTCGTCGATGAGTGTTTCGAAAACTTTATATTCATTTTTATTTTTTTAATAAGTTTTCGTTGATTAGTGTTTCGAAAACTGGATATTCATTTTTCATTTTTTAGTATGTTTTCGCTGATGAGTGTTTCGAAGACTTGATATTCATTTTTCTTTTTTTAATCAATTTTTGCAGATGAGTGTTTCGAAAACTTGATATTCATTTTTTTTAATCAGTTTTAGCTGATTAGTGTTTTCGAAAACTTGATATTATTTTTTTAAAATCAATTTTCGCCGATAAGTGTTCTGAAAACTTGATATTGATTTTTCTGTTTTTTAATCAGTTTTCGCCATAAGTGTTTCGAAAACTTGATATTCAATTTTCTTTTTCTCAATTAGTTTTCGCCGATGAGTATTTCGAAAACGTGATATTCATTTTCTTTATTTAATTAGTTTTCATCGATGAGTGTTTCGAAAAGTTGATATTCATTTTTCTTTTTTTAATCATTTTTCTTCGATGAATGTTTCGAAAACTTGATATTCATTTTTCTTTTTTTAATCAGTTTTCGTCGATGAGTGTTTCGAAAATTTGATATTCATTTTTCTTTTTTAGTAAGTTTTCGCTAATGAGTGTTTCGAAAACTTGATATTCATTTTTCTTTTTTTAATTAGTTTTTGCCTATGAGTGTTTCAAAATTTTGATATTCATTTTTCTTTTTTTAATCAGTTTTCGCCGATTAGTGTTTTCGAAAACTTGATAATTATTTTTCTTTTTTAATCAGTTTTCGCCGATGAGTATTTTGAAATCTTGATATTCATTTTTCTTTTTTTTTAATCAGGTTTCGCCAATGAGTGTTTTGAAAACTTGATATTTATTTTTCTTTTTTTTAATCAGTTTTCGCCGATAAGTGTTTCGAAAACTTGATAGTAATTTTTTATTTTTTTAATCAGGTTTTGCCGTTGAGTGTTTCGAAAACGTAATATTCTTTTTTCTTTTTTTTAAATAGTGTTCGCCGATAAGTGTTTCGAAAACTTGAAATTCATTTTTCTTTTTTTAATCAGTTTTCGCCGATGAGTGTTCTAAAAACTTGATATTCATTTTTCTTTTTATTAATCAGTATTCGCCAATGAGTGTTTTGAAAACTTGATATTCATTTTCCTTTTTTTATTCAGTTTTTGCCGATGAGTGTTTCAAAAACGTAAAATTCATTTTTCTTTTTTCTTTTTAAATAGTTTTCCCCGATGAGTGTTTTGAAAACTTGATATTCATTTTTCTTTTTCCTAATCAGTTTTCGTCGATGAGTGTTTCGAAAACATTCATTTGTCTTTATTTAATTTGTTTTCACCGATGAGTATTTCAAAAACTTGATATTCATTTTTCTTTTTCTTAATCAGTTTTCGCCGATGAGTGTTTCGAAAACGTGATATTCATTTTTCTTTATTTAATTAGTTTTCACCGATGAATGTTTCGAAAACTTGATATTCATTTTTCTTTTTTTAATCAGTTTTCTACGATAAGTGTTTTCGAAAACTTGATAATTATTTTTCTTTTTTTAATCAGTTTTCGCCGATGAGTGTTCTGAAAACATGATATTCATTTTTCTTTTTTTTTAATCAGGTTTCGTCGATGAGTGTTTTGAAAACTTTATATTCATTTTTCTCTTTTTTAATCAGTTTTCGCCGCTAAGTGTTTCAAAAACTTGATATTTATTTATTCTTAATCAGTTTTCGCCGATAAGTGTTTCAAAAACTTGATAGTAATTATTTTTCATTTTTTAATCAGTTTTTGCCGTTGAATGTTTCGAAAACGTAATTTTCTTTTTTCTTTTTTCTTTTTAAAATAGTTTTCGCCGATGAGTGTTTCGAAAACTTGAAATTCATTTTTCATTTTTTAATTAGTTTTCGCCGATGAGAGTTCTGAAAACTTGAAATTCATTTTTCTTTTTTTTTTTTAATCAGTATTCGTTGATGAGTGTTTTGAAAACTTGATATTCATTTTTCTTTTTTTTAATCAGTTTTCGTCGATGAGTGTTTCGAAAACGTGATATCAATTTTTCTTTATTTAATTTGTTTTCACCGATGAGAGTTTCAAAAACTTGATATTCATTTTTTTTTCTTAATCAGTTTTCGCCGATGAGTGTTTCGAAAACGTGATATTCATTTTTCTTTATTTTATTTGTTTTTCACCGATGAGTGTTTCAGAAACATGATATTCTTTTTTCTTTTTTTAATCAGTTTTCGCCGATGAGTGTTTTCGAAAACTTGATAATTCTTTTTCTTTTTTTAATCAGTTTTCACCGATGAGTGTTTTCGAAAACTTGATAATTATTTTTCTTGTTTAATCAGTTTTCGGCGATGAGTGTTCTGAAAACTTGATATTCATTTTTCTTTTATTTAATCAGGTTTCGCCGATAAGTGTTCTGAAAACTTGATATTCTTTTTTCTTTTTTTTTTTAATCAGTTTTCTCCGATAAGTGTTTTAAAAACTTGATATATTTTTTTCTTTTTTTTAATAAGTTTTGGCCGATAAGTGTTTCAAAAACTTGATAGTAATTTTTCTTTTTTTAAGCAGATTTCGCCGTTGAGTGTTTCTAAAACGCAATATTCATTTTTCTTGTTTTTTTTTAAAATGGTTTTTGCCGATGAGTGTTTCGAAAACTTGATATTGATTTTTCTTTCTTTTTTTTTAAACTGTTTTCGCCGATGAGTGTTTTGAAGATGTAATATTCATTTTTCTTTTTCTTTTTTTAAATAGTTTTCTCCGATGAGTGTTTCAAAAACTTGATATTCATTTTTCTTTTTTTTAATCATAAGTTTTCGCCGATCAGTGTTTCCAAAACGTGATATTCATTTTTCTTTATTTAATTAGTTTTCACCGATGAGTGTTCCGAAAACTTGATATTCGTTTTTCTTTTTCTTAATCAGTTTTCGCCGATGAGTGTTTCGAAAACTTGATATTCATTTTTCTTTTTTTAGTAAGTTTTCGCTAATGAGTGTTTCGAAAACTTTATATTCATTTTTTCTTTTTTTAATTAGTTTTTGCCGATGAGTGTTTCGAAAACTTGATATTCATTTTTGTTTTACTTAATTATAAGTTTTCGCCGATCAGTGTTTCCAAAACGTGATATTCATTTTTCTTTATTTAATTAGTTTTCATTGATGAGTGTTTCGAAAACTTGATATTCATTTTTCTTTTTTTAATCAGTTTTCGCTGATGAGTACTATGAAAACTTGATATTAATTTTTCTTTTTTTTAATCAGATTTCGCCGATGAGTGTTTTGAAAACTTGATATTCATTTTTCTTTTTTTTAATCAGTTTTTGCCGATAAGTGTTTCAAAAACATATTTATTTTTCTTTTTTTAATCAGTTTTCGTCGATAAGTGTTTCGAAAACTTGATAGTAATTTTCCATTTTTTAATCAGTTATCGCCGCTGAGTGTTTAGAAAACATAATATTCATTTTTCGTTTTTTTAAATAGTTTTCGCCGATGAGTGTTTCGAAAACTTGAAATTCATTTTTTTAATCAGTTTTCGCCGATGAGTGTTCTGAAAACTTGATATTCATTTTTCTTTTTTTTTTTAATCAGTATTCGCCGATGAGTATTTTGAAAACTTCATATTCATTTTTCTTTTTTTTTAATCAGTTTTCGCCGATTAGTGTTTCGAAAACGTAAAATTCATTTTTTTAAATAGTTTTCCCCGATGAGTGTTTTGAAAACTTGATATCCATTTTTCTTTTTCTTAATCAGTTTTCGCCGATGAGTGTTTCGAAAAAGTGATATTCACTTTTCTTTATTTAATTAGTTTTCACCGATAAGTGTTTCGAAAACTTGATAGTAATTTTTCATTTTTTATCGCCGTTGAGTGTTTCGAAAACGTAATATTCATTTTTCTTTTTCTTTTAAATAGTTTTCGCCGATGAGTGTTTTGAAAACTTGAAATTCATTTTTCTTTTTTTAATCAATTTTCCCCGATGAGTGTTATGAAAACTTGACATTCATTTTTCTTTTTTTAAATCAGTTTTCACCCATGAGTGTTTTGAAAACGTAATATTCTTTTTTCTTATTTTTTAAATAGTTTTCTCCGATGAGTGTTTCGAAAACTTGATATTCATTTTTCTTTTTCTTAATCAGTTTTCGCCGATGAGTGTTTCGAAAATGTGATATTCATATTTCTTTATTTAATTAGTTTTCACCGATAAGTGTTTCGAAAATTTGATATTCGTTTTTCTTTTTATTAATCAGTTTTCGCCGATGAGTTTTTGCAAAACTTCATATTCATTTTTCTTTTTTTAATCAGTTTTCGGCGATTAGTTTTCGAAAACTTGATATTCATTTTCTTTTTTTAATCAGTTTTCGCCGATTAGTGTTTTCAAAAACTTGATATTCATTTTTCTTTTTTTAATCAGTTTTTGCCGATTAGTGTTTCGAAAACTTGATATTCGTTTAGTTTTTTTTAATCAGTTTTCGCCGATGAGTGTTTCGAAAACTTGATATTCATTTTTCTTTTTTTAATTAGTTTTCGTCGATTAGTGTTTCGAAAACTTGATGTTCATTTTTCTTTTAGTATGTTTTCGCTAATGAGTGTTTCGAAAACTTGATATTCACTTTTCTTTTTTTAATTAGTTTTCTCCGATGAGTGTTCTAAGAACTTGATATTCATTTTTTTAATTAGGTTTCGCCGATGGATATTTCGAAAACTTGATATTCATTTTTCTTTTTTTAATCAGTTTTCGCCGATTAGTGTTCTGAAAACTTGATATTCATTTTTCTTTTTTTAATCAGGTTTCGCCGATAACTGTTTTTAAAACTTGATATTCATTTTTCTTTTTTTTTTTAAATCTGTTTTTGCCGATAAGTGTTTCAAAAACTTGATATTTATTTTTCTTTTTTTTTAATCAGTTTTCGCCGATAAGTGTTTCGAAAACTTGAAATTCATTTTTTTAATCAGTTTTCGCCGATGAGTGTTTTAAAAACTTGATTTTAATTTTTCTTTTTTTAATCAGTATTTGCCGATGAGTGTTTTGAAAACTTTATATTCATTTTTCTTGTTATTAATCAGTTTTCGCCGGTAAGTGTATCGAAAACGTAAAATTCATTTTTCTTTTTTCTTTTTTAAATAGTTTTCCCCGATGAGTGTTTCGAATACTTGATATTCATTTTTCTTTTTCTTAATGAGTTATCGCCGATGAGTGTTCTGAAAACGTGATATTCATTTTTCTTTATTTAATTAGTTTTCACTGATGAGTGTTTCGAAAACTTGATATTCGTTTTTCTTTTTCTTAATCAGTTTTCGCCGATGAGTGTTTCGAAAACGTGATATTCATTTTTCTTTATTTAATTAGTTTTCACCGATGAGTGTTTCGAAAACTTGATATTCATTTTTCTTTTTTTATTAAGTTTTTGCCGATGAGTGTTTCGAAAACTTGATATTCATTTTTATTTTTTTTAATCAGTTTTCTTAAATGACTGTTTCGAAAACTTGATATTCATTTTTCTTTTTTTAATCAGTTTTCGCCTATGAGTGTTTCGAAAACTTGATATTTATTTTTCTATTTTTTAATCAGTTTTTGCCGATTAGTGTTTCGAAAACTTGATATTCATTTTTCTTTTTTTTGTAAGTTTTTGCTAATAAGTGTTTCGAGAACTTGATATTCATTTTTCCTTTTCTAATCTGTTTTCACTGATGAGTGTTTTGAAAACTGGATATTCTTTTTCCTTTTTTAATCAGTTTTCGCCGATAAGTGTTTCGAAAACTTTATATTCTTTTTTATTTTTTTAATCTATTTTAGTCGACTAGTGTTTCGAAAACTGGATATTCATTTTCCTTCTTTAATTAGTTTTCGTTGATGAGTGTTTCGAAAACGTGATATTCATTTTTCATTTTTTTAATCAGTTTTTGCCGATGAGTGTTTCGAAAACTTGATATTCATTTAGTTTTTTAATCTGTTTTAGCTAATGAGTGTTTTCGAAAACTTGATATTCAATTTTCTTTTTTTAATGAATTTTCGCCGATGAGTGTTCTGAAAACTTGATATTCATTTTTCTTTTCTTTTTTTAATCAGTTTTCGCCGATGAGTGTTTTGAAAACTTGATATTTATTTTTCTTTTTTTTGTAAGTTTTTGCTAATAAGTGTTTCGAAAACTTGATATTCATTTTTTTTAATCTGTTTTCACTGATGAGTGTTTTGAAAACTTGATATTCTTTTTCCTTTTTTAATCAGTTTTCGCCGATAAGTGTGTCGAAAACTTTATATTCATTTTTATTTTTTAATCTATTTTCGTCGATTAGTGTTTCGAAAACTGGATATTCATTTTCCTTCTTTTAGTTAGTTTTCGCTGATGAGTGTTTCGAAAACTTGATATTCATTTTTCATTTTTTTAATCAGTTTTTGCCGATGAGTGTTTCGAAAACTTGATATTCATTTAGTTTTTTTAATCTGTTTTAGCTGATGAGTGTTTTCGAAAACTTGATATTAAATTTTCTTTTTTTAATCAATTTTCGCCGATGAGTGTTCTGAAAACTTGATATTCATTTTTCTTTTTTTTAATCAGTTTTCGCCGATGAGTGTTTCGAAAACTTGATATTTATTTTTCTTTTTTTAATCTATTGGATATATTGGGGTATTCGGGATTAAATATCCGCCCATGTGGGAGTCCGATCGGGTCGAGTGAGGATCCGTTGAAAGGCTCGCTGAGAGACGAACAAAATGACACCAAGATGACACTCATCGGAGGTCACACGAGCCCGCACTCGTGGCCCAAATTGGGCTAGGTGATCATGATGGAAGCATGATATTTTGTTCATATTCCAAGTCCCACATTGTTTGTGTCAATGATGGGAGCTCTCTCATCCTCCTATAAATTGGAGTGACTCCACACCTTTCTAGTTGCTCATTCTATGTGTTGGAAAGGGGGGTCCCGTTTGGGAAACCTCACTCAGTATAATTTTCTCTTTCTCTTCAGTTCTCTTCCGCGCATCAGTCGTGGACATGTGGCTCTACCTCTCGTAGGTAGAGTCCTCCGTTTGGTGCGGCCCTTTTCGGAGCTCATCGATTGGAGGTCAGCCCTGGTGGAGCAGAGGCACTGGCAAGATCCAAGGATTTAGCGATGGCGTTCAGGTTAGTAGCTTCCGCAATATTTATTTTTGTCTGGACTTATTTTCGGTTTTTCTTTTCGGTTCTTGAGTTGGGTCGGATCATGTGGAATCGGGTCTTTCCCTACATTGGTATCAAAGCCAGGTTATGCTAGGGCTCTGTTCTCCAAGGATTGATGAACCGAAAAGGGTTAGAAACATGTTTAGGGTTTATATGATTTTATTTTATTTAAAACTTAGGAACATGAATAGGTTCTCAGTGTTAATTATATGTTTTAATTTTGATTTAAAACATGTGATAATAATATATTGTAGTGTAGCGTCCTATGATTTTTGAATTTAAATTATATGTATTAATTTTTAATTCAATATTGATTAGTAACCCATACCCTAAAACCTAGAAACATGTTTAGGTTTCCCCTTCAATATTAAAGACCCTAATTTGCATGCATGTATATATTATTTAAGGTATGTGTACCCTACGAATTAGATATATACCTGTGGATGTATGCTACTGCTTTTGGGAAGGGGAATGTTGACTAAGGAGGCTGAAAGAGTCGTCGCCGCAGGTGGCCGACCGGCAGCCGGATACTGGCGCCGGTGGTGGCCGGCGGCGAAGGTCCGGCGACAGGATCCGCCGTGGACCGCCGCCGACAGTGATCGGCCGGTGGTTCGCCGGTGACGACCAAGGTTGGCGACGTCCGTCGCCGCTCGGGGCGGTCGCCGGGCCAGCGGATGTCCGGCGCCGCCAGAGATGGTGACCCGCCGGAGGTACCCCGATCACCGGCGGCGCCGCCGCTAGAGACGATGGTCGGCCGGCGGTTGTCCGACGCTGGCGACCACCAGAGGTCAACCGTTGACTGGTCAACTCTGACCGTTGACCAGCATCGCGAAGTTTTCTGTCACGCATAATTTCTCCGTTTTAGCTCCGATTTCGACGATTCTTGAGTTGTTTTTCTTGTTTTCATGAGACGAATACAAATATGGGGATAAATTAGGGTGAATTGGAGTCTAAAGAGCGGATATGACCATCTCTTGACTCATTCACATACACAACGAGAGAGAAGATTAAAGCGGTTTGTGATCGTTTAAATTATGTTAAGCGTTTTGCTCGAGTGGGAGCTAGGGGTAGCATGTGGCAAACCCATAACTCAATTTAAATGCTTATCCACATGGGAATTTAAATAGTAAGTGACTTTTTAAATTATTGTAAGCGTTATAATCAAGTGGAAGTTCGAGGTTGTGCCTGTGGCGACTCGATGTCCTTCTTGATCGCTTATATAGTGGGAATCCAAAAGGGATTTTGAATAGTATGTGACTATTCTATGAAAATTGTTGAGTCAAGTAGAGAAAAGTGTACATATATAGCCTCTCTATGTGATGAGGGTGGTTAACCCTACTTCTCAAATGCAGAGACTGACTAAATCTACACTCGTCTTGTACTGATTACAATTTTCAAGAATTGTGTGTTGTGTAATAAGGAGCTGTGGAATTAGTGTTAGCGTTTAGGATTGACTGATAGTATAACTACAAAACTTGTAAATGTAGATCACATTAGAGATATCGCTTTGGTGACACTGTGGCCACCAAACTGAGACAGCTTACAATCGAGTTTGATTCCTCCAAGATGCGCTCTGACAAGAGAATGAAGACGCATCTAAGGGAGAAATCAAACATAATTTGGGAGTGTGAGTAAGCCTAAACACTCCCCACTGGTAAACAGTGAGTTCAAACTGTTGCGAGATCTCTTCCCTCCTATTGGGAGTGCATATAGGTCATTCCGACCTCCACTAATATCATCAAGTTTCTTGATGATATTAAACACCACCTAGTGCTCAAGGATTTGTGGCACAAGGCTGCGAAATCCACCGAGCACGTAGCCTAAGTGGCTAAAGATTCTTAGAGCTATAGGTTCCAAGAACAAGGACAATGGGTCCAAGAGACGTGGTGCTAGGAAGAGAAAGGGTAAGTGTAAGGTTAGTAGCCTCAGTTCAAAGGAAAAGCAAGAGAGGAAAAGAGATTTTGGCCAAGGTCAAATGTTGCTTGTGTCATTCCATAAGGCACTATGCGCAAAAATTGTTTGCACCAATCATTTTCCTCTCACCCATGAACATTGGTTCATGGAGTTCCATCCTCTGCCCAATGAGAGCAGAAGTATACTCGTGGGAACAAAGCATTATTAAAGTTAAGAGGCTGGGCAGCTACAAAATGAAGTTCGTAGTGGCCACTCTTTATCTTTATATATGTTATGTGTTCTAGAATCTGAACGGAACTCGTTATAAGCTGTTTTTCCGTGAGAGAACTTAAGATATAATGTGATCTACATATTTATCATGACTCCTTAGTGTTAGTTCTGATTTTATGATAATGGTTGTATTGTGATACACATTGAATTACATTCTCGTAATTCAACTAGTTGCTTTGATGTGTCTTCCTCTGTGGATGATACACCTATTTGGCAAGTGCGTGTGGGACGCAATTACGTATTAGTAAAGGAGAATTTGGGAGGACAAATTCCCGATGCTAGTTTGTAAACATTGCCTTACCGATAAAGCAACCTGAAAACCATTCAGTCATGAAAACAGAAAACCTGCTTTCATCAAATTAGTCCACTCGGACATCAGCGGTTCAATAAGCGTAAGGGTGAGGCAAGCGACCTAGTATTTTCTCACAGTTACGTGATGAAATTGGGATAGTTAGACAACTAACTATTCCACACACTCCACAGCAAAATGAGTTACTCCTGGAGTTGGTTAAGTTGATAATGACTCAAATGAACGTTCCCATTAGAGAGATGTTTTGCCAACAGTCACTTTCGTACTTAACCATATGCCCTTTCAAATTATGTGAGTGACTCCTTATGAGTTCTAGTTAGGTAAAAGACCTGATTAGAGCATGTTGAAACCATGAGGGTATACAACACAATTGATCCTTCCTATGAGTATGGGAAGCTTGACCCTAGAGGCAAGTAGCGTGTCTTGGTAAGATAGCTTGGTCACTCAAAAGGATACGTCTTCATTAGCGAGAATGAAGACATTTCGGTCACATAATTTAAGTCTAAGGATGTAATGATCTTTAAGACAAAATTTTTTAGAGCAAGGGAGACGGATTTTGGGATGTGCATCTTTATTGAAAGAAGGTGGACCTACAACACGTTGAGAGGAGCGTATAGACGCATCTCCAGTTGCTGAGTCCAGTGGGAGTAATGCTTACGAGGAGCATATCTTCCACGAAGCACAATAATCCAAGAGGAGTACTAAATTATCAAGTAGAGCCTTTGATAGTTCAAAGGCTCTCTCCAGCCCTACTAGTAAAAGTTGGACTAAAACGATGGAAGAAGAAAAGATGAAGTCTATAAGGACACACCAAGTATAAGGCTTGGTGGATTTGCCCCGCGTCACAAGGCATTTTGAGAACAAGTGTGCTCTCAAAAGTTAAGGGAGGCAGATTGGTCAATCGAACACTACTAGGCACATTAAGCAGTGAAGAAGTACACACAACAAGAAGGTATCGACTGTGATGAAATCTTCATGTTTGTTGTGTGGTCAGAGTCTGATTCTAGCTTTGGTCAGCAGTTTAAGTCTGGGAGTACATCGTTAGGATGTCAAGACCACTTTATTGAATGAAAAACTAGGTGAAGGGATCTACGTGCACAAGCACATAGGTTTCATAGCAAAAGGCTAGGAACGCAGAGTATGCCGACTCCAAGGATCTGTCAAGATCTCACATCTTCATCTAGACTTGTGGTAATTGACCACTTAGTCCATTTCAAGAAAGCTGAGAGTATTTCATTACCCTCACGCTACATGTAGAAGACATATGGCTAGCTAGAAATGACACAAAGGCTGCTTTAGTCAATTAAAGATGACTATCCTTTCATCTTTAAGATATAGGAATTGGGTTAGGCAGTGGGAGTTAAGATTCATGGAGAATGCTCCAAGAATCGACTCACTCTGTCACAAGAATCCTATAAGAAGATATTCTTGGTGGATTCTATTTGAGAAAACCTGAACCCGAATGATGTGCTAGTAGCAAGAGGCAAGAGTTTGAGTCTTGCTACACGTCTTTAGACTAAGTCAGAGATGGAGTCATTGGATAGTATTTTGATACATGTGGTTGGTAGCTTGAAGTACAATTAGCATTGTACTCGCTCAACGTGCTTTTTGTAGTCGGCTTTGTGAGCCGTTATCAGTCAAACCTAGGTCAGACACACTGTTTGGATTGTCCTGAGGTACTTGTAGGGCACTGCTGACAATCGATTGTTTTCATCATATTGGTGACCCGCAAACGGCGAGCCACACATTGATGTCGATTGGATAAGAGACTTGGATGAGAGGACATTCACGTCTTGCTGTGCTTTGCTAAGCACTAGAACCATCTTGCAGAGAGGCAAGTAAGAATTATGCATTTCTCTGTCCACTAGGGATATGGAGTTCATTGCACGATCGTTAGCAGTACATGGCAGTTTGGATTGGAAGATCTAAAGTCACTTATAGATCACAGACATAGCTCTTGACCTAGTGACATTGATCTCATCAACGTTGTATGAGACATCGTTACACACTAGTTAACTACCCTGTTGTGTTAGTGTAAGCATCAAGTGACCGAAGAGAGGGTCCTCACAGTATGACCTATGATAGAGCATTGGCTCTATACCCTCACGGACCCGCATTGGTGGGTTGGCTGTATAGAGATACAAGCCGTAAAACTAGTGTTTTAGATACACAAGATTGCTTAGAACCAGGGTGATTTAACATAATTTATGTCATGAGGACAAACTTTGTGAGAGCTCTATTTCTTGATCATAAGTAAAGTGTGATGTCTAGACTTACCTTTATTTTGTGTGGATCAAGAAATAGAAGTACTTATTACACAATATATAAAGTATGTCGTACAGGCTTGGGAGGTTGGCTCTCTCACACGAGCAACCGCCTTGGACACGCAAGTGGTGTGGGCCAAGATGAGACTTGGGTGCTTTTTCCTTGAACACGAAAATGGGATATAGTGTGAATATCCAGAGGCAGCTGAAAAGCACCGAGTGTTGGACAGGAAAACGCCACTGAGAATTGATAAGTCGCCCTAGTAAGAGTACTAGGATGAGATCTGCTAAGATGATGAGGTCTTATGATCGAATTATGAATTCCCGCTATTCATAATGCCTTTAGCCAGACGTGAGTGCTCCACTTGGCGCTATGTGAAGCGAGCGAAGTGTGGTAGCAAACTCAGGTCAGATTCTAAGTGAGTCTGGACTAAGGTCTGTGTGGTGTAAGTGATTGAGGATCAAATCGACATACGCTCGAGAACACCACAACGTGCGTTTCATACCGCATGTGCTTTAAGAACCGCAAGGGAAGCATGTGAAAGAATCTCTGCTTCAATGCTGTGTGAGTCCCTGAAAGGATGCATCAATCCTTTCAAAGGGTACCTTTATGCAGTTTGACTTTCTCATGAAGAGATAAGGTAGTGCTTGCTACTTTGATATCTTTCCAAGAGGCTATGAAAAAATACAGCCCGATGGAAGACTGTCGGGAAAGCAGCTATCTTTGATTGAATTGATAAGAGTCGAAAGGAAGATTGTGTTGACATATGCATGTGTGATAGTATCCTGAGGTCGACCCATTATGTGATCCCTTTGAGGTTCTCATGGATGTGGATACCTATCGCAACTGAGTGTGGCTGAAGTCCTAGTCTTATTGTAGACTTAGAGGGATTGGACTAGCCATGTATATGAACACGTCTAGGGAACCCATGGCACTATTTTTCGGTGAGACATGTGGTCACATCATCAGATACTTGGATTGTAGCATCACTTATAGCTGGGCCCTAACAGGCTTCTAGTATAAGGCTCCCACATATCGTGCCAAGCGATCACGACTGACACGGAGTATGAAAGAAGACAACGAGAGAAAGAGAAATAGAGAATTCCTTTGTGATAAGGATAGTCATGGGCCTCACACCATGTGCGAGTGGGAGTATGTTGGATATATTGGGGTCTTCGGGACTAAATATCCGCCCATGTGGGAGTTCGATCGGGTCGAGTGAGGATCCGTTGGAAAGCTCGTTGAGAGACGAACAAAACGACAGCAAGATGACACTCATCGGAGGTCACACGAGCCGCACTCATGGCCCAAAGTGGGCTAGGTGATCATGATGGAAGCATGATATTTTGTTCATATTCCAAGTCCCACATTGCTTGCGTCAATGATGTGACCTCTCTCATCCTCCTATAAATAGGAGTGACTCCACACCATTCTAGTTGCTCATTCCATGTGTTGGAAAGGGGGGTCCCGTTTGGGAAACCCCACTCAGTATAATTTTCTCTTTCTCTTGAGTCCTCTTCCGCGCATCAGTCGTGTACATGTGGCTCTACCTCTCGTAGGTAGAGTCCTCCGTTTGGTGCGGCCCTTTTCGGAGCTCACCGATTGGAGGTCAGCCCTGGTGGAGCAGAGGCACTGGCAAGATCCAAGGTTTTAGCGATGGCGTCCAGGTTAGTAGCTTCCGCAATATTTATTTTGGCCTGGATTTATTTTTGGTTTTTCGTTTCGGTCCCTCGGTCGGGTCGGATCATGTGGATCCGGGCCTTTCCCTACATAATCAGTTTTTGTCGATGAGCGTTTCGAAAACTTGATATTTATTTTTCTTTTTTTAATAAGTTTTAGCCGATGAGTGTTTTCGAAAACGTGATATTCATTTTTCTTTATTTTATTAGTTTTCATCGATGAGTGTTTCGAAAACTTCATATTCATTTTTCTTTTTTTAATAAGTTTTTGTCGATTAGTGTTTCGAAAACTTGATATTCATTTTACATTTTTTAATCAATTTTTGCCGATGGGTGTTCTGAAAACTTGATATTCATTTTTCTTTTTTTAATCAGTTTTCGCCGATGAGTGTTTCGAAAACTTGATATTTATTTTTCTTTTTTTAATCAGTTTTTGCCGATTAGTGTTTCGAAAACTTGATATTTATTTTTCTTTTTAATCAGTTTTTGTCGACGAGTGTTTCAAAAACTTGATATTGATTTTTCTATTTTTAATAAGTTTTAGCCAATGAGTGATTTCGAAAACTTGATATTCATTTTTTAATCAATTTTCACCGATGAGTGTTCTGAAAAATTGATATTCATTTTTCTTTTTTTTTAATAAGTTTTCGCCGATGAGTGTTTCGAAAACTTGATATTCATTTTTCTTTTTCTTAATCAGTTTTCGCTGATGAGTGCTTCGAAAACGTGATATTCATTTTCTTTATTTAAGTAGTTTTCATCGATGAGTGTTTCGAAAACTTGTTATTAATTTTTCTTTTTTTAATCATTTTTCGGCGATGAATGTTTCGAAAACTTGATATTCATTTTTCTTTTTTTAATGAGTTTTCGTCGATGAGTGTTTCGAAAACTTCATATTAATTTTTCTTTTTTTAGTAAGTTTTCGCTAATGAGTGTTTCGAAAACTTGATATTCATTTTTCTTTTTTTAATTAGTTTTTGCCGATGAGTGTTTCGAAAACTTGATATTCATTTTTCTTTTTTTAATCAGTTTTCGCTGATGAGTGTTTTCGAAAACTTGATAATTATTTTTCTTTTTTTAACCAGTTTTCGCCAATAAGTGTTCTGAAAACTTGATATTCATTTTTCTTTTTTTTAATCAGGTTTCACCGATGAGTGTTTTGAAAACTTGGTATTCATTTTTCTTTTTTTTTTAATCAGTTTTCGCCGATAAGTGTTTCAAAAACATGATATTTATTTTTCTTTTTCTTAATCAGTTTTCGTCGATGACTGTTTTGAAAACTTGTTAGTAATTTTTCATTTTTTAATCAGTTTTCGCCGTTGAGTGTTTCGAAAACGTAATATTTTCATTTTTCGAAATAGTTTTTGACGATGTGTGTTTCGAAAAATTGATATTTATTTTTCTTTTTTTAATCAGTTTTCGCCGATGAGTGTTCTGAAAACTTGATATTCATTTTTCTTTTTTTAATCAGTTTTCGTCGATGAGTGTTTTGAAAACTTGATATTCATTTTTCTTTTTTTAATCAGTTTTCGTCGATGAGTGTTTTGAAAACTTGGTATTCATTTTTCTTTTTTTAATCAGTTTTCGCCGATGAGTGTGTCGAAAACGTAATATTCATTTTCCTTTTTTTAAATAGTTTTCCCCAATGAGTGTTTCGAAAACTTGATATTCATTTTTCTTTTTCTTAATCAGTTTTCGCCGATTTCTGTTTCGAAAATGTGATATTCATTTTTCTTTATTTATATAGTTTTAACCGATGAGTGTTTCAAAAACATGATATTTATTTTTATTTTTCTTAATCAGTTTTCGCCGATGAGTGTTTAGAAAACGTGATATCCATTTTTCTTTATTTAATTAGTTTTCACCGATGAGTGTTTCGAAAACTTGATATTCATTTTTCTTTTTCTTTTAATCAGTTTTCGCCGATGAGTGTTTCGAAAACTTGATATTTGTTTTTCTTTTTTTAATCAGTTTTTGCCGATGAGTGTTTTCGAAAACTTGATATTCATTTTTATTTTTTTAATCAATTTTCGCCGATCAGTGTTTCGAAAACTTGATATTTATTTTTCTTTTTTTAATCAATTTTTGCCAATGAGTGTTTCAAAAACTTGATATTTATTTTTCTTTTTTAATCAGTTTTTGCCGATGAGTGTTTTCGAAAACTTGATATTCATTTTTCTTTTTTTAATCAATTTTTGCCGATGAGTGTTCTGAAAACTTGATATTTATTTTTCTTTTTTAATCAGTTTTCGCCGATTAGTGTTTCGAAAACTTGATATTCATTTTTCTTTTTTAATCATTTTTCGCCGATGAGTGTTTCGAAAACTTGATATTCATTTTTCTTTTTTTTGATAAGTTTTCGCTAACGAGTGTTTCGAAAACTTGATATTTATTTCCTTTTTTAATTAGTTTTCGCCGATGAGTGTTCTGAAAACTTGATATTCATTTT
The DNA here is from genome assembly GCA_014851425.1 of Senna tora. Taxonomy (NCBI): domain Eukaryota; kingdom Viridiplantae; phylum Streptophyta; class Magnoliopsida; order Fabales; family Fabaceae; genus Senna; species Senna tora. The sequence goes on along the minus strand of CM026270.1, from coordinate 24,215,161 downwards.
TTTATTCAGGTTTTGCCAATGAGTGTTTCGAAAACTTTATATTCATTTTTCTTTTTTTAATCAGTTTTCGGCGATGAGTGTTTCAAAAACTTGATATTCATTTTCCGTTTTTAATAAGTTTTCGCCGATCAGTGTTTCGAAAACTTGATATTCAATTTTATTTTTTAAAATGAGTGTTTCGAAGACTTGATATTCATTTTTCTTTTTTTAGTAAGTTTTCGCTAATGAGTGTTTCGAAAACTTGATATTCATTTTTCTTTTTTTTTTTAATTAGTTTTCGCCGATGAGTGTTTCAAAAACTTGATATTTATTTTTCTTTTTTTTAATCAGTTTTCGCCGATGAGTGTTTCGAAAACATGATATTTATTCTTCTTTTTTATTTAGTTTTCGCCGATTAATATTTCGAAAATTTGATATTCATTTTCTTTTTAATTAGTTTTGGTCGATGAGTGTCCTGAAAACTTGATACTCTTTTTTCTTTTTTTTTAATCAGGTTTCGCCGATAACTGTTTTGAAACTTGATATTTATTTTTCTTTTTTTTAATCATTTTTGCCGATAAGTGTTTCAAAAACTTGATATTGATTTTTCTCTTTTTTTTAATCAGTTTTCGCTAATGAGTGTTTCGAAAACTTGAAATTCATTTTTTAATCAGTTTTCGCCGATGAGTGTTCTGAGAACTTGATATTAGTTTTTCTTTTTTTTAATCAGTATTCGTCGATTAGTGTTTTCAAAACTTGAAATTCATTTTTGTTTTTTTTAATCAATTTTCGCCGATAAGTGTTTCGAAAACGTAAAATTCATTTTTCTTGTTTTTTTTAAATAGTTTTCCCTGATGAATGTTTTTGAATACTTGATATTCATTTTTCTTTTTCTTAATATGTTTTCGCCGATGAGTGTTTCGGAAACGTCATATTCATTTTTCTTTATTTAATTAGTTTTCACTGATGAGTGTTTCGAAAACTTGATATTCGTTTTTCTTTTTCTTAATCAGTTTTCGCCGATGAATGTTTCGAAAACGTGATATTCATTTTTCTTTATTCAATTAGTTTTCACCGATGAGTGTTTCGAAAACATGATATTCATTTTCTTTAATTAATTAGTTTTCGCCAATGAGTGTTTTCGAAAACTTGATATTCATTTTTCTTTTTTTAATCATTTTTCACTTATGAGTATTTCGAAAACTTGATATTCTTTTTCCTTTTTGATCAGTTTTCGCCGATGAGTGTTTCGAAAACGTGATATTCATTTTTCTTTATTTAATTAGTTTTCCCCGATGAGTGTTTCGAAAACTTGATATTCATTTTTCTTTCATTAATAAGTTTTTGCCGATGAGTGTTTCGAAAACTTGATATTCATTTTTATTTTTTTAATCAGTTTTCGTAGATGAGTGTTTTGAAAACTTGAAATTCATTTTTCTTTTTCTAATCAGTTTTCGTTGATAAGTGTTTCCAAAACTTCATATTCATTTTTCTTTTTTTAATCAGGTTTCGTCGATGAGTGTTTCGAAAACTTGTTATTCATTTTTTTAATCAGTTTTTGCCGATGAGTGTTTTCGAAAACTTGATATTCATTTTTCTTTTTTTATTAAGTATTTGCTAATGAGTGTTTCGAAAACTTTATATTCATTTTTCTTTTTTTTAATCAGTTTTCAGCAATGAGTGTTTCGAAAACTTGATATTCTTTTTCCTTTTTTAATCAGTTTTCACCGATGAGTATTTCGAAAACTTTATATTCATTTTTATTTTTTTTAATTCGTTTTTGTCGATTAGTGTTTCGAAAACTGGATATTCATTTTCCTTTTTCTTGTAAGTTTTCGCTGATGAGTATTTTGAAACTTGATATTCATTTTTCCTTTTTTTAATCAGTTTTTGCCGATGAGTGTTTCGAAAACTTGATATTCATTTAGTTTTTTTAATCTGTTTTAGCTTATGGGTGTTTTCGAAAACTTGATATTCATTTTTCTTTTTTTAATCAATTTTCGCCGATGAGTGTTCTGAAAACTTGATAATCATTTTTCTTTTTTTTGTAACCAGTTTTCGCCGATGAGTGTTTCAAAAACTTGATATTGATTTTTCTTTTTTTTTAATCGGATTTTGCCGATGAGTGTTTCGAAAACTTGATATTTATTTTTCTTTTTTTAATCAGTTTTTGCCGATGAGTGTTTTTGTAAACTTGATATTCATTTTTCTTTTTTTAATCAATTTTCGCCGATGAGTGTTCTGAAAACTTGATATTCTTTTTTCTTTTTTTTCATTAGTTTTCGCCGATGAGTGTTTCGAAAACTTGATATTCATTTTTCTTTTTCTTTTAATCAGTTTTCGCCGATGAGTGTTTCGAAAACTTGATATTTGTTTTTCTTTTTTTAATCAGTTTTTGCCGATGAGTGTTTTCGAAAACTTGATATTCATTTTTATTTTTTTAATCAATTTTCGCCGATCAGTGTTTCGAAAACTTGATATTTATTTTTCTTTTTTTAATCAATTTTTGCCGATGAGTGGTTCGAAAGCTTGATATTCATTTTTCTTTTTTTAGTCAGTTTTTGCCAATGAGTGTTTTCGAAAACTTGGTATTCATTTTTCTTTTTTTAATCTATTTTTGCCAATTAGTGTTCTGCAAACTTGATATTTCCTTTTCTTTTTTTAATCAGTTTTCGCCGATTAGTGTTTCGAAAACTTGATATTCATTTTTCTTTTTTTAATCATTTTTCGCCGATGAGTGTTTCGAAAACTTGATATTCATTTTTCTTTTTTTGATAAGTTTTCGCTAACGAGTGTTTCGAAAACTTGATATTTATTTTCCTTTTTTAATTAGTTTTCGCCGATGAGTGTTCTGAAAACTTGATATTCATTTTTTTATTCAGGTTTTGCCAATGAGTGTTTCGAAAACTTTATATTCATTTTTCTTTTTTTAATCAGTTTTCGGCGATGAGTGTTTCAAAAACTTGATATTCATTTTCCGTTTTTAATAAGTTTTCGCCGATCAGTGTTTCGAAAACTTGATATTCAATTTTATTTTTTAAAATGAGTGTTTCGAAGACTTGATATTCATTTTTCTTTTTTTAGTAAGTTTTCGCTAATGAGTGTTTCGAAAACTTGATATTCATTTTTCTTTTTTTTTTTAATTAGTTTTCGCCGATGAGTGTTTCAAAAACTTGATATTTATTTTTCTTTTTTTTAATCAGTTTTCGCCGATGAGTGTTTCGAAAACATGATATTTATTCTTCTTTTTTTATTTAGTTTTCGCCGATTAATATTTCGAAAATTTGATATTCATTTTTCTTTTTTAATTAGTTTTGGTCGATGAGTGTCCTGAAAACTTGATACTCTTTTTTCTTTTTTTTTTAATCAGGTTTCGCCGATAACTGTTTTGAAACTTGATATTTATTTTTCTTTTTTTTAATCATTTTTGCCGATAAGTGTTTCAAAAACTTGATATTGATTTTTCTCTTTTTTTTAATCAGTTTTCGCTAATGAGTGTTTCGAAAACTTGAAATTCATTTTTTAATCAGTTTTCGCCGATGAGTGTTCTGAGAACTTGATATTAGTTTTTCTTTTTTTTAATCAGTATTCGTCGATTAGTGTTTTCAAAACTTGAAATTCATTTTTGTTTTTTTTAATCAATTTTCGCCGATAAGTGTTTCGAAAACGTAAAATTCATTTTTCTTGTTTTTTTTAAATAGTTTTCCCTGATGAATGTTTTTGAATACTTGATATTCATTTTTCTTTTTCTTAATATGTTTTCGCCGATGAGTGTTTCGGAAACGTCATATTCATTTTTCTTTATTTAATTAGTTTTCACTGATGAGTGTTTCGAAAACTTGATATTCGTTTTTCTTTTTCTTAATCAGTTTTCGCCGATGAATGTTTCGAAAACGTGATATTCATTTTTCTTTATTCAATTAGTTTTCACCGATGAGTGTTTCGAAAACATGATATTCATTTTTCTTTAATTAATTAGTTTTCGCCAATGAGTGTTTTCGAAAACTTGATATTCATTTTTCTTTTTTTAATCATTTTTCACTTATGAGTATTTCGAAAACTTGATATTCTTTTTCCTTTTTTGATCAGTTTTCGCCGATGAGTGTTTCGAAAACGTGATATTCATTTTTCTTTATTTAATTAGTTTTCCCCGATGAGTGTTTCGAAAACTTGATATTCATTTTTCTTTCATTAATAAGTTTTTGCCGATGAGTGTTTCGAAAACTTGATATTCATTTTTATTTTTTTAATCAGTTTTCGTAGATGAGTGTTTTGAAAACTTGAAATTCATTTTTCTTTTTCTAATCAGTTTTCGTTGATAAGTGTTTCCAAAACTTCATATTCATTTTTCTTTTTTTAATCAGGTTTCGTCGATGAGTGTTTCGAAAACTTGTTATTCATTTTTTTAATCAGTTTTTGCCGATGAGTGTTTTCGAAAACTTGATATTCATTTTTCTTTTTTTATTAAGTATTTGCTAATGAGTGTTTCGAAAACTTTATATTCATTTTTCTTTTTTTTAATCAGTTTTCAGCAATGAGTGTTTCGAAAACTTGATATTCTTTTTCCTTTTTTAATCAGTTTTCACCGATGAGTATTTCGAAAACTTTATATTCATTTTTATTTTTTTTAATTCGTTTTTGTCGATTAGTGTTTCGAAAACTGGATATTCATTTTCCTTTTTCTTGTAAGTTTTCGCTGATGAGTATTTTGAAAACTTGATATTCATTTTTCCTTTTTTTAATCAGTTTTTGCCGATGAGTGTTTCGAAAACTTGATATTCATTTAGTTTTTTTAATCTGTTTTAGCTTATGGGTGTTTTCGAAAACTTGATATTCATTTTTCTTTTTTTAATCAATTTTCGCCGATGAGTGTTCTGAAAACTTGATAATCATTTTTCTTTTTTTTGTAACCAGTTTTCGCCGATGAGTGTTTCAAAAACTTGATATTGATTTTTCTTTTTTTTTAATCGGATTTTGCCGATGAGTGTTTCGAAAACTTGATATTTATTTTTCTTTTTTTAATCAGTTTTTGCCGATGAGTGTTTTTGTAAACTTGATATTCATTTTTCTTTTTTAATCAATTTTCGCCGATGAGTGTTCTGAAAACTTGATATTCTTTTTTCTTTTTTTTCATTAGTTTTCGCCGATGAGTGTTTCGAAAACTTGATATTCATTTTTCTTTTTCTTTTAATCAGTTTTCGCCGATGAGTGTTTCGAAAACTTGATATTTGTTTTTCTTTTTTAATCAGTTTTTGCCGATGAGTGTTTTCGAAAACTTGATATTCATTTTTATTTTTTTAATCAATTTTCGCCGATCAGTGTTTCGAAAACTTGATATTTATTTTTCTTTTTTTAATCAATTTTTGCCAATGAGTGTTTCAAAAACTTGATATTTATTTTTCTTTTTTTAATCAGTTTTCGCCGATGAGTGTTTTTGAAAACTTGATATTCATTTTTCTTTTTTAATCTATTTTCGCCGATGAGTGTTCTGAAAACTTGATATTTATTTTTCTTTTTTTAATCAGTTTTCGCCGATTAGTGTTTTGAAAACTTGATATTCATTTTTCTTTTTTTAATCATTTTTCGCCGATGAGTGTTTCGAAAACTTGATATTCATTTTTCTTTTTTTGATAAGTTTTCGCTAACGAGTGTTTCGAAAACTTGATATTTATTTTCCTTTTTTAATTAGTTTTCGCCGATGAGTGTTCTGAAAACTTGATATTCATTTTTTTATTCAGGTTTTGCCAATGAGTGTTTCGAAAACTTTATATTCATTTTTCTTTTTTTAATCAGTTTTCGGCGATGAGTGTTTCAAAAACTTGATATTCATTTTCCGTTTTTAATAAGTTTTCGCCGATCAGTGTTTCGAAAACTTGATATTCAATTTTATTTTTTAAAATGAGTGTTTCGAAGACTTGATATTCATTTTTCTTTTTTTAGTAAGTTTTCGCTAATGAGTGTTTCGAAAACTTGATATTCATTTTTCTTTTTTTTTTTAATTAGTTTTCGCCGATGAGTGTTTCAAAAACTTGATATTTATTTTTCTTTTTTTTAATCAGTTTTCGCCGATGAGTGTTTCGAAAACATGATATTTATTCTTCTTTTTTTATTTAGTTTTCGCCGATTAATATTTCGAAAATTTGATATTCATTTTTCTTTTTAATTAGTTTTGGTCGATGAGTGTCCTGAAAACTTGATACTCTTTTTTCTTTTTTTTTTTAATCAGGTTTCGCCGATAACTGTTTTGAAACTTGATATTTATTTTTCTTTTTTTTAATCATTTTTGCCGATAAGTGTTTCAAAAACTTGATATTGATTTTTCTCTTTTTTTAATCAGTTTTCGCTAATGAGTGTTTCGAAAACTTGAAATTCATTTTTTAATCAGTTTTCGCCGATGAGTGTTCTGAGAACTTGATATTAGTTTTTCTTTTTTTTAATCAGTATTCGTCGATTAGTGTTTTCAAAACTTGAAATTCATTTTTGTTTTTTTTAATCAATTTTCGCCGATAAGTGTTTCGAAAACGTAAAATTCATTTTTCTTGTTTTTTTTAAATAGTTTTCCCTGATGAATGTTTTTGAATACTTGATATTCATTTTTCTTTTTCTTAATATGTTTTCGCCGATGAGTGTTTCGGAAACGTCATATTCATTTTTCTTTATTTAATTAGTTTTCACTGATGAGTGTTTCGAAAACTTGATATTCGTTTTTCTTTTTCTTAATCAGTTTTCGCCGATGAATGTTTCGAAAACGTGATATTCATTTTTCTTTATTCAATTAGTTTTCACCGATGAGTGTTTCGAAAACATGATATTCATTTTTCTTTAATTAATTAGTTTTCGCCAATGAGTGTTTTCGAAAACTTGATATTCATTTTTCTTTTTTTAATCATTTTTCACTTATGAGTATTTCGAAAACTTGATATTCTTTTTCCTTTTTTGATCAGTTTTCGCCGATGAGTGTTTCGAAAACGTGATATTCATTTTTCTTTATTTAATTAGTTTTCCCCGATGAGTGTTTCGAAAACTTGATATTCATTTTTCTTTCATTAATAAGTTTTTGCCGATGAGTGTTTCGAAAACTTGATATTCATTTTTATTTTTTTAATCAGTTTTCGTAGATGAGTGTTTTGAAAACTTGAAATTCATTTTTCTTTTTCTAATCAGTTTTCGTTGATAAGTGTTTCCAAAACTTCATATTCATTTTTCTTTTTTTAATCAGGTTTCGTCGATGAGTGTTTCGAAAACTTGTTATTCATTTTTTTAATCAGTTTTTGCCGATGAGTGTTTTCGAAAACTTGATATTCATTTTTCTTTTTTTATTAAGTATTTGCTAATGAGTGTTTCGAAAACTTTATATTCATTTTTCTTTTTTTTAATCAGTTTTCAGCAATGAGTGTTTCGAAAACTTGATATTCTTTTTCCTTTTTTAATCAGTTTTCACCGATGAGTATTTCGAAAACTTTATATTCATTTTTATTTTTTTTAATTCGTTTTTGTCGATTAGTGTTTCGAAAACTGGATATTCATTTTCCTTTTTCTTGTAAGTTTTCGCTGATGAGTATTTTGAAAACTTGATATTCATTTTTCCTTTTTTTAATCAGTTTTTGCCGATGAGTGTTTCGAAAACTTGATATTCATTTAGTTTTTTTAATCTGTTTTAGCTTATGGGTGTTTTCGAAAACTTGATATTCATTTTTCTTTTTTTAATCAATTTTCGCCGATGAGTGTTCTGAAAACTTGATAATCATTTTTCTTTTTTTTGTAACCAGTTTTCGCCGATGAGTGTTTCAAAAACTTGATATTGATTTTTCTTTTTTTTTAATCGGATTTTGCCGATGAGTGTTTCGAAAACTTGATATTTATTTTTCTTTTTTTAATCAGTTTTTGCCGATGAGTGTTTTTGTAAACTTGATATTCATTTTTCTTTTTTTAATCAATTTTCGCCGATGAGTGTTCTGAAAACTTGATATTCTTTTTTCTTTTTTTTCATTAGTTTTCGCCGATGAGTGTTTCGAAAACTTGATATTCATTTTTCTTTTTCTTAATCAGTTTTCGCCGATGAGTGTTTCGAAAACGTGATATTCATTTTTCTTTATTTAATTAGTTTTCATCGATGAGTGTTTCGAAAATTTGATATTCATTTTTTTAATCAATTTTCACCGATGAGTGTTTCGAAAACTTGATATTCATTTTTCTTTTTTTAATCAGTTTTCGTCGATGAGTGTTTCGAAAACTCGATGTTCATTTTTCTTTTTTCAGTAAGTTTTCGCTAATGAGTGTATCGAAAACTTAATATTCATTTTTTTAATCAGGTTTCGCCGATTAGTGTTCCGAAAACTTGATATTCATTTTTCTTTTTCTTAATCAGTTTTCGCTGATTAGTGTTTCGAAATTTTGATATTCATTTTTCTTTAGTTAATTAGTTTTCATCGATGAGTGTTTCGAAAACTTGATATTCATTTTTCTTTTTTTAATCATTTTTCCCCGATGAGTGTTTCGAAAACTTGATATCCATTTTTCTTTTTCTTAATCAGTTTTCGCCGATAAGTGTTTTGAAAACGTGATATTCATTTCACTTTTTTAGGTAAGTTTTCGCTAATGAGTGTTTCGAAAACTTGATATTTATTTTTCTTTTTTTTAATCTGTTTTTGTCAATCAGTGTTTCAAAAACTTGATATTTATTTTTCATTTTTTAATCAGTTTTCGCCGATGAGTGTTTCGAAAACTTTATATTCATTTTTATTTTTTTAATCAGTTTTCGTCGATTAGTGTTTCGAAAACTGGATATTCATTTTCCTTTTTTAGTAAGTTTTCGCAGATGAGTGTTTCGAAAACTTGATATTCGTTTTTCTTTTTTTAAATAGTTTTCACCGATGAGTGTTTCGAAAACTTGATATTCATTTTCCTTTTTTAATCAGTTTTGGCCGATGAGTGTTTCGAAAACTTTATATTCATTTTATCTTTTTAATGAGTTGTCTTCGATTAGGGTTTCGAAAACTGGATATTCATTTTTCTTTTTTTAGTAAGTTTTCGCTGATGAGTGTTTCAAAAACTTGATATTCATTTTTCGTTTTTTAATCAGTTTTTGCCGATGAGTGTTTCGAAAACTTGATATTCATTTTTCTTTTTTAATCAGTTTTTGTCAATGAGTATTTTGAAAACTTGATATTCATTTTTCTTTTTTTAATAAGTTTTAGTTGATGAGTGTTTTCGAAAACGTGATATTCATTTTTCTTTATTTAATTAGTTTTCATCGATGAGTCTTTCGAAAACTTGATATTCATTTTTCTTTTTTTAATAAGTTTGAGCCGATTAGTGTTTTCGAAAACTTGATATTCATTTTTCTTTTCTTAGTAAGTTTTAGCCGATGAGTGTTTTCGAAAACTTGATATTCATTTTTCATTTTTTAATCAATTTTCGCTGATGAGTGTTCTGAAAACTTGATATTCATTTTTCTTTTTTTTAATAAGTTTTTGCCGATGAGTGTTTCGAAAACTTGATATTCATTTTTCTTTTTCTTAATCAGTTTTGGCCGATGAATGTTTCGAAAACGTGATATTCATTTTCTTTTTTTAATTAGTTTTTGCCGATGAGTGTTTTGAAAACTTGATATTCATTTTTCTTTTTTAATCAGTTTTCGCCGATGAGTGTTTTCGAAAACTTGATAATTATTTTTCTTTTTTTAATCAGTTTTCGCCGATGAGTGTTCTGAAAACTTGATATTCATTTTTCTTTTTTTAATCAGGTTTCACCGATGAGTGTTTTGAAAACTTGATTGTCACGACCCCCAATCAGACGTCCGTGACCGGCACGGGAAGTAGGATTTCTCCTATCCCGTAAGCCTCTAATCCCTGGTTGACATTTTCACATGTTTATAACTACCCATTTCTTATACAAACAATATATAGTATTTATGGTCATCCATATCCGGTGACCTAAGTAGCGTGCAATCCACGGCTCGCTCAATGCCGCTTCAGTCGATACATATACACATAATCACTCACACATACATATATTATACATATTGATCACACGCTTCAGGGCGGGTGATCTATCATATTCACATGCAGAATTCCTGTATACAGTCAAGTATATATTCAATCACACACCTGCATATAGTTTACATATTGATCACACGCCTCAATGCGTATGATCTATCCTATTCACATGCGAAAGCCGTATTTTCATACAATCAGGTATTGAGTCACACATATATATAATTTACATATTGATCACACGCCTCAATGCGTGTGATCTATCCTATTGACATGCGGAAGTCACATATATATATATATATATATATATATATATATACACATGATATATATCATATCATAGCCTATATTCCCAACACCAAGACCTAACTTTAATCTGTATGAAGCCGACAATGCTAGAATAAGACGTATATATATACTGCAGCTGTATCTATACAAACGCTACACCAAAAAAGGATTCATATACATATACATCACAACATATGTACGTAATCAAAATAACTACCGACGCGGACTAAGCGTACGGTCCTCAGATCTGTCCGCCTCCCTGAGAAGAAGTGGACGCGTTTCCGACTCCTGAACCACCTATATCTGAAACATGTAAACAGGGGGTGAGTCGAACAGACTCAGTGAGAAGCTCCCCCATCCCTGTCGTAGCAGAGGGTACCACTACAGTTGGGGGAAGGGAGCAACCACAACCACATGCGCATGAAACAGATTTATATTGTGACCCTTAATATGATCAGGCAATCAATATACCATATTCACAATTAAAAATCCTAATTCATGCTCCTAACATGTTTATTAATCCGCATGTAAACCAATCATAAACATATATCATATCTTTTCATAAGTCATACATAGTTATGCTCGTAGGCATTCACTTTCTGTCTCCTGCATTACGCTAAGAGAAATACTAGCCCGAAGGCATTCACTTTCTGTCTCCCGCGTTACGCTAAGAGAAATACTGGCCCGAAGGCAATGTCTTATTCGAACCTAGTTGATCAAACTAGGAACTTTCTGACTCCAAGGCACGCTTAGAGTAATAGCCGGCAACTTGTCTAACCCCGGTTAAACCAAGGTAATGGCCACTATGTGGCATACTTACTGTTAACTGAATCCTGTCTGTTCGACCAGGATAACTGACTCGATCTACCCGAACTAACCTAAACAAGTTCAAATAACCTATTCGACCTTGAAAGACGTCCTATTAATAACTAACTGAATATTACACGTGTGAATTAGCTAGGCCTAGTTTCCCCCATTTCAATTATGCAACCCTCTCGCTCACAATTGACAACCTAGGTTCATTTTCCTCAATGTACCATACGGTCAAAACCTTTGCACGATGATCAATTTAAATGGGTTTCTAATATTAATAAAGCCTCACATGTGAAATTCTGACTCAGTCCTACCCACGGTATCACATAAGCCTCGTTGAGCCACAATAGCACATATACACCTTGAGGTTAATCATATAAGCACATATACTATTGCACGTTGACTGCTTACTTGCAAATCATACACGTGTAACACAAATTTATTCATATAAATATATTCCATATATCAATTCGCACAAAATAGAGCAAACCACATATCCACATAGTCATCCAACCCTGTGGAGCAGGGATGGGAGAGCCCCTCACCTCGTTGGCCCTCCTGTTCAGTCCTCGGAGTGCTTGAAGCTCCAATCGCTCTATGGTGCCCTATACACATATATATTTAGGAAATTTAGAACGTGTAACTAAGCATCTAAAAATGCGCGTGTCATGCTAATGCTCATGTACCCTCTAGATATTTCTAAGAACTAATTTTTTAGTTCGTTACGTCGTCTTATTTACTCTTTCTGAAAGTCCAGAATGTGTCATATTCGACTTTCACACTTTCGAGCCATTTAGAACCTCTAATTGCTTAGGTTAGAGATTCCCACTTGTCTAAATTTCCCTTCGTGTGTTCATATGGGTATTTTACTAATAAAAGAATTAAATTCACGGTTCAAAAGAGGCTTTAGCTTATTCATTCCACTGTCTCCCTTATTCACCGAGTAAAACCTTAATTACTACCTCTTTAATTATATACAAAAAAAATATAATTGGGTAATAATTAGAGCCTTTGAACCAATTTAGCAGGTCTTAGGTGTCCACCACGGACTAGACCGAGGTGTTCAACCCACCGCACAGCTCTTTACGGCACTGTGGCTTAGTATTTCGCCTCTTTTTCACCGGATTGGGTTCCGGTTGAGACGGTAAATACTCAGGCTTTATTCCCTTGTATATTTCTAGCAATTACAACCCTTATTCTACTCCAATCCAAGCCTAAACATGCATCGATTTATAAATTTCGAATTTATAGCAATTTCCTAACCCAATTTTCCTTATTTCCATACCCGGTCAACTCCTACGGTTTTACTTCGATTCTGAACCTTCCCAAGCATTCTATAACACCCACTAAGCTCAAATTAAACCCCAGAATGCCCCGATTGGAAGTATTTGAAGAATTCCTAAAATATCCAAAATTGGAGAAATTGGGGTTTTATAGATTTGGGGCTTTCTTACTTGATTTCAATCGGATACAAAGCTTGGTGGTGATGAAAAATGAGGTCCGGTCACCTTCTCCGGCGAAAATCCGGTCAAAATCATGCTTCTTGTGGCTTGTCTTGTGCATGCGTCTCTGCTTCTCTTCTATTTATTTTTTGTAAATATGTGTGTGTTGATGGATGCATCTACTTAATAATATATATTATTATTATTATTATTTTTTAAGTGAATTGGATGGGGTCACGTTTCCTTCAGCCTTCCCTTTTCTTTTCTTTTTTTGTTTATTTGTGTGTGTGTATTTGTGAAAAAGGGGGGTCACGTGGCCCCCATATATATTCCATTATATATATATATATATATATATATATATATTATTAGGAAAACTTATTTACTTGTTATATCATCTTTTTCCCTCATGCTTTTTAGTCCTCTTTTCTTTTAGGTCCTAAAAAAATTATAAATATCCCCCATTACTTTCTTCTTCATTCTATTTTTAACCCTATAATTTTTTAATTTAATTTATTTTTCTTTCTGAAAGAAAAATAAATTTAATAAAAATGAAAATAATTAAATCTAAATATCTCGGATATTACATTGATATTCATTTTTTTAATCAGTTTTCGCCGATAAGTTTTTCAAACACTTGATATTTATTTTTCTTTTTTTAATCATTTTTCATCGATGAGTGTTTCGAAAACTTGATAGTAATTTTCATTTTTTAATCAGTTTTTGCCGTTGAGTGTTTCGAAAACATAATATTTTCTTTTTTCTTTTTTTTTTTAAATAGTTTTCGTCGATGAGTGTTTTGAAAAATTGATATTCATTTTTGTTTTTTTGATCAGTTTTTGCCGCTGATGAGTGTTCTGAAAACTTGATATTCATTTTTCTTTTTTTAATCAGTTTTTGTCGATGAGTGTTTTGAAAACTTGATATTCATTTTTCTTTTTTTTAATCAGTTTTCGCCGATGAGTGTTTCGAAAACGTAACATTCATTTTTCTTTTTTTTTTATATAGTTTTCGCCGATAAGTGTTTCGAAAACTTGACATTCATTTTTCTGAATCAGTTTTCGCCGATGAATGTTCTGAAAACATGATATTCATTTTTCTTTTTTTAATCAGTTTTCGCTGATGAGTCTTTCGAAAACTTGATATTCATTTTTCTTTTTCTTAATCAGTTTTAGCCGATGAGTGTTTCGAAAACGTGATATTCATTTTTCTTTATTTAATTAGTTTTCATCGATGAGTGTTTCGAAAACTTGATATTAATTTTTCTTTATTTAATCATTTGTCGGCGATGAATGTTTCGAAAACTTGATATTCATTTTTCTTTTTTTAATGACTTTTCGTCGATGAGTGTTTCGAAAACTTGATATTAATATTTCTTTTTTTAGTAAGTTTTCGCTAATGAGTGTTTCGAAAACTTGATATTCATTTTTCTTTTTTAAATTAGTTTTTGCCGATGAGTGTTTCGAAAACTTGATATTCATTTTTCTTTTTTTAATCAGTTTTCGCTGATGAGTGTTTTCAAAAACTTGATAATTATTTTTATTTTTTTAATCAGTTTTCGCCAATGAGTGTTCTGAAAACTTGATATTCATTTTTCTTTTTTTTTAATCAGGTTTTGCCGATGAGTGTTTTGAAAACTTGATATTCATTTTTCTTTTTTTTAATCAGTTTTCACTGATAAGTGTTTCAAAAACATGATATTTATTTTTTTTAATCAGTTTTCATCGATGAGTGTTTCGAAAACTTGATAGTAATTTTTCATTTTTTAATCAGTTTTCGCCGTTGAGTGTTTCGAAAACGTAATATTTTCATTTTTCTTTTTTTTAAATAGTTTTCGTCGATGAGTGTTTCGAAAAATTGATATTCATTTTTCTTTTTTTAATCAGTTTTCGCCGATGAGTGTTATGAAAACTTGATATTTATTTTTCTTTTTTTAATCAATTTTCGTCGATGAGTGTTTTGAAAACTTGATATTCATTTTTTTTAAGAGTAAATTACACTGCCCTACCCTGAGAGATGCTATTATTACACTGCCCTCCCCTCTACTTTGGAAAATGACACTCACCTCTCTTGAGAGATACAAAGCCATTACACTTTCATCCAAAGCTCTATTTTTAATAAAAAAAGTCTAAAAAGTCAACTTTTTTTTAACTTCAAATACTACATATCTTTTATGACCAATTTACCCCTCTTAATGAAAGAAGTTAAATAAAATGTGAGTCTTCCTATTTGCTTCCATCTTCCAGCAACACTCCTTTTTCTTTTTTTCTTCTTCTTATTATTGTCTTTCATTAGTTTATTAATATTTATAGTTATGATTATTTTAATAAAATAAATTTTCTTAAAAAAAAATCTGTAATTATTCTTGTTTTTTTATGGAAATAATTATTCTTGTTGTATTAACAAATTATTTTTTACAAAAATAAAAATAAATTATTACCAGTATAATTAGTAATATTTTATAACAATTAAAATAATTACTTGGTCACCTTATTTTTTTTTACAATTTTTTATTGAATCCATCGTAATTTTATATTAGATAATAAATCCACAATAATTCTCTCAATTTCTTAAAAAAAAATACTAACTATATATTTCCAATAATTTCATTTATTTATTTATATTCAAAATTTTTAAAAAATATTATTAATGCAAGAATAATTACATATGTTTTAAAATTTTATTTTAATAAATTAATCATAACTATTAAATATTATTAAAATGATAAAAAATAATAATAGGAAGAAAAAAAACAAACATGGGAGCACGTGATGAATTGAAGAGAGATTGGTCATATTCATTAAAGGGGCAAATTAGTCATAAATGATATGTAGTATTTAAAGTTGAAAAAGGTTTCCTTTTTAGACATTTTTTTTTATTCAAAAATGGAGCTTTGGGTGAAAGTGTAATGATGTTTTATCTCTCAAGGGAGGTGAGTGTCATTTTTCAAAGTAGAGGGCAGGACACTATAATTTCAACATCTCTCAGGGAAGGGCAGTGTAATTTACTCTTTTTTTAATCAGTTTTCTCCGATGAGTGTTTCGAAAACGTAATACTCATTTTTCTTTTCTTTTTTTAAATAGTTTTCCCCGATGAGTGTTTCGAAAACTTGATATTCATTTTTCTTTTTCTTAATCAGTTTTCGCCAATTTGTGTTTCAAAAACGTGATATTCATTTTTCTTTATTTATATAGTTTTTACCGATGAGTGTTTCAAAAACTTGATATTCATTTTTCTTTTTCTTGATCAGTTTTCGCCGATGAGTGTTTAGAAAACGTGATATTCATTTTTCTTTATTTAATTAGTTTTCACCGATGAGTGTTTCGAAAACTTGATATTCATTTTTCTTTTTTTTAATCAGTTTTCGTCGATGAGTGTTTCGAAAACTTGATATTTATTTTTTCTTTTTTTAGTCAGTTTTTGCCGATGAGTGTTTTCGAAAACTTGATATTCATTTTTCTTTTTTTAATCAATTTTCGCCGACAAGTGTTTCGAAAACTTGATATTTATTTTTCTTTTTTTTAATCAATTTTTGCCGATGAGTGTTTCAAAAACTTGATATTTATTTTTCCTTTTTTAATCAGTTTTTGCTGATGAGTGTTTTCGAAAACTTGATATTGATTTTTCTTTTTTTAATCAATTTTCGCCGATGAGTGTTCTTAAAACTTGATATTCATTTTTCTTTTTTTTAATCAGTTTTCGCCGATGAGTGTTTCGAAAACTTGATATTCATTTTTCTTTTTCGTAATCAGTTTTCGCCGATGAGTGTTTCGAAAACATGATATTCATTTTTCTTTATTTAATTAGTTTTCATCGATGAGTGTTTCGAAAACGTTATATTCATTATACTTTTTTTAATCATTTTTCGCCGATGAATGTTTCGAAAACTTGATATTCATTTTTCTTTTTTTAATCAGTTTTCGTCGGTGAGTGTTTCGAAAACTTGATGTTCATTTTTCTTTTTTTAGTAAGTTTTCGCTAATGAGTGTTTCGAAAACTTGATATTCATTTTTCTTTTTTTAATTTGTCACGACCCCCTATCGAACGTCCGTGACCGGCACGGGAAGTAGGATTTCTCCTATCCCGTAAGCCTCTAATCCCTGATTTACATTTTCACATCTTTATAACTACCCATTTCTAACACAAACAATATATAAAATATATATGTATACGGCCATCCATTTCCGGTGACCTAAGCAGTTTGCAATCCACGGCTCGCTCAGCGCCGCTTCAGTCTATATATATACACATAATCATTCACACGTACATATAGTATACATATTGATCACGCGCTTCAGTGCGGGTGATCTATCCTATTCACATGCATAAGTCCTGTATACAGGCATACATATATTCAATCAAACACTTGCATATAGTTTACATATTGATCACACACTTCAAGGCGTGTGATCTATCCTAGTCGCATGCGGAAGTCACATATATATATATATATATATATATATATATATACATGATATATGCTATATCATAGCCTAAATTCCCAATACCAAGACCTAACTTTAATCCGTATGAAGCCGACAATGCTAGAATAGGACGTATATATATACTGCAGCTGTATCTGTACAAACGCTACACCCAAACAGGATTCATATACATATACATCACAACATATGTACGTAATCAAAATAACTACCAACCCGGACTAAGCGTACGGTCCTCAGATCTGTCCGCCTCCCTGAGAAGAAGTGGACGCATTTCCGACTCCTGAACCACCTGTATCTGAAACATGTAAACAGGTGAAGAATCGAACAGACTCAGTGAGAAACTCCCCCATCCCTGGCGTAGCAGCGGGTACCACTACAGCTGGGGGAAGGGAGCAACCACAACCACATGTGCATGAAACGGATTTATATTGTGACCTTTAATATGATCAAGCAATCAATATGTCATATTCACAATTAAAAATCCTAATTCATGCTCCTAACATGTTTATTAATCTGCATGTAAACCAATCAAAAACATAAATCATATCTTTTCATAAGTCATATATAGTTATGCTCGTAGGCATTCACTTTCTGTCTCCAGCATTACGCTAAAAGAAATACTGGCCCGAAGGCATTCACTTTCTGTCTCCCGCGTTACGCTAAGAGAAATACTGGCCCGAAGGCAATGTCTTATTCGAACCTAGTTGATCAAACTAGGAACTTTCTAACTCCGAGGTATGCTTAGAGTAATAGCCGGCAACTTGTCTGACCCCGGTTAAACCAAGGTAATGGCCACTATGTGGCATACTTACTGCTAACCGAATCCTGTCTGTCCGACCAGGATAACGGACTCGATCTACCCGAACTAACCTAAACAAGTTCAAATAACCTATTCGACCTTGAAAGACGCCATATTAATAACTAACTGAATATTACACGTGTGAATTAGCTAGGCCTAGTTTCCCCCTGTTCAATTATGCATCACTCTCACTCGCACTTAACAATCTAGGTTCATTTTCATCAATCTACCATATAGTCAAAACCTTTGCACGATGATCAATTTAAATGAGTTTCTAATATTAATGAACCCTCACATATGAAATTCCGACTTAATCCTAACCACGGTATCATATAAGGCTCGGTGAGCCACAATAGCACATATACACCTTGTGATTAATCATATAAGCACATATACTATTGCACGTTGACTACTTACTTGCAAATCATACAAGCGTAACACAAATTTATTCATATAAATATATTCCATATATCAATTTGCACAAAATTGAGCAAACCAGATTTTCCACGTAGTCATCCAACCCTGTGGGGCAGGGATGGGAGAGTCCCTCACCTCGTTGGCCCTCCTGATCAGTCGTCGAAGTGCCTGAAGCTCCAATTACCCTATGGTGCCCTATACACATATATATTTAAGAAATTTAGAACGCGTAACTAAGCATCTACCATGCACGTGTCATGCTAATGCTTATGCACCCTTTAGATATTTCCACGAACTAATTATTTAGTTCGTTACGTCGTCTTATTTGCTCTTTCTGAAAGCCCAGAATGTCTCATATTCGACTTTCGCACTTTCTAGCAATTTAGAACCTCTAATTGGTTAGGTTAGAGATTTCCACTTGTCTAAATTTCCCTTCATGTGTTCATATGGGTATTTAACTAATAAAAGAATTAAATTCACGGTTTAAAAGGGGCTTTAGCTTACTCATTCCACCGTCTCCCTTATTCGCCGAGTAAAAGCTTAATTATTACCTTTTTAATTATATATAAATATATAATTGGGTATAATTAGAGCCTTGGAACCAATTTAGCGGGTCTTAGGTGTCCACCACGAACTAGACCGAGTGTCCAACCCACCGCACAACTCCTTACGGCACTATGGCTTAGTATTTCGCCTCTTTTTCACCGGATTGGGTTCCGATTGAGACGGTAAATACTCGGGCTTTATTCCCTTGATTATTTCCAGCACTTATAATGCTTATACTACTCCAATCCAAGCCTAAACATGCATCAAACTATCAATTTCGAATTTATAGCAATTTTCCTAACCCAATTTTCCTAATTTCCATACCCGGTCAATTCCTATGGTTTCACTTCGATTCTGAACCTCACTAAGCTTTCAATAACATCCACTAAGCTCAAATTTAACCCCGGAATGCCCCGATTGGAAGAAATTGAAGCATTACTAAAATACCCAAAATTGAAGAAATTGGGGTTTTGAAGGATTGGGGCTTTCTGACTTGATTTCAATTGGATAGAAGGTTGGATGGAGGTGAAGGAGAGCTTCGGTTACCGTCACCGGCGTCGGAACGCGATTTCCGGCGAGATTTCGGCGCCCAACCACTGTCTTCGTGCTTCTCCTCTCCTCCTTGAGCTTCTTGGCTTGGTAGCGTTGTTACTTGCTCTATTTGGCTTCTGCTTAAATTTTTTTTGTGTTGTGCTTTAATGCATTGGTGGGGGGTCACGGTTCCCCCCCCCCCCCATTATTTTAATATATATTTTATTATATATATATATATATATATATATATATATATATATATTATATACATATTTATTTATTTTTTTTCTTTTATTGCTTAGTAAATAATAGTAATAATAATTATTATAATATATATATATATATATATATATATATATATATATGTATTTATTTATTATTTTTTTTATTTCGTTATTTTATTTTCTTTTTCCCCATCTCTTTTTTTTATCCCTATTCTTTTTACGTCCTAGAAAAAATTACATATATTCCCTATTATTTTCTCCTTTATTTTATTTTAACTCTTTAATTCTTTAATTTAATTTATTTTTTCTTTCAGAAAGAAAAATAAATTAAATATTAATGAAAATAGTTAAATCTAAATATCTCAGATATTACATAATTAGTTTTCGTCGATGAGTGTTCTGAAAACTTGATATTCATGTTTTTTAATCAGGTTTTGCCGATGAGTGTTTCGAAAACTTTATATTCATTTTTATTTTTTTAATCAGTTTTCGGTGATGAGTGTTTCGAAAACTTGATATTCATTTTCCTTTTTTAATCAGTTTTCGCCGATCAGTGTTTCGAAAACTTGATATTCATTTTTTATTTTTTAAATCAGTTTTCGTAGATGAGTGTTTCGAAGACTTGATATTCATTTTTTAGTAAGTTCTCGCTAATGAGTGTTTCGAAAACTTGATATTCATTTTCTTTTTTTAATTAGTTTTCGCCGATGAGTGTTTCAAAAACTTGATATTCGTTTTTCTTTTTTTTTTAATCAGTTTTCGCCGATGAGTGTTTCGAAAACTTGATATTTATTTTTCTTTTTTTAATCAGTTTTCGCCGATTAATATTTCGAAAACTTGATATTCATTTTTCTTTTTTAATTAGTTTTGGTCGATGAGTGTTTCAAAAACTTGATATTGATTTTTCTTTTTTTTATCCGTTTTTGCCGATAAGTGTTTCGAAAACTTGAAATTCATTTTTTTAATCAGTTTTCGCCGATGAGTGTTCTGAAAACTTGATATTAATTTTTCTTTTTTTAATCAGTATTCGCCGATGAGTGTTTTAAAAACTTGATATTCATTTTTCTTTTTATTAATCAGCTCTCGCCGATAAGTGTTTCGAAAACGTAAAATTCATTTTTCTTGTTTTTTTAAATAGATTTCCCCGATGAGTGTTTCGAATACTTGATATTCATTTTTCTTTCTCTTAATCAGTTTTCGCCGATGAGTGTTTCGAAAATGTGATATTCATTTTTCTTTATTTAATTAGTTTTCACTGATGAGTGTTTTGAAAACTTGATATTCGTTTTTCTTTTTCTTAATCAGTTTTCGCCGATGAGTGTTTCGAGAACGTGATATTCATTTTTTTTATTTAATTAGTTTTCACCGATGAGTATTTCAAAAACTTGATATTCATTTTTCTTTTTTTAATAAGTTTTTGCCATTGAATGTTTCGAAAACTTGATATTCATTTTTATTTTTTTTAATCAGTTTTCGCCGATGAGTGTTTCGAAAACTTGATATTCATTTTTCTTTTTCTAATTAGTTTTCGCCGATGAGTGTTTCCAAAACTTCATATTCTTTTTTTAAACAGTTTTCGTCGATGAGTGTTTCGAAAACTTCATATTCATTTTTCTTTTTTTAATCAGTTTTCGCCGATGAGTGTTTTCGAAAACTTGATATTCATTTTTCTTTTTTTAGTAAGTTTTTGCTAATGAGTGTTTCGAAAACTTGATATTCTTTTTTCTTTTTTTAATCAGTATTTGTCACGACCCCCTATCGGACGTCCGTGACCGGCACGGGAAGTAGGATTTCTCCTATCACGTAACCCTCTAATTCCCTGATAGACATTTTCACATGTTTATAACTACCCATTTCTAATACAAACAACATATAGTATTTATGGCCATCCATATCCGGTGACCTAATTAACGTGCAATCCACAGCTCGCTCAACATCGCTTCAGTCTATACATATACACATAATCACTCACACGTACATATAGTATACATATTGATCACGCGCTTCAGGGCGGGTGATCTATCCTATTCACATGCAGAAATCCTGTGTACAGTCCTACATATATGCAGAAAACGTGATATTCATTTTTCTTTTTTAGGTAAGTTTTCGCTAATGAGTGTTTCGAAAACTTCATATTTATTTTTCGTTTTTATAATCTGTTTTTGTCAATGAATGTTTCGAAAACTTGATATTTATTTTTCATTTTTTTAATCAGTTTTCGCCGATGAGTGTTTCGAAAACTTTATATTCATTTTTATTTTTTTAATCAGTTTTCGTCAATTAGTGTTTCGAAAACTGGATATTCATTTTCCTTTTTTTAGTAAGTCTTCGCGGATGAGTGTTTTGAAAACTTGATATTCGTTTTTCTTTTTTTAAACAGTTTTCACCATTGAGTGTTTCGAAAACTTGATATTCATTTTCCTTTTTTAATCGGTTTTCGCCGATGAGAGTTTCGAAAACTTTATATTTATTTTAATTTTTTTAATTAGTTTTCGTCGATTAGTGTTTTGAAAACTGGATATTCATTTTTCTTTCCTTAATCAGTTTTTGCCGATGAGTGTTTCGAAAACTTGATATTTATTTTCCTTTTTTTAATCAGTTTTTGCCGATCAATGTTTTGAAAACTTGATATTCATTTTTCTTTTTTCAATCAGTTTTTGTCGATTAGTATTTCAAAAACTTGATATTCTTTTTTCTTTTTTTAATAAGTTTTAGCTGATGAGTGTTTTTGAAAACGTGATATTCATTTTTCTTTATTTAATTAGTTTTCATCGATGTGTGTTTCGAAAACTTGATATTCATTTTTCTTTTTTTAATCAGTTTTTGTCGATGAGTCATTCCAAAACTTGATATTCATTTTTCTTTTTTTAATAAGTTTTAGCCGATGAGTGTTTTCGAAAACTTGATATTCATTTTTCTTCTTTAGTAAGTTTTAGCTGATGAGTGTTTTCGAAAACTTGATATTCATTTTTTTTATTTTTTAATCAATTTTCACCGATGAGTATTCTGAAAACTTGATATTCATTTTTCTTTTTTTTTAATCAGTTTTTTCCGATGAGTGTTTCGAAAACTTGATATTCATTTTTCTTTTTCTTAATCAGTTTTCGCCGATGAGTGTTTCGAAAACGTGATGTTCATTTTTCTTTATTTAATTAGTTTTCACCGATGGGTGTTTCGAAAACTTGATATTCATTTTTCTTTTTTGAATCAGTTTTCGCCGAAGAGTATTCTGAAAACTGGATATTCATTTTTTTAATAAGTTTTAGCCGATGAGTGTTATCGAAAACTTGATAGTAATTTTTCATTTTTTAATCAGTTTTCGCCGTTGAGTGTTTCGAAAATGTAATATTCATTTTTCTTTTTTTTTTAAATAGTTTTCGCCGATGAGTGTTTCGAAAACTTGATATTCATTTTTCTTTTTTTAATCAATATTCGCCGATGAGTATTTTGAAAACCTAATATTCATTTTTCTTTTTTTTTAAATAGTTTTCTTCGATGAGTGTTTCAAAAACTTGATATTCATTTTTCTTTTTCTTAATCAGTTTTCGCCGATGAGTGTTTCGAAAATGTGATATTCATTTTTCTTTATTTAATTAGTTTTCACCGATGAGTGTTGTAATATCCAAGATATTTAGATTTAATTATTTTCATTATTATTAAATTTATTTTTCTTTCAGAAAGAAAAATAAAGTAAATAAAAAAGTTAAAGAGTTAAAAAAATAATAATAAAATGGAGGGAAAGGAATGAGATATTTAATATTTTTCTAGGACCTAAAAGAAAAAGAGGATATAACAAGTAAATAAATTTTTCAAAAAAAAATAATAAAAAAAAAAATATATATATAGATAATATCTAATATTAAAATATATATATATATATATATATATATATATATATATATATATATATATTTGATCAGTTGCAGGGCGCAAAGCGGTTTTCCAAGATTGATTTGTGATCTGGGTATCATCAATTAAAGATTCGAGAATCAGATATACCTAAGACCGCATTCCGGACCTGATACGGACATTACGAGTTCTTGGTGATGTCTTTCGGATTGACTAATGCTCTTGCAGCGTTCATGGACATGATGAACAGGGTCTTCAAACCATTTCTGGACCGATTTGTCATTGTCTTCATTGATGACATCTTGGTCTATTCTAAGAATTCAGAAGAACATGCAGAACACTTGAGATTAGCATTGCAGAAGCTGAGAGAGGAAAAATTGTATGCCAAGTTCTCTAAGTGTGCATTCTGGCTTGACCAGGTTGCCTTTTTGGGTCACGTGGTATCATCAGAGGGAATCCACGTTGATCCAAGTAAGGTAGAGGCGGTGAAGAATTGGTCCCAGCCTACCTCTGTTACTGAAATTTGCTGTTTCTTGGGCTTGACTGGATATTATAGAAGATTTGTGCAGGACTTCTCTAAGGTTGCTGCACCTATGACTAAGTTGACTCAGAAGGGAGTAAAGTTCATATGGGATGACAAGTGTGAGCAGAGTTTCCAGAAGCTGAAAGACAGTCTCACTACCGCTCCGGTGCTGGGATTACCTGAAGGCACAAGAGGGTATGTGGTATACTGTGACGCGTCGAGGATCGTGTTAGGGTGCGTCTTGATGCAGCACGGCAAGGTGATTGCATATGCATCGCGACAACTGAGGAAACATGAGAAGAATTACCTGACTCACGACCTTGAGATGGCTGCCGTAGTGTTCGCTTTGAAAATATGAAGACATTACCTGTACGGTGAGACGTGTGAAATTTATACAGACCACAAAAGCCTCAAATAAATTTTCGAGCAGAAAGATTTGAACTTGAGACAACGTCGATGGTTAGAGTTGTTGAAAGACTACGACTGCACGATCTTGTATCATCCAGGAAAGGCTAATGTGGTAGCCGATGCTCTGAGTCGGAAATCCATGGGCAGTCTTGCTCATATAAGTGAAGAAAGAAGACCGTTGATCAGAGAGCTGCACAAGCTAGAACAAACGGGAAATCAGTTTGAGATTGGAAGTTCTAACTCACTTTTAGCTCATTTGCAAGCTAAATCCTCTCTGGTAGAAGAAGTGAAGGCTAGACAGGATGAAGATACCGACCTCAAACAAATCAGGGATACTGTAACTAAAGAGAAAGGAGACGACGTCCGATTCTCTATTGATGAGTTCGGGATACTTCGGTTGGAGGGACGGTTGTCTGTCCCTATGGTTGATAACTTGAAAGAAAGAATCCTTGAAGAAGCACACCGGACAACTTATACAATCCATCCGGAACCTAATAAAATGTATCATGACCTGAAACAGTTGTACTGGTGGAATGGCATAAAGAAGGATGTTGCAAACTATGTAGCCAGGTGTTTAGTGTGTCAGCAAGTCAAGGCTGAACACCAGAAGCCCGCCGGAACGTTACAACAAATAGAAATACCTGAGTGGAAATGGGAGAGAATAACGATGAATTTTGTAACAGGGTTGCCAAAATCTCAACGTGGATATGATTCGGTTTGGGTGATAGTGGATCGCATGACTAAGTCCGAGCACTTTCTTCCAGTTAAGACCACTTACGGAGTGAGTCAATATGCACAGATTTATCTATCAGAAATCTTTAGAATGCACGGTCTGCCAGTGTCCATAATATCTTATAGAGGGCCACAGTTCACTTCCAGGTTTTGGAAGTCATTGCAGGAAGTGTTGGGAACTAGAGCTGATTTGAGCATTGCATTCCACCCACAGACTGACGGGCAATCAGAAAGAACCATTCAGATCCTTGAAGACATGCTTCGAGCGTGTATTATGGATTTCGGCGGAAGTTGGGAAAGGTATTTACCTTTGGCTGAGTTTGCATACAATAACAGTTATCAAGCGAGTATCCAAATGGCACCTTTCAAGGCTCTGCGCGGTCGTAGGTGCAGGTCCCCAATTGGGTGGTTCGAGGTCGGAGAGGCTAGTCTAATCGGCCCAGAATTGTTACAAGATGCCTTGCAGAAGGTGAAGTGCATAAGAGAGAGATTGCTAACGGCTCAGAGTAGGCATAAGTCGTATGCAGACAATCAAAGAAGAGAACTTGAGTTTGCCATTGGTGAACAGGTGTTCTTGAGAATATCACCGATGAGAGGCGTGATGCGGTTCGGTAAAAAGGGGAAGTTAAGTCCTCGGTATATCGGGCCATTTGAAATCCTGGAACGGATTGGGAATGTGGCGTACCGGTTGGAATTGCCTACGGAATTGGAGGGAGTACATCCAGTTTTTCATGTATCAATGCTTCGGAAATATCTTCCCGATCCCTCGCACGTGATTCAATTGCAGGACGTGCAACTAACTGAAAATCTGACATATGAAGAGGAGCCAGTGGAAATCTTAGATCCGCAGTTGAAGACACTCAGAACGAAGGAGATTCCATTGGTTAAAGTCCTGTGGAGAAACCACTCGACCGAAGAAGCTACATGGGAGGTCGAGGGTGAAATGCACAAGACGTATCCTCATATGTTTCAAGACTAAGGTTAGTAGTGTATTGTTGAAATTCAGGGACCGAATTTCTTAAGGGGGGAAGATTGTAATATCCGAGATATTTAGATTTAATTATTTTCATTATTATTAAATTTATTTTTCTTTCAGAAAGAAAAATAAAGTAAATCAAAAAGTTAAAGAGTTAAAAAAATTAATAAAATGGAGGGAAAGAAATGAGATATTATAATTTTTCTAGGACCTAATAGAAAAAGAGGATATAACAAGTAAATAAATTTTTCAAAAAAATAAATAAATAAAAAAAAAATATATAGATAATATCTAATATTAAAATATATATATATATATATATATATATATATATATATATATATAATAATGGGGGGGGGGGGGGGGGAGGAACCGTGACCCCCCATTCATTCTTCCACTAACACACACACACATATATATATGTATATATACAATATTAAAAAACACACACATTAAAATAATGGGGGGCCAAACCGTGACCTAAAAGAAAAAGAGGATATAACAAGTAAATAAATTTTTCAAAAAAAAAATATATATATATATAGATAATATCTAATATTAATATATATATATATATATATATATATATATATATATATATATGATATAATAATAATAATAATAATAATAATAATATATATTAAAATAATGGGGGGCCAAACCGTGACCCCCCATTCATTCTTCCACTAACACACACACACACACACACACACACACATATATATATATATACAATATTAAAAAACACACACACCCATTCACAAGTACATACACGCATAAGAAAAAAAAGAGAAGAAGCAGCACACACAAGACGCACACACGGGGAAGGAGAAGAGGAAGCGGAAAACGGCGGGTTTGGACCGGATTTTCGCTGGAGAAGACATTCCGGTGCCGGAGAAGGTGACCGGACCTCATCTTTCATCACCACCAAGCTTTTTATCCGATTGAATCAAGGTATGGAAGCCCCAATCTTTCAAAACCCCAATTTCTCCAATTTTGGGTGTTTTGGGAATTCGTCAAATAATTCCAATCGGGGCATTCCGGGGTTAAATTTTAGCTTAGTGGGTGTTATTGAAAGCTTAGTGAGGTTCAGAATCGAAGCTAAACCATATGAATTGACCGGGTATGGAAATTAGGAAAATTGCTATAAAATTCGAAATTAATAATTCGATGCATGTTTAGGCTTGGATTGGAGTAGTATAAGTGTTATAAGTGCTGGAAATAGTCAAAGGAATAAAGCCCGACTATTTACCGTCTCAACCGGAACCCAATCCGGTGAAAAAGAGGCGAAATACTAAGCCACAGTACCGTAAAGAGCTATGGTGGGTTGAACACCTCGGTCTAGTCCGTGGTGGACACCTAAGACACACTAAATTGGTTCCAAGGCTCTAATTATACCCAATTATATTTTTATATATAATTAAAGAGGTAATATTTAAGCTTTTACTCGGCGAATAAGGGAGACGGTGGAATGAGTAAGCTAGAGCCTCTTTTGAACCGTGAATTTAATTCTTTTGTTAATTAAATACCCATATGAACACATGAAGGGAAATTTAGACAAGTGGAAATCTCTAACCTAAGCAATTAGAGGTTCTAAATGACTCGAAAGTGTGAAAGTCGAATATGGGGCATTCTGGACTTTCAAAAAGAGCAAATAACATGATGTAACGAACTAAATAATTAATTCTGGGAAAATAGCTAAAGGGTGCATAAGCATTAGCATGACACGTGCATGGTAGATGCTTAATTACGTGTTCTAAATTTCTTAAATATAATGTGTATAGGGCACCACAGAGTGATTGGAACTTCAGGCACTCTGAGTACTGATCAGGAGGGCCAACAAGGTGAGGGGCTCTCCCATCCCTGCCCCACAGGGTTGAATGACTACGTGGAAATGTGGTTTGCTCTATTTTGTGTAATTATTATATAAATTTATTTATATGAATATATTTGTGCTACACGTGTATGATTGGCAAGTAAGCAGTCAACGTGCAATAGTATATGTGCTTATATGATTAATCTCAAGTATATATGTGCTATTGTGGCTCATTGAGCCTTATATGTTACTGTGGGCAGGATTGTGTCGTGATTTCATATGTGAGAGTTCAGTAACATTAGAAACCAATCATATTGATCGTCACTTAAAGATCTCATTCGTATGGTTTGTTGAGGAAAACTGAACCTAGGTTGTCGAATATGAGTGAGAGTGCCGCATAAATTAAAAAGGGGGAAACTAGGCCTAATTAATAACCACGTGTAATATTCAGTAGTTTATCTTAGGGCGTCTTTCAAGGTTAAATATGTCAGTTGAGTTTGTTTAGGTCATCAGGGTAGATCGAGTCGGTCATCCTGATCGGACAGACAGGATTATGACGTCAGCAAGTGTCACGACCCCGTTTAGAGGACCGTGACCGGCACAGACATAGGGAATACCCTTATGCCTGTAAGCCTTATCACCTAATTGACAGAATATCTATTATTGAAAATACATTCACATGCAGTATAATACCATGGCTACATCGAAATGGTAGCCTATCCTAGGCAAACAAATCCACGGTCAGTGCCGCTTCAGGATATAGATATAGGAAAACACACATAATATATATAACTTGTGTACTGGCTATACATCCGAAGATGCTGCCTATCCTATTCACATGCAACAGATATATGTATATATATATATATATATATTTTTTTTTTTTGAAAACAAATTTGCCCTGTACCGCAGTATAATTAATCCTGATCTTTAAGGTGTGTGAAGTTGATAGTTCTAGATTTAGTAATACAGTCTAATTGGGTACGTCTACCCTTTACTTTATGATACAATAATAAAGTAAATTAAATTACAATTACACTTTATTCACCCATATGAACAAGTTGTGGGTCTTGAAAAGTGTTGCTCAACCCTCGTTCCACCGAGACTTCTTCCACCTGTACTTAACCTGTATCTGTGTAGTAAAATGAGGTATGAGTCTTAACCACGCGGCTCAGTGAGGACTCTCCCATCCCCGGCGCAAGGCGGGTACCTTACCGCTGGGACTGGGAGTCATACACAACCACATGCACAAACAACTAGTTACTGTGAGTTAGCATGCATTCTTGGTGATCACACAATAACAGAAATTTCACCCAAACACTCACATGCATTTAGCAAATATAAGCATGCACCAGTTTAATTCTCATCATCACTCAATAAGTAAACATATAACATATAATGCTGGCTTTTACTTACCGGTCTTCTCACGTTCAACATGTTTGAATCAACCAAAACGTTGTGGTGACGTAATCCTGTACGTCACTACTATGCTGCACAATCAGAAATCATATGCAAACACAGACAATTTGTATATACACACAGATATTATAACATACATCTACTTAATCTCCCCAACTCTGGGGTTTCTACTAGCCACTACATGGCTTTCCCACTTTGAACCCGTGCACTCGGGTTGCTGGCCACCACGTGGCAAATGTACTTAAGCTATTCACTCGGGTACTGGTCACCTCGTGACAATTCTGTTAATCAAACAATAATTAACCCATTCACTTGGGTACTAGTCACCTCGTGACAATTCTATTAATCAAACACAATCAACTTCTATCTATCAAACAACTGATACGTAGCCACCACGTGGCACATCCTGACCCCTTACTGCGGGGCAATAGCTTGAGCCCACTCGTCCATTACCCAACCAGGCCACATGGCGGGCACGGCACGACGTCTCGAAGCATGGCCACTGACACACCCTGGACCAACTCCACAGGATGGTTTCTCTTTTACTAGGTTAGGCTCACGGTTCACCCATAGGTTCCTCCCGTGTCTCCTTACCTTAGTTTCACATATTAATAGGATTCTTTGTATCTTTCCTGAAGGATCAACAATTCTTCTCCTTATTAATATGTACAAGTAACCTCAATAGGATATAACTCATATACCCGTCCAGATGCACTCTCTGAGCCTCAAGCTATCGTCATAGCAATATAAAACCTTTCTGACCCTATTGCCAGGATAGGGCAATGACCATCGTCATGGTAATTATAAAAACTGAGGTCTCAAGTGTCATCTGACGTTGTTCTAGTCGATGTCTCACATCGCTAGCATAACCAAATCCGAAACCCACCAACAACTCCCTTTACATGATTTTAATTTAAGTCACCGTCGTGACAAGTTTTCAAAATAAAGTTTAGCCCTTCCGTACAAGGACTCTTGCCACCGTCGTGGAAAAGATTTAATAAAATACTCATCATGTCTCCGGAGTGTATGAGTTGGATTTGTAACAAACCAATCATAGCAAACAATTATACTCTACTCATATGTCTTTCTATCCAAGCTATCTTCCACAACCTATTTTCTGGTTCTTTCATTCTTTTAGCATTCTATATCTCTAGCTAACACATACCAGACAAGCAGAGAATATGCATACTCATGTAATCCACATAAGCATACAACCCTAGGAGCAGAGATGAAAGAGCCCTCACCTTGGTCACTTTACTTAACATATCAATTTTCATACATCAACTTCTATTTCACCACATAAGTCCTATCACATATAATCATTTCCACCATATTCTAAATTCATAATTACATAGCAACTTAAAACTACATTCAAGGCTAACCCAAAACCTCTTATTAAGCTAAGGTCATCATTTAGAGTTCTTTTTAAGTTAAAAACAATTTATGCTTAAGTAAACAAGTCTTGCCACTTGCTCACTCTCCAAGCTCCTTCAATGAAGGATTTTGCCAAATATGGAAACTTCTCATTTTCACCATGGGTCCACACATAAAAGTTGAAATGACACTTAAAAGTTGGTTAAACTCATTTTAGTTGAAGGAAAAGTAACCATTCAAATTAAGGAAGAAATAACAACTTTTCAAAAACTAGAAACTTGGTAGTGTGTAAAACAGAACCGCTAACTTTCGAGAAACTTTCCAAAACATCTAACCGTTGGACTTTTTAGTAAAAATACAACTTAGAAAGCTTAGGATGTTAGATTTCATATGGATTTGGAATCACTCAAATCCATTAAGTAACGAATTCAGAAAACACATTTAAACAGAGAAAGATCAGATTCAAAACAGCATGCAACATTTGGCAAGCTTCATTGAAATGGTCATATCTCCTTCCATACTTAACGAAATTATTTGATTCTTCTTTCTAAATCAAGCTTAGAGATCAAATATTCTAATTATAAATTCATTACAGAAAGGATTTGAGCCATTTAAGAGCAGTAATTTAAAAACAGTAGCCAATTATACAAAAATTCCGCATCAGTTTAGAAAACAGAACTGCTGACTTTCGAGGCAATTTCCAGAAGATCTAACCGTTGGAATATTTTGGAAAAAATACAATTTAGAAGGCTTAGTATGTTAGCTTTCATATGGATTTGGAATCATGCAAATCCATCAAGAAAAAAATTCAGAAAACACGTTTAAACAGAGAAAGGTCAGATTCAAAAACTCAGTTTTTGACAAAAAAACATGTTCCACGAATTTCTTGTGTCTTATACCATCAAAGATTGTTGTTTTTAGAAGAACATGATGAACAAACTCAAACCCTAAGCTCAAATCTCTAACCCAGAAAAATCTCAGCACAACCAACAATTAAAACATCCAATAGAAATGTTCATAACATCAAGAATGCAAAGTTTGAGCCTCCATTGTTCATAAATTCAAGAAATGGTGAGGATGAGAAAAATCATAGATGGAGGAGATTACTAAACCTACCTTTGATGGATGAATATAGATGAAGATGAAGCTTGAAAAGGTCACTTGAGTGTTGCTCCGGTCACCGGCCACCGGATTCCGGCCACCCTTCACCTTCAACCTTCAAGCTTCCTCCCAATTGCTCTCCCTTCTCTCCAAAACCCTAACCCTCACTTCCTCTCTCTAAAATGTGAAAAATGGATGTGTTATGCGTGAATGGTGGCTGGACGGGGTTTATGAGTGTGTTTATTATCTTTTGGGAAAAATTATAGTTTTTGCCACTTTCAGAAATTTCTTTTCAATTAAGTCCCAATTTCTTAGGTCTTGAATTAAATCCTGAAAATTATTTTCTACTTCTTTTCTTTTCCTTTCATTTTATTTTAAACGTCGAAAAAATTTCTTTCCGGTTTCTTTTAACTTTCACATATATTTTATTTTATTTTATTTTATTTCTAAGGTTGTAATTCCTAGCCTCGGAATAAATCATTTTCAAATCCTCAAAATTTTTAAATAAATCATTCTTTAATCCTCGAAATTTTCCGGGGTATTACATTCTTCCCCCCTTAAGAAATTCGGTCCCCGAATTTCATCTCCTTCGTGGGGTTGTTGGCTTGTTGCCCTCCCTTCGCTGAATTTCATCTATGATTTCCCTCAATGTGAAAGTTTTACCGTTTTACCCTACAGTTCATCTTTCTTTCCTAGAGATTCAAGGTCTCTATCTGGTTTCTACATATTCTTTCTGTGATCGTTTCCATTTTTAGTTTCGTAGTTAACCACCTCTTCGCGAGGTGTTAACTGATAGACTCCATCTGTCGTCGTATCCTTCCCCGAGGATACCTAACTTTCCTAGTTTCAATTCACTTTGTGCTACAATTTTTGAAATGGAGTGTCTGGCACGTACCACATGCCATGCTCCATTTTAGTTCTCCGAGGAGTTAACTATTGCCTTCTCTAGTGAGGCTTACCTTGACTCAATCTGTTGTCTAACTAACTACCTTCGTAGTGACTTCTTATATCCGTCTTGGAACACGCCAAGACACTAGCTATTTGCATAGCACACTAGGTTCTATTTCTATAGAGTACTCCCCTACCTCGGAGTCCCCGTACCTAAGTATCCTCTACTATCAAGTAGCTACCCTTCTGCCGGTATTCCCCCGATATATTCTTTGTAAACGACTTCTCCAGAAAAGTCTGTTTACATCTTACTACACACCCTCTACTCTACATTTAGACTTACCGCTTACACGGCATACACCCTACGTAGGTGTTTATACCTTGTGCCATCAGTGTACCCAACCCTTCCGAGGTTGTTACACTCACTGCCGACTCGGTTACTCTTCTCGTGTCCTAACGAAGCTAAATGCCATGACACTAGCACAACTATGTGTTACGCTTACCGTTTCTCCATCAAACGGTAAAGGATCTTACATTTATGACTCATGTTTCCCTTTCCTTTCCGGACTTTTGCACTTACCCTTAGTGGTTTCCATAACCACTTCAGGTTACTCCCTATCGACATCCTATGTCTGACTGACTTAGACTCTTCTCTGACTACTACTTGTAGTCATTTCTGTTTATAATGGAAACTCATCAGTCTCCTCTTTACCATCATACTCATTACTCTATCTCAGGCTCAGTTCGGTCTTCACATCCGAAGACCTTGCTTAACACGACTATGACTGTGGATCTATATCATCCTCAAGTTAGTCCACTTAGAGTTGCACACCCTATGCTAACTCTACTCGTTGGGTTTCCGTTGGCTTTTACCGTAACTTGGCCCACTCGGACTCCTCATCTCACTTAGATCCTGTATTCCTACTTGGAATACTCAATCCGTTAACTAGAGCACGAACCTTTCCGGACATGCTCTACTCCCCTTGACCAAACGGGATCCACTCCCATGGTTTGATTCTTTCCTTTCTTACGGTGTGACATATGTTCACGAACATATACCGCCTTTTGCAAGTGTGTTAGCCGTTGGGTTCCAATCGCCCCCAACGGTAGCATACCCTGTTTTATCATTTTTGCTTGCATCCTCAAATGCTTACCCAACTCTGTTCCCGTATTCATTCTCTTCTTTTCAATTTCGTACCTACGTGGTACTCTTCCTTCGAGTATTTCTCAATACTCGTTACTCACTAAATTCTCCTTCTCGATTAACTGTCCTTACGGTTAATTTTCCCTTTATGGCACCCACATGGCCATTTATACGTTTGGTTTATCCACTTAGTCTCCACCCATACAAGGGCTTCAGACTAACGGATTTACGGTTCACCAACCTGTGGAACTAGCTTACCTAGCTATGTCCACTACAATCTGTGTATTATACATGCACTTACGGTAGTAGTTGGTTCTCCACCTCCTACTTGACTCTTATCCTATGGGGTACTATAGGCTTCTGCTCTTCCCCCCTTATGGGACTACTTATCACTGTCTACTTTCTCTCCTCGCGGGCCTCCATGAGTCCCTTTGGGGTTTATCTCATCTCTTACGTTATCTTGTTCGAGAGCTATCTACCGCAATAGCACTCATTTTCTTATCTCTGGACGGTACCCGAAGGTCTACGCCCAGTTCCACTTCTAGACCTGCTCCGGTCTAATACTTTCGGGTCCATAATCACCCTATGGCCCCCTTAATTGGTAAACCTTAGGTTTACCTGTATACTCCCTTAGCACTTTAGCACTCTCTAGTGCTTTTCAATATCTACTTAACTTTAATCACTCCAAGCGAGTGATTTCTCAACTACATCTACCATCCTTATACAGCTTACCTGTAAAAGGACTATTGTTGGGTAGGGTATTGGTCGCATGAGTTAATTTTCTTAGGCACCCTACAGGTTTTAAAAATTAAGTCAAGTTTATTTCTTAGAAAATGACGCCTAAGGTTTTCGTAAATGGTTAGGGTTTAACGAATTGGAATGACACAAATTGAGAAAGAGTTTTCATAAAAATTTGTCTTCCAATGGTTACCCTAGTATTTTGAAAAAAAAAATTGAGGGTCTTTCAGAATCTCTCATCCGGAAAGAACAAAAAGTTTTTACAAAAATTTCTCATGTGATCAATATCCTATTCTTTATGCTCTTCCTCAAGCAACCCGAGAGAGTTTGGTCATTTTTCTTTATTTAATTAGTTTTCACCGATGAGTGTTTCGAAAACTTGATATTTATTTTTGTTTTTTTAATCAGTTTTCGCCGATGAGTGTTTAGAAAACTTGATATTTATTTTCCTTTTTTAATCAGTTTTCGCCGATGAGTGTTTCGAAAACTTGATATTCATTTTTATTTTTTTTAATCAGTTTTCGTAGATGAGTGTTTCGAAAACTTGATATTCATTTTATTTTTTTAATCAATTTTCGCTGATGAGAGTTTCGAAAACTTGATATTCGTTTTTCTTTTTTTAATCAGTTTTCACCGATGAGTGTTTCGAAAACTTGATATTCATTTTCCTTTTTTAATCAGTTTTTGTCACGACCCTAAATCGGGAGTACGTGACCGGCACGGGAATAGATTTTTACCTCTAAACCCGTAAGCCTTATCCTGTAAACATGACTATAACTACCCTACTATACAATCAATATATTTATATCATACTAGTGGCCACACCTCACTGATGGCCTAATTAACCTGCAATCCGCGGTTCGCTCAATACCGCTTCAGCTCAGCCAGTGTATAGATATATATATCAGCACTCATAAGGTAAATATTAATATCATATTGACCGTACGTCTCATACGTACGATCTATCCTATTCACATGCAGCAAGCACACATAATATATATATCCATATCATATTGACCGTACGCCTCAATGCGTACGATCTATCCTATTCACATGCAGGAGTTCATATACTCAAACATATATCCTAGTTATCCCCAACTGGACCCTGTCTTTAAGTGCATGTGAAGCCGACAATTCTAGAGTAGGTACATATCAAAAGCTATAAATATATATATATATATACAACTCTTACAACTTTAAAATATGTACAACAAGAGAAATCAAAATAACCAAAGGAGTCCACCCACGCGAAAAAGAGAGTAAGGATGGTCTGATGTCCGTATCATTGTCCAGACGTCGATGCCTGCCCGATCCCTGTATCTGAAACATTGAAGCAGAGGGAGTGAGTCAAACAGACTCAGTGAGAAGCTTCCCATCCTCGGCGTAGCGGCGGGTACCACTGCGGCTGGGGAAAGGGAAAGACCCACAATCACATGCGCATGAAAGTCCAGTTTATCAAATGTTATATTACGATCAGGCAATATTATATAACATTAAAATCAAGATAAACCTACGGATCATGCTTTTCTATCATGCTTCTCGTAAACAAGCAATCACATTTTAACATATAATATGAAACTGTAAGTCACTTAACTGACCCTAGTACCAAGCTAGGGCAATGGCCTCAACGGGCAATTTCTTTTAAATCTTTAAACTGACCCTAGTGCCAGGCTAGGGCAATGGCCTCAACGGGGAAATCTTTTAATATATAACTGACCCTAGTGCCAGGCTAGGGCAATGGCCTCAACGGGCAAATCTTTTAATATTTAACTGACCCTAGTGCCAGGCAATGGCCTCAACGGGCAAATCTTTTAATATTTAACTGACCCTAGTGCCAGGCTAGGGCAATAGCCTCAACGGGCAAATCTTTTCTGACTTGTTTCTCTCTCCGAGCTCTCAGCTGGGATTCCGACTCTATCTACCCATTTCTATCCTAAACTGACTTTACCTAGGTTGTGTGAACCTCCCTATGACTCACTAATCAATTTATGAGATCGTTTTAATCCTTATGTAATACCCAAACCCTTGATTAGATCATAACCTACCTCTAAGGCATTTCCTAAGTTCAATTACCATAAAACGTCGACGTTTACTAACAACTTCTATACGATTTCTTTAATGAGTTTCTAATTAATAGGGTAAACTAAACCTTGGACTCAATCAACAACTTACCCCCTTACTTGTACTGTTCGGCGTATCTCATGTCATCACATGGATACCCTCTAGTACCTCTTTACCTGTAGTCAAACACACATATACAAATATTTTCACATATAACAGTTTAGGAACAACAATAGCATGTTAACCACTAAGTAATTCTTACAAATAGGCAAGTAGGCAAACCACATATCCACATCCTCAATCAACCCTGTAGGGCAAGGATGGGAAACCCCTCACCTGGACGACTTCCTTGTGCTTGTCCTGGAGTAACTCCCGCTCCGGAGGAGTCGTGGTTTCCTAACGAATGCATTCAAGTGGTTAACATCTCATCTATATGAAATTCATATGCATTCTACATGCTCATGCCTAGAATGCATCTAGACGTTGCCAAGAACCGAGTCCTTGGTCTTATCCGTCTTCCCTCTCTCTGTGAGAGTCTCAAGTGCCTTGCACTTGGTTTCATACAACCATCGTTCTCCTTGAGTTGCTTTTGGGGCCTTGGATTTGAGTTACTAAACCTCAACGTGCTTCTAAGCCATCCTACTTAAGGTTATCTAATGACGGTGTACAGGGAATTTGGAAATTCAAGAAGTTGGGCGTAGCTTATTTCGTAAGTTTCTATCCTTGGGGGATAAGAAGACATTCCGAAATGGTTTTGATCCTTAAAAAACATGGTTGGGGGTGTCCTAAGATATTTGGATTGAAAATAGGAGGTTCGGACGCCCCGGATTGGCTTAAAAATGGGTTTTGAGCATGCTGGACTGAGGTCCGGCACTATAGCGCCATTTCTGGCGCTATAGCGCCAAGTTGCTGCCCAGCAGCTTTTGGTGAACCAGAGAAATGGTGCTATAGCGCTGGTGTTGGCGCTATAGCGCCGGTTCGCAGCACAGCAATTCATTTGCTGTGCTGTGGGCCGGTTTGAGCCCGTTCCGGCCCCCTTTCGACCCTGGCTTCGACTCCGCACCTCACGGGTTTTGTTCCCCTACAATCCAACGACATAATCCAACCCTAACTACTCAAATCCAAGCCCGATTCCAAATTTATCAATGAATCCCCAAATTGGGAATATTTAGAATTTAAACCCCAAACCTTTCAAATTCGAATTCGGCTAAACCCGAGGGTATAGCCTCGATTATTACCCCAACTAAGTGTTCAAGAACACTTCCTAGATTTCAAGCTACCCTCGAAACAACCCAATGGAAGGTGGATTGAAGAAATCCCTTAAATGAAGAAATTTGGGGTTTTCGAATGAAATTGGGGCTACCAATCTTTGATCCGATTGGTGGAAGGTGTAGGAGACGTCGTACCCGAGCCCCGGTGACTTTTCCGACGTCGGCTAGCTCTCCCCAGTCACTTTTTCGGCGCACCCCACTCTTCGTCTCCTTCTCCTTCACGCCACCTTTCCTCTCTCTCTCTCTCTTCTTTCCCTTTCTTCTTTCTCTCTATTCTTTCCCATCCTCCTTCATTCCTTATCACCAACCCCACGGCACCCCACTTCCCATTTCTAAAATAATTAATTAAAATAATATATATATATATATATATATATATATATAGTAAAAATAAATGAATAAATGATAACTAAATAATAATGATAATTATATTATAATAGAGAAGAGGTGGAAAATATCCCCAATTAAATCCTCCTTTTCCAATTAAATTTTTATTTTCTCTTATATCCCAAAAATATTTTCTACTCCCCTTTTTCCTATATAATTTAGGTTTCCAATTTCTTAGGTCTTGAATTAAATCCAAAAAATTATTTTCTACTTCTTTTCTTCCCCTTTTCTTCATTTTAAACTTCGAAAAAATTTTCCGGGTATTACAGTTTTCGCCGATGAGTGTTTCGAAAACTTTATATTCATTTTATTTTTTTAATGAGTTTTCGTCGATTAGTGTTTCGAAAACGGATATTCATTTTAGTAAGTTTTCGTTGATGAGTGTTTCGAAGGATTGATATTATTTTTCTTTTTTTTAATCAGTTTTTGCCGATGAGTGTTTCGAAAACGTGAAATTCATTTCTTTTTTTTAATCTGTTTAGCTGATTAGTGTTTCGAAAACTTGATATTCATTTTTCTTTTTTTATTCAATTTTCGCCGATGAGTGTTCTGAAAACTTGATATTCATTTTTCTTTTTTTAATCAGTTTTTGCCGATGAGTGTTTCGAAAACTTGATATTCATTTTTCTTTTTTTAATTAGTTTTGCCGATGAGTGTTTCGAAAACTTGATATTTATTTTTCTTTTTTTTAATCAATTTTTGCCGATGATTGTTTTCGAAAACTTGATATTCATTTTTCTTTTTTTAATAAATTTTCCCCGATAAATGTTCTGAAAACTTGATATTCATTTTTCTTTTTTTAATAAGTTTTAGCCGATGAGTGTTTTCGAAAACTTGAATTCATTTTCTTTTTTAATCAATTTTCGCTGATAGTGTTGTTCTGAAAACTTGATATTCTTTTTTCTTTTTTTAATCAGTTTTCGCCAATAAGTGTTTCAAAAACTTGCTATTCTTTTCTTTTTCTCAATCAGTTTTCGCCGATGAGTATTTCGAAAACATGATATTTATTTATTTATTTAATTAGTTTCATCGATGAGTGTTTCGAAAACTTGATATTCATTTTTCTTTTTATTAATCAATTTTCGTTGATAAGTGTTCTGAAAACTTGATTTTCTTTTTTCTTTTTTTTTAATCAGTTTTCGCCAATAGTGTTTCGAAACTTGCTATTCATTTTTCTTTTTCTCAATCAGTTTTCGCCGATGAGTGTTTCGAAAACGTGATATTCATTTTCTTTATTTAATTAGTTTTCATCGATGAGTGTTTCGAAAACTTGATATTCATTATTCTTTTTTAATCATTTTTATTCAATTAGGGTTTCGAAACTTGATATTCATTTTTCTTTTTTTAATCAGTTTTCGTCGATGAGTGTTTCGAAAATGTGATATTCATTTTCTTTATTTAATTTGTTTTCACCGATGAGTGTTTCAAAAACTTTATATTCATTTTTCTTTTTTTAATCAGTTTTCGCCGATGAGGTTTCGAAAACGTGATATTCATTTTTCTTTATTTAATTTGTTTTCACCGATGAGTATTTCTAAAACTTGATATTATTTTTCTTTTTCTTAATCAGTTTTCGCCGAGTAGTGTTCCGAAAACTTGATATTCATTTTTCTTTATTTAATTAGTTTTCACCGATGAGTGTTTCGAAAACTTGATATTCATTTTTTTTTTAATCAGTTTTTGCCAATGAGTGTTTTCGAAAACTTGATAATTATTTTTCTTTTTTAATCAGTTTTCACCGATGAGTGTTCTGAAAACTTGATATTCATTTTATTTTTTAATCAGGTTTCGCCGATGAGTGTTTTGAAAACTTGATATTCATTTTTTTTTTTTTAATCAGTTTTCGCCGATGAGTGTTTCAAAAATGTAAAATTCATTTTTCTTTTTCTTTTTTTAAATAGTTTTACCCGATGAGTGTTTTGAAAACTTGATATTCATTTTTCTTTTTCTTAATAAGTTTTCGCCGATGAGTGTTTCGAAAACATGATATTCATTTTTCTTTATTTCATTTGTTTTTCACCGATGAGTATTTCAAAATTTGATATTCATTTTCTTTTTCTTAATCAGTTTTCGCCGATGAGTGCTTCGAAAACGTGATATTCATTTTTCTTTACTTAATTAGTTTTACCGATGAGTGTTTCGAAACTTGATATTTTTTTTTCTTTTTTAATCAATTTTCCGCCGATGAGTGTTTCGAAAACTTGATATTATTTTTCTTTTTTAGATCAGTGGTTCACCGATGAGTATTCTAAAAACTTGATATTCATTTTTCTTTTTTTAATCAGGTTTCACGATGAGTGTTTTGAAAACTTGGTATTCAGTTTTCTCTTTTTTAATCAGTTTTCGCCGATAAGTGTTTCAAAAACTTGATATTTATTTATTTTAATCAGTTTTCGCCGATAAGTGTTTCGAAAACTTGATAGTAATTTTTCATTTTTTAATCAGTTTTCGCCGTTGAATATTTCGAAAACGTAATATTATTTTTTCTTTTTTTAAATAGTTTTCGCCAATGAGTGTTTCGAAAACTTGAAATTCATTTTTCTTTTTTAATCAGTTTTCGCCGATGAGAGTTCTGAAAACTTGATATTCATTTTTTTTTTTTTTAACTAGTATTCGCCGATTAGAGTTTTGAAAAGTTGATATTCATTTTTCTTTTTTTTAATCAGTTTTCGCCGATGAGTGTTTCGAAAACGTAAAATTCATTGTTCTTTTTTTTATATAGTTTTCCTCGATGAGTGTTTCGAAAACTTGATATTCATTTTTCTTTTTTTAATAGTTTTCGTCGATGAGTGTTTCGAAAACGTGATATTCATTTTTCTTATTTAATTTGTATTCATCGATGAGTGTTTCATAACGTGATATTCATTTTCTTTTTCTTAATCAGTTTTCCGCCGATGAGTGTTTTCGAAAACGTGATATTTATTTATTTTATTTAATCAGTTTTCGCCGATAAGGGTTTCAAAAACTTGATATTATTTATTTTCAATCAGATTTCGCGCCAGTTATGTTTCAAAAACTTAATATTTTTTTTTCATTTTTTTAAATAGTTTTCGCCGATGAGTGTTTCGAAAACTTGATATTCTTTTTTTCTTTTCTTAATCAGTTTTCGCCGATTAGTGTTTCAAAAAACGTGATATTCATTTTTATTTTTTAGGTAAGTTTTCGCTAATGAGTGTTTCGAAAACTTGATATTTATTTTTCCTTTTTTAAATCAATTTTTTGCCGATGAGTGTTTCGAAAACTTGATATTATTTGTTCATTTGTTTAATCAATTTTCGCCGATGAGTGTGTCGGAAAACTGTATATTCATTTTTATTTTTTAATCAGTTTTCGTCAATTAATGTTTCGAAAACTAGATATTCATTTTCCTTTTTTAGTAAGTTTTCGCTGATGAGTGTTTCGAAACATAATGTAATACCCCAGAAATTTTCGAGGATTAAAGAATGATTTATTTAAAATTTTGAGGATTTAAGAATGATTTATTCCGGGGCTAGGGAATTAAAACCTCAAAAAGATATCGGAAAAGTATGAAGGTTAAGGGAAACCGGAAAGGACCGCGAAATTTCTTCGAAAATTTCAAGTAAAATAAAAGATAAAAGAAATGAGTAAAATATTTTTTTTGGAAATTATTTAGGGACCTACGAAATTAGAACCCAAAATAAATAGGAGTGAGTACTAAATCAAAAATATTATTAGCTACTATTTGTTTAATTATTAATTAGTTTATTTTATTATTATGATTATTTTATTATTATATTGTTGTTGGTTGTTGTTATTTAATTAGAAAGAGGGGTGCCGTGGAAGTAGGTATAGAAGAAGAAGAATCAAATAGATATATATATATATATATATATATATATATAAAGGGAAAGAAATAAAAAGAATAAGGGGAAGGAGAGAGAGACGGATCAAAGAAAGTAATAAGGAAACAGAGTGTAGAAAAGAAGAGAGAGAGAGGAAGAGCGTGAGGAAGAAGAAGAAGAAGGGTTGGGGTTCACCCGGAAAAGTGACCGGGGAGAGCTAACCGACGCCAGAAAAGGTCGCCGGAGCTCGGGTACGACGTCTTCTACACCTTCCACCAATCGAATCAAAGGTTGGTAACCCCAATTTCATTCGAAACCCCCAATTTCTTCATTTTAGGGATTTCTTCTTTTTTTTTTGGCCAAACATTTTAGGGATTTCTTCGATTCACCTTCGATTGAGTTATTTCGAGGGTAGATTGAGACCTAGAAAGTGTTCTTGAACACTTAGTTGGGGTAGGAATCGAGATTTTGTTCTCGGATTTGCTCAAATTTGAATTTGGAAGGATTTGGGATTGAATTATAATTATTTCCAAATTGGGGGAAAATTGTTGATAATTAGGATTGAGCTTGGATTTGAGTAAAGTAGGCTTGGATTGATATTATTAAAATTATATTGTGTAAATATTAGCTGAACAAGACCCGTGAAGAGTTGGCCCGAGGTTATTAAGGTGAACTTTGACGTTAACATGCCGGGTCCCTGCTCGATTTGCCCAAATACACTTAAGGTGACGGTGAGTGTTTTAAAGCTCCTCTCTTCGATCTTAAACACCCGAGGATAATTATGAATATTTATTAAGAAATTATTTAGGTACCTTCTTGTTTCTCAAGGATGGAAACTTGCGGAACAAATTAAGTCTAACTTCGTGATTTCAATCTTATCCTTCACAACCTTTAGGAAACCTTAAGTGGGATAAATTAGAGGTATATTGAGGTTTAGAAACTAGATTTCTTGAGAACCCAAGTAGGATAATTGGAGGTATAATTGAGGTTTAGAAACGAGATTTCTTAGAACCCAAGTAGAAACACAAGTTGAATTAAAATGCTTAGACCTTCCTAGAATTAGGATTCCTTTCAACCAAGCTAGATAAGCTTCATTAGATGCGAATACAAGTTAGATAGAGGTCTAGTACTCAAATCCAAGTACATTGAAACACTCAAGTAGAGTGTTATATTCGAGTAAGTGAAGTGTCCGAGGAAGGATACGCATAAGTCAGGATAGAGAGGTTCGATAAGACCAAGAGCTTGATTCTGTGGCAACCATGGACTACATGTGAGAGTAATTGAGACATCAATAACAAGTTAAGCTAAGTATAACCTTAATGAAGTAAATGTTGTTCTTATAGAACAACGACACACGATTGAGTGCAACATGAACTCCGAGGAGACTAAAGTTACAGGAGAGGAGTGCATGGAAGGTTGGCCAAGGGGAGGGTTCTTCCATCTCTACTCCTAGGGTTTCTTATAGAATGCTAAAAGAATGAAAGAACTAGAAATAGGTTGTGGAAAGTAGCTTGGATAGGAAAACATAGGAGTAGAGTATAATTGTTTGCTATGATTGGTGTATTACAAATCCAACTCATACACTCCGGAGGCATGATGAGCATTTTATTAAATCTTTTCCACAACGGTGCTCAAATTATAATCATGCAAAGAGAATTATTGGTGGGTTTCGAATTTGGTTATGCTAGCTATGTGAGATATCGACTAGAACAACGTCATATGGCACTTGAGACCCTCAGTTTTATAATCACCATGACGAATGGTCATTGCCCTATCCTGGTAATAGGGTCAGAAAGGATGTTATATTGCTAGACGATAGCTTGAGGCTCAGAGAGTGCATCTAGACGGGTATATGAGTTATATCATGTTGAGGATACTTGTCCATATTGACAAGGAGAAGAATTGTTGATCCTTCGGGAAAGATACAAAGAATCCTATTAATATGTGAGACTAAGGTAAGGAGACACGGGAGGAACCTACAGGTGAACCGTGAGCCTAACCTAGTAAAAGAGAAATCATCCTGTGGAGTTGGTCCAGGGTGTGTCAGTGGCCATGCTTCAAGACGTCGTGCCGTGCCTACCATGTGGCCTGGTTGGGTAATGGACGAGTGGACTCAAGCTATTGCCCCGCAGCAAGGGGTCAGGACGTGCCACATGGTGACTACGTATTAGTTGTTTGATAGGTAGAAGTTGATTGTGTTTGATTAATAGAATTGTCACGAGGTGACTAGTACCCAAGTGAATGTGTTAAGTATTGTTTGATGAACAGAATTGTCACGAGGTGACCAGTACCGAGTGAATGAGTTAAGCATATTTGCCACGTGGTGGCCAGTAGCCCGAGTGCACGGGTTCGAAGTAGAAAAGTCACGTAGTGGCTAGTAGATACCCTAGAGTTGGGGAGATTAAGTAGATGTATGTTTAGCATCTATGTGTATGTACAAATTGCCCGTGTTGCATAAAATTGGTTGATCGTGCAGCATAGTGGTAACGTACAGGATTACGTCACCACACGTCTTGTTTGATTCAGACATGCTGAAACGTGAGAAGACCGGTAAGTAAAAGCCGGCACTATATGTTACATGTTTACTTGCTGATTGATGGACGTGGAATAAACTGCTGCATGTTTACAGTTATTAAATGCATGTGAGTGTTTGGGTGAAATTTCTGTTGTTGTGTGATCACCTAGAATATATGCTACAACAGTAACTAGTTGTTTTTGCATGTGGGTTGTGTATGACTCTCAAACCCAGCGCTATGGTACCCACCTTGCGCCAGGGATGGGAGAGTTCTCACTGAGTGGCGTGGTTAAGACTCACACCGCATTTTACTACACAGAGACAAGTTAAGTACAGGTGGAAGAAGTCTGCGGTGGAGCGAGGAACGAACAAAAC
Source organism: Senna tora (assembly GCA_014851425.1). NCBI lineage: Eukaryota > Viridiplantae > Streptophyta > Magnoliopsida > Fabales > Fabaceae > Senna > Senna tora. The sequence continues at coordinate 24,170,299 of CM026270.1, read as the reverse complement.
TTTCTGAGAACTGTCAGCTTCACACACCTTAAAGATCAGGGTTTATTTTACTACGATACAGGGAAAAATTTGTTTTCAAAATGTATATATATACATATATTTGTTGGCATGTGAATAGGATAGCAGGCATCTATCTTCGGATGTGTAGCCAGTACACAGGTTATATATATTATGTGTGTTTTCCTATATCCATATCCTGAGCGGCACTTGCCGTGGATTTGCTTGCCTAGGATAGGCCACCATTTCGGTGTAGCCATGGTTTTATACTGCATGTGGATGTATTTTCAATAATAGATATTTTGGTCATTAGGTGATAAGGCTTACAGGTACAGGGATATTCCCTGTGTCTGTGCCGGTCACGGTCCTCTAAACGGGGGTCGTGACACTTGATATTCATTTTCTTTTTTAATTAGTTTTTTTCGATGAGTGTTTCGAAAACTTGATATTCATTTTTGTTTTTTAATCATTTTTCGCCCATGAGTGTTTTCGAAAACTTGATAATTATTTTTCTTTTTTAAAATCATTTTTTGTCGATGATTGTTCTGAAAACTTGATATTCATTTTTCTTTTTTTATAAGGTTTCGCCGATAAGTGTTTTGAAAACCTGATTATCTTTTTTCTTTTTTTTAATTAGTTTTTCGCCGATAAGTGTTTCAAAAACTTAATATTTATATTTTCTTTTTTTTAATCAGTTTTCGCCGGTAGTATTTCGAAAACTTGATAGTAATTTTTCATTTTTAATCAGTTTTCCGCCGTTGATTCTTTCGAAAACGTAATATTCATTTTTGTTTTTTTTAAAATAGTTTCTTCTCCGATGAGTGTTTCGAAAACTTGATATTCATTTTTCTTTTTCTTAATCAGTTTTCGCCGATGAGTGTTTCGAAAACGTGATATTCATTTTTCTTTATTTAATAAGTTTCGCCGATAAGTGTTTCAAAAACTTGATATTTATTTTTTTAATCAGTTTTCGCAGATAAGTATTTCGAAAACTTGATAGTAATTTTTCATTTTTTAATCAGTTTTCGCCGTTGAGTGTTTCGAAAACGTAATATTCCTTTTCTTTTCTTTTTTAAATAATTTTCGCCGATAAGTGTTTCGAAGACTTGAAATTCATTTATCTTTTTTTAATCAGTTTTCCGCCGATGAGTGTTCTGAAAACTTGATATTCATTTTCTGTTTTTTTAATCAGTATTCGCTTATGAGTGTTTTGAAAACTTGATAGTCATTTTTCTTTTTTTTAATCAGTTTTCGCCGATGAGTGTTTCGAAAACGTGATATTCATTTTTATTTATTTAATTTGTTTTCAATCGATAAGTGTTTCAAAAACTTGATATTCATTTTTCTTTTTTAATCAGTTTTCGCCGATGAGTGTTTCGAAATCTAAAATTCATTTTTCTTTTTCTTTTTTAAATAGTTTTCCCCCGATAAGTGTTTCGAAAACTTGATATTCATTTTTCTTTTTCTTAATCAGTTTTCGCCGATGAGTGTTTCGAAAACGTGATATTCATTTTTCTTTATTTATTTGTTTTCATCACCGATCAGTGTTTCAAAAAACTTGATATTCATTTTTCTTTTTCTTAATCAATTTTCGCCGATGATTGTTTCGAATAACGTGATATTCATTTTTTTTATTTAATCAGTTTTGCCATAAGTGTTTCAAAAAACTTCATATTTATTTTTTAAATCAGTTTCGCCGATAAGTGTTTCAAAAACTTGATAGTAATTTTACATTTTTTAATCAGTTTTCGCCGTTGAGTGTTTCGAAAACGTAATATTCTTTTTTCTTTTTTTTTAAATAGTTTTCGCCGATAAGTGTTTCCAAAACGTAAAATTCATTTTTCTTTTTTTAATCAATTTTCGCCGAAGAGTATTCTGAAAACTTGATATTCTTTTTCTTTTTTTTAATCAGTATTCGCCATTGAGTTTTTCGAAAACTTGATATTCATTTTTCTTTTTCTTAATCAGTTTTCGCCGATGAGTGTTTCGAAAACGTGAAATTCATTTTTCTTTATTGGGTAAAGGTCTATTTTGGTCCTCAATGTTTGCATGAAGTTTAATGTTAGTCCTCAATGTTTCAAAAGTTTAATGTTGGTCCTCAAAGTTTTTTTTTTTTGGTCGATTTTGGTCCTCGAGCGTAACACCGTTAACTTTTTGCCGTTAAATGATGACGTGGCATGCTGATATGGCACACCATCTCTCCTACATGTCATATTTTAATGACGTGGCATGACAAATAACTGTCACGTCACCCCAGATTGCCACATCATCATCTCTCTCCTTCATCGGTATCATTATCATCATCATCTGGAGTGATGTGGCAGTGATGTGTCATGCCACGTCATTAAAATATGACATGTAGGAGAGAGGTTGTGTCATATAAGCACGCCACATCATCATTTAATCGATGAATGTTTCGAAAACTTTATATTCATTTTTCTTTTTCTAATCATTTTTTGCCGATTAGTGTTTCGAAAACTTGATATTCATTTTTCTTTTTTTAATTAGTTTTCGTCGATGAGTGTTTCGAAAACTTGATTTTCATTTTTCTTTTTTTAATTAGCTTTTGCCGATTAGTGTTTCGAAAACTTGATATTCATTTTTCTTTTTTTAATCAGTTTTCGCCGATGATTGTTTTCGAAAACATGATAATTATTTTTCTTTTTTTAATCTCTTTTTGCCGTTGAGTGTTCTGAAAACTTGATATTCATTTTTCTTTTCTTTAATTAGGTTTCGCCGATGAGTGTTTTGAAAACTTGATATTCTTTTTTCTTTTTTTTTAATCAGTTTTCGCCAATAAATGTTTCAAAAACTTGATGTTTATTTTTCTTTTTTTAATCAGTTTTCGCCGATAAGTGTTTCGAAAACTTGAAATTCATTTTTTAATCAGTTTTCGCCGATGAGTGTTCTGAAAACTTGATATTATTTTTCTTTTTTTAATTAGTATTCGCCGATGAGTGTTTTGAAAACTTGATATTTATTTTCTTTTTTTTAATCAGTTTTCCGCCGATAAGTGTTTCAAAAACTTAATATTTATTTTTCTTTTTTTTAATCAGTTTTCGCCGATAAGTGTTTCGAAAACTTGATAGTAATTTTTCATTTTTTAATCAGATTTCGCTGTTGAGTGTTTCGAAAATGTAATATTCATTTTTCTTTTTTTTTTAAATAGTTTTCGCCGATGAGTATTTCGAAAACTTGATATTCATTTTTATTTTTTTAATCAGTTTTCGCCAATGAGTGTTCTGAAAACTTGATATTCATTTTTCTTTTTTTTTAATCAGGTTTCGTCGATGAGTGTTTTGAAAACTTGATATTCAATTTTCTTTTTTTTAATCTGTTTTCACCGATAAGTGTTTCAAAAATATGATATTTATTTTTCTTTTTTTAATCAGTTTTCGCCGATAAGTGTTTAGAAAACATGGAATTCTTTTTTTAATCAATTTTCGCCGATGAGTGTTCTGAAAACTTGATATTCATTTTTTAATCAGTTTTCACCGATAAGTGTTTCATTTTTTATATTCAGTTTTCTTTTTTTTTTTAATCAGTTTTGCCGATAAGTGTTTCGAAAACGTGATATTCATTTTTTTTAATTAGTTTTCATGGATTAGTATTTCTTAAACGTAATATTCTTTTTTCTTTTTTTTTTAAATAGTTTTCTCCAATGAGTGTTTCGAAAATTTGATATTCATTTTTCTTTTTCTTAATCAATTTTCGCCGATGAGTGTTTCGAAAACTTGATAGTAATTTTTCATTTTCTTAATCAGTTTTCGCCAATGAGTGTTTCGAAAATGTGCTATTCATTTTTCTTTTTTTAATTAGTTTTTGCCGAAGAGTGTTTCGAAAACTTGATATTCATTTTTCTTTTTTTAATCAGTTTTCGCCGATGAGTGTTTTCGAAAACTTGATAATTATTTTTCTTTTTTTAATCAGTTTTCGTCGATGAGTGTTCTGAAAACTTGATATTCATTTTTCTTTTTTTTAATCAGGTTCCGCCGATGAGTATTTTGAAAACTTGATATTCATTTTTCTTTTTTTTAATCAGTTTTCGCCGATATGTGTTTCGAAAACGTAAAATTCATTTTTCTTTTTCCTTTTTTGAATAGTTTTTCCCGAAGAGTGTTTCGAAAATTTGATATTAATTTTTCTTTTTCTTAATCAGTTTTCGCCGATGAGTGTTTCGAAAACGTGATATTCATTTTTCTTTATTTAATTAGTTTTCACCGATGAGTGTTTCGAAAACTTGATATTCATTTTTCTTTTTTTAATCAGTTTTCGCCTATTAGTGTTTTCGTAAACTTGATATTTATTTTTCTTTTTTTAATCAGTTTTCGCCGATAATTGTTCTGAAAACTTGATATTCATTTTTTTTAATCAGTTTTCGCCGATGAATGTTTTGAAAACGTAATATTAATTTTTCTTTTTTTTAAATGGTTTTCTCCGATGAGTGTTTCGAAAAATTGATATTCATTTTTCTTTTTTTTAATCAATTTTTGCCGATGAGTGTTTCGAAAACTTGATAGTAATTTTTTTTATTTTTTAATCAGTTTTCGCCGTTGAGTGTATCGAAAACGTAGTATTCATTTTTCTTTTTTTTTAAATAGTTTTCGCCGATGAGTGTTTTCGAAAACTTGATATTCTTTTTTCTTTTTTTAATCAATTTTCGCCGATTAGTGTTCTGAAAACTTGATATTCATTTTTCTTTTTTTTAATCAGTTTTCGCTGATGAGTGTTTCGAAAACTTGATATTTATTTTTCTTTTTTTTAATCAGTTTTTGTCGATGAGTGTTTCGAAAACTTGATATTTATTTTTCATTTTTTAATCAGTTTTCGTCGATTAGTGTTTTGAAAATGGGATATACATTTTCCTTTTTTTAGTAAGTTTTCGCTGATGAGTGCTTCGAAAAGTTGATATTCATTTTTCTTTTTTTAATTAGTTTTGTCGATGAGTATTTCGAAAACTTGATATTCATTTTTCTTTTTTTAATCAGTTTTTTGCCGATGAGTGTTTTCGAAAACTTGGTAATTATTTTTCTTTTTTTAATCAGTTTTCGCCGATGAGTGTTCTGAAACCTTGATATTAATTTTTCTTTTTTCTTTTAATCAGGTTTCGCCGATGAGTGTTTTGAAAACTTGATATTCATTTTTCTTTTTTTTTTAATCAGTTTTCGCCGATAAGTATTTCAAAAACTTAATATTTATTTTTCTTTTTTTTAATCACTTTTCGCCGATAATTATTTTGAAAACTTGATAGTAATTTTTCATTTTTAATCAGTTTTCGCCGTTGAGTGTTTCGAAAACTTGATATTTATTTTTCTTTTTTTTAATCAGTTTTTGTCGATGAGTGTTACGAAAACTTGATATTTATTTTTCATTTTCTTTAATCAGTTTTCGCCGATGAGGGTTTCGAAAACTTTATATTCATTTTTATTTTTTTAATCAGTTTTCACCAATGAGTGTTTCGAAAACTTGATATTCATTTTTCAATTTTTAATCAGTTTTCGCCGATGAGTGTTTTCGAAAACTTGATATTAATTTTCCTTTTTTTAATCAGTTTTCGCCGATGAATGTTTTCGAAAACTTTATAATTATTTTTCTTTTTTTAATCAGTTTTCGCCGATGAGTGTTCTGAAAACTTGATATTTATTTTTCTTTTTTTAATTAGTTTTCGCCGATGGGTGTTCTAAAAACTTGATATTCATTTTTCTTTTTTTTAATCAGTTTTCGCCGATGAGTGTTTTGAAAACGTAATATTCATTTTTCTTTTTTTTAAATAGTTTTCTCCGATGAGTGTTTCGAAAACTTGATATTCATTTTTCTTTTTCTTAATTAGTTTTCGCCGATGAGTGTTTCGAAAACTTGATATTCATTTTTCTTTTTCTTAATCAGTTTTCGCCGATGAGTGTTTCAAAAACGTGATATTCATTTTTTTAGGTAAGTTTTCGCTAATGAGTGTTTCGAAAACTTGATATTTATTTTTTTTTTCATTCAATTTTTTTCGATGAGTGTTTCAAAATCTTGATATTCATTTTTCTTTTTTTAATTAGTTTTTGTCGATGAGTGTTTCGAAAACTTTATATTCATTTTTCTTTATTTAATCAGTTTTAGCCGATAAGTGTTTTCGAAAACTTGATATTCATTTTTCTTTTTTTAATCTATTTTTGCCAATTAGTGTTCTGCAAACTTGATATTCCTTTTCTTTTTTTAATCAGTTTTCGCCGATTAGTGTTTCGAAAACTTGATATCTATTTTTCTTTTTTTTAATCAGTTTTCGCCGGTGAGTGTTTCGAAAACGTGATATTTATTTTTCTTTATTTAATTAGATTTCATCGATGAGTGTTTCAAAAACGTAATATTCATTTTTCTTTTTTTTAAATAGTTTTCCCCGATCAGTGTTTCGAAAACATAATATTAATTTTTCTTTTTCTTAATCATTTTTAGCCGATTAGTGTTTCGAAAACGTGATATTCATTTTTCTTTATTAATTAGTTTTCACCAATGAGTGTTTCGAAAACTTGATATTCATTTTTCTTTTTTTAATCAGTTTTCGCCGATGAGTGTTTCGAAAATGTGATATTCATTTTTCTTTATTTAATCAGTTTTCACCAATGAGTGTTTCGAAAACTTGATATTCATTTTTTCTATTTTTAATCAATTTTCGCCGATGAGTGTTTTCGAAAACTTGATATTAATTTTCCTTTTTTTAATCAATTTTCGCCGATGAGTGTTTTTGAAAACTTCATATTATTTTTCTTTTTTAATCAGTTTTTGCCGATGAGTGTTCTGAAAACTTGATATTCATTTTTCTTTTTTAAATAGTTTTCGCCGATGAGTGTTCTGAAAACTTGATATTCATTATTTTTTAATCAGTTTTCGCCGATGAGTGTTTTGAAAACGTAATATTCATTTTTCTTTTTTTTTTAAATTGTTTGCTCCGATGAGTGTTTCAAAAACTTGCATTGTAATACTCCGGAAAGTTTCGAGGATTAAAGAATGATTTATTTAAAATTTCGAGGATTTAAGAATGATTTATTCCGGGGCTAGGAATTAAAACCTTAGAAAAAAATAAAATAAAATAAAATATATGTGAAAGTTAAAAGAAACCAGAAAGAAATTTTTTTCGAGGTTTAAAATAAAATGAAAGGGAAAGAAAAGAAGTAGAAAATAATTTTCAGGATTTAATTCAGGACCTAAGAAATTGGAAACTTGAATTTAATAGGAATTGAAGGGATAATATGAAATTGATAAAATTGTGAAATTGAAGTTAAACATTTTGGCTAAAGAAAATAAAAATAAATTTTTTAGAGTGAAATAATTTTTTGGGATATAATTAAGATTTTAATAGTTTTAGAGTTGAGAATTTAAGGAATTAAAATAAATATGAAAATTAGGTAGAAAAATTATAATTTTATTCAAAAGTGATCATATGAATTATTCAAAGCTTATAGTTTAAATTTGAGAATTTTTCGAAAATAAAAATCATATTGGGTAGGAAATTTTCATCTGCAAGACAATCAATAACAAATATTTTTAATAGGCTTATTATTAGCCAAAAATTTCAAAATTTTTCTATTCTTACCTACAAATAAATATAGTTAAGAAAATCCAATCAAAATTCTATTTCACCATACCCCAAAAGTTGTCAATTGCCCAAACTACCTTTAAATTCTCAAACCCAATCTTTGAGCACCATATTTTTGCTCCGGCACGTCACTCCTTCTTCCTCTTCATATTCTCTTCTCTTTTTCATTCTTATGTGATAGGCAAAGGAGAAATCCCTAAATCTCCCACTTCCCACCACTTCCTTTGCTTCCAATCATCATTCGTAAGTTTCTTCAAGTCTCCTCCACCATTGTTGAGCTCCAAAAAGCTTGGGCAATCTTCCAAAAACCCCAAATTCGGACTTGTAAGAGGTAAGTCCCAAAAATCATGTCTCCACTTCTTAATCATGGTTTTCTTGTTAGGAATAAGTTACTCATTGATAATATAGCACCCTAGGACTCTTTTAGGACATAGAGAACCCACAAATCATAACTTACATAGATGTTTTTACTCTATGAACCCAAACGTGCGGATTTTGCCATTTTGGAAAGAATTGTGGATTTTATTAGAATTATTGGTTTGTTTGGGTTCCAAATGAATTGCTTACACTTTTTAAATGAAATGAGAGATTGTCCAATGGTTGGATTTTTTTTTTATGTGTGGACCCATGGTGAAAATGAGAAGTTTTCATATTTGGCAAAATCCTTCATTGAAGGAGCTTGGAGAGTGAGCAAGTGGCAAGACTTGTTTACTTAAGCATAAATTGTTTTTAACTTAAAACGAACTCTAAATGATGACCTTAGCTTAATAAGGGGTTTTGGATTAGCCTTGATTGTAGTTTTAAGTTGCTATATAATTATGAATTTAGAATATGGTGGAAATGATTATATGTGATAGGACTTATGTGGTGAAATAGAAGTTGATGTATGAAAATTGATATGGATTGAATTGGTTGTATGTGATAGGATTCAAGTACTTCCTTGGAGACAAGAGTGCTTAAAGGGAATGTTAAGTAAAGTGACCAAGGTGAGGGTTCTTCCATCTCTGCTCCTAGGGTTGTATGCTCATGTGGATTACATGGGTATGTATATTCTCTTCTTGCCTGGTATGTGTTAGCTAGAGATATAGAATGCTAAAAGAATGAAAGAACTAGAAAATAGGTTGTGGAAAGTAGCTTTGATAGGAAGACATAGGAGTAGAGTTTAATTGTTTGCTATGATTGATGTGTTACAAATCCAACTCTTACACTCCGGAGGCATGATGAGTATTTTATTAAATCTTTTCCACAACGGTGGCAAGAGTCCTTGTACGGAAGGACTAAGCTTTTATTTTGAAAACTCGTCACGACAGTGACTTAGATTATAATCATGCAAAAGGAGTTATTGGTGGGTTTCTGATTTGGTTATGCTAGCGATGTGAGACATCGACTAGAACAACGTCAGATGGCACTTGAGACCTCAGTTTTACAATCACCATGACGATGGTCATTGCCCTATCTTGGCAATAGGGTCAGAAAGGTTTTATATTGCTATGACGATAGCTTGAGGCTCAGAGAGTGCATCTGGATGGGTATATGAGTTATATCCTATTGAGGATACTTGTACATATTAATAAGGAGAAGAATTGTTGATCCTTCGAGAAAGATACAAAGAATCCTATTAATATGTGAGACTAAGCTAAGGAGACACGAGAGGAACCTACGGGTGAACCGTGAGCCCAACCTAGTAAAAGAGAAATCATCCTGTGGAGTTGGTCCAGGGTGTGACAGTGGCCATGCTTCAAGACGTCGTGTCGTGCCCGCCATGTGGCTTGGTTGGGTAATGGACGAGTGGGCTCAAGCTATTGCCTCGCAGCAAGGGGTCAGGACATGCCACGTGGTGGCTACGTATCAGTTGTTTGATAGTTAGAAGTTGATTGTGTTTGATTAATATAATTGTCACAAGGTGACCAGTACCCAAGTGAATGGGTTAAGCATTGTTTAATTAACATAATTGTCACGAGGTGACCAGTACCCGAGTGGATGGGTTAGGTATGTTGTGCCACGTGGTGGCCAGCAACCCGAGTGCACGGGTTCGAAGTTGGAAAGCCATGTAGTGGCTAGTAGAAACCCCATAGTTGGGGAGATTAAGTAGATGTATGTTTAGCATCTTTGTGTATGTATAAATTATCTGTGTTTGCATATAATTGCTGATTGTGCAGCGTAGTGGTAACGTACAGGATTACGCAACCACACGTCTTGTTGATTCAGACATGCTGAAACGTGAGAAGACCGGTAGGTAAAAGCCGGCACTATATGTTACATGTTTACTTGCTGATGGATGACGTGGAATAAACCGATGCATGTTTATAGTTATTAAATGCATGTGAGTGTTTGGGTGAAATTTCTGTTGTTGTGTGATCACCAAGAATGTATGCTAATAATAGTAACTAGTTGTTTTTGCATGTGGTTGTGTATGACTCCTAAACCCAGCGCTATGGTACCCACCTTGCGCCGGGGATGAGAGAGTCCTCACTAAGTCGCATAGTTAACACTCACACCTCATTTTTACTACACATAGACAGGTTAAGTACATGTGGAAGAAGTCTCGGTGGAACGAGGGTTGAGCAACACTTTCCAAGACCCACAACTTGTTCATGTGGGTGAATAAAGTGCAATTGTAATTTAATTTACTTTATTGTTGTATCATAAAGTAAAGGGTAGACGTACTCAATTAGATTGTATTACTAAATCTAGAACTGTCAGATTCACACACCTTAAAGATCAGGATTAATTTTACTGCGGTACAGGGAAAATTTGTTTTCAAAATATATATATATATATATATATATATATACATATATTTGTTGCATGTGAATAGGATAGGCAGCATCTTCGGATGTGTAACCAGTACACAGGTTATATATTATGTGTGTTTTCCTATATCTATATCTTGAAGCGGCCCTGACCGTGGATTTGCTTGCCTAGAATAGGCCACCATTTCGGTGTAGCCATGGTATTATAATGCATATGAATGTATTTTTCAATAATAGCTATTTTGTCAATTAGGTGATAAGGCTTACAGGCATAGGGGTATTCCCTGTGTCTATGCCGGTCACGGTCCTCTAAACGGGAGTCGTGACATGCATCATGTTCGGTAGATAGAAACCACAATGGAATGGAAAAAAATAAAGTAAAAGTGGTGGGGTCAGAATTTAAAAAAAATAAAAAAAATACAAAATGTTTACCCTTTGATTTGACACAATTCTAACTTTCTTTTCTTTTTATTATTTTAATATAAGGGATAAAGTGGTAATTTTAATACATTCCTATTTCATTTTCCACTTCAAATTTTTACTACCAAACACATCAAACCCATTCCCTTTCCCTCTCCCTTTCCCTTTCCCTTTCTGCCTACCGAACGTGCCCTTGATATTCATTTTTCTTTTTCTTAATCAGTTTTCGCCGATGAGTGTTTCGAAAACGTGATATTCATTTTTCTTTTTCTTAATCAATTTTCGCCGATGAGTGTTTCGAAAACGTGATATTCATTTTTTTAGGTAAGTTTTCGCTAATGAGTGTTTCGAAAACTTAATATTTATTTTTCATTTTTTAATCAATTTTTGTCGATGAGTGTTTCGAAATCTTGATATTCATTTTTCTTTTTTTAATTCGTTTTTGTCGATGAGTGTTTCGAAAACTTTATATTCTTTTTTCTTTTTTTAATCAGTTTTAGCCGATAAGTGTTTTCGAAAACTTGATATACGTTTTTCTTTTTTTAATCAATTTTCGCCGATTAGTGTTATGAAAACTTGATATTCATTTTTCTTTTTTTAATCAGTTTTCGCCGATTAGTGTTTCGAAAACTTGATATTCATTTTTCTTTTTCTTAATCAGTTTTCGCCCGGTGAGTGTTTCGAATACGTGATATTTATTTTTCTTTATTTAATTAGATTTCATCGATGAGTGTTTCGAAAACGTAACATTCATTTTCTTTTCTTTTTTTTAAAATAGTTTTCCCCCGATCAGTGTTTCGAAAACATGATATTCATTTTTCTTTTTCTTAATCAGTTTTAGCCGATTAGTGTTTCGAAAACTGGATGTTCATTTTTCTTTATTTAATTCGTTTTCACCAATTAGTGTTTCGAAAACTTGATATTCATTTTTCTTTTTTTAATTAGTTTTCGCCGATTAGTGTTTTCGAAAACTTGATAATTATTTTTTTTAATAAGTTTTCGCCGATGAGTGTTGTGAAAACTTGATATTCTTTTTTTCTTTTTTAATTAGTTTTCGCCGATGGGTGTTCTTAAAACTTGATTTTCATTATTCTTTTTTTTAATCAGTTTTTGCCGATAAGTGTTTTGAAAACGTAATATTCATTTTTCTTTTTTTTTAAATAGTTTTCTCCGATTAGTGTTTCGAAAACTTGATATTCATTTTTCTTTTTCTTAATCAGTATTCGCAGATGAGTGTTTCGAAAACTTGATATTCATTTTTATTTTTCTTAATCAGTTTTCATCGATGAGTGTTTCGAAAACTTGATATTCATTTTTCTTTATTTAATTAGTTTTCGCCGATGAGTGTTTCGAAAACTTGTATTCATTTTTCTTTTTTTAATCATTTTGCCCCGATGATTGTGTCGAAAACTTGATATTCATTTTTCTTTTTCTTAATCAGTTTTTGCCGGTTAGGGTTTTGAAAACGTGATATTCATTTTTCTTTTTTAGGTAAGTTTTCGTTAATGAGTGTTTCGAAAACTTGATATTTATTTTCTTTTTTTTTTAATCAGTTTTTGTCGATGAGTGTTTCGAAAACTTGAAATTCATTTTACTTTTTTAATTAGTTTTTGCCGATGAGTGTTTCGAAAACTTGATATTCATTTTTCTTTTTTTAATCAGTTTTCGCCGATGAGTGTTTTCGAAAACGTGATATTCATTTTTCTTTATTTATTTAGTTTTCATCGATGAGTGTTTCGAAAACGTAATATTCATTTTCTTTTTTTAAAAAATAGTTTTTCCCGATGAGTGTTTCGAAAACATGATATTCATTTTCCTTTTTCTTAATCAGCTTTAGCCGATGAGTGTTTCGAAAACATGATATTCATTTTTCTTTATTTAATTAGTTTTTCACCGATGAGTGTTTCGAAAACTTGATATTCATTTTTCCTTTTTTAATCAGTTTTCACGGATGACTGTTTCAAAACTTGATATTATTTTCTTTTTTTAATCAATTTTCGCTGATGAGTGTTTTGAAAACTTGATATTCATTTTTATTTTCTTTAATCAGTTTTCGTAGATAAGTGTTTCGAAAACTTGATATTCATTTTTCTTTTTTTAATCAGTTTTTGTCGATAAGTGTTTCGAAAACTTGATATTCATTTTCCTTTTTTAATCAGTTTTCGCCGATGAGTGTTTTGAAAATTTATATTCATTTTTACTTTTATAATCAGTTTTGGTCGAATAGTATTTCGAAAACTGGATATTCATTTTTCTTTTTTTAGTAAGTTTTCGCTGATGAGTGTTTCAAAAACTTGATATCCATTTTTCTTGTTTTAATCAGTTTTTGCCGATGAGTGTTTCGAAAACTTGATATTCATTTTTGTTTTTTTAATCAGTTTTAGCCGATGAGTGTTTTTGAAAACATGATATTCATTTTTCTTTTTTTTTTAATTAATTTTCGCCGATGAGTATTCTGAAAACTTGATATTCATTTTTCTTTTTATAATCAGTTTTCGCCGATGAGTGTCTCGAAATATTAATATTTATTTTTCTTTTTTTTAATCAGTTTTTGTCGATGAGTGTTTTCGAAAACATGATATTCATTTTTCTTTTTTTAATAAATTTTCGCCGATAAGTGTTCTGAAAACTTGATATTCATTTTTCTTTTTTTTTAAATCAGTTTTCGCCGATAAGTGTTTCGAAAACTTAATATTTATTTTTCTTTTTTTAATCAGTTTTTGCTGATGAGTTTTTCGAAAACTTGATATTCATTTTTCTATTTTTAGTTACTTTTCGCTAATGAGTATTTCGAAAACTTGATATTCGTTTTTCTTTTTCTAATTAGTTTTTGCCGATGAGTGTTTCGAAAACTTGATATTCATTTTTCTGTTTTTTAATCAGTTTTCGCCGATGCGTGTTTAGAAAACTTGATAGTAATTTTTCATTTTTTAATCAATTTTCGTCGTTGAGTGTTTTGAAAACGTAATATTCATTTTTCTTTTTTTAATTAGTTTTTGCCGATTAGTGTTTCGAAAATTTGATATTCATTTTTCTTTTTCTTAATCAGTTTTCGTCAATGAGTGTTTGGAAAACTTGATAGTAGTTTTTCATTTTTCAATCAGTTTTCGCCGTTGAGTGTTTCGAAAACGTAATATTCATTTTTTTAAAATAGTTTTCGCCGATGAGTGTTTCGAAAACTTGATATTTATTTTTCTTTATTTAATTAGTTTTCATCGATGAATATTTCGAAAACGTGATATTCATTTTTCTGTTTTAGGTAAGTTTTCGCTAATGAGTGTTTCGAAAACTTGATATTTATTTTTCTTTTTTTTAATAAGTTTTTGCCGATGAGTGATTCGAAAACTTGATATTTATTTTTCATTTTTTTAATTAGTATTCGCCGATGAGTGTTTCGAAAAGTTTATATTCATTTTTATTTTTTCAATCAGTTTTCGTCGATTAGTGTTTCGAAAACTGGATATTCATTTTTCTTTTTTAGTAAGTTTTCGCAGATGAGTGTTTCAAAATCTTGATATTCATTTTTCTTTTTCTAATTAGTTTTTGTCGATGAGTATTTCGAAAACTTGATATTCTTTTTTTCTTTTTTTAATAAGTTTTCGCCGATGAGTGTTTTCGAAAACTTGATAATTATTTTTCTTTTTTAATCAGTTTGGGCCGATGAGTGTGCTGAAAACTTGATATTCATTTTTCTTTTTTTTTAATCAGGTTTCGCTAGTGAGTGTTTTGAAAACTTAATATTCATTTTTCTTTTTTTTGAATCAGTTTTCGCCGATAGGTGTTTCAAAAACTTAATATTTATTTTTGTTTTTTTAATCAATTTTCGCCGATAAGTGTTTCGAAAACTTGATAGTAATTTTTCTTTTTTTAATCACTTTTCGCCGTTGAGTATTTCGTAAACGTAATATTCATTTTTTTTTAAATACTTTTCGCCGATTAGTGTTTCGAAAACTTGATATTCATTTTGCTTTTTTTAATCACTTTTCGCCGATGAGTGTTCTGAAAACTTGATATTCATTTTTCTTTTTTTAATCAGTTTTCGCCGATTAGTGTTTTGAAAACGTAATATTCATTTTTCTTTTGTTTTTTAAATAGTTTTCGCCGATGAGTGTTTCGAAAACTTGATATTCATTTTTCTTTTTTTTAAATAGTTTTCCCCGATGAGTGTTTCGAAAACTTGATATTGATTTTTCTTTTTCTTAATCAGTTTTCGCTAATTAGTGTTTCGAAAACGTGATATTCATTTTTCTTTATTTAGTTAGTTTTTCACCGATAAGTGTTTCGAAAACTTGATATTCATTTTTCGCCGATGAGTTTTTCGAAAACGTGATATTTATTTTTCTTTTTTTAATCAGTTTTTGCCGATGAGTGTTTCGAAAACTTGATATTCATTTTTCTTTTTTTAATCAGTTTTAGACGATAAGTGTTTTCGAAAACTTCATATTCATTTTTCTTTTTTTAATCAATTTTTGCCGATGAGTGTTCTGAAAACTTGATATTCATTTTTCTTTTTTTTAATCAGTTTTCGCCGATGAGTGTTTCAAAAAACTTAATATTCATTTTTCTTTTTCTTAATCAGTTTTCGCCGATGAGTGTTTCGAAAACGTGATATTCATTTTTCTTTATTTAATTTGTTTTCATCGATGAGTGTTTCGAAAACGTAATATTCATTTTTTCTTTTTTTTTTTAAAAGCCAACGGAAACCCAACGAGTAGAGTTAGCATAGGATGTGCAACTCTAAGTGGACTAACCTGAGGATGGTATATATCCACAGTTATAGTCGTGTTAAGTGAGGTCTTCGGATGAGAAGGACCGACCTGAGCCTGAGGCAGAGTAATGAGTATGATGGTAAGGAGGAGACTAGTGAGTTTCCATTATAAACAGAAATGACTACAAGTAGTAGTCAGAGAAGAGTCTAAGTCAGTCAGACATAGGATGTCGACAGGGAGTAACCTGAAGTGGTTATGAAAACCACTAAGGGTAAGTCTAGAAGTCCGGAAAAGAAAGGGAAACACGAGTCATAAATGTAAGATCCTTTACCGTTTGGTGGAGAAACGGTAAGTGTAACACATAGTTGTGCTAGTGCCATGGCATTTAGCCTCGTTAGGACACGAGTAGGATAAACCGAGTCGGTAGTGAGTGTAACAACCTCAGAAGGGTTGGGTACACTGATGGCACAAAGTATAAACACCTACGTAGGGTGTATGCCGTGTAAGCGGTAAGTCTAGATGTAGAGTAGAGGGTGTAGCAAGATGTAAACAGACTTTTCTGGAGAAGTCGTTTACAAAGAATACATCGGGGGAATACCGGCAGAAGGGTAGCTGCTTGGTAGTAGAGGATACTTAAGTACGGGGACTCCGATGTAGAGGAGTACTTAGAATTTATAGAAATAGAACCTAGTGTGCCATGCAAATAGCTAGTGTCTTGGCGTGTTCCAAGACAGATAAAAGAAGTCATTACGAAAGTAGCTAGTCGGACAACCAGATTGAGTCAAGGTAAGCCTCACGAGAGAAGGCAATAGTTAACTCCTCGGAGAACTAAATTGGAGCATGGCATACGGTACATGCCAGACACTCCATTGCAAAATTAGTAGCACAAAGTGAGTTGAAACTAAGAAAGTTAGGTATCCTCGGGGAAGGATACGACGACAGATGGAGTCTGTCAG
Organism: Senna tora; assembly: GCA_014851425.1. Lineage (NCBI taxonomy): Eukaryota > Viridiplantae > Streptophyta > Magnoliopsida > Fabales > Fabaceae > Senna > Senna tora. Next base: position 24,153,885 of record CM026270.1, on the reverse strand, counting down.
TTAACACCTCGCGGAGGGTGGTTAACTATGAAACTAAAAATACCAACGATCACAGAAAGAATATGTAGAAACCAGATAGAGACCTTGAGCCTCTAGGAAAGAAAGATGAATCGTAGGGTAAAACGGTAAAACATCCACATTGAGAGAAACCATAGATGAAATTGAGCCGAGCGATGGCAACAAGCCAACAACCCCACGAAGGAGATGAAATTCGGGGACCGAATTTCTTAAGGGAGGAAGAATGTAATACCCCGGAAAATTTCAAGGATTAAAGAATGATTTAATTAAAAATCTCGAGTATTTAAGAACGATTTATTCCGGGGCTAGGAATTAAAACTTTAAAAAGAATATAGAAAAAAATATTTGAAAGTTAAAAGAAACCGGAAAGGAACCGGAAAGGAACCGTGAAATTCTTCAAAATTTCAAGTAAAATAAAAGATGAAAGAAATGAGTAAAATATTTTTTTTTGCAATTATTCAGGACCTACGAAATTAGAAACCCAAAATAAATAGGAGTGGGAACTAAATCAAAATATTATTAGCTACTATTTGTTTAATTATTAATTAGTTTATTTTTATTATGATTATTTTAAATATTTAAAAGGGGATTTTTAAGAAAGTAGAAAGTGAAAGAAAGGTAGTAGAAAATAGTTTTGGACTTAATTCAGGACCTAGGGAATTGGAAACTTGAATTAAATGGGGAAAAGAGAGTAGGGAATATTTTTGGGTATCTAGTTTGGGATATAAGAGAAAATAAAAAATTTAATTGGAAAGAGGAGGATTTAATTGGGGATATTTTTCCACCTCTTCTTCATTATAATTATTATGATTAGTGTTATTATTTAATTATTTAATCATTATTATTATTATTATATATATATTTTAGTGGGTTAGTGGATTAGAAAGAAAGAAATAAAGGAAAGGGGAAAGAGAGAAAGGGCCATGGGGATTGAAGAAAAAAAGAAAGAAAACAAGAGAGAGAAAGAAGAGAGTGAGAGAGAGAGAGGGAGAAGAGGCGTGGAAGAAGAAGAAGAAGAAGGAGGGTTGGGGTCCGCCGAAAAAGTGACTGGGGAGAGCTAGTCGACGCCGGAGAAGTCATCGGAGCTCGGGTACGACGTCTCCTACACCTTCCACCAATCGAATCAAAGGTTGGTAACCCCAATTTCATTCGAAACCCCCAATTTCTTCATTTTAGGGATTTCTTCGATCTACCTTCGATTGAATTATTTCGAGGGTAGATTGAGACCTAGAAAGTGTTCTTGAACACTTAGTTGGGGCAGGAATCAAGATTATATTCTCGGATTTACCCAAATTCGAATTTGGAAGGATTTGGGGTTGAAATTATAATTATTTCCAAATTGGGAAAAATTGTTGATAATTATGATTGAGCTTGGATTTGAGTAAATAGGCTTGAATTGAAATTATTGAAATTATAATTATTTCCAAATTGGGGAAATTGTTGATAGCTTAGGAATTGACCTTGGATTTGAGTAAATAGGCTTGGATTGGTCCTATTGAAATTATATTGTGGAAATATTAGCTGAACAAGACCCGTGAAGAGCTGACCCGATGTTATTAAGGTTGAACTTGTACGTTAACGTGCCGGGTCCCTGCTCGATATGCCCAAATACACTTAAGGGTGACGTTGAGAGTTTTAAACCTCCCCACTTTGATCTTAAACACTCGAGGATAATTATGAATAATTATTAAGAATTATTTTAGGTACCTTCTTGTTTCTCATGGATGGAAACTTGCAGAACAATGAAGTCCAAATTCTAAAATGGTAATTTTATTCCTTCATAATTATTAGGAAGCCTTAAGTAGGGTGAATTAAAGGTGTATTGAGGTTTAGAAACTAGATTTCTTAGAACCCGAGTAAGAACACAACAACAACAACGATCAAAGCCTTTTCCCACTAGGTAGGGTCGGCTATATGGATCAAGCGACGCCAACATGTTCTGTCTTTGCACATATCTATTGTTAAGTTATTTATGGCTAGATCCCTCTTAATCGTTTCTCCTATTGTTTTCTTTGGTCTTCCCCTACCTCTAGTTATTAGGTTATCTTCCATTTGGTCAACTCTACGTACCGGAGCCTCTTTCGGCCGCCTTTGTACATGACCAAACCACCTAAGGCGTGTTTCGACTAATTTTTCGACAATAGGTGCTACCCCCACTTTCTCTCTAATATAATCATTCCTAATCCTATCCATTCTTGTGTGACCACTCATCCAGCGCAACATTCTCATTTCTGCCACGTTGAATTTGTGCTCATGTTGGCTTTTTATCGCCCAGCATTCATTACCATACAGTAAAGCTGGTCTTATTGCGGTGCGATAAAATTTCCCCTTAAGCTTAAGCGGTACTTTCTTATCACAAATAACACCTGATGCCTTCCTCCATTCATCCATCCTGCTTGGATCCTATGGTTTACATCTTCCTCTATTTCTCTATTATTTTGTATTATCGTTCTCAAATACTTAAAACTTGTGACTTCCCGCATGGGGTGATCTCCAAGTTTCACCTCACTCCTAGAATCAGCGTCCCTACCACTAAATTTACATTTCATATACTCCGTTTTGCTTCGACTTATGTGAAATCCATATGTCTCCAAAGCTTGTCTCCATCTCTCTAATTTTTCATTTACTTGTTCTTTGGAATCTCCAATCAAGACTATATCGTCAGCAAAAAGCATACACCTTGGTACTGCCTCTTGTATATGTTCAGTGAGCACATCCAATACCAAATTGAAGAGGTAAGGGCTCAAAGCTGAACCTTGATGTAGTCCTATGGTTATAGGAAAATCCTTCGTAACACTACCTTGTGTTCTCACACAAGTCGTGACTCCATCGTACATGTCTTTGATTGCTCGGATATAGGCCACTCGTACTCCTTTCTTTTCCAAAGCCTTCCATAATACTTCTCTCGGTACTCTATCATAGGCCTTTTCCAAATCAATAAAAACCATATATAGATCCTTATGAGACCTCTGGTATCTCTCCATCAATCTTCTTAATAGATATATTGCCTCTATGGTTGACCTCCCTGGCATGAACCCAAATTGATTCTCTGTAATTCGCGTCTCCACCCTCAACCTCCACTCAATAAGCTTCTCCCATAGCTTCATAGTATGGCTCATGAGTTTGATCCCCCTATAATTTGCACAATTTTGTATACCCCCTTGTTCTTATACACTGGGATCAAAGTACTTTTCCTCCAATCATCCGGCATTTTCTTGGATCTCAATATCACTTAAAAAGCTTTGTTAACCAATTTACGCTTTTGCTTCCTAGGCTCTTCCACACCTCAATGGGTATATTATCCGGTCCTACTGCTTTGCTATTATCCATTCTCTTCAATGCTTGTGCCACCTCGTGCTCTTGTATTCTCCGTTAGAAACTATAATTGAGATCCTCTTCGTTAGTACTTAGCCCATCAGTATGACTAGCAGCCGTTTGTCCTTCATTAAAAAGTGTCAAAATAATCCTTCCATCGTTCTTGAATATCTTGGTCCTTTACCAAGATATTACCTTCTTCATCCTTAATACATTTCACTTGATCTATGTCTCTTGTCTTTCTCTCCTTACTCTTAGCAAGTTTGAATATTTTTCTCTCCCCATCTTTGGTTCCTAAAGATTGGTAAAACCCTTCGTAGGCCCTATTTCTTGTCTCTGACACTATCCTCTTAACATCTTTCTTAGCTACCTTATAGTTCTCCCAGCTTACATTATCTCTACATGCCTGCCATGTTTTATAACATTTTCTTTTAACCTTAATCTTATTTTGTACACTTTCATCCCACCACCAAGATTCTTTCCCCTTCGGTCCAAAACCTCTAGATATACCTAGTGTTTTAGTTGCCACGTTCCTAATTCCTTGTGCCATTGTATTCCACATGTGGTTTGCATCTCCTTGTGTTTCCCAAGCCCTTTCTTCCAACATCTTTTTTTTTATTGGCTTTCTTCCAACATCTTTCTTTTGAAACTCTCTTGTTTTTCACCCTTCAAATGCCACCACCTTATTCTAGGGCTTGGATTATGATTGTTTCGTTTTCCCCTACCCTTAACCTGAACATCCATTACCAAGACCCTATGTTGGGTAGTTAGGCTCTCTCCCGGAATGACTTTGCAATTGGTGCAAAGTTTCCTATATGATTTCCTTACCAAAAAGAAATCAATTTGGGAAGATGTCGCCCCACTCTTGTAGGTAATAAGATGCTCTACCCTCTTTTTAAAACAAGTATTTTCTATAATGAAATTAAAAGCTAAAGCAAAATCTAAGATTGTTTTACCCTCTGTGTTTACTTCTCCAATGCCATGTCCTCCGTGATAACCTTCGTATCCTCTAGCGTCCCTCCCTACATGTCCATTTAGATCTCCTCCTAAGAAGATCTTTTCCCTAGACGATATTCCCTGTATTAAAGCTTCTAGGTCCTCCCAGAATTTAAGCTTATGTTGTTCCCCTAATCCTACTTGTGGTGCGTAGGCACTAATAACATTAAAGGTCTCTCTATCCACTACAAGCTTTAGGGCAATTATCCTATCTCCAATTCTTTTTATTTCCACCACCTTGTCCTTCCATTCTTTATCTATAATTATACCTACCCCGTTTTTTGCTTTGGACTTGCCCGCGTACCAAAGCTTAAAACCTGAAGTGTCTAATTCTCTAGCCTTATCTCCTACCCATTTATTCTCTTGTAGGCACATTACATTTATCTTTCTCCTAATCATGGTGTCTACTATCTCCATCGATTTACCTGTAAGTGTGCCAATATTCCAAGTCCCAAAGCGTATCCTACCCTTATGGACTAGCTTCTTTACCCACATCCGTCCGCGAAAATGTGGGAACCCTTGCTTATTTTTCACTACATCTGGGCGTTGATGTAGCGGCCCTTGCTCATTTGACACTGTACTCGAGCCATACAGCACGTTGCTTCCGGGCAACGGCCTAGCATTAACATGTTTACGTCGTTGATCCATATTCATGAAGATTCGACAAAGTTTTTACGTTGGCTGTCGACTACCTAACACAACCCTCCTCCTTTATCCGGGCTTGGGACCGGCTATGCAAGCATAGGCGGAGTTCTGAGTAAGAACACAAATTGAAACAAAAGGCTTAGACCTTCCAAAAATTAGGATTCCATCCAACCAAGCTAGATAAGCTTCCTTAGATGCGAATACAAGTGAGATAGAGGTCTAATACTCAAATCCATGTATGTGAAACACTCAAGTAGAGTGTTATATTTGAGTAACTCAAGTGTCCGAGGAAGGATACGCATAAGTCGGGATAGAAAAGTCCGATAAGACCAAGAGCTTGACTCTGTGGCAACCATGGACTACATGTGAGAGTAATGGAAAGATAAATAACGACTTAAGTTAAGTAATAACTTTAATGAAGTAAATGTTGTTCTTATAGGAACAACGGTACGCAAAAGAGTGCAACATGAACTCCGAGGAGACTTAAGTTACAGGAGAAGATTGCATGGAAGGTTGGCAAAGGTCAGGGTTCTTCCATCTCTGCTCCTAGGGTTGTATGCTTATGTGGATTACATGAGTATGCACATTCTCTGCTTGTCTGGTATGTGTTAGCTAGAGGTATAGAATGTTAAAAGAATAAAGGAATTAGAAAATAGGTTGTGGAAAGTAGCTTAGATAGTAAGACATAGGAGAAGAGAGTAATTGTTTGCTATGATTGGTGTGTTACAAATCTAACTCATACACTCCGGAGGCATGATGAGTATTTTATTAAATCTTTTCCACGACGTTGGCAAGAGTCCTTGTACGGAAGGACTAAGCTTTTATTTTGAAAACTCGTCACGACGGTGACTTAAATTATAATCATGCAAATAGAGTTATTGGTGGGTTTTGGATTTGATTATGCTAGAGATGTGAGACATCGACTAGAACAACGTCAGATGACACTTGAGACCTCAGTTTTATAATCACCATGACGATGGTCATTGCCCTATCTTGGCAATAGGGCCAGAAAGGATTTATATTGCTATGACGATAGCTTGAGGTTCAAAGAGTGCATCTGGACGGGTATATGAGTTATATCCTGTTGAGGATACTTGTCCATATTAACAAGGAGAAGAATTGTTGATCCTTCGGGAAAGATACAAAGAATCCTATTAATATGTGAGACTAAGGGAAGGAGACACGGGAGGAACCTACTAGTGAACCGTGAGCCTAACCTAGAAAAGAGAAATCATCCTGTGGAGTTGGTCCAGGGTGTGTCAGTGGCCATGCTTCGAGACGTCGTGCCGTGCCCGCCATGTGGCCTGGTTGGGTAATGAACGAGTGGGCTCAAGCTATTGCCCCGCAGTGAGGGGTCAGAACATGCCACTTGGTGGCTATGGATCAGTTGCTTGATAGATAGAGGTTGGTTGTGTTTGATTAACAGAATTGTCACGAGGTGACTAGTACCCAAGTGAATGGGTTAAATATTGTTTGATTAACAGGATTGTCACGAGGTGACCAGTACCCAAGTGAATGGGTTAAGTATGCTTTGCCACGTGGTGGCCAGTAACTCGAGTGCACGGGTTCGAAGTAGAAAAGCCACGTAGTGGCTAGTAGATACCCCAGAGTGGGGGAGATTAAGTAGATGTATGTTAGAGTATCTATGTGTATATACAAATTGTCTGTGTTTGCATATGATTGCTGATTGTCCAGCGTAGTAGTGACGTAGAGGATTATGTCACCACAACGTTTTGGTTGATTCAAACATGCTGAACGTGAGAAGACCGGTAAGTAGAGGCCGGCACTATATGTTATATGTTTACTTGTTGAGTGATGAAGTGAAATAAACTGTTGCATGTTTATATCTGTCAAATGCATGTGAGTGGTTGGGTGAAATATCTGTTGTTGTGTGATCACCAAGGATGTATGTTAATTAACAACAACTAGTTGTTTTTGCATGTGGTTGTGTATGAGTCCCATTCCCAGCGCTGTGGTACCCGCCTTGCGCCGGGGATGGGAGAGTCCTCACTAAGTCGCGTGGTTAAGACTCACACCTCATTTTTACTACACAGAGATAGGTTTAGTACAGGTGGAAGAAGTCTCGGTGGAACGAGGGACAAGCAAAACTTTCTAAGACCCACAACTTGTTCATATGGGTGAATAAATTGTAATTGTAATTTAGTTTACTTTATCATTGTATCATAAAGTAAAGGGTAGACGTACCCAACTATATTGTATCAAAAAATCTAGAACTGTCAGCTTCACTCACCTTAAAGATCAGGATCCGTTAGATTACAATGCATGGAGAACTTGTTTCCAAAATATATATATACATATATCTGTTGCATGCGAATAGTATAGGCAGAATCTTCGGATGTGTAGCCAGTACACAGGTTATATATTATGTGTGTTTTCCTATATCTATATCCTGAAGCGGCACTGGCCGTGGATTTGCTTGCCTAGGATAGGCCACCATTTCGGTGTAGTCATTGTATTATAATGCATGTGAATGTATTGTTCAATAATAACTATTCTGTCAATTAGGTGATAAAGCTTACAAGCATAGGGATATTCCCTGTGTCTATGCCGGTCACGGTCCTCTAATAAATTGATATTCATTTTTCTTTTTTTAATCAGTTTTAGCCAATGAGTGTTCTAAAAACTTGATATTCATTTTTCTTTCTTTTAATCAGATTTCGCCGATGAGTGTTTCGAAAATTAATATTCATTTTTCTTTTTTTTAATCAGTTTTTGCCGATGAGTGTTTTCGAAAACTTGATATTCATTTTTCTTTTTTTAATCACTTTTCACCGATGAGTGTTTCGAAAACTTAATATTTATTTTTCTTTTTTTTAATCAGTTTTTGCCGATGAGTTTTTCGAAAACTTGATATTCATTTTTCTCTTTGTCGTAAGTTTTCGCTAATGAGTGTTTCGAAAACTTGATATTCATTTTTCTTTTTTTAATTAATTTTTGCCGATGAGTGTTTCGAAAGCTTGATTTTCATTTTTCTTTTTTTAATAAGTTTTCGCCGATGTGTGGTTTCGAAAACTTGATATCAATTTTTATTTTCGTTAATCAGTTTTCGTCGATGAGTGTTTCAAAAACTTGATATTCATTTTTCTTTTTTTAATAAGTTTTCGCCGATGAGTGTTTCGAAAACTTTATATTCATTTTTCTTTTTTTAATCAGTTTTCGCCGATGAGTGGTTTCGAAAACTTGATATCCATTTTTTTTCTTTAATCAGCTTTCGTAGATGAGTGTTTCGAAAACTTGATATTCATTTTTCTTTTTTTAATCAGTTTTCGCTGATGAGTGTTTCCAAAACTTGATTTTCTTGTTAATCAATTTTCGCCGATGAGTGTTTCGAAAACTTGATATTCATTTTTCTTTTTTTATTCAGTTTTAGCCGATGAGTGTTTTCGAAAACTTGATATTCATTTTTCATTTTTTAATCAGTTTTTGCCGATGAGTGTTTCGAAAACTTGATATTCATGTTTCTTTTTTTAATTAGTTTTAGCAGAGGATTGTTTTCGAAAACTTGATAATTATGTTTCTTTTTTTAATCTGTTTTCGCCGATTAGTGTTCGACAACTTGATATTCATTTTTCTTTTTTTAATCAGTTTTAGCCGATGAGTGTTTTCGAAAACATGATTCATTTTTCTTTTTTTTTAATTAATTTTCGTCGATGAGTGTTCTGAAAACTTGATATTCATTTTTTTAATTAGTTTTCGCCGTTGAGTGTCTCGAAAACTTAATATTTATTTTTCTTTTTTTAATCAGTTTTTGTCGATGAGTGTTTTCGAAAACATGATATTCTTTTTTTCTTTTTTTAATAAATTTTCGCCGATTAGTGTTCTGAAAACTTGATATTCATTTTTCTTTTTTTTAATCAGTTTTCGCCGATAAGTGTTTCAAAAACTTAATATTTATTTTTCTTTTTTTTAATCAGTTTTCGCCGATAAGTGTTTCGAAAACTTGAGAGTAATTTTTCTTTTTTTTTAAATTGTTTTCCCCGATAAGTATTTCGAAAACTTGATATTCTTTTTTCTTTTTCTTAATCTGTTTTCGCCGATGAGTGTTTCGAAAACGTGGTATTCATTTTTCTTTATTTAATTAGTTTTCGCCGATGAGTGTTTCGAAAACTTGATATTCATTTTTCTTTTTTGAATCTGTTTTCACCGATGAGTGTTCTGAAAACTTGATATTCATTTTTTTTTAATCAGTTTTCGCTGATGAGTGTTTTGAAAACGTAATATTTATTTTTCTTTTTTTAATAGTTTTCGCTGATGTCACGACCCCCCTACCGGGCGCCCGTGACCGGCACGGGAGGTAGGATTTCTCCTATCCCGTAAGCCTCTAATTCCTGATGGACATTCTTATATATGCGTAACTACCCATTTCTAATACAAACAATATAGTATTTATATGGTCATCCCTATCCGATGACCTAAGTAGCACACAATCCACGGCTCGCTCAACGCCGCTTCAGTCTATACATATACACATAATCAATCACACGTACGTATAATATACATATTGATCACGCGCTTAAAGGCGGGTGATCTATCCTATTCACATGCAGAATCCCTGTGTACAGTCAAGCATATATATTCAATCACACACCTGCATAAAATATACATATTGATCACACGCCTCAATGCGTGTGACCTATCCTATTCACATGCGGAAGCCGTATTTTCACACAATCAAGTATTCAGTCACACATATATATAAGTTTACATATTGACCACACGCTCAGTGCGAGTGGTCTATCCTATTCACATGCGGAAATCACATCCATATATATATATACACATGATATTCATCATATCATAACCTATAATCCCAACAACCAGACCAATCTTTAATCTGTATGAAGCCGACATATATGCATATAGCAACTGTACAAAACAATGCTATACCAAAATGAATCATATACATATATATCCTGTCAAAATACATATAGCAGTACTACCCACGCGAACAATGCGTGCGGTCTTTAAGTCTGTCCGCCTCCCTGGGATGAAGTGGAAACGCTTCCGATGCCTATACCACCTGTGTCTGTAACATGTAATATTGGGGTGAGTCAAACAGACTCAGTGAGAGGCTTTCCCATCCCTGGTGTAGTAGCGGGTACCACTACAACTGGGGAAGAGGAGCCAATCACAAACACATACGCATATAACGGGTTTAGGTTTTCATATATTAGGTGGTCAGACAATTAACATATATTATATTCACAATAAAGAATTTAAAGCATGGATTTACTTACATTTAAATTCACACATACATCATATCATGATTTAACATACAATTCCATGTGGTCCTCTGTATTCAAGTAATCATAATCATAAACTGGCCCGAAGGCAATATCTCCGTTAGGAGAGAATCTGGCCCGAAGGCAATATCTCACGTGAGCAATATGGGAACCTAGTTGATCATTCTAGGAACCCCTGGTCCCAAGACTTTACTTGGAACAATAGTCTGACCCCAAGACTTCACTTGGAGCATAGCCGGAAACTCATCTGACCTCGGTTTATACAAGGCAATAGCCACAATGTGGTGAACTCGTATACTCTGTATTTCTGTGGTTTGACTCAAGACAAGAGACTCAATCTACCCGGACCACCCGTGATAGACTCGGTTCCCGCGTTGTACAATAAATGACCCCTATGGACCACTACTTGTTCATTTTACTTCTTCTTAGGCAAATTTAGATTTCCAAGTGGTTTCTAATTTGGACTCTTGGTTCAGAACAAAGTCACCTATGTTTATTCTCTTTAAGGACTTACTTACAAAACCACACCCTTCAGATAATATTTACTCGATCCTACCCCCGATGTCGTATAGGTCCCGAGGACCTTCTGTTCATATAGGGCTCCTTGAGCCACCGTTGCTTTTACAATTCACATACACACATATAGCACAGTTTCACATATACTGTAATTTAGGAACAACAATAACATGTTATCTAACATGTAATTCCTACAAATAAGCAAGAAGGCAAACCACATATCCATATCCGCAGTCAACCCTATAGGGCAAGGATAGGAAAGCCCCTCACCTGGTTGGCCCCTCTGATCGGCTCTCGGTGCGCCCGAAAGTCCACTCACAGTATGGTGCCCTATACACATATACTTGAGAGATTCAGAGACTTGAAAATTCAACCACTATCGTGTACATGTAACGCTAATGCTCATGTTCTTTCTAATTAATTCCATAGACTAGTTGTTGGCTTGGAATGCCCTCAACTAGTTTTCGGAACACCTAGCATGCTTCTAATTCGTGTCCAACCCTCTCTTAATCACGCTATTCGGAAAACGTTGAATTTGGGAATGCAAGGTTACCCAATTTCACCTCTATGAGTCCATGTGAAGTTCCCATTACCCAAGTCTTGAATTTATGGCTCAAGAGTCATATATAAATTCTACTTGTCCAAAATTTCCATTTATCAAAATAACCTTGAACACTTTACCTACCCATGAATACACATACCCGAATACGCGTAAAATTAGAGAATTGTCTCTTTTTCCCCGAACGGGGTTCTGGGTGAGATGGGAATTACTGGGGTTTTCATCCCTCGTACATTCCAATAATTTTTTACAATTTTTATAATTATTATTCAACCTTTCAATGCACCCCAAGTCATTCCACAACACCCTTAAACCTTAACAACCACATTTTCCTACACTTTTTCCAACCCGGATAAGTTCCATCAATTTGGTTCCGGTTCCTAAGCTTCCAACTCACTTCCTAACATGCATATACTTCAATTTAGGACCCAAAATACTTAGATTGAATCAATTGGGGTCTTTCCAAAAATCCCTAAAATTGATAAAACTGGGGTTTGAGAGTTTCGGGACTTCTCACCTCGATTCAACCGGTTAGAAGGACGATATGGAGTAGAGGAGACTCCCAGCTACCTTCCCCGGTGAAGAGACGGCGTTTTCCGGCGAGAAGCTCTCTTCTTTTGCTTTCTCTCTCTAACCCAAGCTCTCTCTCTCCTCCAGCCACAAGACGGTGACCGGCTCCAGTGGGCAACGATTCCGACCTCCTCTCGCGTTGCTCCGGCCACCATGCGTTGGCCTTCCTCCTCCGTGAGCTCCTTCCCTTCTCCCCGTGCTTCTGTGCTTGTCGACCCTCACCCCACGCCTTCCTTTTTTTTTTCTTTTCTTTTCTTCTCTTTTCTCTACCCTCTCTTATCAATAAGTTAATATATACATATATACATTACAAACAACAAATAACTATAAAATAAAAGAAAAAAAAATCTGATTTCTTTTTACATATATATACATTTATATAATTGATTAATATATACATATTAAAAGAAAGTAAGTCTGATTATTAATAACTATTAGGATCTAAATACTTTGTATTCACAACATAGTAGGTAATAGGGTAGTGTGTATTTTTATCTCATCTTACATTCTAAATTAATTAATTAAATTAGACTAACGACGCTAATTAAATATCTTCAGGTATTACAGCCGATGAGTGTTTCGAAAACTTGATATTCATTTTTTTTAAAATAGTTTTCCACGATTAGTGTTTCGAAAAATTAATATTCATTTTTCTTTTTTAATCAGTTTTCGCCGATAGTGTTTCGAAAATTTGATATTCATTTTTTTAATCAGTTTTCGTCGTTGAGTGTTTCAAAAACTTGATATTCATTTTTCTTTTTTTAATAAGTTTTCTCCGATGAGTGTTTCGAAAACTTGATATTCATTTTTCTTTTTTTAAATCAGTTTTCGCCGATGAGTGGTTTCGAAAACTTGATATCCATTTTTATTTTCCTTAATCAGCTTTCGTAGATGAGTATTTCGAAAACTTGCTATTCATTTTTCTTTTTTTAATCAGTTTTCGCCGATGAGTGTTTCGAAAACTTTATATTCATTTTTATTTTTTTAATCAATTTTGGTCGATAAGTGTTTCGAAAATTGGATATTCATTTTTTTCAGTAAGTTTTCGCTGTTTAGTGTTTCGAAAACTTAATATTCTTTTTTTTAATCAGTTTTTGCGGATGAGTGTTTCGAAAACTTGATATTCATTTTTCTTTTTTTAATCAGTTTTAGCCGATGAGTGTATTCGAAACTTGATATTCATATTTCTTTTTTTAATCAATTTTCGCCGATGAGTTTTCTGAAAACTTGATATTCATTTTCTCTTTTTAATCTGTTTTCGCCGAATAGTATTTCGAAAACTTAATATTTATTTTTCTTTTTTTTAATCTATTTTTGCCGATGAGTGTTTCGAAAACTTGATATTCATTTCTCTTTTTTTAATCAGTTTTTGCCGATCAGTGTTTCGAAAACTTAATATTCATTTTTCTTTTTTTAATCAGTTTTAGCCGAGGAGTGTTTTCGAAAACTTGATAATTATTTTTCTTTTTTTAATCAGTTTTTCGCCGATGAGTGTTCTGAAAACTTGATATTCATTTTTCTTTTTTTTACTCAGGTTTCGCCGATGAGTGTTTTGAAAACTTGATATTCTTTTTTCTCTTTTTAATCAGTTTTCGCCGATAAGTGTTTCGAAAACATAATATTTATTTTTCTTTTTTTTTAATCAGTTTCCGCCGATGAGTGTTTCGAAAATTTGATATTCACCTTTCTTTTTTTAATAAGTTTTCGCTGATGAGTGTTTCGAAAACTTGATATTCATTTTTCTTTTTTTAATCAGTTTTGGCCGATGAGTGGTTTCGAAAACTTGATATCCATTTTTATTTTCTTTAATCAGCTTTAGTAGATGAGTGTTTCGAAAACTTGATATTCATTTTTCTTTTTTTAATCAGTTTTCGCCGATGAGTGTTTCCAAAACTTGATATTCAGTTTTCTTTTTTGAATCAGTTTTCACCGATGAGTGTTTCAAAAACTTGATATTCATTTTGCTTTTTTAATCAGTTTTCGCCTTTGAGTGTTTCTAAAACTTTAAATTCATTTTTATTTTTTTAATCAATTTTGGTCGATAAGTGTTTTGAAAATTGGATATTCATTTTTTTAGTAAGTTTTCGCTGTTTAGTGTTTCGAAAACTTAATCTTCATTTTTCTTTTTTTAATCAGTTTTTGCAGATGAGTGTTTCGAAAACTTGATATTCATTTTTCTTTTTTTAATCAGTTTTAGCCGATGAGTGTTTTCGAAAACTTGATATTCATATTACTTTTTTTAATCAATTTTCGCCGATAAGTGTTCTGAAAACTTGATATTCATTTTCTTTTTTAATCTGTTTTCGCCGATGAGTGTTTCGAAAACTTAATATTTATTTTTCTTTTTTTAATCTGTTTTTGCCGATGAGTGTTTCGAAAACTTGATATTCATTTTTCTTTTTTTAATCAGTTTTTGCCGATCAGTGCTTCGAAAACTTAAAATTCATTTTTCTTTTTTTAATCAGTTTTAGCCGAGGAGTGTTTTCGAAAACTTTATAATTATTTTTCTTTTTTTAATCAGTTTTCGCCGATGAGTGTTCTGAAAACTTGATATTCATTTTTCTTTTTTTTACTCAGGTTTCGCCGATGAGTGTTTTGAAAACTTGATATTCATTTTTCTTTTTTTTAATCAGTTTTCGCCGATAAGTGTTTCGAAAACGTAATATTCATTTTTCATTTTTCTTTTAAATAGTTTTCGCCGATGAGTGTTTCGAAAACTTGATAGTCATTTTTTTTTTTTAATCAATTTTTGCCGATGAGTGTTCTGAAAACTTGATATTCATTTTTCCTTTTTTAATCAGTTTTCGCCGATTAGTGTTTTGAAAATGTAATATTCATTTTTCTTTTTCTTTTTTAAATAGTTTTCGCCGAAGAGTGTTTAAACTTAATTTTCATTTTTCTTTTTTTTAAATAGTTTTCCCCGATGAGTGTTTCGAAAACTTGATATTCATTTTTCTTTTTCTTAATCAATTTTCGCCGATTAGTGTTTCGAAAACGTGGTATTCATTTTTCTTTATTTAATTTGTTTTCACCGTGTGTTTCGAAAACTTGATATTCATTTTCCTTTTTCTAAATCAGTTTTCCCCGATGAGTGTTTCGAAAAAGTGATATTCATTTTTCTTTTTTTAATCAGTTTTTGCCGATGAGTGTTTCGAAAACTTGATATTCATTTTTATTTTTTTAATGAGTTTTAGCCGATGAGTGTTTTCGAAAACTTGATATTTATTTTTCTTTTTTTAATCAATTTTCGCCGATGAGTGTTCTGAAACTTGATATTTATTTTTCTTTTTTTTAATCAGGTTTAGCCGATGAGTGTTTCAAAAACTTGATATTCATTTTTCTTTTTCTTAATCAGTTTTCGCCGAAGAGTGTTTCGAAAATGTGATATTCATTTTTCTTTATTTAATTAGTTTTCATCGATTAGTGTTTCGAAAATGTAATATTCATTTTTCTCTTTTTTAAACAGTTTTCCCCGATAAGTGTTTCGAAAACATGATATTCATTTTTATTTTTCTTAATAAGTTTTAGCTTATAAGTGTTTCGACTATGTGATATTCATTTTTCTTTATTTAATTAGTTTTTCACTGATGAGTGTTTCGAAAACTTGATATTCATTTTTCTTTTATTAACTAGTTGTCACCGATAAGTGTTTCAAAAACTTGATATTTATTTTCTTTTTTTAATCAGTTTTCGCCGATTAGTGTTTCGAAAACTTGATATTCATTTATATTTTCTTTAATCAGTTTTCGTAGATGAGTGTTTCGAAAACTTGATATTCATTTTTCTTTTTTTAATTAGTTTTCGCCGATTAGTGTTTCGAAAACTTGATATTCATTTTCCTTTTTTAATCAGTTTTCGCCGATGAGTATTTTCCAAAACATGATATTCATTTTTCTTTTTTTAATCAATTTTCTCCGATGAGTGCTCTGAAAACTTGAAATTCATTTTCTTTTTTTAATCAATTTTCGCCGATGAGTGTTTCGAAAACTTGATATTCATTTTTATTTTTTTAATCAGTTTTAGCCGATGAGTGTTTTCGAAAACTTGATATTAATTTTTCTTTTTTTAATCAATTTTCGCCGATGAGTATTCTGAACATTTGATATTCATTTTTCTTTTTTTTAATCAGTTTTAGCCGATGAGTGTTTCGAAAACTTGATATTCATTTTTCTTTTTCTTAATCAGTTTTCGCCGATGAGTGTTTCGAAAACGTGATATTCATTTTTCTTTATTTAATTAGTTTTCATCGATTAGTGTTTCGAAAACGTAATATTCATTTTTCTTTTTTTTTTTAAACAATTTTCCTCGATGAGTGTTTCGAAAACATGATATTCATTTTTCCTTTTTTAATCAGTTTTCGCTGATGAGTGTTTCGAAAACTTGATATTCATTTTCCTTTTTTAATCAGTTTTCGCCGATGAGTGTTTCGAAAATTTATATTCATTTATATTTTTTTAATCAGTTTTGATCAAATAGTGTTTCGAAAACTGGATATTCATTTTTCTTTTTTTAGTAAGTTTTCGCTGATGAGTGTTTCGAAAACTTGATATTCATTTTTCTTTTTTTAATCAGTTTTAGCCGATGAGTGTTCTTAAACTTGATATTCATTTTTCTTTTTTTAATCAGTTCTCGCCGATGAGTGTTTCGAAAACTTGATATTCATTTTTCTTGTCAAGACCCCAAATCGGGAGTACGTGACCGGCACGGGAATAGATTTTTACCTCTAAACCCGTAAGCCTTATCCTGTAAACATGACTATAACTACCCTGCTATACAACCAATATATATATATCATACTAGTGGCCACACCTCACTGGTAGCCTAATTAACCTGCAATCTGCGGTTCGCTCAATACCGCTTCAGCTCAATCCAGTGTATAGATATATTTATCAGCACTCATAATGTAAATATTAATATCATATTGACCGTGCGTCTCAGTACGTACGATCTATCCTATTCACATGCAGCAAGCACACATAATATATATCCATATCATATTGACCGTATGCCTCAATGCGTACGATCAATCCTATTCACATGCAGAAGTTTATATACTCAAACATAGATCCTAGTTTATCCCCAACTGGACCCTGTCTTTAAGTACATGTGAAGCCGACAAGTCTAGAGTGAACGTACGTCAAAAGATGTAAATATTTACAACACTTGAAACTTTAAAATATGTACAACAAAATAAATCAAAATAACCAAAAGGAGTCCACCCACGCGAACAAGTGCGTAAGGATGGTCTGATGTCCGTATCACTGTCCGGACGTCGATGCCTGCCCGATCCCTGTATCTGAAACATTGAAGCAGAGGGAGTGAGTCAAACAGACTCAGTGAGAAGCTTCCTATCCTCGGCGTAGCGGCGGGTACCACTACAGCTGGGGAAAGGGAAATACCCACAATCACATGCGCATGAAGTCCAGTTTATCAAATGTTATATTACGATCAGGCAATATTAATATAACATTAAAATCACAGATAAACCTACGGATCATGCTTTTCTATCATGCTTCTCGTAAACAAGCAATAAAATTTTAACATATAATATGAAAACTGTAAATCACTTAACTGACCATAGTGCCAGGCTAGGGAAATGGCCTCAACGGGCAAATTCTTTTAATCTTTAATTGACCCTAGTGCCAGGCTAGGGCAATGGCGTCAACGGGCAAATCTTTTAATATTTAACTGACCCTAGTGCCAGGCTAGGGCAATGGCCTGAACGGGCAAATCTTTTAATATTTAACTGACCCTAGTGCCAGGCTAGGGCAATGGCCTCAACGGGCAAATCTTTTCTGACTCGTTTCTCTCCCCGAGCTCTCAGCTGGGATTCTGACTCTATCTACCCATTTCTATCCTAAACTGACTTTACCAAGGTGGTGTGAACCTCCCTTTGACTCACTAGTCCATTTATGAGATCTTTTTAATCCTTATTCAATACCCAAACCTTTGGTTAGATCATAACCTAGCTCTAAGGCCGTTCCTAAGTTCAATTACCATAAAACGTCAACGTTTACTAACAACTTCTATATGATTTCTTTAATGAGTTTCTAATTAATAGGGTAAACCAAACCTTGGACTCAATCAACAACTTACCCTGTAATATTCGAGATATTTAGATTTGATTATTATTAAATTTATTTTTCTTTCAGAAAGAAAAATAAATAAAATTAAAGATAAAATAAAATTAAGGGGAGAAAAAAAAGGAAATCTAAGTATTCTTTTTAGGACCTAAAAAAAAGGGAAATATATATATATATATATATATATATATATATATATATATAATAGAATTTATAGGGGGGCCACGTGACCCCCCATCCCATTTACACACACACCCATCCTCCCATTACACACACACTCACAATTAAACAAATAAAAAAAAAGAAAAAGAGAATATGCAGGAGCAAAACGCGACCCCATACAATTCAATTAACACACAAATAAAATAAGAGTAAAACACTGTTTTGGTCCTCCACATATGTCTCTTTTGTCAATTTGGTCCCCCATAGATCGGTGTTATCAATTTGGTCCCCCACAGATCAAACTGTTAGCAATTTGGTCATTCCGTTAATTAACTTGATGACATGTCAAGTTAAGTTGTAACTCAGCAATTTTTTCATCTAAGTAGGCATAAATTAATTTAGAGTAATTTATTTTTTATTTTAAAAACCTTTTAAATTAAAAAAAAAAAATTTGACATATCTCCTTTTAACGCAAAGAAGCATATTTGTGTCATCTTTTTTATTTTTTTAAATTTAAAAGGTTTTTTTAAATAAAAAATAAATTACTCTAAATTAATTAATGCCTAGTTAGATAAAAAAATTGCCGAGTCACAACTTAACTTGACATGTCATCAAGTTAATTAACGGAAGGACCAAATTGCTAACAGTTTGATCTGTGGGGGACCAAATTGATAACACCGATATGTGGGGGACCAAATTGACAAAGGAGGCATCTGTGGAGGACCAAAACAGTGTTTTACTCAATAAAATAATATATATATAATATGTTAAGTTAAGGGCCAAAACGTGAAGCAACAAACGCATAAAAAAAATTAGAACAGAAGCAGACTCACGCACACGGCCACGCACGAATCGAGAGCAGTAGCCAACGGACCGAGACGGAGAGGAAGCCACGGGAACCGGCCGGAAAAGTCACGCCGGTGCCGGAGAAGGTGATCGGACTTCCTCTTTCATCACCACCAAGCTCCCCATCCGATTGAAATCAAGTAAGAAAGCCCCAAACTCCCAAAACCCCAATTTCTCCAATTTTGGGTATTTTAGGAATTCTTCGAATACTTTCAATCGGGGCATTCCGGGGTTAAATTTGAACTTAGTGGATGTTATTGAAAGCTTGGGGAGGTTCAAAATCGAAGTTAAACCGTAGGAATTGATCGGGTATGGAAATTAGAAAAATTGGGTTAGGAAATTGCTCTAAAATTCGAAATTGATAGTTTGATGCACGTTTAGGCTTGGATTGGAGTAGTATAAGTGTTATAAATGCTGAAAATAATTAAGGGAATAAAGCCCGAGTATTTACCATCTCAACCGGAACCCAATCCGGTGAAAAAGAGGCAAAATACTAAGCCACAGTACCGTAAAGAGCCGTGCGGTGGGTTGGACACCTCGGTCTAAGTCTGTGGTGGACACCTAAGACCCGTTAAATTGGTCCCAAGGCTCTAAGTATACCCAATTATATTTTTATATATAATTAAAGAGGTAATATTTAAGCTTTTACTCGGCGAATAAGGGAGACGGTGGAATGAGTAAGCTAGAGCCTCTTCTGAACCGTGAATTTAATTCTTTTATTAGTTAAATACCCATATGAACACATGAAGGGAAATTTAGACAAGTGGGAATCTCTAACCTAAGCAGTTAGAGGTTCTAAATGGCTCGAACGTGTGAAAGTCGAATATGAGACATTCTGGACTTTCAGAAAGAGTAAATAAGATGACGTAACGAACTAAATAATTAGTTCTTAGAAATATCTAGAGGGTACATGAGCATTAGCATGACACGCGCATTTTTAGATGCTTAGTTACACGTTCTAAATTTCCTAAATATATATATATATATATATATATATATATATATATATATATATATATATGTGTGTGTGTGTGTGTATAGGGCACCACAGAGCGATTGGAGCTTCATGCACTCCGAGGACTGAACAGGAGGGCCAACGAGGTGAGGGGCTCTCCCATCCCTGCGCCACAGGGTTGGATGAGTACGTGGAGAATGTGATTTGCTCTATTTTGTACAAATTGATTTATGGAATATATTTATATGAATAGATTTATGTTACGCGTATATGGTTAGTGAGTAAACAGTAGACGTGCAAACTGTTTATATGTTTATATGTTCGTTCTCAAGTGAATATGCGATATTGTGGCTCATCGAGCCTTATATGATACCGTGGGTAGGATTGAGTTGGAATTTCATATGTGAGGGTTCATTAATATTAGAAACCCATTTAAATTGATCATCGTGCAAAGGTTTTGACCGTATGATACATTGAGGAAAATGAACCTAGGTTGTTAAGTGTGAGTGAGAGTGATGCATAATTAAAAAGGGGGAAACTAGGCCTAACTAGTAATCACGTATAATATTCAACTAGTTCTCATAGGGCGTCTTTCAAGGTTAAATATGTTAGTTGAGTTTGTTTAGGTTGTCCGGGTAGATCGAGTCGGTTATCCTGGTCGGACAGACAAGATTCAGTTAACAGTAAGTATGCCACATAGTGGCCATTACCTTGGTTTAACCGGGATCAGACAAGTTGCCGGCTATCACTCTAAGCGTGCCTTGGAGTCAGAAAGTTCCTAGTTTGATCAACTAGGTTCGAATAAGACATTGCCTTCGGGCCAGTATTTCTCTTAGCGTAACGCGAGGGACAGAAAGTGAATGCCTTCGGGCCAGTATTTCTCTTAGCGTAATGCAGGAGACAGAAAGTGAATGCCTAAGAGGATAACTATGTATGACTTATGAAAAGATATGATATATGTTTATGATTGGTTTACATGCGGATTAATAAACATGTTAGGAGCATGAATTAGGATTTTTAATTGTGAATAGATATATTAATTGCCTGATCATATTTAAGGTCACAATATAAATTTATTTCATGCGCATGTGGTTGTGGTTGCTCCCTTCCCCCAGCTGTAGTGGTACCCACTGCTACGCCAAGGATGGGGGAGCTTCTCACTGAGTCTGTTCGACTCACCCCCTGTTTACATGTTTCAGATACAGGTGGTTCAGGAGTCGGGAACGCGTCCACTTCTTCTCAAGGAGGCGGACAACTTTGAAGACCGCACGCTTTGTTCGCGTCGGTAGTTATTTTGATTATGTATATGTGTTGTGATGTATATATATGAATCCTTTTTGGGCGTGGCGTATGTACGTTTACACCTGCTGTGTATATATACGTCACACTTGAATTCTAGCATTGTCGGCTTCATACAGATTAAAGTTAGGTCTTGGTGATGAGAATATAGGCTATGATATAATATATATCATGTATATACGTATATGACTTCTGCATGCGACTAGGATAGGTCACACGCATTGAGGCGTGTGATCAATACATAAATTATATGTATGTGTGACTGAATACCTGTTTGTGTGAAAATATGGCTTCCGCATGTGAATATGATAGATTACACGCATTGAGGCATGCGTGTGATCAATATGTAAACTATATATAAGCGTGCGATTGAATATATGTATGACTATATATAGGACTTCTGCATGTGAATAGGATAGATCACCTGCCCTGAAGCGCGTGATCAATATGTATATTATATGTACTTGTGAATGAATATGTGTACATGTATAAACTGAAGCGGCGTTGAGCGAGCCGTGGATTGCAAACTGCTTAGGTCACCGGAAACAGATGACCATATATGTTATATATTGTTTGTATTAGAAAATGGTAGTTATAAACAGGTGAAAATCTCAATCAGGAGTTAGAGGCTTACGGGATATGAGAAATCCTACTTCCCGTGCCGGTCACGGACGTCCGATAGGGGGTCGTGAGATACCCCCTTGCTTGTATTGTTCGGCGTATCTCATGTCATCACATGAATACCCTCCAGTATCTCTTTACCTGTAGTCAAATACACATATACAAATATTTTCACATATAACAGTTTAGGAACAACAATAGCATGTTAACCACTAAGTAATTCTTACAAATAAGCAAGTAGGAAAACCACATATCCACATCCTCAATCAACCCTGTAGGGCAAGGATGGGAAACCCCTCACCTGGACGGCTTCCTTGCGTTTGTCCTGGAGTAACTCCCGCTCCGGACGAATCGTGGTTTCCTAACAATTGCATTCACGTGGTTAACAATCTTAACTATATGCAACTCATATGCATATGATATGCTCGTGCCTAAAAAAGCACATAGACGTCGCCAAGAACCGAGTTCTTGGTCTTATCCGTCTTCCCTCTCTTCCATGAGAGTCTCAAGTGCTTCACACTTGGTTTCGTACAATTATCGCTCACCTTGGATTGATTTTGGAGCCTTGGATTTGAGTTACTAAACCTCAATATACTTTTAAATTATCCTACTTAAGGTTTCCTAATAATTATGAAGAAATGAAGTTGCCACTTTAAGGGTTTGTTTGGGAATTAAGAGGGGAAGGGAAGGGGAGAGATTAGAGGAGAAGGGAGGGGAGGGGAAGAGAAGGTTAAGCTTCCATATATCCTCCCCTTGTTTGGGTGTTGATACCTCCTCCAAAATACTCCAATTTGAGGTTTCTTGAATTTGTGAAGGGGAAGGATAATGGAGGGTTAAGGATTGATCGTCCATTATCTTCCCCTCCGATTTTCATCTTCCCAAACAAGGGGAAGATATCTTGATTATTTCCCCTTCCCTCCCCTTCTCTCCCTTAATCCCCAATCCAAACATACCCTTAAATTTGGACTTTATTGTTCCGCAAGTTTCCATCCTTGGCAAACAAGAAAGTACCTAAAATAATTCTTGATGCTTGATAACATTTTTAGAATTATTCTAGGATGTTTAAGATTGAAAAGAAGAGGTTTGGAGCCCTCAATATCACCCTTAAAGTGTAATTGGACAATCCGAGCAGGGACCCGGCACGTTAACGTCAAGGTTCCACCTTAGTAACTTCGGGCCAGCTCTTCACGGGTCCTGTTCAGCTAATATCTTAACAATATAGTTTCAATAATTCCAATCCAAGCCTATTTACTCAAATCCAAGCTCAATTCCTAATTATCAATAATTTCCTCAATTTATGAATAATTAAAATTTCAACCCCAAATCCTTCCAAATTCGAATTCGACTAAACCCGAGGGTATAGCCTCGATCCTTACCCCAACTAAGTGTTCAAGAACACTTCCTAGGTCTCAATCTATCATCGAAACAACCCAATCGAAGGTGGATCGAAGAAATCCCTAAAAATGAAGAAATTGAGGGTTTCAAATGAAATCGGGGTTACCAACCTTTGATTCGATTGGTGGAAGGTGTAGGAGACATCATACCCGAGCTCAGGTGACTTTTCCGACGTCGGCGAGCTCTCCCCGTTCACTTTTCCGGCGAACCCCAACCCTTGTTCTTCTTCTTCCACACACCTCTCCTCCTCTGTCTCTCTTCTTTCTCTCTCTTTCTTTCTTTCTTTCTTCCTCACGCATCTCTCTCACTCTCATTTTCCTTTCTTCTTCTTTTCCCCTTTTTATTTGTAAGTGACGGCACCCCCACCCCAATTTGATTAAAATAAATAAATAAATAATTAATTAATAAAAAGTAATATAATTAATTAATAAAATGATTAATAATTAAATAATCAAAATAAATAGATAATAACTAAATAATAATAATTATTATTATCATAAAGAATAGGTGGAAAATATCCCCAATTAAATCCTCCTCTTTCCACTTAAAACTTTTATGTTTTTTTCTTTTATATCCCAAATTTAAATACCCTAAAATATTTCCTACTCCCTTCACCCTATTTAAATCAGATTTTCAATTTCTTAGGTCCTGAATTAAATCCTAAAAATTATTTCCTACTTCTTTTCTTCCTCTTTTTATTTTCTTTTATTTTCTAATATATAATAATAATAATAATAATAATAATAATAATAATAATAATAATAATAATAATAATAATAATAATAAATAAGTAAGGCTGAAAAATATTTCCAATTTAATCCCTCCTCCTACCAAATTTAAGTTTCTACTCCCCTAGGTCCCAATTTAAACACTGAAAATTTTCTACCCCTTTTCTTTCCTTTTCTTTTTAAACTTCGAAAAACTCTCCAGTATTACATTTCTTTTTCTTAATCAGTTTTCGCCGATGAGAGTTTAGGAAACGTGATATTCATTTTTCTTTATTTAATTAGTTTTGATCGATTAGTGTTTCGAAAACGTAATATTCATTTTTCTTTTTTTTTTTAAAACAGTTTTCCCCAATGAGTGTTTTGAAAACATGATATT
The DNA here is from genome assembly GCA_014851425.1 of Senna tora. Classification (NCBI taxonomy): domain Eukaryota; kingdom Viridiplantae; phylum Streptophyta; class Magnoliopsida; order Fabales; family Fabaceae; genus Senna; species Senna tora. Next base: position 24,129,537 of record CM026270.1, on the reverse strand, counting down.
CATTTTTCTTTTTCTTAATCAGTTTTAGCCGATGAGTGTTTCGAAAACGTGATATTCATTTTTCTTTATTTAATTAGTTTTTCACCGATGAGTGTTTCGAAAACTTGATATTCATTTTTCTTTTTCTAAATCAGTTTTCGCCGATGAGTGTTTCGAAAGCGTGATATTCATTTTTCTTTTTTTAATCAGTTTTACACGATGAGTGTTTTCCAAAACATGATATTCATTTTTCTTTTTTTAATCAATTCTCGCCGATTAGTGTTCTTAAAACTTGATATTGATTTTTCTTTTTTTTAAATAGTTTTTGCCGATGAGAGTTTCGAAAACTTGATATTCATTTTTCTTTTTTGTTTAAATAGTTTTCCCCGATGAGTGCTTCGAAAACTTGATATTCATTTTTCTTTTTCTTAATCAGTTTTCGCCGATGAGTGTTTCGAAAACATGGAATTCATTTTCTTTATTTAATTAGTTTTCACCGATGAGTGTTTCGAAAACTTGATATTCATTTTTCTTTTTCTAAATCAGTTTTCGCTGATGAGTGTTTCGAAAACGTGATATTCATTTTTCTTTTTTTAATCAGTTTTTTCCGATGAGTGTTTCGAAAACTTGATATTCATTTTTACTTTTTTAATTAGTTTTGATCGAATAGTGTTTCGAAAACTGGATATTCAATTTTTTTAGTAAGTTTTCGCTGATGAGTGTTTCGAAAAGTTGATATTCATTTTTCTTTTTTTATCAGTTTTAGCCGATGAGTGTTTTCCAAAACATGAAATTCATTTTTCTTTTTTTTAATCAATTTTCGCCGATGAGTGTTCTGAAAACTTGATATTCATTTTTCTTTTTTTTAATCAGTTTTCGCCGATGAGTGTTTCAAAAACTTGATATTTATTTTCTTTTTTTAATCAATTTTCGCCGATGAGTGTTTCGAAAACTTGATATTTATTATTATTTTCTTTAATCAGTTTTCGTAGATGAGTATTTCGAAAACTTGATATTCATTTTTCTTTTTTTAATCAGTTTTCGCCGATTAGTCTTTCGAAAACTTGATATTCATTTTCCATTCTTAATCAGTTTTCGACGATGAGTGTTTCGAAAATTTATATTCATTTATATTTTTTTAATCAGTTTTGGTCGAATAGTGTTTCGAAAAATGTATATTCATTTTTCTTTCTTTAATCAGTTTTCGCCGATAAATGTTTCAAAAATTTATATTCATTTTTATTTTTTTAATCAGTTTTGGTCGAATAGTGTTTCGAAAACTGGATGTTCATTTTTCTTTTTTTAGTAAGTTTTCGCTGATGAGTGTTTCGAAAACTTGATATTCTTTTTTCTTTTTTCAATCAGTTTTTGCCGATGAGTGTTTCAAAAACTTGATATTCATTTTTCTTTTTTTAATCAGTTTTAGCCGATGAGTGTTTTCCAAAACATGATATTCATTTTTTTTAATCAATTTTCGCCGATGAGTGTTCTGAAAACTCGATATTCATTTTTCTTTTTTTTAATCAGTTTTCGCCGATAAGTGTTTCGAAAACATGATATTCATTTTTCTTTTTCTTAATCAGTTTTCGCCGATGAGTGTTTCGAAAACGTTATATTCATTTTTCTTTATTTAATTAGTTTTCATCGATGAGTATTTTGAAAATATAATATTCATTTTTCTTTTTTATTTAAATAGTTTTCCCCGATGAGTGTTTCGAAAACATAATATTCATTTTTCTTTTTCTTAATCAGTTTTAGCCGATGAGTGTTTCGAAAACTTGATATTCATTTTTCTTTTTTAATCAGTTTTCGCCGATGAGTGGTTTCGAAAACTTGATATTCATTTTTCTTTGTTTAATCAGTTTTCGCCGATGAGTGTTTCGAAAACTTTATATTCATTTGTATTTTTTTAATCAATTTTGGTCGGTTAGTGTTTCGAAAACTTAATATTCATTTTTCTTTTTTTAATTTGTTTTTGCTGATGAGTGTTTCGAAAACTTGATATTCATTTTTCTTTTTCTAATCAGTTTTTGCCGATGAGTGTTTCGAAAACTTGATATTCATTTTTTTTAATCAGTTTTAGCCGAGGAGTATTTTTGAAAACTTGATATTCATTTTTCTTTTTTTAATCAATTTTTGCCGATAAGTGCTCTGAAAACTTGATATTCATTTTTCTTTTTTTGAATCAGTTTTCAGCGATGAGTGTTTCGAAAACTTGATATTCATTTTTCTTTTTCTTAATTAGTTTTCGCCGATAAGTGTTTCAAAAACATGATATTCATTTTTCTTTATTTAATTAGTTTTCATCGATGATTGTTTTCGAAAACTTGATATTCATTTTTCTTTTTTTAATCATTTTTCGCCGATGAGTGTTTCGAAAACTTAATATTCATTTTTCTTTTTTTAATCAACTTTCGCCGATGAGTGTTTCGAAAACTTGATATTCATTTTTCTTTTTCTTAATCAGTTTTCGCCGATATGTGATTCGAAAACGTGATATTCATTTTTCTTTATTTAATTAGTTTTCATCGATGCGTGTTTCGAAAACGTAATATTTATTTTTCTTTTTTTTAAATAGTTTTCCCCGATGAGTGTTTCGAAAACATGATATTCATTTTTCTTTTTCTTAATGTAATACCCGGGAATATTTTAACTAGCATCGGAAATTTAATTAAATTAATTAATGTAAGAGTGAAAAATATTTTATTTAGTTATTATGACATCAGATTTTCTTTTGTGATAGGAATACACATATATTTTAATTATATAAATATACATATATATATATTAAAAAAAAGAGAAAAGGAACCAGATTATTTTTTCTTAAGTGATATATACATATATATTAATTTAATATATATATATATATATATATATGTGTGTGTGTGTGTGTGTGTGTGTGTGTGTGTGTGTGTGTGTGTGTGTGTGTGTGTGTGTGATAAGAAATAAATAAGGAAAAGAAAGAAAAGAGGAACCGTGAGTGGAGAGGGCAAAACGCACGAGAGAGGGAAAGCAAGAAACACGAGAGGGAGAAAGGCTAGGCATTGTGCACGGAAGCTCACGGACGGGCTGAGCAAGGAGGACGACGGCAAGCTCGTGGTGGTGGCCGGACGCACGGAGGAAGCCGGGCTGGTCGCCGTTTTGGGCTGGAGGAGAGAGAGAGCACGGGTTAGAGAGAGAAAGCAAAGGGGGAGAGCTTTCTCGCCGGAAAACGCCGTCTCTTCACCGGGGAAGGTAGCTGGGAGTCTCCTCTACTCCATATCGTTTTTCTAACCAGTTGAATCGAGGTGAGAAGTCCCGAAACTCTCAAACCCCAATTTTATCAATTTTAGGGATTTTTGGAAAGACCCCAATTGATTCAATCTGAGTGTTATGGGTCCTAAATTGAAGTATATGCATGTTAGGAAGTGAGTTGGAAGCTTAGGAACCGGAACCAAATTGATGGAATTTATCCGGGTTGGAAAAAGTGTAGGAAAATGTGGTTGTTAAGGTTTAAGGGTGTTGTGGAATGATTTGGGGTGCATTGAAAGGTTGAATGATAATTATATAATTGTTAAAAAATTATTGGAATGTACGAGGGATTAAAACCCGAGTAATTCCCGTCTCACCCGGAACCCCGTTCGAGGAAAAAGAGATAATTCTCTAATTTTACGCGTATTCGGGTATGTGTATTCATGGGTAGGTGAAGTGTTCAAGGTTAGTTTGATAAATGGAAAGCTTGGACAAGTAGGATTTATGATTCTCTTGAGCCATAAATTCAAGACTTGCGCAATGGAAACTTCGCATGGACACATGGAGGTGGAATTGGGTAACCTTGCATTCCCAAATTCAACGTTTCCGAATAGCGTGATTAAGAAAGGGTTGGACACGAATAGAAGCATGCTAGGTGTCCTAAAACTAGTTGAGGGCATTTCCAAGCCAACAACTAGTCTATGAAATTAATTAGAGAGAACATGAGCATTAGCGTTGCATGTACACGATGATAGTGGTTGAAATTTCAAGTTACTAAATCTCTCAAGTATATGTGTATAGGGCACTATACTGTGAGTGGACTTTCGGGCGCACCGAGAGCCGATGAGAGGGGCCAACCAGGTGAGGGGCTTTCCTATCCCTGTCCTATAGGGTTGACTGCGGATATGGATATATGGTTTGCCTTCTTGCCTATTTGTAGGAATTACATGTTAGATAACATGCTATTGTTGTTCCTAAATTACAGTATATGTGAAAACGTGCTATATGTGTGTATGTGAATTGTAAAAGCAATGGTGGCTCAAGGAGCCTTATATGAAAAGAAGGTCCACGGGACCTATACGATATCGGGGGTAGGATCGAGTAAATATTATCTGAAGGGTGTGGTTTTGTATGTAAGTCCCTAAAGAGAATAAACCTAGGTGACTTTGTTCTGAACCAAGAGTCCGAATTAGAACCACTTGGAAATCTAGATTTGCCTAAGAAGAAGTAAAATGAACAAGTAGTGGTCCATAGGGGTCATTTATGGTACAACGCGGGAACCGAGTCTATCACGGGTGGTCCGGGTAGATTGAGTCTCGTGTCTTGAGTCAACCCACAGAAATACAGAGTACATGAGTTCACCACATTGTGGCTATTGCCTTGGGGTCAGATTATTGTTCCAAGTATAGTCTTGGGACCAGGGGTTCCTAAAATGATCAACTAGGTTCCCATATTGCTCACGTGAGATATTGCCTTCGGGCCAAATTCCCTCCTAACGGAGATATTGCCTTCGGGCCAGATTCCCTCCTAATGGAGATATTGCCTTCGGGCCAGATTCTCTCCTAACGGAGATATTGCCTTCGGGCCAGTTTATGATTACGGTTAATTGAATACGGGTGACCACATGGAATTATATGTTAAATCATGATATGATGTATGTGTGAATTTAAATGTATGTAAATCCATGCTTTATTCTTTATTGTGAATATGATATATGTTAATTGCCTAACCACCTAATATATGAAAATTTAAACCCGTTATATGCATATGTGTTTGTGATTGGCTCCTCTTCCCCAGTTGTAGTGGTACCCGCTACTACACCAGGGATGGGAAAGCCTCTCACTGAGTCTGTTTGACTCACCCCAATTTTAAATGTTACAGACACAGGTGGTATAGGCATCGGGAGCGTTTCCACTTCGTCTCAGGGAGGCGGACAGACTTAGAGACCGCACGCATTGTTCGCGTGGGTAGTATTGATATATGTATTTTGTTAGGATGTATATGTATATGGTTCTTTTGGTATAGCATTGTTTTGTACAGTTGCTATATGCGTATATGTATATGTCTTACTCTAGAACTGTCAGCTTCATACAGATTAAAGATTGGTCTTGTTGATGGGGACATAGGTTGTGATATGATGAATATCATGTGTATATACATATATATGGATGTGACTCTTGCATGTGAATAGGATAGATCACACGCACTGAGCGTGTGGTCAATATGTAAATTATATATATGTGTGACTGAATACTTGATTGTGTGAAAATACGGCTTCCGCATGTGAATAGGATAGGTCACACGCATTGAGGCGTGTGATCAATATGTATATTTTATGCAGGTGTGTGATTGAATATATATGCTTGACTGTACATAGGAATCCTGCATGTGAATAGGATAGATCACCCGCCCTGAAGCGCGTGATCAATATATATATTATATGTACGTGTGATTGACTATGTGTATATGTATAGACTAAAGCGGCGTTGAGCGAGCCGTGGATTGCCTGTTACTTAGGTCACCGGACAGGGATGACCATATATACTATATATTGTGTGTAATAGAAATGGGTAGTTATGCATATATAGAAATGTCAATCAGGGATTAGAGGCTTACGGGATAGGAGAAATCCTACCTCCCGTGCCGATCACGGACTTCCGGTAGGGGGTCGTGACACTTAATCAGTTTTAGCCGATGAGTGTTTCGAAAACGTGATATTCATTTTTCTATATTTAATTAGTTTTTCACCGATGAGTGTTTCAAAAACTTGATATTCATTTTTTTAATCAGTTTTCGCCGATGAGTGTTTCAAAAACTTGATATTTATTTTCTTTTTTAAATCAGTTTTGGCCGTTGAGTGTTTCGAAAACTTAATATTTATTTTTCTTTTTTCAATCTATTTTTGCCGATGAGTGTTTCGAAAACTTGATATTCATTTTACTTTTTTTAATCAGTTTTGGCCGATGAGTGTTTCGAAACTTTGATATTCATTTTTTATTTCTTTATTCAGGTTTCGTAGATGAGTGTTTCGAAAACTTGATATTCGTTTTTCTTTCTTTAATCAGTTTTCGCCGATGAGTGTTTCGAAAATTTCTATTAATTTTTATTTTTTAATCAGTTTTGGTCGAATAGTGTTTCGAAAACTGGATACTCATTTTTCTTTTTTTAATTAGTTTTGCCGATTAGTGTTTCGAAAACTTGATTTTCATTTTTCTTTTTTAATCAGTTTTAACCGATGAGTGTTTTCCAAAACATGATATTCATTTTTCTTTTTTTAATCAATTTTCGCCGATAAGTGTTCTAAAAACTTGATATTCATTTTTCTTTCTTTTAATTAGTTTTCGCCGATGAGTGCTTCGAAAATTAATATTTATTTTTCTTTTTTTTAATCAGTTTTTGCCGATGAGTGTTATCGAAAACATGATATTCATTTTTCTTTTTCTAATAAATTTTCTCCGATGAGTGTTCTGAAAACTTGATATTCATTTTTCTTTTTTTTTATCAGTTTTCGCCGATAAGTGTTTCGAAAACTTAATATTTATTTTTCTTTTTTTTTAATCAGTTTTTGCCGATGAGTTTTTCGAAAACTTGATATTCATTTTTCTTTTTTTAATTAGTTTTTGCCGATGAGTGTTTCGAAAACTTGATATTCATTTTTTTTTAATCAGTTTTTGCCGATGAGTGGTTTCGAAAACTTGATATCCATTTTTATTTTCTTTAATCAGCTTTCGTAGATGAGTATTTCGAAAACTTGATATTCATTTTTCTTTTCTTAATCAGTTTTCGCCGATGAGTGTTTCCAAAACTTGATATTCATTTTTCTTTTTTTAATCAGTTTTCACCGATGTGTGTTTCGAGAACTTGATATTCATTTTCCTTTTTTAATCGGTTTTCGCCGATGAGTATTTCGAACTTTATATTTATTTTTATTTTTTTAATAAATTTTCGCCGATTAGTGTTCTGGAAACTTGATATTCATTTTTCTTTTTTTCTAATCCGTTTTCGTCGATGAGTGTTTCGAAAACTTAATATTTATTTTTCTTTTTTAATCAGTTTTTGCCGATGAGTGTTTTCGAAAACTTGATATTCATATTTCTTTTTTTAATCAATTTTCGCCGATGAGTGTTATGAAAACTTGATATTCATTTTCTTTTTTTTTAAATCAGTTTTTGCCGATGAGTTTTTCGAAAACTTAATATTTATTTTTCTTTTTTTAATCTGTTTTTGCCGATGAGTGTTTCGAAAACTTGATATTCATTTTTCTTTTTTAATAAGTTTTGGCCGATGTGTGTTTCGAAAACTTGATATCAATTTTTCTTTTTTTAATCAGTTTTAGCCGAGGAGTGTTTTCAAAAACTTGATATTCATTTTTCTTTTTTTAATCAATTTTCGCCGATGAGTGTTCTGAAAGCTTGATATATATTTTTCTTTTTTTTAATCAGTTTCGCCGATGAGTGTTTCGAAAACTTGATTGTAATTTTTCATTTTTTAATCAGTTTTTGCCGTTGAGTGTTTCGAAAACTTAATATTCATTTTCTTTTTTTAGATAGTTTTAGCCGATGAGTGTTTCGAAAACTTAATATTCATTTTTCATTATATTATTATTTTTTAATATTCTTCCCTTTTTCAAAAAAAAAAATTTAAATTCCTAGTCCCGAAATAATTCATTCTTTAATCCTCGAAATTTTTCGGGGTGTTACAAGTTTTAGCCGAGGAGTGTTTTCGAAAACTTGATATTCATTTTTCTTTTTTTAATCAATTTTCGCCGATGAGTGTTCTGAAAACTTGATATTCATTTTTATTTTTTTAAACAGTTTTCGCCGATGAGTGTTCTGAAACTTGATATTTATTTTTCTTTTTTTAATCAGTTTTCGCCGATGGGTGTTTTGAAAACATGATATTTATTTTTCTTTTTTTAATTAGTTTTTGCCGATGATTGTTTTCGAAAACTTGATATTTATTTTTCTTTTTTTAATAAATTTTCGCCGATGAGTGTTCTGAAAACTTGATATTCATTTTTCTTTTTTTATTCAGTTTTCACCGATGAGTATTTCGAAAACTTAATAGTTATTTTTCTTTTTTTAATCAGTTTTTGCCCATGAGTTTTTCGAAAACTTGATATTCATTTTTCTTTTTTTAGTAAGTTTTCGCTGATTAGTGTTTCGAAAACTTAATATTCTTTTTTTTTTATTTAGTTTTTGCCGATGAGTGTTTTGAAAACTTGATATTCATTTTTCTTTTTTTAATCAGTTTTAGCCGATGAGTGTTTTCGAAAACTTGATATTCCTATTTCATTTTTTAATCAATTTTCGCCGATGAGTGTTCTGAAAACTTGATATTCATTTTCTTTTTTTTAATCTGTTTTTGCCGATGAGTGTTTCGAAAACTTGATATTCATTTTTCTTTTTTTAATCAGTTTTGGCCGATGAGTGTTTCGAAAACTTGATATTCATTTTTCTTTTTTTAATCAGTTTTGCCACGACCCCCGTTTAGAGGACCGTGACCGGCACAGACACAGGGAATACCCCTATGCCTGTAAGCCTTATCGCCTAATTGACAGAATATCTATTATCGAAAGTACATTCATATGCATTATAATACCGTGACTACACCGAAATGGTGGCCTATCCTAGGCAAGCAAATCCACGGTCAGTGCCGCTTCAGGATATAGATATAAGAAAACACACATAATATATATAACATTTGTACTGGCTACACATCCAAAGATGCTGCCTATCTTATTCACATGCGACAGATATATGTATATATATAGATATATATTTTGTAAACAAGTTTTCCCCTGTATCATAATCTAACGGATCTTGATCGTTAAGCTGTGTGAAGCTGACAGTTCTAGATTTAGTGATACAATATAATTGGGTACGTCTACCCTTTACTTTATGATATAACTATAAGGTAAATTAAATTACAATTACAATTTATTCACCCACATGAACAAGTTGTGGGTCTTGGAAAGTTTGGCTTGTCCCTCGTTCCACCGAGACTTCTTCCACCTGTACTTAACCTGTCTCTGTGTAGTAAAAATGAGGTGTGAGCCTTAACCACGCAACTCAGTGAGGACTCTCCCATCCCCGGCGCAAGGCGGGTACCTTACCGCTGGGACTGGGAGTCATACACAACCACATGCACAAACAACTAGTTACTGTGAGTTAGCATGCATTCTTGGTGATAACACAATAGCAGAATTTTTCACCCAAACACTCACAGGCATTTAACAGATATAAGCATGCAGCAGTTTATTCTACGTCATCAATCAGCAAGTAACATGTAACACATAGTGCCGGCTTTTACCTACCGGTCTTCTCACGTTCAGCATGTTTGAATCAACAAGACACGTGGTGACGTAGTCCTGTACGTTACCACTACGCTGCACAATCAACAGTTATATGCAACCAGAGACAATTTATACATACACACAGATGTTAAACATACATCTACTTAATCTCCCCAACCCTGGGGTATCTACTAGCCACTATGTGGCTTTTCTACTTCAAACTCGTGCACTCGGGCTACTGGCCACCACGTGGCAAAACATACTTAACCCATTCACTTGGGTATTGGTCACCTCGTGACAATTCTGTTAATCAAACACAATCAACTTCTATCTATCAAACAACTGACGCATAGCCACCACGTGGCACGTTCAGACCCCTTGCTGCAGGGCAATAGCTTGAGCCCACTCGTCCATTACCCAACCAGGCCACATGGCGGGCACGACACTACGTCTCGAAGCATGGCCACTGACACACCCTGGACCAACTCCACATGATGGTTTCTCTTTTACTAGGTTAGGCTCACGGTTCACCCGTAGGTTCCTCCCGTGTCTCCTTACCTTGGTCTCACATATTAATAGGATTCTTTGTATCTTTCCCGAAGGATCAACAATTCTTCTCCTTAATAATATGTACAAGTATCTCAACAGGATATAACTCATATAACCGTCCAGATGCACTCTCTGAGCCTCAAGCTATCGTCATAGCAATATAAAACCTTTCTGACCCTTTTGCCAGGATAGGGCAATGACCATCGTCATGGTGATTATAAAATTGAGGTCTCAAGTGCCCTGACGTTGTTCTAGTCGATGTATCACATCACGTGCATAATCAAATCCAAAACCCACCAATAACTCCTTTTGCAAGTTTATAATCTAAGTCACCGTCGTGACGAGTTTTCAAATTAAAAGCTTGGTCCTTCCGTACAAGGACTCTTGCCACCGTCGTGGGAAAAATTTAATAAAATACTCATCATGCTTCTGGAGTGTATGTGTTGGATTTGTAACACACCAATCATAGCAAACAATCACACTCTACTCCTATGTCTTCCTATCCAAGCTACTTTCCATAACTTATCTTCTAGTTCTTTTATCCTTTTTGCATTCTATACTTCTAGCTAGCACATATCAGACAAGCAGAGAATACACATACTCATGTAATCCACATAAGCATACAACCCTAGGAGCAGAGATGAAAGAGCCCTCACCTTGGCCAACCTTCCATGCAATCCTCTCCCGTAACTTTAGTCTCCTCGGAGTTCCTGTTGCACTCAATCGTGTGCCGTTGTTCCTATAAGAACAACATTTACTTAATTAAGGTTTTTACTTAGCTTGACTTATTATTTATCTCTCCATTATTCTCACATGTGGAAATTACCCATTGAAAATCCTTAAGTATCCCCAAACCGAGGAAATATGGTAGTATGTATTCATTACACTAGTCCCAATTCCAACTTATGTGCAACAACACACACTAATTTTAAGACTTCTAAGGATTTATTACTGTTTGTACCTTCTAACAATTCCGCTAAGTGTTACATTTACATACTCGTTTAAATTACTATTGTCACAACACTTCATCCTTAAGCTTGACTTAGTTAATTTATCCTTTGCGCATAATTCCTAGAAGCCGATTATATATGTATATACACACATCAATGGCATCCATATTTTAAAGAATCGTTTCTAACCTCTATTATGAAATTACATATAGTCTTTTTTTTCTATTTAATAAGTTCCTATTGATGAAGAGCATGACACGGAGAGCACTCAAGGATGGAAGACTAACACTCTAAAAGATCCATTGCAAGGAATTGGAGGCCCGATGACAAGAGCAAGAACCAAAGCGATGAAGGAGGCCCTGAATTGCTTCATACGAGATCTTAAAGAGTTGGAGCCCAACTACATTAAAGAGTCAACCATTAACATGTCCAGCTTGAGCCCAAGAAAGGTGGTCACAATGTTAAAAGCCCAACAAGATGATGTCCAAGGCCTATGTGGTGTGCATATGGAAGAATTAACTTAAAATGCATGTGATAAGCATGTGCCTTTGGAGGATAAGAAAAAGTGACGTTTTGGACAAGCCAATCAGCAAAAAATCTGATTTGATTTGAGTCTTTATTTTATTTCCTTGTAATAAGGCCATTAGGTCATTAAATGTCATGGATATTTTGTCATACTTTCCCATTTTGATAAGCTGACTTTTCTTCAAGAATGAGTCATCTTCTTAAGATGGAATGGTGAAAATCAAGATCAATCATCATTAAGGCACCATTATTAGTTTTTCTCTAGAATCTTCCATTATTGCCTATAAATAGGCTTTGCATTGTAATACAATTTCAGACTTGAATGAATTGAGAATTTTGTTTCTCTTGTGTGAGATTTGCTTGCATCTTTGTATTCTTTTGAGAATACTGGACTTATCAAGGACTGATCATCCTTGTGGTGTCTTGTGGCTAGGGTTGTAAGAGACGGGTACTCTTCCTCCCATTGATCATTCGTGTTCTTGTTCCTTGTTCTTATTTTGATTTCTAGCCGGTCCGTTCCCCGTTCCCCTCATTCTATCATTATACTTCCCCAAGTTTATACCATCTGCATTTTTGCTTTCTAACATATATATTCATTCTCCTTAGCTTTGTGGCTGCCATAAACCCACAATTAACTTTAACTGTCTAGTTGATTTATCTAGTAGTAGCTACACATCATTGCATACGAACAATATGACATCAAGAGCGTTCATTCTTTCTTCTTGCATCTGTTCAAACCAAACTCGTTAAATCGAATCAAGCATGCATTATGGACTTTTGAAGCTAAGCCTACTGGTTGTAACACTTTTTCCAAAATCAGTCCCTAAACTCATTTCCAGAGTTGCAAGTTTATCCCTACTTCAATCTCTAAAGTCTCATATGGGTTCCTACAATTCTTCACAATATTTTTTTTACAAGATTAGGTCTCTATTATTAGCACTTTCTGGTTAGTGTCAAGGACCATTAACCTCTCAACCAAACAAACTCTTTTGTTAAACATAGATTCTTTAACTCTCGTTAAAACCGTTCATGTAGCATTCAACATATTCAGAAGACCCAGAATGAATATAATAGAATCATGCATCAATATCACACACACCCTTTCATTTCCTTTCATTTACAGTACCACTAATACTCAATCATCTATGTAAGTTAGGAGGATCATTTCATAACTTAATTAGTGCTTACTAACAGCATCAATGAGGCATCACTGAGCTACTTTAATAACTGTAGCATGGCCAGGAATAGAACCACAAGACACAAAAATCCCAAAGTTCCATTTCCAATTAGAAAATCACAACTCATACATACCAAAAGTTTATACCCTTTACTGTCAGAAAAATTAAGCTATATACAGTAGCAAGCCACCACTTACAGATTCACAGAAAAGCCACCACTTCGTTCCTTGCTCCACTCTCGATTTCTTTCTCTCTCTCTCGTCTCAAACCCTCTCTCTCCCGGCGTCGACTACCTCCGGCCGCCGTTCTGGTGAGATTTCCCTTTCCCCTTCTTCCATGGCTTCACTCCGTCTCAACCTCTCTTCTCCCCTCTTTCTCATTCTCTCTTCTTTCCCGTGCCCTATCTCTATTCATTCCCTTCTATTTTCTTTACTTACATATTATTATATTATATTTTTTTAATATTCTTCCCTTTTCCAAAAAAAAATTTAAATTCCTAGTCCCCAAATAATTCGTTCTTTAATCCTCGAAATTTTTCGGGGTGTTACAAGTTTTAGCCAAGGAGTGTTTTCGAAAACTCAATATTCATTTTTCTTTTTCTAATCAATTTTCGCCGATGAGTGTTCTGAAAACTTGATATTCATTTTTTTAATTAGTTTTCGCCGATGAGTGTTTCGTAAACTTGATATTCATTTTTCTTTATCTTAACCAGTTTTCGCCGATGAGTGTTTTAACAACGTCATATTCATTTTTCTTTATTTAATTAGTTTTCATCGATGAGTGTTTTTGAAAACTTGATATTCATTTTTCTTTTTTTAATTATTTTTCGCCGATGAGTGTTTCGAAAACTTAATATTCATTTTTCTTTTTTTAATCAGTTTTCGTCGATGAGTGTTTCGAAAACTTGATATTTATTTTTTTAATCAGTTTTCGCCGATTAGTGTTCTGAAAACTTAATATTCATTTTTCTTTTTCATAATCAGTTTTTGCCGATGAGTGTTTCGAAAACTTGATAGTAATTTTTCATTTTTTAATCACTTTTCGCCGTTGAGTGTTTCGAAAACTTAATATTCATTTTTCTTTTTTTTTTAAATAGTTTTCGCCGATGAGTGTTTCGAAAACTTGATATTCAATTTTATTTATTCAATCAGTTTTCGCCGATGAGTGTTCTGAAAACTTGATATTCATTTTTCTTTTTTTTTTAATCAGTTTTCGCCGATAGGTGTTTTGGAAAATTGATATTTATTTTTCTTTTTTGAATCTATTTTTGGCGATGATTGTTTTCGAAAACTTGATATTTATTTTTCTTTTTTAATAAATTTTCGCCGATGAGTGTTCTGAAAACTTGATATTCATTTTTGTTTTTTTTAATCAGTTTTCGCCGATGAATGTTTCTAAAACTTAATATTTATTTTTCTTTTTTAATCAGTTTTTGCCGATAAGTTTTTCGAAAATTGATATACATTTTTCTTTTTTTTTAATCAGTTTTCGCCGATGAGTGTTTCAAAAACTTGATATTTATTTTTCTTTTTTTAATTATTTTTCGCCGATGAGTGTTTCGAAAACTTGATAGTAATTTTTCATTTTTTAATCAGTTTTCGCCGTTGAGTGTTTCCAAAACTTAATATTCATTTTTCTTTTTTTTAAATAGTTTACGTCGATGAGTGTTTCGAAAACTTGATATTTAATTTTATTTTTTCAATCAGTTTTCGCCGATGAATGTTCTGAAAACTTGATATTCATTTTCTTTTTTTTAATCAGTTTTCGCCGATAGATGTTTTGAAAACTTGATATTTATTTTTCTTTTTTTAATCAGTTTTTGCCGATGATTGTTTTCGAAAACTTGATATTTATTTTTCTTTTTTTAATAAATTTTCGCCGATGAGTGTTCTGAAAACTTGATATTCATTTTTTTTAATCAGTTTTCGCCGATGACTGTTTCTAAAACTAAATATTTATTTTTCTTTTTTTTAATCAGTTTTTGCCGATGAGTTTTTCGAAAACTAGATATTCATTTTTTCTTTTTTTTCGAAAACTTGATATTCATTTTTCTTTTTTAATTAGTTTTTGCTGATGAGTGTTTCGAATACTTGATATTTAATTTTCTTTTTTTAATCAGTTTTCGCCAATGAGTGTTTCGAAAACTTGATAGTAATTTTTCATTTTTTAATCATTTTTCACCGTTGAATGTTTCGAAAACATAATATTCATTTTTCTTGTTTTTAAATAGTTTTCGCCGATGAGTGTTTCGAAAACTTGTTATTTATTTTTATTTTTTTAATCCGTTTTCGCCGATGAGTGTTCTGAAAACTTGATATTCATTTTTCCTTTTCTTAATCAGTTTTAGCCGATGAGTGTTTCGAAAACTTGATATTCATTTTTCTTTATTTAATTAGTTTTTATCGATGAGTGTTTCGAAAACTTGATATTCATTTTTCTTTTTCTTAATCAGTTTTCGACGATTAGTGTTTCAAAAACGTGATATTCATTTTTCTTTTTTAGGTAAGTTTTCGCTAATGAGTGTTTCGAAAACATGATATTTATTTTTCTTTTTTTTAATCAGTTTTTGCCGATGAGTGTTTCAAAAACTTGAAATTTATTTTTCATTTTTTTAATCAGTTTTCGCCGATGAGTGTTTCGAAAACTTTATAGTCATTTTTATTTTTTTAATCAATTTTCGTCGATTAGTGTTTTGAAAACTGGATATTCATTTTGCTTGTTTTAGTAAGTTTTCGCTGATGAGTGTTTCGAAAACTTGATATTCATTTTTCTTTTTTTTAATTATTTTTGCCGATAAGTGTTTCGAAAACTTAGTATTCATTTTTCTTTTTTTAATCAGTTTTCGCCGATGAGTGTTTTCGAAAACTTGATAATTATTTTTCTTTTTTTAATAAGTTTTCGTCGATGAGTGTTCTGAAAATTTGAAATTCATTTTCTTTTTTTTTTTTAATCAGGTTTCGCCAATGAATGTTTTGAAAAGTTGATATTCATTTTTCTTTTTTATTCAGTTTTCGCCGATAAGTGTTTTAAAATTTTAATATTTCTTTTTCTTTTTTTAATCAGTTTTCGCCAATAAGTGTTTCGAAAACTTAATAATAATTTTTCATTTTTTTAATCAGTTTACGCCGTTGAGTGTTTCGAAAACGTAATATTCATTTTTCTTTTTTTTAAATAGTTTTCGCCGATGACTGTTTCGAAAACTTGATATTTGTTTTTCTTTTATTAATAAGTTTTCGCCGATGTGTGTTCTGAAAACTTGATTTTCATTTTTTTTTAATCAGTTTTCGCCGATAAGTGTTTTGAAAACGTAATATTCATTTTTCTTTTTTTTAAAATAGTTTTCGACGATGAGTGTTTCGAAAACTTGATTTTCATTTATATTTTTTTAATCAGTTTTGGTCGATTAGTGTTTCGAAAACTGAATATTCATTTTTCTTGTTTTAGTAAGTTTTCGCTGATGAGTGTTTCGAAAACTTGATATTCTTTTTTCTTTTTTTAATCAATTTTTGCCGATGAGTGTTTCGAAAACTTAATATTTATTTTTCTTTTTTTAACCTGTTTTTGCCGATGAGTGTTTTTGAAAACTTGATATTCATTTTTCTTTTTTAATCATTTTTCGCCGATGAGCATTTCGAAAACTTAATATTCATTTTTCTTTTTTTAATCAGTTTTCGTCGATAACTGTTTCAAAAACTTGATAGTAATTTTTCAATTTTTAATCAGTTTTCACCGTTGAGTGTTTCGAAAACTTAATATTTATTTTTCTTTTTTTAAATAGTTTTCGCCGATGAGTGTTTCGATTCGAAAACTTGATATTCAATTTTATTTTTTTAATCAGTGTTCGCCGATTAGTGTTCTGAAAACTTGATCTTCATTTTTCTTCTTCTTAACCAATTTTCGTCGATGAGTGTTTCGAAAACTTGATATTTATTTTTCTTTATTTAATTTGTTTTCATCGATGAGTGTTTCGAAAACTTGATGTTCATTTTTCTTTTTTTAATTAGTTTTTACCGATGAGTGTTTTGAAAACTTAATATTCATTTCTCTTTATTTAATTAATTTTCATCGATGAGTGTTTTCGAAAACTTGATATTCATTTTTCGTCGATGAGTGTTTCAAAAACTTAATATTCATTTTTCTTTTTTTAGTAAGTTTTTGCTAATGAGTGTTTTGAAAACTTGATATACATTTTTCTATTTTTTTAATAAGTTTTCGCCGATGAGTGTTTCAAAAACTTGATTTTTATTTATTTTTAAATCAGTTTTCGCCGATGAGTGTTTCGAAAACTTGACAGTAAATTTTCATTTTTTAATCAGTTTTCGAAAACTTAATATTTATTTTTCTTTTTTTTAATCAGTTTTTGCCGATGAGTTTTTCGAAAACTTAATATTCATTTTTCTTTTTTTTAATAAGTTTTCGCTAATGAGTGTTTCGAAAACTTGATATTTATTTTTCTTTTTTTATTAGTTTTTGCCGATGAGTGTTTCGAAAACTTGATATTCATTTTTCTTTTTTTAATTAATTTTCATCGATGAGTGTTTCGAAAACTTAATATTCATTTTTCATTTTTTAATCAGTTTTCGCCGATGAGTATTTTCTAAAACTCGATAATTATTTTTCTTTTTTTAATTAGTTTTCGTCGATGTGTGTTCTGAAAACTTGATATTCTTTTTTCTTTTTTTTAATCAGGTTTCGCCGATGAGTGTTTTGAAAACTTGATATTCATTTTTCTTTTTCTAAATCAGTTTTCGCCGATAAGTGTTTCAAAAACTTAATATTTATTTTTCTTTTTTTAATCAATTTTCGCCGATAAGTGTTTCGAAAACTTGATAGTAATTTTCATTTTTTAATCAGTTTTCGCCGATGAGTGTTTTGAAAACGTGATATTCATTTTTCTTTATTTAATTAGTTTTCATCGATTACTGTTTCGAAAACGTAATATTCATTTTTCTTTTCTTTTTTAAATAGTTTTCCCCGATGAGTGTTTCGAAAACATGATATTCATTTTTCTTTTTTTTAATCAATTTTCGCCGATGAGTGTTCTGAAAACTTGATATTCATATTTCTTTTTTTTAATCAGTTTTCGCCGATGAGTGTTTCGAAAACTTGATATTCTTTTTTCTTTTTTTAAATAGTTTTTCCCGATGAGTGTTTCGAAAACTTGATATTTATTTTCCTTTTTATTAATCAGTTTTCGCCGATGAGTGTTTCAAAAACGTGGTATTTATTTATTTTTATTTAATTAGTTTTCACCGATGAGTGTTTCGAAAGCTTGATATGCATTTTTCTTTTTCTAAATAAGTTGTCACGACCCCGTACCGGGCGTCCGTGACCGGCACGGGAGGTAGGATTTCTCCTATCCCGTAAGCCTCTAATCCCTGATTTACATTTTTATATATGCATAACTACCCATTTCTAATACAAACAATATATGTTAAATATGGCCACCCCTATCCGGTGACCTAAGTAGCACGCAATCCACGGCTCGCTCAACGCCGCTTCAGTCGATACATATACACATAATCAATCACACATACATATAGTATACATATTGATCACACGCCTCAAGGCAGGTGATCTATCCTATTCACATGCGGAGTACCTGTATGCAATCAAGTATATATATTCAATCACACACCTGCATATAATTTACATATTGATCACACGCCTCAATACGTGTGACCTATCCTATTCACATGCGGAAGTCGTATTTTCACCCAATCAAGTATTTAGTCACATATACATATAAATTTACATATTGATCATACGCTCAGTGCGTGTGATCTATCCTTTTCACATACGGAAGTCACATTCATATAAATATATACACACATGATATTCAGCATATCATAACCTATGATCCCAACAACCAGACCAATCTTTAACCTGTATGAAGCCGACAATTCTAGAGTGTGACATATACATATATGCATATAGCAACTGTACAAAACAATGTTATACCAAATAAATCATATACATATATATCCTGTCCAAATACATATAACAGTACTACCCACGCGAACAATGTGTGCGGTCTCTAAGTCTGTCCGCCTCCCTGAGATGAAGTGGAAGCGCTCCCGATGCCTATACCACCTGTGTCTGTAACATGTAACATTGGGGTGAGTCAAACAGACTCAGTGAGAGGCTTTCCCATCCCTGGTGTAGTAGCGGGTACCACTACAACTGGGGAAGAGGAGCCAATCACAAACACATACGCATATAACAGGTTTAAATTTTCATATATTAGGTGGTCAGGCAATTAACATATATCATATTCACAATAAAGAATTTAAAGCATGGATTTACATACATTTAAATTCACACATACATCATATCATGATTTAACATATAATTCCATGTGGTCACCCGTATTCAATTAACCGTAATCATAAACTGGCCCGAAGGCAATATCTCCGTTAGGAGAGAATCTGGCCCGAAGGCAATATCTCCGTTAGGAGGGAATCTGGCCCGAAGGCAATATCTCACGTGAGCAATATGGGAACCTAGTTGATCATTCTAGGAACCCCTGGTCCCAAGACTATACTTGGAACAATAATCTAACCCCAAGACTTCACTTGGAGCATAGTCGGCGACTCATCTGACCTTGGTTTACCCAAGGCAATAGCCACAATGTGGTGAACTCATATACTCTGTATTTCTGTGGGTTGACTCAAGACAAGAGACTCAATCTACCCGGACTATCCTTGATCGACTCGGTTTCCACGTTGTACCATAAATGACCCCTATGGACCACTGCTTACTCATTTATCTCCTTCTTAGGGAACTCTAAATTCCCAAGTGATTTTCTAATTCGGAAGCTCTCGGTTTAAAACAAGTCACCTATGTTCATCTCTTTTAAGAAGTTACATACACAACCACCCTTTTCAGGTGATCAACAATGAGGTTGGTTTATAATACCACAAGACCCTCACAAATAAAGTTGACTCGATCCTACCCCCGATATCATTTAGGTCCCGAGGACCTTGTTTTCATGCAAGGCTCCTTGAGCCACCATTGCTTTTACAATTCACATACACACATATAGCACGTTCTCACATATACTGTAATTTAGGAACAACAATAGCATGTTATCTAACATGTAATTCCTACAAATAGGCAAGAAGGCAAACCATATATCCATATCCGCAGTCAATCCTATAGGGCAAGGATAGGAAAGCCCCTCACCTGGTTGGCCCCTCTGATCGGCTCTCGGTGTGCCCGAAAGTCCACTCACAGTATGGTGCCCTATACACATATACTTGAGAGATTCAGAAACTTGCAATTTCAACCACTATCGTGTACATGTAACGCTAATGCTCATGTTCTTTCTAATTAATTCCATAGACTAGTTGTTGGCTTGGAATGCCCTCAACTATTTTTCGGAACACCTAGCATGCTTCTATTCGTGTTTAGCCATTTCTTAATCACACTATTCGGAAGCCTTGAGTTGGGAATGCAAGGTTACCCAATTTCATCTCTATGTGTCCATATGAAATTCCCATTACCCAAGTCTTGAATTTATGACTCAAGAGAGTCATAAATTCTACTTGTCTAAAATTTCCATTTACCGAATTAACTTTCAATACTTTACCTACACACGTATACACATATCCGGATACGCGTAAAATTAGGAAAGTGTCTCTTTTTCCCCGAACGGGGTTCCGGGTGAGACGGGAATTACTCGTGTTTTAATCCTTCGTACATTCCAATAATTTTTAACAATTATATAATTATCATTCAACCTTTCAATGCACCCCAAATCATTCCACAACACCCTTAAACCTTTCCAATCATACTTTTCCTACACTTTTTCCAAGCCGGATAAATTCCATCAATTTGGTTCCGGTTCCTAAGCTTCCAACTCACTTCCTAGCATGCAAATACTTCAATTTAGGACCTAGAATACTCAGATTGAATCAATTGGGGTCTTTCCAAAAATCCCTAAAATTGATAAAATTGGTGTTTGAGAGTTTCGGGACTTCTCACCTCGATTCAACCGGTTAGAAGGACGATACGGAGTAGAGGAGACTCCCAACTACCTTCCCCGGTAAAGAGACGGCGTTTTCCGGCGAGAAAGCTCTCTCCCTCTTGTTTCTCTCTCTAACCCGAGCTCTCACTCTCTCTCTTCCAGCCACAACTTCGGCAACCAGCTCCGGTGGGCAGCGATTCCGGCCACTGTCCGAAATTCCGGCCACCACGCGAGCTCAGCCGTACTTAACTAATATATATATATATATATATATATATATATATATATATTACAAAAAGAAAACAAAAGTCTGATTTCTTTTCCTCTTTTCTCTTTTATTACTCTTTCTTATATAATATATATATATATATATACATATAAAAAAAATCTGATGGAATAATAATATATAAAATTAAAATACTTAAGACTAAATATGATTTGTATCTACAAAATAATAAGTAGTAGGATAGTGTGTTCTTTTTATCTCATTTTCCACTTTTGACTTAATTAATTTAATTTAATTATTGACGCTAGTTAAAATATTCTCGGGTATTACATAAGTTTTCGCCGATAAGTGTTTCGAAAACGTGATATTCCTTTTTCTTTTCTTAATCAGTTTTTGCCGATGAGTGTTTCGAAAACTTGATATTCATTTTTCTTTTTTTTAATCAGTTTTAGCCGATGAGTGTTTTCAAAAACTTGATATTTATTTTTCTTTTTTTAATCAATTTTCGCCGATGAGTGTTCTGAAAACTTGATATTCCTTTTCCTTTTTTTAATCAGTTTTCGGCGATAAGTGTTTCGAAAACTTAATATTTATTTTTCTTTTTTAATCAGTTTTTGCCGATGAGTGTTTCGAAAACTTGATATTCATTTTTCTTTTTTAATCAGTTTTTGCCGATTAGTGTTTCAAAAACTTGATATTCATTTTTCTTTTTTTAATCAGTTTTAGCCGATGAGTGTTTTCGAAAACTTGATATTTATTTTTCTTTTTTTTAATCAATTTTCGCCGATGAGTGTTCTGAAAACTTGATATTCATTTTTCTTTTTTTATCAGTTTTAGCCGATGAGTGTTTCGAAAATGTGATATTCATTTTTCTTTATTTAATTAGTTTTCATCGATTAGTGTTTCGAAAACGTAATATTCATTTTTCTTTTTCTTTTTTAAATAGTTTTCCCCGATAGGTGTTTCAAAAACATGATATTCATTTTTCTTTTTCTTAATGAGTTTTAGCCCATGAGTGTTTTGAAAACGTGATATTCATTTTTCTTTATTTAATTAGTTTTTCACCGATGAGTGTTTCGAAAACTTGATATTCATTATTTATTTTAATCAGTTTTCACCGATGAGTGTTTCAAAAACTTGATATTTATTTTCTTTTTTAATCAGTTTTCGCCGATGAGTGTTTCGAAAACTTGATATTCATTTTTATTTTCTTTAATCAGTTTTCGTAGATGAGTGTTTCAAAAATTTGATATTCATTTCTCTTTTTCTAATAAATTTTCGCCGATAAGTGTTCTGAAAATTTGATATTCATTTTTTTTAATCAGTTTTCGCCGATGAGTGTTTCGAAAACTTAATATTTATTTTTCTTTTTTTTTAATCAGTTTTTGCGGATGAGTTTTTCGAAAACTTGATATTCATTTTTCTTTTTTTAGTAAGTTTGACTAATTATTGTTTCGAAAACTTGATATTCATTTTTCTTTTTTTAATTAGTTTTTGCCGATGAGTGTTTCGAAAACTTGATATTCATTTTCCTTTTTCTTAATCAATTTTCACCGATGGGTGTTTTGAAAACTTGATATTTATTTTTCTTTATTTTATTAGTTTTCATCGATGAGTGTTTCGAAAACTTGATATTCATTTTTCTTTTTTTAATTAGTTTTTACCGATGAGTGTTTCGAAAACTTAATATTTATTTTTCTTTATTTAATTAATTTTCATCGATGAGTGTTTTCAAAAACTTGATATTCATTTTTTATTTAATTAATTTTCATTGATGAGTGTTTTTGAAGACTTGATATTCATTTTTCTTTTTTTGATCATTTTTCATCGATGAGTGTTTCGAAAACTTAATATTCATTTTTTCTTTTTTTTAGTAAGTTTTCGCTAATGAGTGTTTTGAAAACTTGATATACATTTTTCTTTTTTTAATCAGTTTTCGCCGATGAGTGTTTCAAAAACTTGATATTTATTTATTTTATAATCAGTTTTCGCCGATGAATGTTTCGAAAACTTGACAGTAATTTTTCAATTTTTAATTAGTTTTCGCCGTTGAGTGTTTCGAAAACTTAATATTCATTTTTCTTTTTTTTTTTTAATAATTTTCGCCGATGAGTGTTTCGAAAACTTGATATTCATTTTTATTTTTTTAATCAGTTTTCGCCTATGAGTGTTCTGAAAACTTGATATTCATTTTTCTTTTTTTTTAATCAGTTTTCGCCGATGGGTGTTTTGAAAACTTGATATTTATTTTTCTTTTTTTTAATCAGTTTTTGCCGATGATTGTTTTCGAAAACTTGATATTCATTTTTCTTTTTTTAATAAATTATCGCCGATGAGTGTTCTGAAAACTTGATATTCATTTTTCTTTTTTTTTAATCAGTTCTCGCTGATGAGTGTTTCAAAAACTTAATATTTATTTTTCTTTTTTTTAATCAGTTTTTGCCGATGAGTTTTTCAAAAACATGATATTCATTTTCATTTTTTAGTAAGTTTTCGCTAATGAGTGTTTCGAAAACTTGATATTCATTTTTCTCTTTTTAATTAGTTTTTGCCAATGAGTGTTTCGAAAACTTGATAGTAATTTTTCATTTTTTATTCAGTTTTCACCGTTGAATATTTCGAAAACGTAATATTCATTTTTCTTTTTTTAAATAGTTTTCGTCGATGAGTGTATCGAAAACTTGATATTCATTTTTCTTTATTTAATTAGTTTTCATCGATGAGTGTTTCGAAAACTTGATATTCATTTTTCTTTTTTTAATTAGTTTTTACCAATGAGTGTTTCGAAAACTTAATATTCATTTTTCTTTCTTTAATCAGTAGTCGCCGATAGGTGTTTTCTAAAACTTGATAATTATTTTTCTTTTTTTAATTAGTTTTCGCCGATGAGTGTTCTGAAAACTTGATATTCTTTTTTCTTTTTTTTTAATCAGGTTTCGCCGATGAGTGTTTTGAAAACTTGATATTCATTTTTTTTAATCAGCTTTAGCCGATAAGTGTTTCAAAAACTTAATATTTATTTTTCTTTTTTTAATCAGTTTTCGCCAATTTTCGAAAACTTGATTGTAATTGTTCATTTTTAATAAGTTTTCGCCGTTGAGTGTTTCGAAAACGTAATATTCATTTTTCTTTTTCTTTTTTTAAATAGTTTTCGCCAATGAGTGTTTCGAAAACTTGATATTCATTTTTCTTTTTTTAATCAGTTTTCGCCGATGAGTGTTCTGAAAACTTGATATTCATTTTTCTTTTTTTAATCAGTTTTCGCCGATAACTGTTTGGAAAACAGAATATTCATTTTTCTTTTTTTTTAAATAGTTTTCGCCGATGAGTGTTTCGAAAACTTGATATTCATTTTTCTTTATTTAATTAGTGTTGGATATATTGGGGTCTTCGGGACTAAATATCCGCCCATGTTGGAGTCCGATCGGGTCAAGTGAGGATCCGTTGGAAAGCTTGCAGAGAGACGAAGAGAACGAAATGAAAATGACTCTCATCGGAGGTCACACGAGCCCGTACTCGTGGCCCAAAGTGGGCTAGGTGGTCATGATGGAAGTGAATATTTTGTTCACATTCCAAGTCCCACATTGCTTGCGTCAATGATGGGAGCTCTCTCATCCTCCTATATATAGGAGTGACTCCACCCCTTTCTAGTTGCTCATTCCATGTGTTGGAAAGGGGGGTCCCGTTTGGGAAACCCCACTCAGTATAATTTTCTCTTTCTATAGAGTCTTCTTCCGCGCATCAGTCGTGGACAAGTGGCTCTACCTCTAGTAGGTAGAGTCCTCCATTTGGTACGGCCCTTTTCGGTGTTCGTCGATTGGAGGTCAGCCCTGGTGGAGCAGAGGTACTGGCAAGATCCAAGGTTTTAGCAATGGCGTACAGGTTAGTAGCTTCCGCAATATTTAATTTTTGCCTGGTTTATTTTTCGGTTTTTCTTTTCGGTCCCTGGGTCGGGTCGAATCATGTGGATTCGGGCCTTTCCCTACATTGGTATCAGAGCCAGGTTTATGCTAGTGCTCTGTTTTCCAGGGATTGATGAACCGAAAAGGGTTAGGAACATGTTTCGGTCTTGTATGATTTTTAATTTAAAACTTAGGAACATGACTAGGTTCCCAGTTTTAATTATATGTTTTAATTTTAATTTAAAACATGTGAAAATCATATATTGTAGGGTAGGGTCCTATGATATTTTGAATTTAAATTATGCGTTAATTTATTAATTCAATATTGATTGTTAATCCATACCCTAAAACCTAGAAACATGTTTAGGTTCCCCTTTCAAAATTAAAGACCCTAATTTGCATGCATATATATATATATATTTATTATTTAAGGTATGTGTACCCTACGAATTAGATATATATCTGTGAATGTATGCTACTGCTTTGGGGATGGGGAACGTTGACTGAAGAGTTGACTGGTTGCGGATGACGGAGCTGTCGGCCGGCCGACTTCCGGCGGTCGGCGCTGCCGCAAACCGCCACCGGCCGAAGGTGCTCTAGCAACTTCCGCCGCCACCGGCGACTGCAAGGGGTCAATGGTTGACCGTTGACTAACGTCATGAAATTTTCTGTCGCGCATAATTTCTCCGTTTTAGCTCCAATTTCGACGATTTTTGAGTCGTTTTTCTCGTTTTAGCGAGACGAATCCAAATATGGGGAGAAATTAGGGTGAATTGGAGTCTAAGGAGTGGATATGACCTTCTCTTGACTCATTCACATACACAACGAGAGAGGAGATTTAAGCGGTTTGTGATCGTTTAAATTATCTTAAGCGTTTTGCTCGAGTGGGAGCTAGGGGTAGCATGTGGCAAACCCATAACTCGATGTAAATGCTTATCCACGTGGGAATTTAAATAGTAAGTGACTATTTAAATTATTGTAAGCGTTGTAATCAAGTGGAAGTTCGAGGTCGTGCCTGTGGCGACTCGATGTCCTTTTTTGGTCGCTTACATAGTGGGAATCCAAAAGGGATTTTGAATAGTATGTGACTATTCTATGGAAATTGTTGAGTCAAGCAGGGAAAAGTGTACATATATAGGCTCTCTGTGTGATGAGGGTGGTTGACCCTACTTCTCGAATGTAGAGACTGACTATATCTACACTCGTCTTGCGTTGATTACAATTTTCAAGAGTTGTGTGTTGTGTAATAAGGAGCTGTGTAATTAGTATTAGCGTCTAGGATTGACTGATAGTATAACTACAAAACTTGTAAACGTAGATCACATTATCGAGACTGGTTTGGTGACACTATGGCCACCAAACTGAGGTAACTTACAATCAAGTTTGATGATTCCAAGATGCGCTTTGATAGTGGAGACGCATTTAAGGGAGAAATCAAACATGATTTGCGTGTATGAGTAAACTTGAAAACTCTCCACTAGCAAACAGTAAGTTCAAACTGTTGATAGATCTCTTCCCTCCTATTGGGAGTGCATGTAGGTCATTCTGACCTTCACTAATACCATCAAGTTTCTTGATGATATTAAACACCACTTAATGCTTAAAGATTGGTGGCACAAGGCTGCAAAATCTATCGAGCATGTAGCCTAAGTGGCTAAAGTTACTTAGAGCTCTAGGCTCCAAGAACAAGGACAATGGGTCCAAGAGATGTGGTGCTAGGAAGAGAAAGGGTAAGTGAAAGGTAAGTAGCCTCAGTTCAAAGGAAAAGCAAGAAAGGAAAAGAGATTTTGGCCAAGGTCAAATGTTGCTTGTGTCATTCCATAAGGCACTATGCGCAAAAATTGTTTGCAGCAATCATTTTCCTCTCACCCAAGAACATTGGTTCATGGAGTTCCGTCCTCTGCCCAATGGGAGCAGAAGTATCCTCGTGGGAACAAATAATTATTAAAGTTAAGAGGTTGGACAACTACAAAAACGAAGTTGCGTAGTGGCCACTCTTTATCTTTATAAATGTTTTGTGTTCTAGATACTGAACGGAACTCATTATTAGATGTTTTTCCGTGAGAGAACTTAAGATATAATATGATCTACATGTTTATCATGACTCCGTAGTGTTAGTTCTGATTTTATGACAATGGTTGTGTTGTGATACACTTTGAATTACATTCCCGTAATTCAACTAGTTGCTTTGCTGTGTCTTCCTATGTGGTTGATACATCTATTTGGCAAGTGCGTGTGAGACGCAATTACGTATTAGCAAAGGAGAATTTGTGAGGACAAATTCCCAATGCTAGTTTGTAAATGTTGCCTTACAGACAAAGCAACCTGTTGCTGTGTTTTCCTATGTGGTTGATACACCTATTTGGCAAGTGCGTGTGGGACGCAATTACGTATTAGCAAAGGAGAATTTGTGAGGACAAATTCCCAATGCTAGTTTGTAAATGTTGCCTTACAGACAAAGAAACCTGAGAACCATTCAGTCATGAAATCAGAAAACCCGCTTTCATCAAATTAGTCCACTCGGACATTAGTGGTCCGATAAGCGTGGGGGCAAGGCAAGTGGCCTAGTATTTTTCACAGTTACGTGATGAAATTGGAATTGTTAGACAACCAACTATTCCACAAACTCCACAGCAAAATGAGTTGCTCCTGGAGTTGGTTAAGTTGATAATGACTCAGGTGAACGTTCCCATTGGGGAGATGCTTTGCCAACAGTCACTTTCGTACTTAACCATATGCCCTCTTCAAATTATGTGAATAATTCCTGATGAGTTCTAGTTAGGTAAAAGACCTGATTAGAGTATGCTGAGACCATGAGGGTATATGGCATACTTGATCCTTCCTATGAGTATGAGAAGCTTGACCCTAGAGGCAAGTAGTGTGTCTTGGTAAGATAGCTTGATCACTCAAAAGGATACGTCTTCATTAGCGAGAATGAAGACACTCTGGTCACATAATTTGAGTCTAAGGATGTAATGACCCTCAAGACTAACTTTTCTAGAGTAAGGGAGACAGATTTTAGGATGTGCACCTTTATTGAAAGGAGACGGACCTATAACACGTTGAGAGGAGCGTATAGACGCATCTCCAGTTGTTGAGTCCAGTGGGAGTAATGCTTACGAGAAGCATATCTTCCACGAAGCACAATCAGGAGTACTATAGAAGTACTAAAGGATCAAGTAGAGCCTTAGATAGTTTAGAAGGCTCTCTCCGGCCCTACTAGTAAAAGGTGGACTAAAACTATAGAAGAAGAAAAGACGTAGTCTATAAGGACATACCAAGTATAAGACTTGGTGAATCTGCCCCGCGTCACAAGGCATTTTGAGAACAAGTGTGCTCTCGAAAGTTAAGGGAGGCAGATTGGTCAATCGACCACTACTAGGCACATTAAGCAGTGAAGAAGTACACACAACAAAAAGGTATCGACTGTGACGAAGCCTTCTCGTCTGTTGTGTGATCAAAGTTTGATTCTGGCTTTGGTCACCAGTTTAAGTCTGGGAGTACATCGATTAGGATGTCATGACCACTTTATTGTATGGAAAACTAGGTGAAGGGATCTATATGCACAAGCACATAGGTCTCATGGCAAAAGTCCAGGAGCGCAGAGTATGCTGACTCCGAGGATCTGTCAAGATCTCACATATTCATCTAGACTCGTGGTAATTGACCACTTAGTCCATTTCAAGAAAGTTGAGAGTATTTCATTACCCTCATGCTATATGTAGAAGACATCTAACTAGCTAGAAATGACACAGAGGCTGCTTTAGCCAATTAAAGATGGCTATCCTTTCATCTTTAAGATAAAGGAATTGGGTTAGGCAGTGGGAGTCAAGATTCATGGAGAATGCTCCAAGAATTGACCCACTATGTCACAAGAATCCTATGAAGAAGAGATTCTTGGTGGATTCCAATTGAGGGGACCTGAACCCGAGTGATGTGCTAGTAGCTAGAGGCAAGAGTTTGAATCTTGCTACACGTCTTTAGACTAAGTCAGAGATGGAGTCATTGGATAGTATTTTGATACATGTGGTTGGTAGCTAGAAGTACAATTAGGATTGTACTCGCTCCAACGTGCTTTTTGTAGTTGGCTTTGTGAGCCGTTATCAGTCAAACCTTGGTCAGACACACTGTTTAGAGTGTTCTGTGGTACTTGAAGGGCGATGCTGAAAATCGATTGTTTTCATCATATTGATGACCTGCAAATGGCGGGCCACACATTGATGTCGATTGGATAAGAGACTTGGATGAGAGGACATCCACGTCTTGGTATGCTTTGCTAAGCATTGGAACCATCTTGCAGAGAAGCAAGTAAGGATTATGCATTTCTCTATCCACTAGGGATATGGAGTTCATTGCATGATCATCAGCAGTACAGGGCAGTTTGGGTTGGAAGATCTAAAGTCACTTATAGATCGCAGAAAGAGTTGTTGACCTAGTGACATTGATCTCATCAAGTCAAACAGCTATGGTTTACACCAAAGAAAGCGTAAGTACCACAAGAGAACGCAACACAATGTTGTATGAGACATCGTTACACAGTAGTTAACTACCCTGTTGTGTCAGTCTAAGCATCAAGTGACCGGATAGAGGGTCCTCACAGTATGACCTGTGATAGAGCATTGGCTCTATACCCTCACAGACCCGCATTGGTGGGTTGGCTGCATAGAGATACAAGTCGTAAAACTAGTGTTTTTAGATACACAGGATTGCTTAGAACCAGGGTGATTTAACATAGTTTATGTCACGAGGACAGACTTTGTGAGATCTCTATTCTTGATCATAAGTAAAGTATGATGCTTAGGCATACCTTTATTTTGTGTGGATCAAGAAATAGAAGTACTTATTACACAATATATAAAGTATGTCATACAGGCTTGGGAGGTTGGCTCTCTCACACGAGCAACCGCCTTGGACACGCAAGTGGTGTGGGCCAAGATGAGACTTGGGTGTTTTTTCCTTGAACACCAAAATAGGATATAGTGTGAATATCCAGAGGCAGCTAAAAAGCGCCGAGTGTTGGACAGGAAAACGCCATTGAGAATTGATAAGTCGCCCTAGTAAGTGTACTAGGATGAGATCCGCTAAGATGATGAGGTCTTATGATCGAATTATGAATTCCCGCTATTCATAATGCCTGTAGCCAGACGTGAGTGCTCCACTTGGCGCTGTGTAAAGCGAGCGAAGTGTGGTAGCAAACTCAGGTCAGATTCTAAGTGAGTCTGAACTAAGGTCTGTGTGGCGTAAGTGATTGAGGATCAAAATCGACATACGTTCGAGAACACCACAACGTGCGTTTCATACCGCATGTACTTTAAGAACCGCAAGGGAAGCATGTGAAAGAATCCCTGCTTCAATGCTTTGTGAGTCCCTGAAAGGATGCATCAATCCTTTCAAAGGGTACCATTATGCACTTTGACTCTGTCATGAAGAGATGAGGTAGTGCATGCTACTTTGATACCTTTCCAAGAGGCTATGGAAAAATACGACCCGATGGAAGACTGTCAGGAAAGCAGCTATCTTTGATTGAACTGATAAGAGGTCGAAAGGAAGATTGTGTTGACATATGCATGTGTGATAGTATCCTGAGGTCGACCCATTATGTGATCCCTTTGAGGTTCTCATGGATGTGGATGTCTATCGCAACTGAGTGTGGCTGAAGTCCTAGTCTTATTGTAGACTTAGAAGGATTGGACTAGCCATGTATATCAACACGTCTAGGGAACCCATGGCAATATTTTTAGGTGAGACATGTGGTCACATCATCAGACACTTGGGTTGTAGCATCACTTTTAGCTGGGCCCTAACAGGCTTCTAGTATAAGGCTCCCACATATCATGCCAAGCGGTCACGACTGACACGGAGTATGAAAGAAGACGACGAGAGAAAGAGAAATAGAGAAGTCCTTTGCGATAAGGATAGTCATGGACCTCCCACCATGTGCAAGTGGGAGTATGTTGGATATATTGGGGTCTCCGGGACTAAATATCCGCCCATGTTGGAGTCTGATCGGGTCAAGTGAGGATCCGTTGGAAAGCTTGCAGAGAGACGAAGAGAACGAAACGAAAATGACTCTCATCGGAGGTCACACGAGCCCGTACTCGTGGCCCAAAGTGGGTTAGGTGATCATGATGGAAGTGAATATTTTGTTCACATTCCAAGTCCCACATTGGTTGCGTCAATGATGGGAGCTCTCTCATCCTCCTATATATAGGAGTGACTCCACCCCTTTCTAGTTGCTTATTCCATGTGTTGGAAAGGGGGGTCCCGTTTGGGAAACCCCACTCAGTATAATTTTCTCTTTCTATAGAGTCTTCTTCCGCGCATCAGTCGTGGACATGTGGCTCTACCTCTAGTAGGTAGAGTCCACCGTTTGGTGTGGCCTTTTCGGTGTTTGTCGATTGGAGGTCAGCCCTGGTGGAGCAGAGGTACTGGCAAGATCCAAGGTTTTAGCAATGGCGTACAGGTTAGTAGCTTCCGCAATATTTAATTTTTGCATGGTTTATTTTTCAGTTTTTCTTTTCGGTCCCTGGATCAGGTCGGATCATGTGGATCCGAGCCTTTCCCTACAATTAGTTTTCATCGATTAGTGTTTCGAAAATGTAATATTCATTTTTCTTTTTTTTTTAAAATAGTTTTCCCCAATGAGTGTTTCGAAAACATGATATTCATTTTTCTTTTTCTTAATCAGTTTTAGCCGATGAGTGTTTTGAAGACGTGATATTCATTTTTCTTTTTTAATCAATTTTCGCCGATGAGTGTTCTGAAAAGTTTATATTCATTTTTCATTTTTTTTCACCAGTTTTCGCCGATGAGTGTTTCAAAAACTTGATATTCATTTTTCTTTTTCTTAATAAGTTTTCTAAGATAAATGTTTTGAAAACGTAATATTCATTTTTCTTTTTTTTTTAAATAGTTTTCGCCGATGAGTGTTTCGAAAACTTGACATTCATTTTTCTTTTTTCTTTTTTTAAATAGTTTTTCCCGATGAGTGTTTCAAAAACTTGATATTCATTTTCCTTTTTCTTAATTAGTTTTCGCCGATGAGTGTTTCGAAAACGTGGTATTCATGTTTCTTTATTTAATTAGTTTTCACCGATGAGTGTTTCGAAAACTTGATATTCATTTTTCTTTTTCTAAATCAGTTTTTGCCGAAAAGTCTTTGGAAAACGTGATATTCTTTTTTCTTTTTTTTAATCTGTTTTTGCCGATGAGTGTTTCGAAAACTTGATATTTTTTTTCTCTTTTTTTTATCAGTTTTAGCCGATGAGTGTTTTCGAAAACTTGATATTTATTTTTCTTTTTTTAATCAATTTTCGCCAATGAGTGTTCTGAAAACTTGATATTCATTTTTCTTTTTTTTAATCAGTTTTCACCGAAGAGTGTTTCGAAACTTAATATTTATTTTTCTTTTTTTGATCAGTTATTGCCGATGAGTGTTTCGAAAACTTGATATTCATTTTTCTTTTTTTATTCAGTTTTTGCCGATGAGTGTTTCGAAAACTTGATATTCATTTTCTTTTTTTAATCAGTTTTAGCTGATGAGTGTTTTCGAAAACTTGATATTTATTTTTCTTTTTTTAATCAATTTTCGCCAATGAGTGTTCTAAAAACTTGATATTTATTTTTCTTTTTTTTAATCAGTTTTAGCCGATGAGTGTTTCGAAAACTTGATATTCATTTTTCTTTTTCTTAATCAGTTTTCGCCGATGAGTGTTTCGAAAACGTGATATTCTTTTTTCTTTATTTAATTAGTTTTCATCGACTGGTGTTTCGAAAACGTAATATTCATTTTTCTTTTTTTTTAAAAATAATTTTCCCCGATGAGTGTTTCAAAAACATGATATTCATTTTTCTTTTTCTTAATAAGTTTTAGCCCATGAGTGTTCTGAAAACGTGATATTCATTTTTCTTTATTTAATTAGTTTTTCACCGCTGAGTGTTTCAAAAACTTGATATTCATTTTTCTTTTTTTAATCAGTTTTCACCGATTAGTGTTTCAAAAAATTGATATTTATTTTCTTTTTTTTTATCAGTTTTCGCCGATTAGTGTATCGAAAACTTGATATTCATTTTTAGTTTCTTTAATCAGTTTTCGTAGATGAGTGTTTCAAAAACTTGATATTCATTTTTCTTTTTCTAATCAGTTTTTGCCGATGAGTGTTTCGAAAACTTGATATTCATTTTTCTTTTTTTAATTAGTTTTAGCCGATGAGTGTTTTCGAAAACTTGATATTTATTTTTCTTTTTTTAATCAATTTTCGCCGATGAGTGTTCTGAAAACTTGATATTCGTTTTTCTTTTTTTTAATAAGTTTTAGCCGATGAGTGTTTCGAAAACTTGATATTCATTTTTCTTTTTCTTAATCAGTTTTCGCCCATGAGTGTTTCGAAAACGTGATATTCATTTTTTTTTGTTTAATTAGTTTTCATCGATTAGTGTTTTGAAAACGTAATATTCATTTTTTCTTTTTTTTCTTTTTTAAAAAGTTTTCCTCGATGAGTGTTTCGAAAACATGATATTCATTTTTCTTTTTCTTAATAAGTTTTAGCCGATGAATGTTTTGAAAACGTGATATTCATTTTTCTTTATTTAATTAGTTTATCACCGATGAGTGTTTCGAAAACTTGATATTCATTTTTCTTTTATTAATCAGTTTTCACCGATGAGTGTTTAAAAAACTTGATATTTATTTTCTTTTTTTAATCAGTTTTCGCCGATTAGTGTTTCGAAAACTTGATATTCATTTTTACTTTCTTTAATCAGTTTTCGTAGATAAGTGTTTCGAAAACTTGATATTCATTTTTCTTTTTTTTAATCAGTTTTAGCCGATGAGTATTTTCCAAAACATGATATTCATTTTTCTTTTTTTAATCAATTTTCGTCGATGAGTGTTCTGAAAACTTGATATTCTTTTTTTCTTTTTTTAAATCAATTTTCGCCGATGAGTGTTTCGAAAATTAATATTTATTTTTCTTTTTTTAATCAGTTTTTGTCGATAAGTGTTTTCGAAAACTTGATATTCATTTTTCTTTTTTTCAATCAGTTTTCGCCAATGAGTGTTTCGAAAACTTAATATTTATTTTTCTTTTTTTTAATCAGTTTTTGCGGATGAGTTTTTCGAAAACTTGATATTCATATTTCTCTTTTAAGTAAGTTTTGGCTAATGATTGTTTCGAAAACTTTATATTCATTTTTCCTTTTTTAATTAGTTTTTGCTGATGAGTGTTTCGAAAACTTGATATTCATTTTCCTTTTTTAATAAGTTTTCGCCGATCAGTGTTTCGAAAACTTTATATTCATTTTTATTTTTTTAATCAGTTTTTAGTCGATTAGTGTTTCGAAAACTGGATATTCATTTTTCTTTTTTTAGTAAGTTTTCGTTGATTAGTGTTTCAAAAACTTAATATTCATTTTTCTTTTTTTAATCAGTTTTTGCCGATTAGTGTTTCGAAAAATTGATATTCATTTTTCTTTTTTTAATCAGTTTTAGCCGATGAGTGTTTTCGAAAACTTGATATTCATTTTACTTTTTTTAATCAATTTTTGCCGATGAGTGTTCTGAAAACTTGATATTAATTTTTCGTTTTTTAATCAGTTTTCGCCGATGAGTGTTTCGAAAACTTGATATTCATTTTTCTTTTTTTAATTAGTTTTAGCCGATTAGTGTATCGAAAACTTGATATTCATTTTTCTTTTTTAATCAGTTTTAGCCGAGGAGTGTTTTCGAAAACTTGATATTAATTTTTTTAATCAATTTTCGCCGATAAGTGTTCTGAAAACTTGATATTCATTTTTCTTTTTTTTAATCAGTTTTTACCGATAAGTGTTTCGAAAACTTGATATTCATTTTTCTTTTTCTTAATCAGTTTTCGCCGATTAGTGTTTCAAAAACGTGAAATTCATTTTTCTTTATTTAATTAGTTTTCATCGATGAGTGTTTTCGAAAACTTGATATTCATTTTTCTTTTTTTAATCATTTTTCGCTGATGAGTGTTTTGAAAACTTAATATTCATTTTTCTTTTTTTTAATCAGTTTTCGTCGATGAGTGTTTCGAAAACCTGATATTCATTTTTCTTTTTTTAGTAAGTTGTCGCTAATGAGTGTTTTGAAAACTTGATATATATTTTTCTTTTTTTTAATCAGTTTTCGCCGATGAGTGTGTAATACCCGGAAATTTTTTTCGAAATTTAAAATGAAATGAAAGGGAAAGAAAAGAAGTAGAAAATAATTTTTGGACTTAATTCCGGACCGAAGGAATTGGAAACCTGAATTAAGTAGGGAAAAGGGATAAAATTGAATTTATTTTTTCAGCCTTACTTATTTAATATTATTATTTTTATATATTAGAAAAGAAAATAAAATAAAAATTTAATTGGAAGGAGGAGAGATTAAATTGGTGATATTTTTAGCTTTTTTTTATATTATTATTATTAGTATTATTATTTAGTTATTTTATTAATTAATTATTGATTATTTTAGTTTATTTTAATTATTATAGTTATATAATTATTTAATTGTTTTATTTTAAGGGTGGGAGCTGTGGGTTAGAAAAGGAATAAGAAAGAAAAGAATTAGAGAAAGAGTAAGAAAGGATAGAGAGAGAAAGAGTCGAGAAAGAAAGAGAGAGATAGGAGACGAGAAGAAGAAGAAGGGGAAGGAGGGGGATCTTGCCGGAAAAGTGGCCGGAGGGAGCTAGCCGAAGCCGAAAAAAGTCACCGGAGCTCGGGTACGACGTCTCCCACACCTTCCACCGATCGAATCAAAGGTTGGTAACCCCAATTTCATTCGAAACCTTCAATTTCTCCATTTTTAGGGATTTCTTCGATTCACCTTCGATTGAATTGTTTCGAGGGTAGATTGAGACCTAGAAAGTGTTCTTGAACACTTAGTTGGGGTAGGAATCGAGACTATATCCTCGGTTTTGACCGGATTCGAATTTGGAAGGATTTGGGGTTGAAATTATAATTAACTCTAAATTGGAGAAATTATTGTTAGGTTAGGAATTGAGCTTGGGTTTGAGTAAATAGGTTTGGATAGGTATTATTGAAATTATATTATTGAAATATTAGCTGAATAAGACCCGTGAAGAGCTGGCCCGAGGTTACTATGGTTTGTACCTTGACGTTAACGTGCCGGGTCCTGCTCAGATTGCCCAAATACACTTTAAGGGTGACGTTGAGGGCTTCAAACCTCTTCTTTTCAATCTTAAACACCCTAGAATAATTCTAAGTATGCTATCAATGATCAAGAATTATTTTAGGTACTTTCTTGTTTCTCAAGGATGGAAACTTGTGGAACAATAAAGTCCAAAATTTAAAATGGCAATTTAATTCCTTCGTAATTATTAGGAAACCTTAAGTAGGATAATTTAGAAGCATATCGAGGTTTAGTAACTCAAATCCAAGGCTCTAAAAATTCATTAAAGGTGAGCGATAATTATACGAAACCAAGTATGTAGCACTTGAGACTCTCATGGAAGAGAGGGAAGACGGATAAGACCAAGAATTCGGTTCTTGGCGACGTCTAGATGCATTTTTAGGTACGAGCATGTCATATGCATATGAATTACATATAGTTTGAGATGTTAACCACATGAATGCATTCGTTAGGAAACCACGACTCGTCTGGATCCAGGACTAGCACAGGGAAGCCGTCCAGGTGAGGGGTTTCCCATCCTTGCCCTACAGGGTTGATTGAGGATGTGGATATGTGGTTTGCCTACTTGCCTATTTGTAAGAATTATTTAGTGGTTAACATGCTATTGTTGTTCCTAAACTGTTATATATGAAAGTATTTGTATATGTGTGTTTGACTACAGGTAAAGAGGTACTGGAGGGTATCCATGTGATGACATGAGATACACCAAATAGTACAAGCAAGGGGGTAAGTTGTTGATTGAGTCCAAGGTTTGGTTTACCCTATTAATTAGAAAATCATTAAAGAAATCGTATAGAAGTTGTTAGTAAACGTCGACGTTTTATGGTAATTGAACTTAGGAACGACCTTAGAGGTAGGTTTTGATCTAATTAAGGGTTCGGGTATTAAATGAGGATTAATACGATCTCTTAATTGATTAGTGAGTCGTAGGGATGTTCACACTACCTAGGTAAAGTCAGTTTAGGATAGAAATGGGTAGATAGAGTCAGGATCCCAGCTGAAAGCTTGGGAAGAGAAACAAGTTAAAGTATTTGCCCGTTGAGGCCATTGCCCTAGCCTAGCACTAGGGTCAGTAAAAGACTAAAAGATTTGCTCGTTGAGGCCATTGCCCTAGCCTGGTACAAGGGTCAGTAAAAGACTAAAAGATTTGTCCGTTGAGGCCATTGCCCTAGCCTGGCACTAGGGTCAGTTAAAGGTTTAAAAGAAATTGTCCGTTGAGGCCATTGCCCTAGCCTGGTACTAGGGTCAGTTATGTGATTTACAGTTTCCAAATGATATGTTAAAAGTGTTTACTTGTTTATGAAAAGCATGATAGAGGAGCATGATCCGTAGGTTTATCCATGATTTTATGTTATATTAATATTGCCTGACCATAATATAACATTTGATAAACTGTATTTTCATGCGCATGTGATTGTGGGTGTTTCCCTTTCCCTAGCTGTAGTGGTACCCGCCGCTACGCCGAGGATGGGAAGCTTCTCACTGAGTCTATTTGACTCACTCCTTCTACTTCAATTTTTCAGATACAGGGATATGGCAGGCATCAACGTCCAGATAGTGATACGGACATCAGACCATCCTTATGCTCTTGTTCGTGTGGGTGGATTCCTTTGGTTCTTTTGATTTCCCTTGTTGTACATATTTTAAAGTTGTAAGAGTTGTATATATATATATATATATATATATATATATATATATAGCTTTTGATATGTACCTACTCTAGAATTGTCGGCTTCACATGTACTTAAAGACAGGGTCCAGTTGGGGGTAAACTAGAATATATGTTTGAGTATATAAACTTCTGCATGTGAATAGGATAGATCGTACGCATTGAGGCGTACAGTCAATATGATATGGATATATATTATGTGTGCTTGCTGCATGTGAATAAGATAGATCGTACGTATTGAGACGTACGGTCAATATAATATTAATATTTACATTATGAGTGTTGATAAATATCTCTATACACTGGATTGAGCTGAAGCGGTATTGAGCGAACCACGGATTGCAGGTTAATTAGGCCACCAGTGAGGCGTGGCCACTAGTATGATATATATATATATATATATATATATATTGATTGTATAGCAGGGTAGTTATAGTCATGTTTACAAGATAAGGCTTACGGGTTTATAGGTAAAAATTTATTCCCGTGCCAGTCACGTACTCCCGATTTGGGGTCGTGAAAAACTTGGTATCAGAGCCTGGTTTTTCTTTAAGTCATGTGAAGCCATTGGTATAACCGGGTGTCGGTTTAAGCTTCATTGTGAAACCCGGGCACAACGTTGCATTAAACAGGCACTTGTGGGAGTACCCAGGATA
Source organism: Senna tora (assembly GCA_014851425.1). Classification (NCBI taxonomy): domain Eukaryota; kingdom Viridiplantae; phylum Streptophyta; class Magnoliopsida; order Fabales; family Fabaceae; genus Senna; species Senna tora. Next base: position 24,091,250 of record CM026270.1, on the reverse strand, counting down.
ATTTGAGTCATCCTTTCTTTCATTCCTTCTTAATCTATGATAGATTATGCAAATGCTTATCTGGTGACATTTTTGTGCAGTACAGGGATGCCACCGACTACTAGGCAGGTTAGGAGGGGCGGTAGAGTCCCTGCACGTACTGATGAGGAATCTGTTCGGGCGGAGAGAATGCCTCCCAGGGGTCGAGCTAGAGGCTGTGCTCGCAGTCGTGGTAGGACACAAGAAAGAGGAGTGCATAGGCAACAAACCCCAGAGCCACAGGTTGAGACGGGTGCTCCGTCAGTGGCGGAGATGCTGACTGTGGGATTTCAGGAGTTGAGAGCTGAAATGACCCGCCAAATTCAACAAGAAGTCTGCCGTTTAGTTGTCGGCGAGGAGGAGGAGCAAGTGATATCGGCTGAACAGGAAACTGAAATGGTTGAGGAAATATAGGAAGAACCAAGAAGGGAATGGCAACAAAGGGACGTGCCCCGGGGACCGAGGGGAGTTCCGAGGGAATTACCGATTACTAAATTCCTGAAGCTGAATCCGCCTACCTTTTGCAGAACTGAAACCAAGGAGGACCCTCAACATTTCCTCCGTGATATAATCAGAATTGGGCAGTTCCTGAGGTGTCCAGGAGGAGAGATGGTGGAACTTGCCTCATTTCAGTTAAGAGGCGCTGCACGAGTTTGGTTTGAGTCAGTACAGAAGAGATATGCAAGGAGAGATGCTCCTATGACCTGGGAAGATTTTCAGACGAAATTCCTCGGTCGGTTTCTATCTGAAGGAACGAGGTATGCCAAGCATGAACAATTTGGGGACTTGTGGATGACGCCGAATATGTCAGTGACTAAGTTTGAGCTGCAGTTCACGGAGCTAGCTCAATATGCTCCTGAATTGGTTCCCGATGAGAGGGAGTTGATCAAGAGGTTTATCCACAGGTTGGTAGAGCCATTGTTCGTAGTTTTACTACCGCAATGTGGTCAGTTTTAAACTCTAGCACAGGCTGCTGATTGTGCTAGGGTAATTGAAAATAGAAAGAAATTTGGGACGTAGGCAAATCCCAAGAATAAGTTACTGATAGAAAATGATGGACAGGGGTGGAAGAAGAAGCAAAGGACAACAGGTGGTTCTAGTGCAATTCCAAATTATGCAGGGCAAGTTGGTGGGCAGTCTGCCATTACCACCACAAGTTCTGGGAGGAGTAACACACAAGGTGGGCAGAGGTTCCAAGGCAGTAGTCAGGGCGGTAACCAGAAACCGCAGTGTGGAACATGTGCGAGATTCCATTTTGGAGAGTGTAGAGTCACAAAGGCAGGTTGTTACAACTGTGGTCAGTTCGGGCATATGGCTAAGGAATGTCCACAGAGGAAGAGTAATACGAGTGTCAAGAGCAATCCTACTCTGGGTAGTACTCCAATTGCAGCCCCACCAGTTAGAATTGTACCACCCCAATTCAACACTTCAGGAGCGAGCAAAGGTAGAGGAGCAGGAGGTATAGGACCAGGTGCACCAGGGGGAGGACAGGCATGGGTGTTTGCTTTGTCTCGACAGGATGCACATGCCTCAAATGCAGTAGTGACAGGTATACTTTTAGTATGCTCTCTCCAGGCTCTTGTATTATTTGATTCTGGTTCAACACATTCCTACATCTCACATGCATTTGCACGGAAAGTTGAGAAAAGCCCAACTAGGTTGAAGGGGACGGAAATGGTCTCTACTCCGATGGGTGAGTCAGTACAAGTAAAGTACGTCTATGAATCGTGTGTGGTTGTGGTCGAGGGTCATGAAATAGTTGTGGACCTACGACTACTCTATATGGTGGACTTGGATGTCATTTTAGGTATGGATTGGTTGGCATCTTGCCATGCAGTAGTTCACTGCAGGGCGAAGTGTTTGAAATTCAACATGCCGGATGAAGAGCCATTTGTGGTGCAGGGTGATGGTGCTACACCATATCCGAGTCTAATTTCAGCAATGAAAGCTTCCAAGCTACTGGAGAAAGGGTGTAAAGGATATCTGGCTTTTGTGAGGGATACTACGAAAGAAGTACTTCCTGCGAATCAGGTACCGGTGGTTCAAGAATTTCTTGATGTATTTCCTGACGATTTTCCTGGTTTGCCGCCTGATCGAGAGATTGAATTTGAGATCGAGTTTTTACCAGGTACTCAACCGATTTCCACACCACCCTATAGAATGGCCCCGAAGGAGTTGAAGGAGCTACACACGCAGTTACAGGATTTTACTTGATAAGGGTTTCATCAGACCCAGTTTTTCACCTTGGGGTGCACCGGTTCTATTCATGAAGAAGAAGGATGGAACTTTAAGATTGTGTATCGATTACCGAAAGTTGAATAAGGTAACGGTCCGTAATCAATATCCACTTCCAAGAATCGATGATCTGTTCAATCAGTTGCAGGGTGCTAAGAGGTTTTCAAAGATCGATCTGCGATCAGGGTATCATCAGCTGAAGATTAGAAAAGAAGATGTGCCCAAGACTGCTTTTCGAACCCGATACGACCATTATGAGTTTCTAGTCATGTTGTTCGGGCTAACTAATGCACCAGCAGCTTTTATGGATATGATGAATCGGGTTTTCAAGCCATTTCTAGACTGGTTTGTCATTGTATTTATTGATGACATTCTAGTCTATTCCAAGAATGCTGAGGAGCATGCAGAGCATATGAGACTAGCATTACAGAAGCTAAGGGAAGAGAAATTGTATGCTAAGTTTTCAAAATGTGAGTTTTGGCTTGATAAAGTTGAATTTCTCAGTCACGTGGTATCTTCAGAGGGAATCCATGTTGACCCGAGTAAAGTAGAAGCAGTGAAGAATTGGTCCCAACCTACCTCAGTCACGGAGATTCGCAATTTTCTAGGTTTGGCTGGATACTATAGAAGGTTTGTGCAGGACTTTTCGAAGGTTGCTGCACCTCTTACAAAGTTAACTCAAAAAGGGGTAAAGTTTGTATGGGATGACAAGTGTGAAGAGAGTTTTCAGAAGCTGAAGGAAAGTCTTACCATAGCACCAGTGTTGGTCTTCCTGAGGGCACCAGAGGGTATGTGGTTTACTGTGATGCCTCACGAGTTGGGTTAGGGTGTGTTCTTATGCAGCATGGCAAGGTGATTGCTTATGCGTCTAGGAAACTTCGGAAGTACGAAAAGAACTACCCAACTCACGATCTTGAAATGGCAGCAGTGGTATTTGCCTTGAAGATTTGGAGGCATTACTTTTATGGTGAAACATGTGAGGTATATACAGACCACAAGAGCCTTAAGTACATTTTCGAGCAGAAAGATCTAAATCTGAGACAACGCAGGTGGATGGAATTTTTGAAAGACTATGAATACACGATCTTGTACCACCCTGGTAAGGCGAATGTGGTAGTAGACGCTCTGAGCCGAAAGTCAATGGGTAGCTTAGCCTATATCAGTGAAGTACGAAGGCCGTTAATTCGGGAAATACATGAGCTGGAACAGTCTGGAACTCAGTTTGAAATTGGAGACTCCGACTTGTTTCTAGCCCATGTCCAAGCCAAGTCAGCTCTAGTCGAAGAGGTTAAATCCAAACAAGATCAAGACGCCGACCTCAAACATATCAGAGATACAGTGGTTAAGGGGGAGGGACGACTATGTATACCTATGGTGGATGGTTTGAAAGAAAGAATCCTTAATTAGGCACACAAGACAGCGTACACAATCCATCCGGGTAGTAATAAGTTGTATCAAGATCTGAGAGAATTGTGCTGGTGGAATGATATGAAGAAAGACTTGGCAGACTACGTATCTAGATGTCTAGTGTGTCAGCAAGTTAAGGTTGAACACCAAAAGCCCGCCGGAACACTTCAACAGATGGAAATTCCTAAATGGAAGTGGGAGAGAATTACTATGGACTTTGTGACAGGATTGCCGCGGTCACAGAGGGGATTCGATTCAGTTTGGGTAATCGTTGATCGGATGACCAAGTCTGCACATTTCCTGCCAGTTAAGACCACTTACGGAGTGGGTCAGTATGTCCAGTTGTACCTATCAGAGATAGTGAGGTTGCACGAAGTACCGGTGTGATTATCTCTGACAGGGGGCCACAGTTTACCTCTCGATTCTGGAGAGCATTGCAGGAGGCATTGGGGACGAGGGTTTGATCTGAGTACAGCATTTCATCCCCAGACAGACGGGCAATCTGAGAGGACCATTCAGATTTTAGAGAACATGCTTAGATCATGTGTTATGGATTTCGGCAGAGGGTGGGAGAAATACCTGTCGTTAGCGGAGTTTGCCTATAACAACAGTTACCAAGCCAGTATTCAGATGGCACCCTTCGAGGCTTTGTATGGTCGGAAGTGCAGGTCCCCGATTGGGTGGTTCGAGGTCGGAGAGGCCAAGTTGGTTGGTCCAGAACTTGTGCAGGATGCATTGGACAAGATAAAGTCCATTAGAGAAAGGCTTGCCACGACTCAGAGTAGGCAGAAGTCGTATGCCGACAACCGGACAAGAGAGTTGGAGTTTGCTGTGGGTGAGCAGGTTTTCTTAAAAATTTCACCAATGAAGGGCGTGATGAGATTTGGCAAGAAGGGCAAGCTAAGTGCAAGATACATCGGACCGTTTGAAATTCTAGAGTGCGTGGGAAATGTTGCCTACCGTCTAGAATTACCAGCGGGGTTGGAAGGAGTTCATCTGTTGTTTCACGTGTCTATGCTTCGGAAGTACCTGCCAGACCCCTCTCATGTAATCCAACCCCAGGAAGTACAACTAGCTGAGAGTCTAACTTATGAGGAGACGGCAATGGAAATCCTAGATCGCCAGTTGAAGAAGCTGAGGTCAAAGGAGATACCCTTGGTGAAAGTCCTGTGGCAAAACCATTCGGTTGAGGAAGCAACGTGGGAAGTTGAGGCGAAGATGCGCAGGAAATATCCTCACCTATTTCAAGACTAAGGTTAGTATATTAATTGAAATTCGGGGACCGAATTTCTTAAGGGGAGAAGATTGTAATACCCAAAAATTTTTTTTCGAAATTTAAAATGAAATGAAAGGGAAAGAAAACAAGTAGAAAATAATTTTTGGACTTAATTCAGGACCTAAGGAATTGGAAACCTAAATTAAGTAGGGAAAAGGGATAAAATTGAAATTTATTTTTTCAGCCTTACTTATTTAATATTATTATTTTTATATATTAGAAAATAAAAGAAAATAAAAATTTAATTGGAAGGAGGAGAGATTAAATTGGGGATATTTTCAGCTTTTTTTATATTATTATTATTGGTATTATTATCTAGTTATTTTATTAATTAATTATTGATTATTTTAGTTTATTTTAATTATTATAGTTATATAATTATTTAATTGTTTTATTTTAAGGGTGGGAGCCGTGGGTTAGAAAAGGAATAAGAAAGAAAAGAATTAGAGAAAGAGTAAGAAAGGATAGAGAGAGAGAGTCGAGAAAGAAAGAGAGAGATGGGAGACGAGAAGAAGAAGAAGGGGAAGGAGGGGGATCTAGCCGGAAAAGTGGTCGGAGGGAGCTAGCCGAAGCCGAAAAAAGTCACCGGAGCTCGGGTACGACGTCTCCCACACCTTCCACCGATCGAATCAAAGGTTGGTAACCCCAATTTCATTCGAAACCCTCAATTTCTCCATTTTTAGGGATTTCTTCGATTCACCTTCGATTGAATTGTTTCGAGGGTAGATTGAGACCTAGAAAGTGTTCTTGAACACTTAGTTGGGGTAGGAATCGAGACTATATCCTCGGTTTTGACCGGATTCGAATTTGGAAGGATTTGGGGTTGAAATTATAATTAACTCAAAATTGGAGAAATTATTGTTAGCTTAGGAATTGAGCTTGGGTTTGAGTAAATAGGTTTGGATTGGTATTATTGAAATTATATATTGAAATATTAGCTAAATAAGACCCGTGAAGAGCTGGCCCGAGGTTACTAAGGTTGTACCTTGACGTTAACGTGCCGGGTCCTTGCTCAGATTGCCCAAATACACTTTAAGGGTGACGTTGAGGGCTTCAAACCTCTTTTTTTCAATCTTAAACACCCTAGAATAATTCTAAGTATGCTATCAAGGATCAAGAATTATTTTAGGTACTTTCTTGTTTCTCAAGGATGGAAACTTGTGGAACAATAAAGTCCAAAATTTAAAATGGCAATTTAATTCCTTCGTAATTATTAGGAAACCTTAAGTAGGATAATTTAGAAGCATATCGATGTTTAGTAACTCAAATCCAAGGCTCTAAAAATTCATTAAAGGTGAGCGATAATTATACGAAACCAAGTATGTAGCACTTGAGACTCTCATGGAAGAGAGGGAAGACGGATAAGACCAAGAATTCGGTTCTTGGCAACGTCTAGATGCATTTTTAGGTACGAGCATGTCATATGCATATGAATTACATATAGTTTGAGATGTTAACCACATGAATGCATTCGTTAGGAAACCACGACTCGTCCGGAGCGGGAGTTACTCCAGGACTAGCACAGGGAAGCCGTCCTGGTGAGGGGTTTACCATCCTTGCCCTACAGGGTTGATTGAGGATGTGGATATGTCGTTTGCCTACTTGCCTATTTGTAAGAATTATTTAGTGGTTAACGTGCTATTGTTGTTCCTAAACTGTTATATATGGAAGTATTTGTATATGTGTGTTTGACTACAGGTAAAGAGGTACTGGAGGGTATCCATGTGATGACATGAGATACGCCGAACAGTACAAGCAAGGGGGTAAGTTGTTGATTGAGTCCAAGGTTTGGTTTACCCTATTAATTAGAAACTCATTAAAGAAATCGTATAGAAGTTGTTAGTAAACATTGACGTTTTATGCTAATTGAACTTAGGAACGGCCTTAGAGGTAGGTTTTGATCTAATCAAGGGTTCGGGTATTAAACGAGGATTAATACGATCTCTTAATTGATTAGTGAGTCGTAGGGATGTTCACACTACCTAGGTAAAGTCAGTTTTAGGATATAAATGGGTAGATAGAGTCAGGATCCCAGCTGAAAGCTTGGGAAGAGAAACAAGTTAAAGTATTTTCCCGTTGAGGCCATTGCCCTAGCCTGGCACTAGGGTCAGTAAAAGACTAAAAGATTTGCCCGTTGAGGCCATTGCCCTAGCCTGGTACTAGTGTCAGTAAAAGACTAAAAGATTTGCCCGTTGAGGCCATTGCCCTAGCCTGGTACTAGGGTCAGTAAAAGACTAAAAGATTTGCCCGTTGAGGCCATTGCCCTAGCCTGGCACTAGGGTCAGTTAAAGGTTTAAAAGAAATTGCATGTTGAGGCCATTGCCCTTGCCTGGTACTAGGGTCAGTTGTGTGATTTACAGTTTCCATATGATATGTTAAAAGTGTTTACTTGTTTATGAAAAGCATGATAGAGGAGCATGATCCGTAGGTTTATCCATGATTTTATGTCATATTAATATTGTTTGACCGTAATATAACATTTGATAAACTGGATTTTCAAGCGCATGTGATTGTGGGTGTTTCCCTCTCCCCAACTGTAGTGGTACCCGCCGCTACGCCGAGGATGGGAAGCTTCTCACTGAGTCTGTTTGACTCACTCCTTCTGCTTCAATGTTTCAGATACAGGGATCGTGCAGGCATCAACGTCCGGACAGTGATACGGACATCAGACCATCCTTACGCTCTTGTTCGCGTGGGTGGACTCCTTTGGTTATTTACAGCTTTTGATATGTACTTACTCTAGAATTGTCGACTTCACATGTACTTAAAGACAGGGTCCAGTTGGAGGTAAACTAGAATATATGTTTGAGTATATAAACTTCTGCATGTGAATAGGATAAATCGTACGCATTGAGGCGTACGGTCAATATGATATGGATATATATTATGTGTACTTGCTGCATGTGAATAGGATAGATCGTACGTATTGAGACGTACGGTCAATATGATATTAATATTTACATTATGAGTGCTGATAAATATATCTATACACTAGATTGAGCTGAAGCGGCATTGAGCTAACCGCGGATTGCAGGTTAATTAGGCCACCAGTGAGGCGTGGCCACTAGTATGATATATATATATATATATTGATTGTATAGCAGGGTAGTTATAGTCATGTTTTGTCACGGCCCCTACCGGGCGCCCGTCCGGCACGGGAGGTAGGATTTCTCCTATCCCGTAAGCATCTAATTCCTTATTGACATTCTTATATATGCGTAACTACCCATTTCTAATACAAACAATATAGTATTTATATGGCCATCCCTATCCGATGACCTAAGTAGCACACAATCCACGGCTCGCTCAACGCCGCTTCAGTCTATACATATACACATAATCAATCACACGTACATATAATATACATATTGATCACGCGTTTAAAGGCGGGTGATCTATCCTATTCACATGCAGAATCCCTGTGTACAGTCAAGCATATATATTCAATCACACACCTGCATAAAATATACATATTGATCACACGCCTCAATGCGTGTGACCTATCCTATTCACATGCGGAAGCCGTATTTTCACACAATTAAGTATTCAGTCACACATATATATAAGTTTACATATTGACCACACGCTCAGTGCGTGTGATCTATCCTATTCACATGCAAGAGTCACATCCATATATATGTATATACACATGATATTCATCATATCACAACCTATGTCCCCATCAACAAGACCAATCTTTAATCTGTATGAAGCTGACAGTTCTAGAGTAAGACATATACATATACGCATATAGCAACTGTACAAAACAATGCTATACCAAAAGAACCATATACATATACATCCTAACAAAATACATATATCAATACTACCCACGCGAACAATGCGTGCGGTCTCTAAGTCTGTCCGCCTCCCTGAGACGAAGTGGAAACGCTCCCGATGCCTATACCACCTGTGTCTGTAACATTTAAAATTGGGGTGAGTCAAACAGACTCAGTGAGAGGCTTTCCCATCCCTGGTGTAGTAGCGGGTACCACTACAACTGGGGAAGAGGAGCCAATCACAAACACATACGCATATAACAGATTTGAACTTCCATGTATTTAGTGGTCAGGCAATTAACTTATATCATATTCACAATAAAGAATTTAAAGCATGGATTTACATACATTTAAATTCACGCATACATCATATCATAGGTTAACATATAATTCCAAGTGGATGTCCATATTCAAATAACCGTAATCATAAACTGACTCGAAGGCATATCTCCGTTAGGAGAGAATCTGGCCCGAAGGCATATCTCCGTTAGGAGGGAATCTGGCCCGAAGGCATATCTCACGTGAGTGGTATGGGAACCTAGTTGATCATTCTAGGAACCCCTGGCCCCAAGACTTAACTTGGAACATTAGTCTGACCCCAAGACTTCACTTGGAGCATAGCCGGCGACACATCTGACCTCGGTTTACCCAAGGCAATAGCCATAAGGTGTACTCGTATACTCTGTATTTCTGTGGGTTAACTCAAGACAAGAGACTCGATCTACCCGGACCACCCGTGATAGACTCGGTTTCCACGTTGTACCATAAATGACCCCTATGGACCACTACTTGTTCATTTTACTTCTTCTTAGGCAAATTTAGATTTCCAAGTGGTTTCTAATTCGGAACCTTGGTTCAGAACAAGGTCACCTAGGTTTATTCTCTTTATGGACTTACTTACAAAACCACACCCTTCGGATACTATTTACTCGATCCTACCCCCGATATCGTATAGGTCCCGAGGACCTTCTTTCCATATAAGGCTCCTTGAGCCACCATTGCTTTTACAGTTCACATATACACATACAACACGTCATCACATATATTGCAATTTAGGAACAACAATAGCATGTTATCTAATATGTAATTCCTACAATTAGGCAAGAAGGCAAACCATATATCCATATCCGCAGTCAACCCTATAGGACAAGGATAGGAAAGCCCCTCACCTGGTTGGCACCTCGGATCGGCTCTCGGTGTGCCCGAAGGTCCACTCACAGTATGGTGCCCTATACACATATATATTTAGGAAATTTAGAACGCGTAACTAAACATCTAAAAATGCGTGTGTCGTGCTAATGCTCATGTACCCTTTAGATATTTCTAAGAACTAATTATTTAGTTCGTTACGTCGTCTTATTTGCTCTTTCGGAAAGTCCAGAATGCCCCATATTTGACTTTCACACTTTCGAGCCATTTAGAACATCTAATTGCTTAGGTTAGAGATTTCCACTTGTCTAAATTCCCCTTCATGTGTTCATATGGGTATTTAATTAATAAAAGAATTAAATTCACGGTTCAAAAGAGGCTCTAGCTTACTCATTCCACCGTCTCCCTTATTCGCCGAGTAAAAGCTTAATTATTACCTCTTTAATTATATATAAAAATATAATTGGGTATAATTGGAGCCTTGGGACTAATTTAACGGGTCTTAGGTGTCCACCACGGACTTAGACCGAGGTGTTCGACCCACCGTATAGCTCCTTACTGAACAGTGGCCTATTATTTCGCCTCTTTTCCACCGGATTGGGTTCCGGTTGAGATGGTAAATACTTGGATTTTATTCCCTTGACTATTTCCAGCATTTATAACACTTATACTACTCCAATCCAAGCCTAAACATGCACCAAACCAGAAAAATTCAATTTATAGGAATTTTCTAACTAAATTTTCCTAATTTCCATACCCGGTCAAATTCCTACGGTTTAACTTCGATTCTGAACCTCACTAAGCTTTCAATAATATCCACTAAGCTCAATTTAACCTTGAAATGCCCCGATTTGAAGAAATTGAAGAATTCCTAAAATACCCAAAATTGGAGAAATTGGGGTTTTGAGAGTTTGGGGCTTTCTTACTTGATTTCAATCGGTTAGAAAGCTTGGTGGTGATGAAAGATGAGGTCCGATCACCTCCTCCGGCACCGGCGCACGTTTTCCGGCGAAAATCCGGCCGACTCCCTTCTTCCCGTGGCTTCTCGTGCGTCTTCCTCTACTTCCTCTTTCCTTTGTTGTTGTGTGTGTGCGGCGTGAGTGTCTTTGCTGGATGGTGTGAGCTTTTAACATTGTGTATATATATATATATATATATATATATATATATATATATATATATATATATATATATATTTATATTATATGTATATTTTATTTGTACATGTTTTTATTTATTTATTTATTACATTCTCTCTTTTTTTTCTTTTAGGTCCTAAAAATGATACTTAGATTTCCTATTTTTTTCTCCCCTTAATTTTATTTTATCTTTAATTTAATTTATTTTTCTTTCTGAAAGAAAAATAAATTTAATAATAATGAAAATAATCCAATCTAAATATCTCGAATATTACATGTTTACAGGATAAGACTTACAGGTTTAGAGGTAAAAATTTATTCCCGTGCCGGTCACGTACTCCCGATTTAGGGACGTGACAGAGTGTTTCAAAACCTTGATATTGATTTTTCTTTTTTTAATCAGTTTTCGCCAATGAGTGTTTCGAAAACTTGATAGTAATTTTTTATTTTTTAATCAGTTTTCGCCGCTGAATATTTCGAAAACGTAATATTCATTTTTCTTTTTTTTTAAATAGTTTTCGCCGATGAGTGTTTCGAAAACTTGATATTCATTTTTATTTTTTTAATCAGTTTTCGCCGATGAGTGTTCTGAAAACTTGATATTCATTTTTCTTGTTTTTTAATCAGTTTTCGATGATGGGTGTTTCGAAAACTTGATATTTATTTCTCTTCTTTTTTAATCAGTTTTCGCAGATGAGTGTTTCGAAAACGTAATATTCATTTTTCTTTTTTTTAAAATAGTTTTCCCCGATGAGTGTTTCGAAAACTTCATATTCATTTTTATTTTTTTAATCAGTTTTGGCCGATGAGTGTTCTGAAAACTTGATATTCATTTTTTTGTTTTTTAATCAGTTTTTGCCAATGGGTGTTTTGAAAACTTGATATTCATTTTTCTTTTCCTTAATCAGTTTTCACCGATGAGTGTTTCGAAAACGTGATATTCATTTTTTTTTATTTAATTAGTTTTCACCGATGAGTGTTTCGAAAACTTGATATTCATTTTTTTAATCAGTTTTCGCCGATAAGTGTTTCAAAAACTTGATATTTATTTATTTTTTTTAATCAGTTTTCGCCGATGAGTGTTTCGAAAACTTGATATTCATTTTTATTTTCTTTAATCAGTTTTCGTAGATGAGTGTTTCGAAAACTTGATATTCATTTTTCTTTTTTTAATCAGTTTTCGTCGATGAGTGTTTCCAAAACTTGATATTCATTTTTCTTTTTTTAATCAGTTTTCACCGATGAGTGTTGCGAAAACTTGATATTCATTTTCCTTTTTTAATCAGTTTTGCCGATGAGTGTTTCGAAAACTTGATATTCATATTTAATTTTTTAATCAGTTTTGGTTGATTAGAGTTCTGAAAACTGGATATTCACTTTTCTTTTCTTAGTAAGTTTTCGCTGACGAGTGTTTCAAAAATTTGATATTCATTTTTCTTTTTTTAATCAGTTTTAGCCGATGATTGTTTTCGAAAACTTGATATTCATTTTTCTTTTTTAATCAATTTTTGCCGATGAATGTTCTGAAAACTTGATTATTCATTTTTCTTTTTTAATCAGTTTTCGCCGATAAGTATTTCGAAAACTTAATATTTATTTACTTTTTTTTAATCAGTTTTTGCCGATGAGTGTTTCGAAAACTTGATATTCATTTTTCTTTTTGTAATCAATTTTAGCCGATGAGTGTTTTCGAAAACTTGATATTCATTTTTCTTTTTTTAATCAATTTTTGCCGATGAGTGTTCTGAAAACTTGATATTCATTTTTCTTTTTTTTAACCAGTTTTCGCCGATGAGTGTTTCAAATACTTGATATTCATTTTTCTTTTTCTTAATAAGTTTTCGCCGATGAGTGTTTCGAAAACGTGATATTCATTTTTCTTTCTTTAATTAGTTTTCATCGATGAGTGTTTCGAAAACTTGATATTCATTTTTTTTAATCATTTTTTGCCGATGAGTGTTTCGAAAACTCGATATTCATTTTTCTTTTTTTAATCCGTTTTCGCCGATGAGTGTTTTGAAAATTTGATATTCATTTTTCTTTTTTTAATCAGTTTTTGCCGATTAGTGTTTCGAAAACTTGATAATAATTTTTCAATTTTTAATCAATTTTCGCCGATAATTGTTTCGAAAACTTGATATTCATTTTTATTCTTTTAATCAGTTTTTGCCGATGAGTCTTCTGAAAACTTAAGATTCATTTTTCTTTTTCTTAATCAGTTTTCGCTGATGAGTGTTTCGAAAACTTGATATTCATTTTTCTTTATTTAATTAGTTTTCATCGATGAGTGTTTCGAAAACTTGATATTCATTTTTCTTTTTCTTAATCAGTTTTCGCCGATTAGTGTTTCAAAAACGTGATATTCTTTTTTCTTTTTTAGGTAAGTTTTCACTAATTAGTGTTTCGAAAACTTGATATTTATTTTTCTTTTTTTTTTTAATCAGTTTTTCCCGATGAGTGTTTCGAAAACTTGATATTTAATTTTTCATTTTTCTAATCAGTTTTCGCCGATGAGTGTTTTGAAAACTTTATATTCATTTTTATTTTTTAATCAATTTTCATCGATTAGAGTTTCGAAAACTAGATATTCATTTTCCTTTTTTTAGTAAATTTTTGCTGATGAATGTTTCGAAAACTTGATATTCTTTTTTGTTTTTTTAATTAGTTTTTGCCGATGAGTGTTTCGAAAACTTAATATTCATTTTTCTTTTTTTAATCAGTTTTCGCCGATGAAGGTTTTCGAAAACCTCATAATTATTTTTCATTTTTTAATTAGTTTTTGCCGATGAGTGTTTCGAAAACTTAATATTCATTTTTCTTTTTTTAATCAGTTTTCGCCGATGAGTGTTTTGAAAACTTGTTATTCATGTTTCTTTTTTTTAATCAGTTTTCGGCGATAAGTGTATCAAAAACTTAATATTTATTTTTCTGTTTTTAATCAGTTTTCGCCGATAAGTGTTTCGAAAACTTGATAGTAATTCTTCATTTTTTAATCAGTTTTCCCTGTTGTGTGTTTCGAAAACGTAATATTCATTTTTTTTAAATAGTTTTCGCCGATGACTGTTTTCGAAAACTTGATATTCCTTTTTCTTTTTTTAATCAGTTTTCGCCGATGAGTGTTCTGAAAACTTAATATTCATTTTTCTTTTTTTTTAAAAAAAAGTTTTCCACGATGAATGTTTCGAAAGCATGATATTCATTTTTCTTTTTCTTAATCAGTTTCAGCCGATGAATGTTTTGAAAATGTGATATTCATTTTTCTTTATTTAATTAGTTTTTCACCGATGAGTGTTTCGAAAACTTGATATTCATTTTTCTTCTTTTAATCAGTTTTCGCAGATGAGTGTTTTCGAAAACTTGATATTCAATTTTATTTTTTTAATCAGTTTTTGTCAATTAGTGTTTCGAAAACTGTATATTCATTTTTCTTTTCTTAGTAAATTTTCGCTGATGAATGTTTCGTAAACTTGATATTCATTTTTCTTTTATTGATCAATTTTTTCCGATGACTGTTTCGAAAACTTGATATTCATTTTTATTTTTTTAATAAGTTTTAGCCGATGAGTGTTTTCGAAAACTTGATATTCATTTTTTTAATCAATTTTCGCCGATGAATGTTCTGAAAAGTTGATATTCATTTTTCTTTTTTTAATCAGTTTTCGCCGATAAGTGTTTCGAAAACTTAATATTTATTTTTCTTTTTTTAATCAGTTTTTGCCGATTAGTGTTTCGAAAACTTGATATTCATTTTTCTTTTTTTAATCAGTTTTTGCCGATGAGTGTTTCCAAAAACTTGATATTCATTTTTCTTTTTTTAATTAATTTTTGCCGATGAGTGTTCTAAAAACTTGATATTTATTTTTCTTTTTTTTAACCAGTTTTCGCCAATGAGTGTTTCAAAAACTTGATATTCATTTTTCTTTTTCTTAATCAGTTTTCGCTGATAAGTGTTTCGAAAACGTAATATTGATTTTTCTTTATTTAATTAGTTTTCATCGATGAGTGTTTCGAAAACTTGATATTCATTTTTCTTTTTTTAATTATTTTTTGCCGATGAGTGTTTAGAAAACTCGATATTCATTTTTCTTTTTTTTTTAAACAGCTTTCGCCGATGAGTGTTTTGAAAACTTGATATTCATTTTTCTTTTTTTTAATCAGTTTCCGCCGATAAGTGTATCAAAAACTTAATATTTATTTTTCTTTTTCTAATCAGTTTTCGTCGATAAGTGTTTCGAAAACTTGATAGCAATTCTTCATTTCTTAATCAGTTTTCCCTGTTGTATGTTTCGAAAACGTAATATTCATTTTTTTAAATAGTTTTCGCCGATAACTGTTATCGAAAACTTGATATTCGTTTTTCCTTTTTTAATCAGTTTTCGCCGATGAGTGTTCTGAAAACTTAATATTCATTTTTCTTTTTTTTAATAAGTTTTCGACGATAAGTGTTTTGAAAACGTAATATTCATTTTTCTTTTTTCTTTTTTTAAATAGTTTTCGCCGATGAGTGTTTCGAAAATTTGATATTCATTTTTCTTTTTTTTAAATAGTTTTCCCCGATTAGTGTTTCGAACACTTGATATTCATTTTTCTTTTTCTTTATCAGTTTTCGCCGATGAGAGTTTCGAAAACGAGGTATTCATTTTTCTTTATTTAATTAGTTTTCACCGATGAGTGTTTCGAAAACATGATATTCATTTTTCTTTTTCTAAATCAGTTTTCGCCGATGAGTGTTTTGAAAACATGATATTCATTTTTGTTTTTTAATCAGTTTTTGCCGATAAGTGTTTCGAAAACTTGATATTCATTTTTTTAATCAGTTTTAGCCGATGAGTGTTTTCGAAAACTTGATATTCATATTTCTTTTTTTTTAATCAATTTTCGCCGTTGAGTGTTCTGAACACTTGATATTCATTTTCGTTTTTTTTAATCAATTTTCGCCGATGAGTATTTCGAAAACTTAATTTTTAGTTTTCTTTTTGTAATCTTTTTTTGACGATGATTGTTTCGAAAACTTGATATTCATTTTTCTTTTTTTAATAAGTTTTAGCCGAGGAGTGTTCCGAAAACATGATATTTATTTTTCTTTAATTAATCAGTTTTAGCCGAGGAGTGTTTTCGAAAACTTGATATTCATTTTTCTTTTTTTAATCAGTTTTCGCCGATGAGTGTTTCGAAAACTTGATATTCATTTTTCTTTTCTTAATGACTTTTCGTCGATGAGTGTTTTAAAAATTGTGATATTCATTTTTCTTTATTTAATTAGTTTTCATCGATGAGTGTTTTCGAAAACTTGATATTCATTTTTCTTTTTTTAATCATTTTTCGCCGATGAGTATTTCGAAAATTTAATATTCATTTTTCTTTTTTTAATCAGTTTTCGTCGATGAGTGTTTTAAAAACTGGATATTAATTTTCCTTTTTCTGGTAAGTTTTCGCTGATGAGTGTTTCGAAAACTTGATATTCTTTTTTCTTTTTTTAATTAGTTTTTGCCAATGAGTGTTTCGAAAACTTAATATTCATTTTTCTTTTTTTAATCAGTTTTCGACGATGAGTGTTTTTGAAAACCTGATAATTATTTTTCTTTTTTTAATTACTTTTCGCCGATTAGTGTTATGAAAACTTGATATTCATTTTTCTTTTTTTTAATCAAGTTTCGCCGATGAGTGTTTTGAAAATTTGATATTCATTTTTCTTTTTTTTAATCAATTTTTGCCGATAAGTGTTTCAAAAACTTAATATTTATTTTTCTTTTTTTAATCAGTTTTCGCCAATAATTGTTTCGAAAAATTGATAGTAATTTTTCAATTTTTTAATCAGTTTTCCGTTGAGTGTTTCGAAAACGTAATATTCATTTTTCTTTTTTTTTAAATAGTTTTCGCCGATAACTGTTTTTGGAAAACTTGATATCCATTTTTCTTTTTTTAATCAGTTTTTGCCGATGAGTGTTCTGAAAACTTAATATTCATTTTTCTTTTTTTTTTTTAATTAGTTTTCGACAATTAGTGTTTTTAAAACAAAATATTCATTTTTTTAAATAGTTTTCGCCGATGAGTGTTTCGAAAATTTGATATTCATTTTTCCTTTTTTTTAAATAGTTTTCCCGATTAGTGTTTCGAAAACTTGATATTTATTTGTCTTTTTCTTAATCAATTTTCGCCGATGAGTGTTTCGAAAACGTAGTATTCATTTTTCTTTATTCAATTAGTTTTCACCGATGAGTGTTTCGATAACTTGATATTCATTTTTCTTTTTCTAAATCAGTTTTCGCCGATGAGTGTTCGAAAACATGATATTCCTTTTTCTTTTTTTTTTCTAATTAGTTTTTGCCGATGAGTGTTTCGAAAACTTGATATTCATTTTTCTTTTTTTAATCAGTTTTTGCCGATGAGTGTTTTCAGAAACTTGATACTCATTTTTCTTTTTTTAATCAATCTTCGCCGATCAGTGTTCTGAAAACTTGATATTCATTTTTCTTTTTTTTAATCAGTTTTCGCCGATGAGTGTTTCAAAAACTTAATATTTATTTTTCTTTTTTAATTCTTTTTTGCCGATGAGTGTTTCGAAAACTTGATATTCATTTTTCTTTTTCTAATCAGTTTTGGCCGATGAGTGTTTCGAAAACTTGATATTCATTTTTCTTTCTTTAATCAGTTTTAGCCGAGGAGTGTTTTCGAAAACTTGATATTCATTTTTCTTTTTTTAATCACTCTTCGCCGATCAGTGTTCTGAAAACTTGATATTCATTTTTCTTTTTTTTAATCATTTTTCGCCGATGAATGTTTCGAAAACTTGATATTCATTTTTCTTTTTTTAATCAGTTTTAGCCGATGAGTGTTTTCCAAAACATGATATTCATTTTTCTTTTTTTAATCAATTTTCGCCGATGATTGTTCTGAAAACATGATATTCATTTTTCTTTTTTTAATCAGTTTTCCCCGATAAGTGTTTCGAAAACTTAATATTTCTTTTTCTTTTTTTAATCAGTTTTTGCCGATGAGTTTTTCGAAAATTTGATATTCATTTTACTTTTTTTAGTAAGTTTTCGCTGATTAGTGTTTCGAAAACTTAATATTCATTTTTCTTTTTTTAATTAGTTTTTGCCGATGAGTGTTTCGAAAACTTGATATTCATTTTTATTTTTTTAATTTGTTTTAGCCGATAAGTGTTTTCGAAAACTTGAAATTCATATTTCTTTTTTTAATCAATTTTCGCCGACGAGTGTTATAAAAACATGATATTCATTTTCTTTTTATTTAATCAGTTTTCGCCGATAAATGTTTCGAAAACTTAATATTTATTTCTCTTTTTTTAATATGTTTTTGCCGATGAGTGTTTCGAAAACTTGATATTCATTTTTCTTTTTTTAATCAGTTTTGGCCGATGACTGTTCCGAAAACTTGATATTCATTTTTCTTTTTTTAATAAGTTTTAGCCGAGGAGTGTTTTCAAAAACATGATATTTATTTTTCTTTTTTTAATCAATTTTCGCCGATGAGTGTTCTGAAAACTTGATATTCATTTTTCTTTATTTTTAATCAGTTTTCGTCGATGAGTGTTTCGAAAACTTGATATTCATTTTTCTTTTTCTTAAACAGTTTTTGCCGATGAGTGTTTTCGAAAACTTGATATTCATTTTTCTTTTTTTAATAAATTTTCGCCGATAAGTGTTCTGAAAACTTGATATTTATTTTTCTTTTTTTGTAATCAGTTTTCGCCGATGAGTGTTTCGCCAACTTAATATTTATTTTTCTTTTTTTAATCAGTTTTTGCCGATGAGTTTTTCGAAAACTTGATATTCATTTTGCTTTTTTTAGTAAGTTTTCGCTAATGATTGTTTCGAAAACTTGATATTTATTTTTCTTTTTTTAAATAGTTTTTGTCGATTAGTGTTTCGAAAACTTGATATTCATTTTCCTTTTTTAATCAGTTTTCGCCGATGAGTGTTTCGAAAACTTTACATTCATTTTTATTTTTTTAATCAGTTTTGGTCGATTAGGGTAATACCCCGTAAAATTTCGAGGATTAAAGAATAATTTATTTAAAATTTTCGAGGATTTAAGAATGATTTATTCCGGGCTAGGAATTCAAAACCTTTGAAAGCAAATAAAATAAAATAAAATATATGTGAAAGTTAAAAGAAACTGTAAAGAAATTTTTTCGAGGTTTAAAATATAATGAAAGGGAAAGAAAAGAAGTAGAAAATAATTTTCAGGATTTAATTCAGGACCTAAGAAATTTGGACTTAATTGAAAAGAAATTTCTGAAAGTGGCAAAAACTATAATTTTTCTCAAAAGATAATAAACACACTCATATACCCCCATCCAGCCACCATTCACGCATAACACATCCATTTTTCACATTTTAGAGAGAGGAAGTGAGGGTTAGGGTTTTGGAGAGAAGGGAGAGCAATTGGGAGGAAGCTTGAAGGTTGCCGGTGAAGGGTGGCCGGTGACCGGAGCAACACTCAAGTGACCTTTTCAAGCTTCATCTTCATCTATATTCATCCATCAAAGGTAGGTTTAGTAATCTCCTCCATCTATGATTTTTCTCATCCTCACCATTTCTTGAATTTATGAATGGAGGCTCAAACTTTGCATTCTTGATGTTATGAACATTTCTATTGGATGTTTTAATTGTTGGTTGTGTTGAGATTTTGCTGGGTTAGAGATTTGAGCTTAGGGTTTGAGTTTGTTCATCATGTTCTTCTAAAAACAACAATCTTTGATGGTATAAGACACAAGAAATTCGTGGAACATGTTTTTTGTCAAAAACTTAGTTTTTGAATCTGACCTTGCTCTGTTTAAACGTGTTTTTTTTCTGAATTCGTTTCTTGATGGATTTGCATGATTCCAAATCCATATGAAAGCTAACATCCTAAGCTTTCTAAATTGTATTTTTCCAAAATATTCCAACGGTTAGATCTTCTGTAAATTGCCTCGAAAGTCAGCGGTTCTGTTTTCTAAACTGATGCGGAATTTTTGTATGATTGGCTACTGTTTTTAAATTACTGCTCTTAAATGGCTCAAATCCTTTCTGTAATGAATTGATAATTAGAATATTTTATCTCTAAGCTTGATTTAGAAAGAAGAATCAAATAATTTCGTTAAGTATGGAAGGAGATATGACCATTTCAATGAAGCTTGCCAAATGTTGCATGCTGTTTTGAATCTGATCTTGCTCTGTTTAAATGTGTTTTCTGAATTCGTTACTTAATGGATTTGCGTGATTCCAAAGTCATATGAAAGCTAACATCCTAAGCTTTTTAAGTTGTATTTTTACTAAAAATTCCAACGGTTAGATTTTCTGGGAAGTTTCTCGAACGTTAGCGGTTCTGTTTTACACACTACCAAGTTTCTAGTTTTTGAAAAGTTGTTATTTCTTCCTTAATTTGAATGGTTCATTTTCCTTCAACTAAAATGAGTTTAACCAACTTTTAAGTGTCATTTGAAAGATCAAACAAAATCCTAGATAAAAAAAATTGTTGGTTTGTTTGGGTTCCAAATGAATTGCTTACACTTTTTAAATGAAATGAGAGATTGCCCAATGCTTGGATTTTTTTTATGTGTGTGAAAACGAGAAGTTTCCATATTTGGCAAAATCCTTCATTGAAGGAGCTTGGAGAGTGAGCAAGTGGCAAGACTTGTTTACTTAAGCATAAATTGTTTTTAACTTAAAAAGAACTCTAAATGATGACCTTAGCTTAATAAGGGGTTTTGGGTTAGCCTTGAATGTAGTTTTAAGTTGCTATGTAATTATGAATTTAGAATGTGGTGGAAATGATTATATGTGATAGGACTTATGTGGTGAAATAGAAGTTGATGTATGAAAATTGATATGGATTGAATTGGTTGTATGTGATAGGATTCAAGTACTTCCTTGGAGACAAAAGTGCTCAAAGTAAATGTTAAGTAAAGAGACCAAGGTGAGGGTTCTTCCATCTCTGCTCCTAGGGTTGTATGCTCATGTGGATTACATGGGTATTTATATTCTCTGCTTGCCTGGTATGTGTTAGCTAGAGATATAGAATGCTAAAAGAATGAAAGAACTAGAAAATAGGTTGTGGAAAGTAGCTTGAATAGGAAGACGTAGGAGTAGAGTTTAATTGTTTGCTATGATTGATGTGTTACAAATCCAACTCATACACTCCGGAGGCATGATGAGTATTTTATTAAATCTTTTCCACGACGGTGGCAAGAGTCCTTGTATGGAAGGACTAAGCTTTTATTTTGAAAACTCGTCACGACGGTGACTTAGATTATAATCATGCAAAAGGAGTTATTGGTGGGTTTCGGATTTGGTTATGCTAGCGATGTGAGACATCAACTAGAACAACGTCAGATGGCACTTGAGACCTCAGATTTATAATCACCATGACGATGGTCATTGCCCTATCCTGGCAATAGGGTCAAAAAGGTTTTATATTGCTATGACGATAGCTTGAGGCTCAGAGAGTGCATCTGGACGGGTATATGAGTTATATCCTGTTGAGGATACTTGTACATATTAATAAGGAGAAGAATTGTTGATCCTTCGGGAAAGATACAAAGAATCCTATTAATATGTGAGACTAAGGTAAGGAGACACGGGAGGAACCTACGGGTGAACCGTGAGCCTAGCCTAGTAAAAGAGAAATCATCCTGTGGAGTTGGTCCAGGGTGTGTCAGTGGCCATGCTTCGAGACGTCGTGCCGTGCCCGCCATGTGGCCTGGTTGGGTAATGGATGAGTGGGCTCAAGCTATTGCCCCGCAGCAAGGGGTCAAGACATGCCACGTGGTGGCTACGTATCAGTTGTTTGATAGATAGAAGTTGATTGTGTTTGATTAATAAAATTGTCACGAAGTGACCAGTACCCAAGTGAATGGGTTAAGCGTTGTTTGATTAACAGAATTGTCACGAGGTGACCAGTACCCAAGTGAACGGGTTAGGTATGCTTTGCCACGTGGTGGCCAGCAACCCGAGTGCACGGGTTCGAGGTAGAAAAGCCATGTAGTGGCTAGTAAATACCCCAGAGTGGGGGAAGTTAAGTAGATGTATGTTATAGTTTCTGCGTGTACTTAAAGAATTGTCTGTGTTTGCATATAATTGTTGATTGTGCAGCGGAGTGGTGACGTACATGATTACATCATCACAAAGTCTTGTTTGATTCAAACATGCTGAACGTGAGAAGACCGGTAAGTAAAAGCCGGCACTATATGTTACATGTTTACTTGCTGATTGATGACATGGAATAAACTGCTGCATGTTTACAGTTATTAAATGCATGTCAGTGTTTGGGTGAAATTTCTATTGTTGTGTGATCACCAAGAATGTATGCTAACAATAGTAACTAGTTGTTTTTGCATGTGGTTGTGTATGACTCCCAAACCCAACGCTATGGCACCCACCTTGCGCCGGGGATGAGAGAGTCCTCACTGAGTCGCGTGGTTAAGACTCACACCTCATTTTTACAACACAGAGACATGTTAAGTACAGGTGGAAGAAGTCTCGGTGGAACGAGGGTTGAGCAACACTTTTCCAAGACCCACAACTTGTTCATGTGGGTGAATAAAGTGTAATTTTAATTTAATTTACTTTATTATTGTATCATAAAGTAAAGGATAGACGTACCCAATTATATTGTATCACTAAATCTAGAATTGTCAGCTTCACACACCTTAAAGATCAGGATCCGTTAGTTTACGATGCAGGGAAAACTTGTTTCCAAAAATATATATATATATACATATATATGTTGTATGTGAATAGGATTGGCAGCATCTGCGGATGTGTAGCCAGTACACAGGTTATATATTATGTGTGTTTTCCTATATCTATATCATGAAGCAGCACTGGCCGTGGATTTGCTTGCCTAGGATAGGCCACCATTTCGGTGTAGCCATGGTATTATAATGCATGTGAATGTATTTTCAATAATAGATATTCTGTCAATTAGATGATAAGGCTTACATGCATAGGGGTATTCCCTATGTCTGTGCCGGTCACGGTCCTCTAAACGGCGGTCGTGACAATTAGTGTTTCGAAAACTGGATATTCATTTTTCTTTTTTTAGTAAGTTTTCACTGATTATTGTTTCGAAAACTTAATATTTATTTTTCTTTTTTTAATCGGTTTTTGCCGATGGTGTTTCGAAAACTTGATATTCATTTTTCTTTTTTTTAATCAGTTTTTGCCGATGAGTGTTTCGAAAACTTGATATTCATTTTTCTTTTTTTTTAATCAGTTTTAGCCGATGAGTATTTTCGAAAACTTGATATTTATTTTTCTTTTTTAAATCAATTTTCGCCGATGAGTGTTCTGAAAACTTGATATTTATTTTTCTTTTTTTTAATCAGTTTTTGCCGATGAGTGTTTCGAAAACTTGATATTCATTTTTCTTTTTCTTAATCAGTTTTCGCCGATGAGTGTTTCGAAAACGTGATATTCATTTTTCTTTATTTAATTAGTTTTCATCGATTAGTGTTTCGAAAACGTAATATTCATTTTTCTTTTCTTTTTTTAAATAGTTTTTCCCGATGAGTGTTTCGAAAACATGATATTCATTTTTCTTTTTCTTAATCAGTTTTAGCCGATGAGTGTTTTGAAAACGTGATATTCGTTTTTCTTTATTTAATTAGTTTTTCATCGATGAGAGTTTCGATAACTTGATATTCATTTTTCTTTTTTTAATCAGTTTTCACCAATGAGTGTTTCAAAAACTTGATATTTATTTTATTTTTTTAATCTGCTTTCGCCGATGAGTGTTTCGAAAACTTGATATTCATTTTTATTTTCTTTAATCAGTTTTCGTAGATGAGTGTTTCGAAAACTTGATATTCATTTTTCTTTTTTTAATCAGTTTTAGCCGATGAGTGTTTTTGATAACTCTATGGAAATAGAGTTAAAGAGGGTGAATTATAAGCCTTTTTGAGAGTATATTGATCATTGGGTGTGAATTTGGTGTGATTTTAGTGATTTACGCATTTTGATATACTAGTGAAGCATGTATCAAGACTTAAGGGAAATATGCGTGATTGTGATTGATTTTTTTATCTATTTGGCATATTGAGTTAGTGACCAAGGTCTTGATTTAGTTTCTTGAATTTTCAGGTGCCAAATTAGTAATTCAAAAAGCTGAGTTCATGGTTTTGAAGGAGCTGGAGTTAAGTTGGAGTCAACCGGAGCTAATTTGGAACCTTTGGATTGAAGAAAAGCTCACTCTTTAAGCTTGGAACAGTGTGACAGCGCTATAGCGCCATCCAACGGCGCTATAGCGCCGTATTAGAGAAAGAACCAACAATTTTCCAGAGACATAGCGCTATAGCGCCGCAAAACAGCGCTATAGCGCCGCAAAGCAGAGACACAGCGCTATAGCGCCGGCCTCAGCGCTATAGCGCTGTGTTGCAGGGCACTTCGGGAATTTCATGTTTTTGCTGGTTAAAAAGGGTTTGGGTTGCGCGTTTTGAAGGAGGCAGAGCTGGAGAAGAAGCTTGGAGCTGGAGCTGTGCTAGGGCTAGAGTTTTGCAAGTTCTTGGAGTGATTTTCATGGTCCGGAGGCAAGCAAGGAGTTGATTTAGGCCTTGGAAACGGAGTTTTCTTCTTCTTCTTCTTTTACTCTTGTGATTTTTCTGATGTATCACTCTAGGGCTGTGTTTATATTGATGACAATGATAGGCTAGGCTCTTCTGGTCTTAGGATTGTGGTTCCCTAGCATGTAAACTAATGGATTTGTTATTTTGATTGCTTGATTTAATGGATTTTGGTGTTTATTCAACTTTGTGCTTGATGAACCCTATTTGTTTGGCCATCACTTAGGGAAATTAGAGGATTTGGGGTTTCCTTGGGAAAGGACTAATAAATTTAGTCTGAGTTGAATACCTCTTGATTGATGTTGATTATTCTTGATTAACTTGATTTGTCCAAGGGATAGGTATATACCCAAGGGCCTTGAGGAGTTGGATTTAGCTTGAACTTAATGCATCTCTTGAACTTAGCTTCCATAGGCATATGTGGAGTTTAATTAGAGAGGTAGAAATTATATAGGATTGGAAGATTCATATAACGAAAATAGGGTTAAGACTAACACCAAACCAATGAATTGAGTAGTGAAAAAATGGCGTAATTCCATTAGTGAAGTGCTAGGTGAAACTACAATCCTAACAGCTCTTAATCTCATTTACTCTCTTGACTTATTTTCGCATTGAATTTGCTAAATTGCGTTGTTCGTTTGATTTGAATTAAAACATTCGATTCTGGTTGCTTGACTTAGGTGAAATTTGAACGCATTGGTAATTAATTCGTTTAAGCTTAGTTCCCTGTGGACGATACTCTACTTATCATTATATTACTTTTTGGCGGTGTATACTTGCACCGGTTAATTTGGCAACCAACAAGTTTTTGGCGCCGTTGCCGGGGAACTTAGTTGAAATTTAATTGATATTAGTGCTAAATACGCGCCTTAGATCAAGCATTTTTTTTTCACTGACTTTGGTAATTGTTAGTTGAAATTCAGTTGTTTGTGTATCTTTTCAGGTACTCTTTCTAGTGTATGCCTCGTGGTAAGAAGAAGAAGAGAGTTGTTGAAATTTCACCACCTCCTGTGCGTGGAAGGAAAACGAGAAGGCGTGCTATCTCTCATTCTCCGGTTAGAAGTCCTATTTCTCCATCTTCACCAGAGAGCACTCATTCTGAAGAAGCTGAAATGGCTAACCAAAACAACCGCAATGTTTCTGACTATGCAACCCCGAAACTTGATGGGTTGCAACATAGTATTCGGAGGCCATCTATTCAAGCAAATAATTTTGAAATCAAGCCGGCTACCATCCAACTTTTGCAAGCTAATGGGCAGTTTGGGGGTTCACCTATTGAAGACCCCAACAACCACATCCTTAATTTTCTGGAGAACTGTGATACTTTCAAGCATAATGGTGTTTCTGATGATGCCATTCGTATGAGGCTCTTTCCCTTCTCATTAAGGGATAAGGCAAAAGTTTGGCTACAATCTTTACCAGAGGGGTCGATCACTACATGGGAAGAGTTGGCCCAACAATTTCTTACTAAATATTTTCCACCTGGGAAAACTGCCAAGATGAGAAATGACATAACTTCTTTTGTGCTTTTGGACAATGAAAGTCTCTATGAAGCTTGGGAAAGATTCAAGGAATTATTGAGAAAATGTCCACATCATGGGCTACCAAAATGGCTTCAAGTGCAAACATTCTATAATGGGTTATCTTCTGAGATCAGAACGTCTATTGATGCTGCTGCTGGTGGGGCTCTAATGTCCAAACCAGTAGATGCTGCTTACACTTTGTTAGAGACAATGTCATCTAACAATCATCAATGGCACTCGGACAGACATGTGCATGCACGAGTTGCTGGAGTACAAGACTCTGATATGGTTGCATCCCTATCTTCTCAAATTGTTGTTTTGACTAAAGAGGTTAAATCTTTGGGTATTCAGGGAGCAGTTAAAGCAGTGAGCCCTTTTGTACAAGCTTGTGAGAATTGTGGAGAAATTCACACTTCAGAGCAATGCCCTCTTGTCTTGGAGAGTGTTCAGTATCTGGCGAACATGAATGCCAATAATCCTTACTCCAACACTTATAATCCGGGGTGGAGAAATCACCCAAATTTCTCTTGGAGTCAGAATCAAGGTGCGGGACCGTCTTCATCTGCACGTCCCAACAATCCACCTGGATTTAATATTGGGGGTTTCAATCAACAAGCCAGAGCACTACCTCTACCTACTGAGAAGAAACCATCCTTGGAGGAGATGATGATGTCTTATATGTCTAAGAATGATGCCCTCATGCAAAGTCAAAATGTAGTTATTCAAAATCAAACTGCATTAATCCAAAGCCAAGCATCATCTTTGAGAAATCTTGAGACTCAAATGGGTCAGTTGGCAACTGCTTTGAATAATAGACAACAAGGTACCCTTCCTAGTGATACTGAAACTAATCCTAGGGGGGAAGGTAAAGAGCAGTGGAAGGCTATTTCTTTGAGAAGTGGCACTGTAATTGAGGGCAACCCCAAGACAACTGAGTATGAGAAAAATAAAGACGCTGAACCAGCTGTGATTATGAATCAAGATGAGAAACCACTTGAGGAAGATACAGAGAAAGAAACTGTGCAGTCTAGACCGGCACCACCATTTCCTCAAAGATTGTTAAAGCGAAAGACTGATCAACAATTCACTAAATTTCTAGACATCTTTAAGAAGTTGCATATCAACGTCCCTTTTGCTGAGGCTCTTGAGCAAATGCCTTCTTATGTCAAATTCATGAAGGACATCTTATCCAAGAAGAGACGATTAACTGATTATGAGACAGTAGCTCTCACTGAGGAGTGCAGTGCCATATTGCAAAACAAGCTTCCTCCTAAGCTCAAGGATCCAGGGAGTTTTACTATTCCATGCACTATAGGTGAGCAATTCACTGGTAAGGCCCTATGTGATTTAGGGGCAAGTATCAATTTAATGCCTCTGTCTGTGTTCAAGAAGCTGGGATTAGGAGAGGCTAGCCCTACTACTGTGATGCTTCAACTAGCCGACCGTTCTATAGCCTATCCACGTGGTGTGATTGAAGATGTTTTGGTCAAGGTGGATAAATTCATCTTTCCTGCAGATTTTATTGCGCTTGATTATGAAGAAGATAGAGAGGTGCCTATTATTCTGGGGAGACCTTTCTTGGCTACAGGCAGGACCATTATTGATGTTCAGAAGGGAGAGTTGAAGATGAGGGTACAAGAAGAGGAAGTACCTTCAATGTCTTTAAAGCAATGAAACTTCCTGATGAACCTGAGGAATGCTTCAGAGTCAATGTGATAGAATCCTCCATAAACTCTGTAGTAAAGGAGGTAATGATTAAATCTCATCCTGTTGATCCTTTAGAAGCTGCTATTATGTCTATACTTGAGCATGATGAAGAGGATATTTGTGATTATGTGAAAATGTTAGAGTCTTCTGTGCAATTATCTATTGGCCTTCTTTGTTTAAAGATGCTCATTCATTTGTTGTTAAGTGTGATAGATGCCAGAGAACTGGGAATATTTCTAGAAGACATGAGATGCCTCTAAACGGTATTTTAGAAGTTGAATTATTTGATGTTTGGGGTATTGATTTCATGGGACCGTTTGTCTCTTCTTATGGCAATCAATACATTTTAGTGGCTGTGGATTATGTTTCCAAGTGGGTTGAGGCAGTTGCTCTTCCCACCAATGATGCAAAGGTGGTAGTGAAATTTCTGAAAAAGAACATTTTCACTCGGTTTGGTACTCCTCGTGCTATTATTAGTGATGGGGGCACTCATTTTTGTAATAAGTGGTTCA
Source organism: Senna tora (assembly GCA_014851425.1). Classification (NCBI taxonomy): domain Eukaryota; kingdom Viridiplantae; phylum Streptophyta; class Magnoliopsida; order Fabales; family Fabaceae; genus Senna; species Senna tora. The sequence goes on along the minus strand of CM026270.1, from coordinate 24,062,938 downwards.
ATGCCCTTCTCTCCAAGTCTGATGTTAAGCACAAGGTTGCCACTAGTTATCATCCTCAAACTAGTGGTCAAGTGGAGATCTCCAATCGGGAAATCAAGAGAATTCTGGAGAAAACGGTTTGCCCAACAAGAAAAGATTGGTCGCAACGACTTGATGATGCTTTATGGGCTTACCGCACTGCATACAAGACACCAATCGGCATGTCTCCATACCGGTTGGTATTCGGTAAGGCTTGCCACCTCCCTCTTGAGTTGGAACATAGTGCCTACTGGGCCATTAAGAAGCTAAACTTTGACATGAAAGTAGCTGGTGAGAGAAGAGCTTTGCAATTGAATGAAATGGAGGAATTTAGACTTTTTACTTATGAAAATGCTCGGGTATACAAAGAAAAGACTAAGCGATGGCATGCTGAGCATATCCAAAAGCGAGAGTTCAAATCGGGCCAACAAGTGTTGCTCTACAATTCTAGACTGAAGCTCTTTCCAGGAAAACTTAAGTCTCGATGGTCGGGACCATTCTTGGTGACTAAGGTCGCCCCTTATGGAGCGGTCGAAGTTAAGGATGAGAAGACCGGCAATGTCTTCCTAACCAATGGGCAAAGACTTACGCATTACTGGGGAGGCAACATTGAAAGGGCAAACTTCGTAATCATTTTTGAGCCACCATGAAGAACACGGAAAGGAACTGAGTCTGGCTGAAGACTCTAAACTTAGCGCTACTTGGGAGGAAACCCAAGATAGTTTACGCGTTTCTTTTTATTTTTGATTTACGCATTTCTTGTTTTCTTTGTTTGTGGTTTTATGATTGTGATAGGTATTAGTGTTTGTGATTTGGGTGTGTTTTGATGTTTATTTTTATTTTTTTAAATTTTACAGGGAAAAGATTTTTGGCAATCAAGGAGCAATGACAAGAGAAGTCAGTCAAATGAAAATGAGAATGATGAAGCCAATCAAATGAATTTTCGATTAGTCCAAGAGAAAAGCTCAAGAAAAGTGTGGATAAGGTGAGCAATTTGAAAGGTATGAAGGAGAAGCATCTCAGAAGGAAGGTAGGCAAGATAATATTTCAATTTTTTTTATTTTATTTAATTTTTTTTAAGGCCTGTGTTAAAAAAAAAATTCCAGTACTACGGCGCTATAGCGCCGTGTGATAAAAAAATTTTCCAGAGACACATTCTCGGCGCTATAGCGTCGTGTCTCGGGCATATCCATAAAAAAATTCCAGAGAGACGCCGCTATAGCGCTGAATAGCGCCGTATTTCTGATACATTTTGGTAAAAAAAAAAATTCAAAAGTGGTACTGTAGGGTAAATTCTTGAAGTTTAGGTTTATTTTGGTAAATCTCAGAAATTTAGCACTGCGGCGTAAAATTTTGAAGGAGGTGGTATATCTGGGTAAAAAGACCAAAAATTTGCTGCAGCCCCAACTTAATTTTTTTCTTCGAATCAGTCCGTCCCTCTCTCATTTTTCTCCCAATTTCTTGCCCTAGCTGCTCCGTTTCCCTCTCCTCCTCGCCCTCCACGGCCAAGTCTCACCGTTTTCGGCCACTCTTCACCGTTTTCGGCCACTCTTCACCTTTCCCCTCTCACTCTTCACCGTTTTCGGCCACTCTTCACCGTTCCCCTCTCACTCTTCACCGTTTTCGGCCACTCTTCACCGTTCCCCTCTCACTCTTCACCATTTTCGACCACACAATCACCGGCCACGCCACCACCGTTACCACCCGCCGCCACTACCTCTTCCGTGAGCTTCGAGTAGGGTCTTGTTCGAGTATTCTTCATCTATTTTCAAATTTTCTTCTTGTTTCCATCCCATCCAAGGTATGTTCCCCCTCTTATACTCTTGGTTTACAACTTGGAAGGGGCGACTAATGATCTGATCTTGTTTGTACTCTGATTTTTTTTTTAGTCTATTTTATTGTTTTTTTTCTCCTTGCTCTGTTTTTATACTCTTGCTATCTAAAGGAGTGATATTACTTTTGTGAGTACTTAGAGCAAAAAAATTTTTTTTTAAGAATGCCTTAGTTCTCTAGAAGTCGCCTGCAAAATGAGTCATGGGGTTTTCTAGATTTTAGGAGTGGAAATGTGATAATGTGATGATGTATTGACCTTTTGTTACCTTTGATCATGATGGTAATGTACTGTGAAGAGAACTTGAGCATATCATCAGTAATGAAAGTTGTTTTACGCACTTGTTAGTTGAGGTGGTGGATTTGTGGTGCTGTATTTGTATATTTATTTCTTGTGTCACCTCTGCGTTTATTTAAAACCGAGGTATGTTCTCCCTCTTTCACTCTTGTTTCTGAGTTTAAGCTTTGATTGAAGTAGTGATTAAGGGGCTGGACTAAATGCTTTTATGCTCGGTTTCTCTTGAGATGAGTTTGTTCTCTTTGATTGGTTTTGTGTGCTCTTGATATCTGGAGTAGTATTAGGGCGTCTGCAAGTTGTGTGTGCTCTTTGGCTTGGCTGAAAACATATGGCATTTACATGCGTTCTGAATTTTTTCCAATTTTTCATTGCCATGATGTATAACATGCTATATTGTTAAGAATGAACTGAGAACATTTGCCTAGTTTTTAGTGCAATCTTGTACTTGCCTCTTGTTTTTCATACTCTGGACTGACATGTTATTTATTGTTTTCATCATTAAGGTAATGTCTCAAAGGAAGAAAGGCTCACTCACTTCTAGTTCTAAGGGCGGCAAACGGTTTGCTGATGAAAAAGCCCAAAAATGCTTTAGAGACCTGTATTCACTCAGCACAACCATAATTTCTGAGAGGGGCCTATTAATCACTGAAGGCCTGCCAGCTTATGGGCACCTGCATTACCTGATAAATAAGATAGGCTGGGGAGATTATGTGAAGCCACCTCCTTTCCAAGGCATACAAGGCCTAGTCCAAGAGTTTTATGCAAATTTATGCAGTCGGGACGAAGATGGAAAGGTGTTTATACGCGATCGATGGTTTAAAATCAGTAGAGATGTGATACGAGAACTCCTTTTCTTGCCTGAGATCCCTACATCTGAATGTGAATACCACCGCATGACTACGCAAGGCTTGACTGAAGAGGAATATGACGTGGTGTTGAGAAAGCTATACAATCCCGAAGACTGGTCCAAGCAATGGGAGTTGCATCATAGGACCAAGGAGTGTCTATCCCTTGATATGACTTATTTCGAGCCTACGGCCAAAGTCTGGCAGCAATTTATTGCAAGTCACCTCCTCCCATCCACTCATTCTTCTGAGGTGAGCAAGGAGCGCGCAATTCTAAATTATTATATCCATGCGCACAAAAAAATAGATGCCGCTCAGATCATCTTTGACCAAATGATGGGAGTGGTTGACAAACACAGTGTACTTAGCAAGCCATCGCTGTACTTCCCCTGCCTAATCACTAAAATTTATAATGGGCTTGGGGTCCAATGGCCAAAAACATACCCTTTAGTGCAAAAGTCACGGCCTTTCACGATCAGCAGCTTGCGGAGTGGTAGCAAAAGGAGGAAGCGCAAGTCAAACTCCGCCAATGAATCCGGATCTGAGCCTGATGATCACTTTGAGGAGCTGGTTCAGCAGGAAGCAGGTACCTCGTCTTCAGCCCCTCCTCAACATACAGGTGTACTGGATCCATGGTTGCGCGAATATCTTGAGCGGCAGGCAGCTATACAGGCAGCTAACCATCAGGAACTCCTTGCCATGCAAGCAGCCCACCAGCAAGAGCTTTGCACTAGGCTGGACCAGATCAGTATGGCTCAGAACTTAGTCAATGGGCGGATGGCTTATCTAGAGGCGCAAACTCAGCACCTCACAGCTTGTAATGGTGTCATTCACCAAAACTTCCGAGAATTTGTGAAGTACACCAATGGAGACAAGCTGGACCCGCACTACCAAGATCTGCCGCCTCCTCCAGAGCACTGATTCAAGATGCCCCTGCTACCTTTATCCCTGTTTTTGTTTTTATTTTTGTTTTTGTCTTTGTCTTTGTTTTTGCTTTAGTTGTGCTTTTGTGTTGCTTTCTTGTGTTTTCTGAGAACTTGTGATAATATTACTGGTACCCATCAGTATATTGAGATTACTGTAATATTCATTTGCTTATCCTTGGTGGGTCTAGTGATTTGAATTATCCCTGTAATCATTTAATTTTGTTGGATTCTGTTCTTTTGTTCTGTTTTGTTTTGTTTGTTTGTTTATGGCACCAAATGTTTTATACTTTCTAGTTGACCCAGGTACCCATTCCCTTTGCCCAATTTATATGTTTTGAACATTGGGACAATGTTCATTTTAAGTTTGGGGGTGGGGAAGATTTTCTTATGAACTCTCCTAAATTTGGGCTTTTGTTAAATTCAGGGCAAATTTTATTTAGTTTGAGCTTAAATGTTTGCATTTTTCTTTTCCTTTGGCTTCATTTTGATTTAACTCCAATGAGGAAATTAGTTGCATTCTTTTCTTTTGCAATTAATGGAAAACCTTGTTCTTGTTCATCATTACTTAGTTCCTTAATTAGTGATTTGTTTTGCACATATTTCTGGAAAATTTTCACGCACAAGATAACTAGTGGGATCAAATGCATGTTTAGAGGAAAGGAATAGCAGGACTTAGGTTGCATAATTAATTTAACTTTGGGACTCTAGAACTTATCTCATACTCTTTCGAGGCGAAATCCTAGGCAATGCATGAACTAGGGATATGATTTAGGCAGTTCTTTCTGCGTTTGAGCCTTTCAAGACTACCCTTGTTCATTTACTCCCTAGCTCCCTACTGTTGAGCCTAATGTGAAAAACCATAAATTAATTTCTTTGGTAGCCGCATGAGCCACCCCTCTAACCCGAAAAACAAAGAACACACCTTTCAAAAGGTTAGTTGAAGCACATGTCTAGATAGGAGAATGAAGGAAAAGAAAGAAAGAAAGACACAGTTAGTAACTATGTAACAAGGGAAAGGTGAATGAAAGAAAGAAAAGTTGCCGTGTATAGGTAACGAGAAAAAAAAAATAGAAAATGTAAAGTAAAGAAAAATATCTATGCTTGTGGAAACGGGAAGTTCCCGTGTGGCGATTTGTGCTTTGAAGTAAATTTTTGCTAACTCTTGAATTTGTTTGAATCCTAATCCTTTTCTTGTTAGCCCAAACCCTTGGCCATGTTACAAGCCTAATAAGTCCTAAGGATCTTAAGTTCATGTGTTGTCTACATTAGTGGAGAAAGAGTAGAAAGTTAAGCATATGAAGTCTCAATCTTGAGTTGTTAAGCAATCAAGGTAATGCTAAACTAAACCAATAAATCATGTAGGAGAGATCGTTAGTTATCAGCACACACACACTCCAGAAGTAGGCAAGAAACTTGTCCCTAATTTTGAATCTTTTTATTAATGAGCTTGGATAAGTGAGTTTTTTGTTAATAGCAGTGAAGGATGTAGCAGCTGAGGATCCAAGTAAGTCATTTATGAAGCTTTTATGGGAATTGGTGAATGCATTTATCCTTTTTGCATGATTTTGATTTGCCCGAGGACGAGCAAAGGTTTAAGTTTGGGGGTGTGATAACTCTATGGAAATAGAGTTAAAGAGGGTGAATTATAAGCCTTTTTGAGAGTATATTGATCATTGGGTGTGAATTTGGTGTGATTTTAGTGATTTACGCATTTTGATATACTAGTGAAGCATGTATCAAGACTTAAGGGAAATATGCGTGATTGTGATTGATTTTTTTATCTATTTGGCATATTGAGTTAGTGACCAAGGTCTTGATTTAGTTTCTTGAATTTTCAGGTGCCAAATTAGTAATTCAAAAGCTGAGTTCATGGTTTTGAAGGAGCTGGAGTTAAGTTGGAGTCAACCGGAGCTAATTTGGAACCTTTGGATTGAAGAAAAGCTCACTCTTTAAGCTTGGAACAGTGTGACAGCGCTATAGCGCCATCCAACGACGCTATAGCGCCGTATTAGAGAAAGAACCAAAAATTTTCCAGAGACATAGCGCTATAGTGCCGCAAAACAGCGCTATAGCGCCGCAAAGCAGAGACACAGCGCTATAGCGCCGGCCTCAGCGCTATAGTGCCATAATCAGCGCTATAGCGCCGTGTCGCAGGGCACTTCGGGAATTTCATGTTTTTGCTGGTTAAAAAGGGTTTGGGTTGCGCGTTTTGAAGGAGGCAGAGCTGGAGAAGAAGCTTGGAGCTGGAGCTGTGCTAGGGCTAGAGTTTTGCAAGTTCTTGGAGTGATTTTCATGGTCCGGAGGCAAGCAAGGAGTTGATTTAGGCCTTGGAAACGGAGTTTTCTTCTTCTTCTTCTTTTACTCTTGTGATTTTTCTGATGTATCACTCTAGGGCTGTGTTTATATTGATGACAATGATAGGCTAGGCTCTTCTTGTCTTAGGATTGTGGTTCCCTAGCATGTAAACTAATGGATTTGTTATTTTGATTGCTTGATTTAATGGATTTTGGTGTTTATTCAACTTTGTGCTTGATGAACCCTATTTGTTTGGCCATCACTTAGGGAAATTAGAGGATTTGGGGTTTCCTTGGGAAAGGACTAATAAATTTAGTCTTTGAGTTGAATACCTCTTGATTGATGTTGATTATTCTTGATTAACTTGATTTGTCCAAGGGATAGGTATATACCCAAGGGCCTTGAGGAGTTGGATTTAGCTTGAACTTAATGCATCTCTTGAACTTAGCTTCCATAGGCATATGTGGAGTTTAATTAGAGAGGTAGAAATTATATAGGATTGGAAGATTCATATAACGAAAATAGGGCTAAGACTAACACCAAACCAATGAATTGAGTAGTGAAAAAATGGCGTAATTCCATTAGTGAAGTGCTAGGTGAAACTACAATCCTAAGAGCTCTTAATCCCATTTACTCTCTTGACTTATTTTCGCATTGAATTTGCTAAATTGCGTTGTTTGTTTGATTTGAATTAAAACATTCGATTCTGGTTGCTTGACTTAGGTGAAATTTGAACGCATTGGTAATTAATTCATTTTAGCTTAGTTCCCTGTGGACAATACTCTACTTATCATTATATTACTTGTTGGCGGTGTATACTTGCACCGGTTAATTTGGCAACCAACAGTTTTCTAAAACATGATATTCATTTTTCTTTTTTTAATCAATTTTCGCCGATAAGTGTTCTGAAAACTTGATATTCATTTTTCTTTTTTTTAATCAATTTTCACCAATTAGTGTTTCGAAAACTTAATATTTATTTTTCTTTTTTTAATCAGTTTTTGCCGATGAGTTTTTCGAAAACTTGATATTCATTTTTCTTTTTTTAGTAAGTTTTCGCTAATGATTGTTTCGAAAACTTGATATTCATTTTTCTCTTTTTAATTAGTTTTTGCCGATGAGTGTTTCGAAAACTTGATATTCATTTTCCTTTTTTAATCAGTTTTCGCCGATGATAGTTTCGAAAACTTTATATTCATTTTTATTTTTTTAATCAGTTTTGGTCGATTAGTGTTTTGAAAACTGGATATTCATTTTTCTTTTTTAGTAAGTTTTCGCTGATTTGTGTTTCGAAAACTTAATATTCATTTTTTTTAATCAGTTTTTGCCGATGAGTGTTTCGAAAAATTGATATTTATTTTTCTTCTTTTAATCAGTTTTAGCCGCTGAGTGTTTCGAAAACTTGATATTCATTTTTCTTTTTTTTAATCAGTTTTAGCCGATGAGTATTTGGAAAACGTAATATTCAATTTTCTTTTTGTTAAATAGTTTTCGCCGATGAGAGTTTCGAAAACTTGATATTCATTTTTCTTTTCTTTTTTAAATAGTTTTCCCCGATGAGTGTTTCGAAAACTTGATATTCATTTTTCTTTTTCTTAATCAGTTTTCGCCGATGAGTATTTCGAAAACGTGATATTCATTTTTCCTTATTTAATTAGTTTTCACCAATTAGTGTTTCGAATACTTGATATTCATTTTTCTTTTTCTAAATCAGTTTTTGCCGATGAGTGTTTCGAAAACTTGATATTCATTTTTCTTTTTTTAATTAGGTTTTGCCGATGAGTGTTTCGAAAACTAGATATTCATTTTTCTTTTTCTTAATCAGTTTTCGCCGATGAGTGTTTCGAAAACGTGATATTCATTTTTCTTTATTTAATTAGTTTTCATCGATTAGTGTTTCAAAAACGTAATATTAATTTTTCTTTTTCTTTTTTTTTAAATTGTTTTCCCCGGTGAGTGTTTCGAAAACATGATATTCATTTTTCTTTTTCTTAATCTGTTTTAATCGATGAGTGTTTTAAAAACGTGATATTCATTTTTCTTTATTTAATTATGTAGGGAAAGGCCCGGATCCACATGACCCGACATGACCCAGGGACCTAAAAGAAAAATCGAAAATAAATCCAAGCAAAAATAAATATTGCGGAAGCTACTAACCTGGACGCCATCGCTAAAACCTCGGATCTTGCCAGTGCTTCTACTCCACCAGGGTTGACCTCCAATCGATGAGCTCCGAAAAGGGCCGCACCAAACAGAGGACTCTACCTACGAGAGGTAGAGCCACATGTCCACGACTGATGCGCGGAAGAGGACTCAAGAGAAAAAGAGAAATATTATACTGAATGGGGTTTCCCAAACGGGACCCCCCTTTCCAACACATGGAATGAGCAACTAGAAAGGAGTGGAGTCACTCCTATTTATATGAGAATGAGAGAGCTCTCATCATTGACGCAAGCAATGTGAGACTTGAAATATGAACAAAATATCATGCTTCCATCATGATCATCTAGCCCACCTTGGGCCACGAGTACGGGATCGTGTGACCTCCTATGAGAGTCATTTTCGTTTCGTTCTCTTCGTCTCTCTGCGAGCTTTCCAACAGATCCTCACTTGACCCAATCAGACTCCAACATGGGCGGATATTTAGTCCCGAAGACCCTAATATATCCAACATACTCCCACTCGCACATGGTGGGAGGCCCATGACTATCCTTACCACAAAGGACTTCTCTATTTCTCTTTCTCTCGTCATCTTCTTTCATACTCCGTGTCAATCGTGACCGCTTGGCACGATATGGGAGCCTTATACTAGAAGCCTGTTAGGGCCCAGCTATAAGTGATGCTACAACCCAAGTGTCTGATGATGTGACCACATGTCTCACCGAAAAATAGTGCCATGGGTTCCCTAGACGTGTTCATATGCATGGCTAGTCCAATCCCTCTAAGTCTACAATAAGACAAGGACTTCAGCCACACTCAGTTGCGATAGGTATCCACATCTATGAGAACCTCAAAGGGATCACATAATGGGTCGACCTCAGGATACTATCACACATGCATATGTCAACACAATCTTCCTTTCGTCCTCTTATCAGTTCAATCAAAGATAGCTGCTTTCCTGACAGTCTTCCATCGGACCGTATTTTTCCATAGCCTCTTGGAAAGGTATCAAAGTAGCAGACACTACCTCATGTCTTCATGACAGAGTCAAAGTGCATAAGGGTACCCTTTGAAAGGATTGATGCATCCTTTCAGGGACTCACACAATATTGAAGCAGGGATTCATTCCGATGCTTCCCTTGCGCTTCTTAAAGCACATGCGGTATGAAACGCACGTTGTGGTGTTCTCGAGCGTATGTCGATTTTGATCCTCAATCACTTACACCACACAGACCTTAGTCCATACTCACTTAGAATTAGAATCTGACATGAGTTTGCTACCACACTTCGCTCGCTTCACATAGCGCCAAGTGGAGCACTCACGTCTGGCTACAGGCATTATGAATAGCGAGAAATCATAATTCGATCATAAGACCTCATCATCTTAGCGGATCTCATCCTAGTACACTTACTAGGGCGACTTATCAAATTCTCAGTGGTGTTTTCCTATCCAACACCCGACGCTTTTCAGCTGCCTCTGGACATTCACACTATATCCCATTTTGGCGTTCAAGGAAAAAGCACACAAGTCTCATCTTGGCCCACACCACCTGCGTGTCCAAGGCGGTTGCTCGTGTGAGAGAGCCAACCTCCCAAGCCTGTACGACATACTTTATATGTTGTGTAATAAGTACTTCTATCAAGAAATAAAGTTTTCACAAAGCTTGTCCTCATGACATAAACTATGTTAAATAACCTGGTTCTAAGCAATCCTGTGTATCTAAAACACTAGTTTTACGGCTTGTATCTCTATATAGCCAACCCACCACTGCGGGTCCGTGAGGGTATAGAGCCAATGCTCTATCACAGGTCATATTGTGAGGACCCTCTCTCCGGTCACTTGATTCTTAAACTGACAAAACAGGGGAGTTAACTACTGTGTAACGATGTCTCATACAAAGTTATGTTGCGTTTTCTTGTGGTACTTAGGCTTTCTTTGGTGTAAACCATAGCTGTTTGACTTGATGAGATCAATGTCACTAGGTCAACAGCTCTGTCTATGATCTATAAGTGACTTTAGATCTTCCAATCCAAACTGCCCTGTACTGCTGCTGATGATCATGCAATGAACTCTATGTCCCTAATGGACAGAGAAATGCATAATCCTTACTTGCCTCTCTGCAAGATGGTTCCAGTGCTTAGCAAAGCACACCAAGACGTGGATGTCCTCTCATCCAAGTCTCCTACCCAATTGACATCAATGTCTGGCCCGCCATTTGCGAGTCACTAATATGATGAAAACAACCGATTGTCAGCAGCGCCCTATAAGTACCTCAAAACACTCTAAACAGTGTGTCTGACCTATGTTTGACTGATAACGGCTCACAAAGCCGACTACAAAAAGCACGTTGAGCGAGTACAATCATATTGTACTTCATGCTACCAACTACATGTATGAAAATTCTATCCAATGACTCCATCTATGACTTAGTCTTAAGACGTGTGGCAAGACTCAAACTCTTACCTCTTGCTACTAGCACATCACTCAGGTTCAGGTCCCCTCAAATGGGATCCGCCAAGAATCTCTTCTTCAAAGGATTCTTCTGACAGAGTGAGTTAATTCTTGGAGCATTCTCCATGAATCTTGACTCTCACTGCTTAACCCAATTCCTTTATCTTAAAAGATGAAAGGATAGCCATGCTTAAGTGGCTAAAACAGCCTCTGTGTTATTTCTAGCTAGATATATGTCTTCTACATATAGCGTGAGGGTAATGAAATACTCTCAGCTTTCTTGAAATGGACTAAGTGGTCAATTACCACAAGTCTAGATGAAGATGTGAGATCTTGACAAATCCTTGGAGTCGACATGCTCTGCGCTCCTGGCCTTTTTCCATGAAACCTATGTGTTTGTGCACGTAGATCCCTTCACCTAGTTTGCCATTCTATAAAGTGATCTTGACATCCTAATCGATGTACTCACAGACTTAAACTGGTGACCAAAGCTAGAATCAGACTCTGACCACACAACAAACGAGAAAGTTTCGTCACAGTCGATACCTTCTTGTTGTGTGTACTTCTTCACTGCTTAATGTGCCTAGTAGTGGTCGATTGACCAATCTGTCTCCCTTAACTTCTGAGAGCACACTTGTTCTCAAAATGCCTTGTGACGCGGGGCAGATCCACCAAGCCTTATACTTGGTATGTCCTTATAGACTTCGTCTTTTCTTCTTCCATCGTTTTAGTCCAACTTTTACTAGTAGGGCCGGAGAGAGCCTTTTGAACTATCAAAGGCTCTACTTGATAATTTAGTACTCATCTAGTACTCCTCTTGGATTGTGCTTCGTGGAGATATGCTCCTCATAAGCATTACTCCCACTGGACTCAGCAACTGGAGATGCGTCTATACGCTCCTCTCAACGTGTTGTAGGTCCACCTTCTTTCAATAAAGATGCACATCCCAAAATCTGTCTCCCTTGCTCTAGAAAAGTTTGTCTTAAGGACCACTACATCCTTAGACTCAAATTATGTTGCCGGAGTGTCTTCATTCTTACTAATGAAGACGCATCCTTTTGAGTGACCAAGCTATCTTACCAAGACACGCTACTTGCCTCTAGGGTCAAGCTTCCTATACTCACAGGAAGGATCAGGTATGTTGTATACCCTTATGGTCTCAGCATACTCTAATCAGGTCTTTTACCTAACTAAAACTCATCAGGAATCATTCACATAATTTGAAAGGGCATATGGTTAAGTACGAAAGTGATAGTTGGTAAAGCATCTCCCCAATGGGAACGTTCACCTGAGTCATTATCAACTTAACCAACTCCAGGAGCAACTCATTTTGCTGTGGAGTGTGTGGAATAGATGGTTTTCGAACTATCCCTAATTTCATCACGTAATTGTGAGCAAATACTGGGCCACTTGCCTTGCCCCCACACTTATCGGACCACTGATGTCCGAGTGGACTAATTTGATGAAAGCGGGTTTTCTGATTTCATGACTGAATGGTTCTCAAGTTGCTTTGCCTGTAAGGCAACATTTACAAACTAGCATTGGGAATTTGTCCTCACAAATTTTCCTTTGCTAATACATAATTGCGTCCCACACGCACTTGCCAAATAGGTGTATCAACCACAGAGGAAGACACAGCAACATGTTGCTTTGTCTGTAAGGCAACGTTTACAAACTAGCATTGGGAATTTGTCCTCACAAATTCTCCTGTGCTAATACGTAATTGCGTCCCACACGCACTTGCCAAATAGATGTATCAACCACATAGGAAGACACAGCAAAGCAACTAGTTGAATTACGGGAGTGTAATTCAAAGTGTATCACAACACAACCATTGTCATAAAATCAGAACTAACACTACGGAGTCATGATAAACATGTAGATCATATTATATCTTAAGTTTTCTCACGGAAAAACATCTAATAATGAGTTTCGTTCAGTATATAGAACACAAAATTTATAAAGATAAAGAGTGGCCACTACGCAACTTCGTTTTTGTAGTTGCCCAACCTCTTAACTTTAATAATTATTTGTTCCCACGAGGATACTTCTGCTCTTATTGGGCAGAGGACGGAACTCCATGAACCAATGTTCATGGGTGAGAGGAAAATGATTGCTGCAAACAATTTTGCGCATAGTGTCTTATGGAATGACACAAGCAACATTTGACCTTGGTCAAAATCTCTTTTCCTCTCTTGCTTTTCCTTTGAACTGAGGCTACTTACCTTACACTTACCCTTTCTCTTCCTAGTACCACATCTCTCGGACTCATTGCCCTTGTTCTTGGAGCCTAGAGCTCTAAGAAACTTTAGCCACTTAGGCTATGTGCTCGATAGATTTCACAGCCTTATGCCAACAATCCTAGAGCAATAGGTGGTGTTTAATATCATCAAGAAACTTGATGATATTAGTGGAGGTCGGAATGATCTATATGCACTCCCAATAGGAGGGAAAAGATCTGGCAACAGTTTGAACTCACTGTTTACCAATGGCGAGTGTTCAGGCTTACTCACACTCCCAAATTATGTTTGATTTCTCCCTTAGATGCATCTTCATGCTCTTGTCAGAGCGCATCTTGGAAGAATCAAACTTGATTGTAAGCTGCCTCAGTCTGGTGGCCACAATGTCACCAAAGCGATATCTCTAATGTGATCTACATTCACAAGTTTTGTAGTTATACTATCAGTCAATCCTAAATGCTAACACTAATTACACAGCTCCTTATTACACAACACACAACTCTGGAAAATTGTAATCAACGCAAGACGAGTGTAGATATAGTCAGTCTCTGCATTTGAGAAGTAAGGTCAACCACCCTCATCACACAGAGAGCCTATATATGTACACTTTTCTTTGCTTGACTCAACAATTTTCATGGAATAGTCACATACTATTCAAAATCCCTTTTGGATTCCCACTATGTAAGCGATCAAGAAGAACATCGAGTCGCCACAGGCACGATCTCGAACTTCCACTTGATTACAACGCTTACGATCATTTAAATAGTCACTTACTATTTAAATTCCCACGTGGATAAGCATTTACACCGAGTTATGGGTTTGCCACATGTTGCCCTAGCTCCCACTCGAGTAAAACACTTAAGGTAATTTAAACGATCACAAATCGCTTAAATCTGCTCTCTCGTTGTGTATGTGAATGAGTCAAGAGATGGTCATATCCAACTCTTTAGACTCCAATTCACCCTAATTTCTCCCCATATTTGGATTCGTCTCGCTAAAACGAGAAAAACGACTCAAAAATCATCGAAATCGGAGCTAAAACGGAGAAATTATGTGCGACAAAAAATTTCGCGACGCTGGTCAACGGCCAGCGTTGACCAGTCAACGGTCAACCGTTGACCTCGCCGGCGGTCAACGGACGGCCGGTGCCAGATCACCGCCAGCCGACCTCAGCACTCGCGGCGGCGGTGCTTGTTGCCGGAGACTCTCCGGCGACCAGTGGCGGTGGCGGTCGCCGGAGACTCTCCGGCCGGCGACCCTCGGCGGCGGACCTCCGCCGTCACCGGCGACCATCGGCGGCGGAGGTCACCGGACCTCCGACGTCACCGGCGATCCTCGGCGACGGAGGTCGCCGGACCTCCGCCGTCGCCGGCGGTCACCGGACCTCCTCCGGCGGCCGCGCCGCTCGCCGGTGAACCACCGTCGGCGGCTGCCGGACCTTTGCTGGTCGGCCATCGTCGACAACTGCTTTGCCGGTCAATCTCTTCAGTCAACGTTCCCCCTCCCCAAAGCAGTAGCATACATTCACAGATATATATCTAATTCGTAGGGTACACATACCTTAAATAATATAATATATATATATATATATATATAATATATATATATATATATATATATATATATATATATATATATATATATATATATATATATGCATGCAATTAGGGTCTTTAATTTTGAAAGGGGAACCTAAACATGTTTCTAGATTTTAGGGTATGGATTAACAATCAATATTGAATTAATAATTAACACATAATTTAAATTCAAAATATCATAGGACCCTACCCTACAATATATGATTTTCACATGTTTTAAATCAAAATTAAAACATTTAAATAAAACTGGGAACCTAAGCATGTTCCTAAAAAATCATAGAAGACCTAAACATGTTACTAACCCTTTTCGGTTCATCAATCCATGGAGAACAGAGCACTAGCATAAACCAGGCTCTGATACCAATGTAGGGAAAGGCCCGGATCCACATGACCCGACCTGACCCAAGGACCTAAAAGAAAAATCGAAAATAAATCCAAGCAAAAATAAATATTGCGGAAGCTACTAACCTGGACGCCATCGCTAAAACCTCGGATCTTGCCAGTGCCTCTACTCCACCAGGGCTGACCTCTAATCGATGAGCTCCGAAAAGGGCCGCACCAAACGGAGGACTCTACCTACGAGAGGTAGAGCCACATGTCCACGACTGATGCGCGGAAGAGGACTCAAGAGAAAAAGAGAAATATTATACTGAATGGGGTTTCCCAAACGGGAGCCCCCTTTCCAACACATGGAATGAGCAACTAGAAAGGAGTGGAGTCACTCCTATTTATATGAGAATGAGAGAGCTCTCATCATTGACGCAAGCAATGTGAGACTTGAAATATGAACAAAATATCATGCTTCCATCATGATCATCTAGCCCACTTTGGGCCACGAGTACGAGCTCGTGTGACCTCCTATGAGAGTCATTTTCGTTTCGTTCTCTTCGTCTCTCTGCGAGCTTTCCAACAGATCCTCACTTGACCCAATCAGACTCCAACATGGGCAGATATTTAGTCCCGAAGACCCTAATATATCCAACAAATTAGTTTTTCACCGATAAGTGTTTCGAAAACTTGATATTCATTTTTCTTTTTTTAATCAGTTTTCACCGATGAGTGTTTCGAAAACTTGATATTCATTTTTATTTTCTTTAATCATTTTTCGTAGATGAATGTTTCGAAAACTTGATATTCATTTTTCTTTTTTGAATCAGTTTTCGCCGATGAGTGTTTTCAAAACTTGATATTCATTTTTCTTTTTTTAATCAGTTTTCACCGGTGAGTGTTTCGAAAACTTGATATTCATTTTCCTTTTTTAATCAGTTTTCGCCGATTAGTGTTTCGAAATCTTGATATTCATTTTTATTTTTTTAATCAGTTTTGGTCGATTAGTGTTTGAAAACTGGATATTCATTTTTCTTTTTTTAATCATTTTTCGCCGATGTTGTTTCGAAAACTTAATATTCATTTTTCTTTTTTAATCAGTTTTCCTCAATGAGTGTTTCGAAAACTTGATATTCATTTTTCTTTTTTTAGTAAGTTTTTGCTAATGAGTGTTTTGAAAACTTGATATAATTTTTTCTTTTTTTTAATCAGTTTTCGCCGATGAGTGTCTCAAAAACTTGATATTGATTTTTCTTTTTTTTAATCAGTTTTCGCCGATGAGTGTTTCCAAAACTTGATAGTAATTGTAATATCCGAGATATTTAAATTTAATTATTTTCATTATTAATAAATTTATTTTTCTTTCAGAAAGAAAAATAAATTAAATTAAAGAATTATAGGGTTAAAAATAAAATAAAGAAGAAAGTAATAGGAAATATTATAAATTTTTTGTGGACCCAAAAGAAAAGAGGATTAAAAAGCATGAGAGAAAAATATGATATAACAAGTTTTTCTACTAAAATAAAATATATATATATATATATATAATATATAAATATATAATATCTAATAAAAAAATACATATAATAATATAAATATATATATATAATTGAATTTATATGGGGGGCCACGTGACCCCCTTTTCACTAACTCACACACACACATCCACTTTAATTAAACAAAAAAAAGAAAGAAAGCAAGAAGCAGCAAGCAGAAGCCACGCACGAACCCACTCATTAAAGCGGACACACACCCATTCTTCCACTTACACACTCACACATTAAAAAAAAAAGGAAAAGAAAGAAAAGATAAGAATCAGAGGCCACACACCCTTATCAATTAATTAACACACACACATTAAAGAAAAAAAGAAGAAGCAAGGAGCAGAACGCATGAGCAGCAAGAAACCGAGGACCAAAGCATGAAACACCCAAGAGGAGAAAGAAGAAGGTGCACGGCGGGAAACAGCCTGAATCTCACCAGAAAATACGTTCCGCCGCCGGTGAAGGCCACCGAACTTCATTCTCACCACCCATTAAGCTCCCCATCCGATTAAATCAAGGTATGAAAGCCCCAAACTCTCAAAACCCCAATTTCTCCAATTTTGGGTATTTTAGGAATTCTTCAAATACTTCCAATCGGGGCATTCCTGGGTTAAATATGAGCTTAGTGGGTGTTATTGAAAGCTTAGTGAGGTTCAGAATCAAAGTGAAACCGTAGGAATTGACCGGGTATGGAAATTAGGAAAATTGGGTTAGGAAATTGCTCTAAAATTCGAAATTGATAGTTTAATGCATGTTTAGGCTTGGATTGGAGTAGTATAAGTGTTATAAATGCTGGAAATAGTCAAGGGAATAAAGCCCGAGTATTTACCATCTCAACCGGAACCCAATCTGGTGAAAAAGAGGCGAAATACTAAGCCACCGTTCAGTAAGGAGCTGTGCGGTGAGTTGAACACCTCGGTCTAGTCCGTGGTGGACACCTAAGACCCGCTAAATTGGTTCCAAGGCTCTAATTATACCCAATTATATTTTTATATATAATTAAAGAGGTAGTAATTAAGCTTTTACTCAGCGAATAAGGGAGACGGTGGAATGAGTAAGCTAGAGCCTCTTTTGAACCGTGAATTTAATTCTTTTATTAGTTAAATACCCATATGAACACATGAAGGAAAATTTAGACAAGTGAGAATCTCTAACCTAAGCAATTAGAGGTTCTAAATGGCTCGAAAATGTGAAAGACAAATATGAGACAATATTGACTTTCAAAAAGAGCAAATAAGACGATGTAACGAACTAAATAATTAGTTCTTGGAAAATAGCTAGAGGGTGCATAAGCATTAGCATGACACGTGCATGGTAGATGCTTAGTTACGCGTTTTAAATTTCTTAAATATATATGTGTATAGGGCACCACAGGGTAATTGGAGCTTTAGGCACTCCGAGGATTGATCAGGAGGGCCAACGAGGTGAGGGGCTCTCCCATCCCTGCCCCACAGGGTTGGATGACTACGTGAAAAATGTGGTTTGCTCTATTTTGTGCAAATTGATATATGGAATATATTTATATGAATAAATTTGTGTTATGCGTGTATGATTTGCAAGTAAGTAGTCAACGTGCAATAGTATATGTGCATATATGATTAATCACAAGGTGTATATGTGCTATTGTGGCTCACCGAGCCTTATATGATACCGTGGGTAGGATTGAGTCGGAATTTCATATGTGAGGGTTCATTAATATTAGAAACCCATTTAAATTGATCATCGTGCAAAGGTTTTCACCGTATGGTACAATGAGGAAAATTAACCTAGGTTGTTAAGTGCGAGTGAGAGTGATGCATAATTGAAAAGGGGGAAACTAGGCCTAGCTAATTCACACGTGTAATATTCAGTTAGTTATTAATAGGGCGTCTTTCAAGGTCGAATAGGTTATTTGAACTTGTTTAGGTTAGTTCGGGTAGATCGAGTCGGTTATCCTGATCGGACAGACAGGATTCAGTTAACAGTAACTATGCCACATAGTGGCCATTACCTTGGTTTAACCGGGTCAGACAAGTTGCCGGCTATTACTCTAAGCGTGTCTTGGAGTCAGAAGGTTCCTATTTTGATCAACTAGGTTCGAATACGACATTGCCTTCGGGCCAGTATTTCTCTTAGCGTAACGCGGGAGACAGAAAGTGAATGCCTTCGGGCCAATATTTCTCTTAGCGTAACGCGGGAGACAGAAAGTGAATGCCTTCGGGTCAGTATTTCTCTTAGCGTAACGCGGTAGACAGAAAGTGAATGCCTTCGGGTCAGTATTTCTCTTAGCGTAATGCAGGAGACAGAAAGTGAATGCCTACGAGCATAACTATGTATGACTTATGAAAATATATGATATATGTTTATGATTGGTTTACATGCAGATTAATAAACATGTTAGGAGCATGAATTAGGATTTTTAATTGTGAATATGATATATTGATTGCTTGATCATATTAAAGGTCACAATATAAATCCGTTTCATGCGCATGTGGTTGTGGTTGCTCCCTTCCCCCAGCTGTAGTGGTACCCGCTGCTACGCCAGGGATGGGGGAGCTTCTCACTGAGTCTGTTCGACTCACCCCCTGTTTACATGTTTCAGATACAGGTGGTTTAGGAGTTGGAAACGCGTCCACTTCTTCTCAGGGAGGCGAACAGATCTGAGGACCGTACGCTTAGTCCGCGTCGGTAGTTATTTTGATTACGTACATATGTTGTGATGTATATGTATATGAATCCTTTTTGGGTGGAGCGTTTGTACAGATACAACTATAGTATACATATACGTCCTATTCTAGCATTGTCGGATAGGGGGTCGTGACAGTAATTTTTCATTTTTTAATCAGTTTTTGCCGTTGAGTGTTTCGAAAACGTAAGATTCATTTTTCTTTTTTTTTTAAATAGTTTTCGCCGATGAGTGTTTCGAATACTTGATATTCATTTTTATTTCTTTAATCAGTTTTCGCCGACGAGTGTTCTTGAAAACTTGATATTCATTTTTATTTTTTTTAATCAGTTTTCGCCGATGGGTGTTTTGAAAACTTGATATTCATTTTTCCTTTTTTTAAATCAGTTTTGCAGATGAGTGTTTCGAAAACGTAATATTCATTTTTCTTTTTTTTAAAAAAATAGTTTTCCCCGATGAGTATTTCGAAAACTTGATATTCATTTTTCTTTTTCTTAATCAGTTTTCGTCGATGAGTGTTTCGAAAACGTGATATTCATTTTCTTTATTTAATTAGTTTTCATCGATGAGTGTTTTGAAAACTTGATATTCAATTTTAATCAGTTTTCCGCCGATGAGTGTTTCAAAAACTTGATATTCATTTATATTTTTTTAATCAGTTTTGGTCGATTAGTGTTTCGAAAACTGGAAATTCGTTTTTCTTTTTCTAGTAAGTTTCCGCTGATGAGTGTTTCGAAAACTTGATATTCATTTTTCCTTTTTAATTAGTTTTTGCCGATGAGTGTTTTGAAAACTTGATATTCTTTTTTCTTTTTTTAATCAGTTTTAGCCGATGAGTGTTTTCGAAAACTTGATATTCATTTTTCTTTTTTTATTCAATTTTCGCCGATGAATGTTCTGAAAACTTGAAATGCATTTTTCTTTTTTTTAATCAGTTTTCGCCGATGAGTGTTTCGAAAACTTAATATTTATTTTTCTTTTTTTTTAATCAGTTTTTGCCGATGAGGGTTTTCAAAACTTGATATTCATTTTTCTTTTTCTTAATCAGTTTTCGCCGATGAGTGTTTCGAAAACGTGATATTCATTTTTCTTTATTTAATTAGTTTTCATCGATAAGTGTTTCGAAAACTTGATATTCATTTTTCTTTTTTTAATCATTTTTTGCCAATGAGTGTTTCAAAAACTCGATAATCATTTTTCTTTTTTTAATAAGTTTTCGCCGATGAGTGTTCTGAACTCTTGATATTTATTTTTCTTTTTTTTTAATCAGTTTTCGCCGATTAGTGTTTCGAAACCTTGATAGTAATTTTTCATTTTTTAATCAGTTTTCGCCGTTGATTGTTTCGAAAACATAATATTCATTTTTCTTTTTTTTTTAAATAGTTTTCGCCGATGAGTGTTTCGAAAACTTGATATTCATTTTTATTTTTTTAATCAGTTTTCGCCGATGAGTGTTTCGAAAACTTAATATTCATTTTTCTTTTTTAATCAGTTTTCGCATATGAGTGTTTTGAAAACTTAATATTCATTTTTCTTTTTTTTAATTAGTTTTCGCCGATTAGTATTCTAAAAACTTGATATTCATTTTTCTTTTTTTAATAAGGTTTTCGCCGATGAGTGTTTTGAAAACTTGATATTCATTTTTCTTTTTTTAATCAATTTTCGCCGATAAGTGTATCAAACACTTAATATTTATTTTTCTTTTTTTAATCAGTTTTCGCCGATAAGTGTTTCGAAAACTTGATAGAAAATTTTCATTTATTAATCAGTTTTCGCCGTTGAGTGTTTCGAAAACGTAATATTCATTTTTCTTTTTTTTTTTAAATAGTTTTCGTCGATGAGTGTTTCGAAAACTTAATATTCATTTTTCTTTTTTTAATCAGTTTTCGCATATGAGTGTTTTGAAAACTTAATATTCATTTTTCTTTTTTTTTAATCAGTTTTCGACGATAAGTGTTTTGGAAACATAATATTCATTTTTCTTTTCTTTTTTTAAATAGTTTTCGCCGATGAGTGTTTCGAAAACTTGATATTCTTTTTTTCTTTTTTCTTTTTAAATAGTTTTCCTCGATGAGTGTTTCGAAAACTTGATATTCATTTTTCTTTTTCTTAATTAGTTTTCGTCGATAAGTGTTTCGAAAACGTGGAATTTATTTTTCTTTATTTAATTAGTTTTCACTGATGAGTGTTTCAAAAACTTGATATTCATTTTTCTTTTTCTAAATCATTTTTCGCCGATGAGTGTTTCGAAAACGTGATATTCATTTTTCTTTTTTTAATCAGTTTTTGCCGATGAGTGTTTCGAAAACTTGATATTCATTTTTCTTTTTTTTGATGAGTTTTAGCCGATGAGTGTTTTCGAAAACTTGATATTTATTTTTCTTTTTTTAATCAATTTTCGCCGATGAGTGTTCTGAAAACTTGATATTCATTTTTTTTAATCAGTTTTCGCCGATGAGTGTTTCGAAAACCTATATTCATTTTTCTTTTTCTTAATCAGTTTTCGCCGATGAGTGATTCGAAAACGTGATGTTCATTTTTCTTTATTTAATTAGTTTTCATCGATTAGTGTTTCGAAAACGTAATATTCTTTTTTCTTTTTTTTTTAAATAGTTTTCCCCGATAAGTGTTTCGAAAGCATGATATTAATTTTTCTTTTTCTTAATCAGTTTTAGCCGATGAGTGTTTTGAAAACGTGATATTCATTTTTCTTTATTTAATTAGTTTTTCACCGATGAGTGTTTCGAAAACTTGATATTCATTTTTCTTTTTTAATAAGTTTTCGCCGATGAGTGTTTCGAAAACTTGATATTCATTTTTATTTTCTTTAATCAGTTTTTGTATATGAGTGTTTCGAAAACTTGATATTCATTTTTCTTTTTTTAATCAGTTTTCGTCGATAAGTGTTCTGAAAACTTGATATTCATTTTTCTTTTTTTTTTAATCAGTTTTCGCCGATTGGTGTTTTGAAAACTTGATATTTATTTTTCTTTTTCTTAATCAGTTTTCGCCGATGAGTGTTTCGAAAACGTGGTATTCATTTTTTCTTATTTAATTAGTTTTCACCGATTAGTGTTTCGAAAACTTGATATACATTTTTCTTTTTCTAAATCAGTTTTCGTCGATGAGTGTTTCGAAAAAGTGATATTCATTTTTCTTTTTTAATCAGTTTTTGCCGATTAGTGTTTCAAAAACTTGATATTCATTTTTATTTTCTTGAATCAATTTTCGTAGATGAGTGTTTCGAAAACTTGATATTCATTTTTCTTTTTTAATCAGTTTTCGCCGATTAGTGTTTCCAAAACTTGATATTCATTTTTCTTTTTTTAATCAGTTTTCACCGATGAGTGTTTCGAAAACTTGATATTCATTTTCCTTTTTTAATCAGTTTTCGCCGATGAGTGTTTCAAAAACTTGATATTCATTTTATTTTTTTAATCAGTTTTTGTCGATTAGTGTTTTGAAAACTGGATATTTATTTTTCTTTTTTTAGTAAGTTTTCGCTGATGAGTGTTTCGAAAACTTGATATTCTTTTTTCTTTTTTAATCAGTTTTAGCATATGAGTGTTTTCGAAAACTTGATATTCATTTTTCTTTTTTTAATTAATTTTCACCGATGAGTCTTCTGAAAACTTGATATTCATTTTTCTTTTTTTTAACTAGTTTTCGCCGATGAGTGTTTCAAAAATTTGATATTCATTTTTTTTTCTTAATCAGTTTTCGACGATAAATGTTTTGAAAACGTAATATTCATTTTTCTTTTTTTTTTTAAATAGTTTTCGCCGATGAGTGTTTCGAAAACTTGATATTCATTTTTCTTTTTTCTTTTTTAAATAGTTTTCCCCCGATGAGTGTTTCGAAAACTTGATATTCATTTTTCTTTTTCTTAATCAGTTTTCGTCGATGAGTGTTTCGAAAACGTTGTATTCATTTTTCTTTATTTAATTAGTTTCCACCGATGAGTGTTTCGAAAACTTGATATTCCTTTTTCTTTTTCTAAATCAGTTTTCGCTGATGAGTGTTTCGAAAATTTGATATTAATTTTTCTTTTTTTTTGATCAGTTTTAGCCGATGAGTGTTTTCGAAAACTTTAAATTTGTTTTTCTTTTTTTAATCAATTTTCGCCTATGAGTGTTCTGAAAACTTGATATTCATTTTTCTTTTTTTAATCAGTTTTCACCGATGAGTGTTTCGAAAAGTTAATATTTATTTTTCTTTTTTTAATATCGGTTTTTTGCGATGGTGTTTCGAAAACTTGATATTCATTTTATTTTTTTAATAAGTTTTTGTCGATGAGTGTTTCGTAAACTTGATATTCATTTTTCTTTTTCTTAATCAGTTTTAGCCGATGAGTTTTTTCGAAAACTTGATATTTATTTTTCGTTTTTTAATCAATTTTCGCCGATGAGTGTTCTGAAAACTTGATATTCATTTTTCTTTTTTTCATCAGTTTTAGCTGATGAGTGTTTCGAAAACTTGAGATTCATTTTTCTTTTTCTTAATCAGTTTTCGCCGATGAGTGTTTCGAAAACGTGATATTCATTTCTCTTTATTTAATTAGTTTTCGTCGAATAGTGTTTCGAAAACGTAATATTCTTTTTTTTTAAATAGTTTTCCCCGATAAGTGTTTCGAAAACATGATATTCATTTTTCTTTTTCTTAATCAGTTTTAGTCGATGAGTGTTTTGAAAACGTGATATTCATTTCTCTTTATTTAATTATTTTTTTGTCACGACCCCCGTTTAGAGGACCGTGACCGGCACAGACACAGGGAATACCCCCATGCCTCTAAGCCTTATCACCTAATTGACAGAATATCTATTATTGAAAATACATTCACATGCATTATAATACCATGGCTACATCGAAATGGTGGCCTATCCTAGGCAAGCAAATCCACGGTCAGTGCCGCTTCAGGATATAGATATAGGAAAACACACATAATATATATATAACTTGTGTACTGGCTACACATCCAAAGATGCTGCCTATCCTATTCACATGCAACAAATATATGTATATATATATATATATATATATATATTGAAAACAAATTGTCCCTGTATCGCAGAATAATTTATCCTGATCTTTAAGGTGTGTGAAGCTGACAGTTCTAGATTTAGTAATACAATCTAATTGGGTACGTCTACCCTTTACTTTATGATACAATAATAAAGTAAATTAAATTACAATTACACTTTATTCACCCACATGAACAAGTTGTGGGTCTTGGAAAGTGTTGCTCAACCCTGGTTCCACCGAGACTTCTTCCACCTGTACTTAACCTGTCTCTGTGTAGTAAAAATGAGGTGAGTCTTAACCACACGACTCAGTGAGGACTCTCCCATTCCCGGCGCAAGGTGGGTACCATAGCGCTGGGTTTGGGAGTCATACACAACCACATGCAAAAACAACTAGTTACTGTTAATTAGCATACATTCTTGGTGATCACACAACAACAAAAATTTCACCCAAACACTCACATGCATTTAACAAATATAAGCATACAGCAGTTTGTTCCACATCATCAATCATGAAGTAATCATATAACATATATTGCCGGGTTTTACTTACCGGTCTTCTCACGTTCAGCATGTTTGAATCAAACAAGACGTTGTGGTGATGTAATCCTGTACGTCACCACTACACTGCACAATCAGCAATTATATGCAAACATAGACAATTTGTATATACACACATATACTATAACATACATCAACTTAATCTCCCCCACTCTAGGGTATCTACTAGCCACTACGTGGCTTTTCTACTTCGAAGCCATGCACTCGGGTTACTGGCCACCACGTGGCAGAGCATACTTAACCCATTCACTTGGGTACTGGTCACCTCGTGACAATTCTGTTAATCAAACAATACTTAACCCATTCACTTGGGTACTAGTCACCTCATGACAATTCTATTAATCAAACATAATCAACTTCTATCTATCAATCAATTGATACGTAGCCACCACGTGGCACGTCCTGACCCCTTGCTGCGGGGCAATAGCTTGAGCCCACTCATCCATTACCCAACCAGGCCACATGGCGAGCACGACATGACGTCTCGAAGCATGGCCACTAACACACCCTGGACCAACTCCACAGGATGGTTTCTCTTTTACTAGGTTAGGCTCACGGTTCACCCGTAGGT
This sequence comes from Senna tora, assembly GCA_014851425.1. Taxonomy (NCBI): domain Eukaryota; kingdom Viridiplantae; phylum Streptophyta; class Magnoliopsida; order Fabales; family Fabaceae; genus Senna; species Senna tora. The sequence goes on along the minus strand of CM026270.1, from coordinate 24,037,587 downwards.
TCCTCCCGTGTCTCCTTACCTTAGTCTCACATATTAATAGAATTTTTTGTATCTTTCCCGAAGGTTCAACAATTCTTCTCCTTATTAATATGTACAAGTTTCCTCAACAGGATATAACTCATATACCCGTCCAGATGCACTCTCTGAGCCTCAAGCTATCGTCATAGCAATATAAAACCTTTCTGACCCTATTGCCAGGTTAGGGCAATGACCATCGTCATGGTGATTATAAAAACCGAGGTCTCAAGTGTCATCTGACGTTGTTCTAGTCGATGTCTCACATCGCTAGCATAACCAAATCCGAAACCCACCAATAACTCCCTTTGCATGATTATAATTTAAGTCACCGTCGTGACGAGTTTTCAAAATAAAGTTTAGCCCTTCCGTACAAGGACTCTTGCCACCGTCGTGGAAAAGATTTAATAAAATACTCATCATGCCTCTGGAGTGTATGAGTTAGATTTGTAACACACCAATCATAGCAAACGATTACTCTCTACTCCTATGTCTTCCTATCTAAGCTACTTTCCACAACCTATTTTCTAGTTCCTTTATTCTTTTAACATTTTATACCTCTAGCTAACACATACCAGACAAGCAGAGAATATACATACTCATGTAATCCACATAAGCATATAACCCTAGGAGCAGAGATGGAAGAACCCTCACCTTGGCCAACCTTCCAAGCAATCCTCTCCTGTAACTTAAGTCTCCTCGGAGTTCCTGTTGCACTCAATCGTGTGCCGTTGTTCCTATAAGAACAACATTTACTTCATTAAGGTTATTACTTAGCTTAACTTGTTATTTATCTCTCCATTACTCTCACGTGTAGTCCATGGTTGCCACAGAGTCAAGCTCTTGGTCTTATTGGACTTCTCTATCCCGACTTATGTGTATCCTTCCTCGGACACTTGACTTACTCGCATATAACACTCTACTTGAGTGTTGCACATACTTGGATTTGAGTACTAGACCTCTATCTAACTTGTATTCGCATCTTAGGAAGCTTATCTAGCTTGGTTGGAAGGAATCCTAATTCTAGGAAGGTCTAAGCATTTTAATTCAACTTGTGTTTCTACCTGGGTTCTAAGAAATCTAGTATCTAAACCTCAATATACCTCCAATTTATCCTATTTAAGGTTTCCTAAATATTTAAGAGGGAAGAAGGTTGAATTTTAGAAATTGGATTTCATTGTTCCGCAAGCTTCCACTCTTGGGAAATAAGAAAGTACCTAAATTAATTCTTGATGCTTGATAGCATATTTAGAATTATTCTAGGGTGTTTAAGATTGAAAAGATGAAGTTTAAAACTTCCAACATCAACCTTAAAGCATATTTGGGCAAATCGAGCAGGGACTCGACATGTTTGCCAAGGTCCGGCCTTAGTAGCCTCGGGCCAACTTTTCACGAGTCTTGTTCATCTAATATTCCAACTATATAATTTCAATAATATCAATCCAAGCCTATTTACTCAAATCCAAGCTCAATTCTAATTATCAACAATTTTCCCCAATTTGGAAATAATTATAATTTCAATAATATCAATCCAAGCCTATTTACTCAAATCCAAGCTCAATCCTATTTTATCAACAATTTCCCCAATTTGGAAATAATTATAATTTCAACCCCAAATCCTTCCAAATTCGAATTTGGCTAAATCCGAAGATATAATCTCGATTCCTACCCCGACTAAGTGTTCAAGAACACTTCTCCTAGGTTTCAATCAACCCTCGAAACAACTTAATCGAAGGTCAATCGAAGAAATCCCTAAAAATGAAGAAATTGAGGGTTTAGAATGAAATTGGGGTTACCAACCTTGATTCGATTGGTGGGAGGTGTGAAAGATGTTGTAACCGAGCTCCGATGACTTTTCCCGGCGTCGGCTAGCTCTTCTCCGACGAGTTTCCGACGGTTTCCTCCTTCCCCTTCTCCCTTCATCTTCTCCACGCCATCCCCCTCTCTCTCTCTTCTACCTTCCATTTCCTCTCTCTCTCTCGTCTTTCTCTCCTTCTTACTCTCTTTTTCTAATTCTTCCTTCCTTTCTTTTTCTATATATATATCCCACGTATCCCTTTTTAATATATTAAAATAATATAATATATATATATATATATATATATATATACATATATAATAATAATAATAATAATAATAATAATAATAATAATAATAATAATTAAATGATAATATTAATTAAATAATAAATAAATAAATATATAAAATTAAAAATAAATTAATTAATAATTAAATAAATAATAAATAATATATATTTTTAATCCCTCTTCCCTATTTAATTCAAGTTCCCAATTCCTTAAGTCCTAAATTAATCCTAAAAATTATTTTCTACTCCTTTTCTTTCCCTTTTTAATTTATTTTAAACTTCAAAAAATTTATTTCCGGTTTCTTTTAACTATCATATATATTTTATTTTATTTTATTTTTTCTAAGGTTTTTGTAATACCCGAGAATATTTTAACTAGCATCATTAATTAAATTAAATTAATTAGTTTAAAAGTGGAAAATGAGATAAAAAAAAAGAATACACACTAGCATATCACCTAATATGTGGTAAATATAAAATGTTTAAATCCTAATATTTCTATATCTCTTTTTAATTATTATTATCCTATCAGATCTCTTTCTTTTGTTATGTATATATATATATTAATTAGTTAAATATATATATATATATATATATATATATATATATATATATATATATATATATTATATAAAGAGAGAAAGGAATAAAAGAAAAGAAGGAAAAGAAAGAAAAAGGAAACCGAGAGAGAGCAGAGAAAGAGGAAAAACGCGAGAGGGAGGGGCAGAGCACGCACGGACGAACGGAAAACGAGAGGGAGCCCAGAGCTGGACGGAGAGGACGCGTGGAGTGGCCGGTCGTGCGAGGAAGCCGGCCGGAGTTCGTCGCCATCGCTGTGTGCTGGAGAGAGAGAGAGAACTACTGGTTAGAGAGAGAAAGTAAAGGGAGAGAGCTCCCACGCCGAAAAACTCGCCGGAAAACGTCGTCTCTTCACCGGGGAAGGTAGCTGGGAGTCTCCTCTACTCCATATCGTCCTTCTAACCGGTTGAATCAAGGTGAGAAGTCCCGAAACTCTCAAACCCCAATTTTATCAATTTTAGGAATTTTTGGAAAGACCCCAATTGATTCAATCTGAGTATTCTGGGTCCTAAATTGAAGTATTTGCATGTAGAAAAATATGATTGGAAATGCTTAAGGTTGTTGTGGACTGATATGGGATGCATTAATAGTTGGGAAATTGTGATTATATAATTGTTAAAATTATTAGAATGTACGAGGGATTAAAACCCGAGTAATTCCCGTCTCACCCGGAACCCGGTTCGGGGAAAAAGAGACAATTTTCTTGTTTACGTGTATCCGGATATGTGTATTCATGTGCAGGTAAAGGGTTGAAAGTTACTTTAGTAAATGGAAATATTAGGCAAATAGGATTTATGACTCTCTTGAGCCATAAATTCAAGACTTGAGTAATGGAAACTTCATATGGACACATAGAGGTGGAATTGGGTAACCTTGCATTCCCAAGTCAAAGCTTCTGAATAGCGTAATTAAGAAAGGGTTGGACACAAATAGAAGCATGCTAGGTGTCCTAAAACTAGTTGAGGGCATTTCCAAGCCAACAACTAGTCTATGGAAGTAATTAGAGAGAACATGAGCACTAGCGTTGCATGTACACGATAGTGGTTGAATTTTCAAGCTTCTGAATCTCTCAAGTATATTTGTATAGGGCACCATACTGTGAGTGGATCTTCGGGCACACCGAGAGCCGATCAGAGGAGCCAACCAGGTGAGGGGCTTTCCTATCCTTGTCCGATAGGGTTGACTGCGGATATGGATATATGGTTTGCCTTCTTGCCTATTTGTAGGAATTACATGTTAGATAACATGCTATTGTTGTTCCTAAATTACAGTATATGTGAAAACGTGCTATATGTGTGTATGTGAATTGTAAAAGCGATGGTGGCTCAAGGAGCCTTATATGAAAAGAAGGTCCTCGGGACCTATATAAGATCGGGGGTAGGATCGAGTCAATTTTAATGGGGAGAGTCTTGTGGTACTAGACACCCACCTTATTGATTGTATCTGAAAAGTGTGGTGGTATATGTAAACTCTCAATGAAAATTAACATAGGTGACCTTGTTTTAAACCGAGGGATTCCGGATTAGAAAACCACTTGGAAATTTAGAATTTCCTAAGAAGAAGTAAAATAAATAAGTAGTGGTCCATAGGGGTCATTTATGGTACAACGCGGGAACCGAGTCTATCACGGGTGGTCCGGGTAAATCGAGTCTGTTACCTTGAGTCAAACTCTCAGGAGTACAAAGTATATGAGTACACCACATTGTGGCTATTGCCTTGGGTAAACCGAGGTCAGATGAGTCGCCGGCTATGCTCCAAGTGAATTCTTGGGGTCAGGTTAATGTTCCAAGTAAAGTCTTGGGACCAGGGGTTCCTAGAATGATCAACTAGGTTCCTACACCACTCACGTGAGATATTGCCTTCGGGCCAGATGCTCTCCTAACGGAGATATGCCTTCGGGCCAGTTTATGATTACGGTTAATCGAACATGGATATCCACATGAAGTTATATGTTGAACTATGAGATGATGTATGTATGAATTTGAACGTATGTAAAATCATGGTTTAAATTCTTTATTGTGAATATGATATATGCTAATTGCCTGACCACTTAATATATGGAGATTCAAAATCTGTTATATGCGTATGTGATTGTGATTGGTTCCCTTTCCCCAGTTGTAGTGGTACCCGCTACTACACCAGGGATGGGAGAGCCTCTCACTGAGTCTGTTTGACTCACCCCAATTTTAAATGTTACAGACACAGGTTGTATAGGCATCGGGAGCGCTTCCACTTCATCTCAAGGAGGCGGACTGACTTAGAGACCGCACGCATTGTTCGCGTGGGTAGTACTGTTATATGTATTTTGTCAGGATATATATGTATATGATTCATTTTGGTATAGCATTGTTTTGTACAGTTGCTATATGCATATATGTATATGTCACACTCTAGAATTGTCGGCTTCATACAGATTAAAGATTGGTCTTGTTGTTGGGGATATAGGTTGTGATATGATGAATATCATGTGTATATATATATATGAATGTGACTCATGCATGTGAATAGGATAGGTCACACGCACTGAGCGTGTGGTCAATATGTAAATTTATATATATGTGTGACTGAATACTTGGTTGTGTGAAAATACGGCTTCCGCATGCGAATAGGATAGATCACACGCATTGAGGCGTGTGATGAATATGTAAATTATAAGCAGGTGTGTGATTGAATATATAGACTTGACTGTACACAGGGATTCTGCATGTGAATAGGATAGATCATCCGCCCTTAAGCGCGTGATCAATATGTATATTATATGTACGTGTGATTGATTATGTGTATATGTATAGACTGAAGCGGCGTTGAGCGAGTCGTGGATTGCGTGCTACTTAGCTCACCGGATAGGGATGATCATATATACTATATATTGTTTGTAATAGAAATGGGTAGTTATGCATATATAAGAATGTCAATCAGGAATTAGAGGCTTACGGGAGAGGAGAAATCCTACCTCCCGTGCCGGTCACGGACGTCCGATAGGGGGTCGTGACAAACTTGGTATCAGAGCCAGGTTATCTTTAATTGTGTGAAGCCATAGGTATGACCGGGTGTCGGTTTACCCCTCTTGTGTACCCGGGCACAACGTGGGAGTAAAAAGGCACTTGTGGAAGTACCCAGGAAAATTGAGTCAGCCTTTCTTTCATTTCCTTCTTAATCTATGATGGATTATGAAAATTCTTATAAGGTGACATTCTTTTGCGGTACAGCGATGCACTAAGGCGTAAGGTGGGGTGGTAGTGACCCCAGGAACCTTAGCACGCCATAATAGGGAAAGGAGACATCCATGAAGGATGCTACCTAGTCACAGACACATTTGGTTGCATTGTAGGCAGGAATGCGCTACAATGTGTGATTGTTTTGCAGTTGTTAAAAGAGACGATGCATCTGCTCTGTTAGCGCGCATTGTGTGCTATGGTGTAGGCACAAGTTATTTGACTATAGTAGAGAATGCAAGTAGAATAGTGCCATGAATGGTAGTCTAGGCTAGAAATGGTTTGTAAAGTAAACAGAAGAGAGGTGGTGTATGCCACAGTGTAGAAGTAGAAATCTACGGATTGGAAAATTAGGATACGGTATATGGAAGGGAAGAGTGGCCGAACCACATGCCGTAGAAATAGATGTTAAGAAGTAGAGGCATATGTAAACATGTAGAGCGTGACCATATGTCGAGCCGGAAATAGAGTAAAGGGTAAGGCACAGGGAAGGAGCCTAGTCCAACCCTGCGCTCGATCCATGAACTACTAGTTCCTTAAGCAAACAAGGGGGAAAGGAAGGGATTAAGCCCAACCAAACTCTCTTGGGTGCTTAGGGAAGAGCATAAAGAGTGGGATATTGACCACATGAAAATTTTTTGTAAAAGTATTTTTGGTCTTTCCAGATGAGAGCTTCTGAAAGACCCTAAAATTTCTCTTGAAAATACAAGGGATAACCATTGGAAGGCAAATTTTCATGAAAACTCTTTCTCAATTTGTGTCATTCCAATTGGTTAAACCCTAACCATTTACGAAAACCTTAGGCATCATTTTCTAAGAAATAAACTTGAATTAATTTCAAAACCCACAGGGTGCCTAAGAAGACTAACTCATGTGGCCAATACCCTACCAAATAACAATCCTTTTACAGGTAAGCTGTATAAGGACGGTAGATGTAGTTGAGAAATCACTCGCTTGGAGTGATTAAAGTTAAGTAGACATCGAAAAGCACTAGAGAGTGCTAAAGTGCCAAGGGAGTATACAGGTAAACCTAAGAGTTACCAATTAAGGGGGGCTATAGGTTGATAATGGACCCGAAAGGATTAGACCGGAGCAGGTCTAGAAGTGGAAATGGGCGTAGACCTTCAGGTACCGTCCAGAGATAGGAAAATGAGTGATATTGCGGTAGATAGCTCTCGAACGAGATAACGTGAGAGATAAACCCCAAAGGGACTCGTGGAGGCCCGAGGGGAGAGAAAGTAGACAGGGATAAGTAGTCCCATAAGGGGGGAAGAGCGAAAGCCTATAAGACCCCATACGATAAAAGTCAAGTAGGGGGTGGAGAACCAACTACTACGGTAAGTGCATGTATAGTACACGGATTGTAGTTGACATAGCTAGATATGCTAGTTCCACAAGTTGGTCAACCGTAAATCCGTTAGTCTGAAGCCCGTGTGTGGGTGGAGACTGAGTGGACAAACCAAACGTATAATTGGCCATGGGGTGCCATAAAGGGAGAATTAATCGTAAGGACGGTTAATCGAGAAGGAGAATGTAGTGAGTAACGAGTATTGAGAAATACTCGAAGAAAGAGTACCACGTAGGTACGAAATGAAAAGAAGAGAGTGAATACGGGAACAGAGTCGGGTAAGCATCGGGGGATGCGAGCCAAATGATAAAACATGTATGCTACCATTGGGGGCGATTGGAACCCAACGGGTAACACACTTGCAAGAGGCGGTATATGTTCGTGAACATATGCCACACTATAAGAAAGGAAAGAGTCAAATCGTGGGAACGGATCCCGTTTGGTCAAGGGGAGTAGAGCATGTCCGGGAAGGTTCATGCCAGAGTTAATGGATCAAGTATTCCAAGTAGGAATACAAGATCTAAGTGAGTTGAGGAGTCCAAGTGGGCCAAGTTAGGGTAAAAGCCAACAGAAACCCAACGAGTAGAGTTAGCATAGGATGTGCAACTCTAAGTGGACTAACCTGAGGATGGTACAGATCCACAGTCATAGTCGTGTTAAGCGAGGCCTTCGGATGTGAAGACCGAACTGAGCCTGAGGCTGAGTAATGAGCATGATAGTAAGGAGGAGACTGATGTGTTTCCGTTATAAATAGAAATGACTACAAGTAGTAGTCAGAGAAGAATCTGAGTCGGTCAGACATAGGATGTCGACAGGGAGTAACCTGAAGTGGTGATGGAAACCACTAAGGGTAAGTGTAGAAGTCCGGAAAAGAAATGGAAACACGAGTCATAAATGTAAAATCCTTTACCGTTTGGTGGAGAAACGGTAAGTGTAATACACATTTGTGCTAGTGTCATGGTATTTAGCTTCGTTAGGACATGAGTAGGGTAAACCGAGTCGGTAGAGAGTGTAACAACCTTGGAAGGGTTGGGTACACTAATGGCACAAAGTATAAACACCTATGTAGGGTGCATTCCGTGTAAGCGGTAAGTCTAGATGTAGAGTAGAGGGTGTAGTAAGATGTAAACAGACTTTTTCTGAAGAAGTCGTTTACAAGGAATATATCGGGGGAATACCGGCATAAGGGTAGCTGCTTGGTAGTAGAGGATACTTAGGTACGGGGACTCCATTGAAGGGGAATACTTCGTCAGTTAGAGTTAAAGAAATAGAACCTAGTGTGCTATGCAACTAGCGAGTATCTTGGCGTGTTCCAAGACGGATATAAGAAGTCGTTACGAAGGTAGTTAGATGAATAGGCAGATTGAGTCAAGGTAAGCCTCACTAGAGAAGACAATAGTTAACTCCTCGGAGAACAAATTTCATCATATCCACCGTCGTGGTTAGGGACAGTCAGGAACTCAGTTGGAAATTGGAGATTCCAACTTGTTTCTAGCCCACATCCAAGCTAAGTCAGCTCTAATCGAAGAAGTTAAAACCAAACAAGATCAAGACGACGACCTCAAACAGATCAGAGATACAGTGGTTAAGGGGGAGAAGGACGACGTCCGATTCTCCATAGATGACAGTGGCATACATCGGTTAGAGGGACGGTTATGTGTCCCTATGGTTGATAACTTGAAAGAAAGAATTCTTGAAGAAGCACACCGAATAGCGTATACGATCCATCCGGGAGCTAATAAAATGTATCATGACCTGAAACAGTTGTATTGGTGGAATGGCATGAAAAAGGATGTCGCAAACTATGTAGCCAGGTGTTTAGTGTGCCAGCAAGTCAAGGCTGAACACCAGAAACCCGCCGGAACATTACAACAGATAGAGATACCTGAGTGGAAATGGGAGAGAATAACGATGGATTTTGTAACAAGGTTGCCAAGATCACAATGGGGATTTGATTCGGTTTGGGTAATAGTGGATCGCATGACTAAGTCCGCACACTTTTTGCCAGTTAAGACAACTTACGGAGTGAGTCAATATGCACAGATTTATCTATCAGAAATCGTTAGATTGCACGGTGTGCCAGTGTCCATAATATCTGATAGAGGGCCACAGTTCACTTCCAGGTTTTGGAAGTCATTGCAGGAAGTGTTGGGAACTAGAGTTGATCTGAGTACTGCGTTCCACCCACAGACCGACGGGCAATCAGAAAGAACCATTCAGATTCTTGAGGACATGCTTCGGGCGTGTATTATGGATTTCGGCGGAAGTTTGGAAAGGTATTTACCTTTGGCTGAGTTTGCGTACAATAATAGTTATCAAGCAAGTATTCAAATGGCACCTTTCGAGGCTTTGTACGGCCGTAGATGCAGATCCCCGATTGGGTGGTTCGAGGTCAGAGAAGCTAGCCTAGTCGGCCCGGAATTGATACAAGATGCCTTACAGAAGGTAAAGTGTATAAGGGAGAGATTGCTGACAGCTCAGAGTAGGAAAAAGTCTTATGCAGACAATCGAAGGAGAGAACTGGAGTTTGCCGTTGGCGATCAGGTGTTCTTGAGAATATCACCGATGAGAGGCGTGATGCGGTTCGGTAAGAAGGGGAGTTGAGTCCTCGATATATCGGACCGTTTGAAATCTTAGAACGAGTTGGGAATGTAGCGTATCGGTTGGAATTGCCTACAGAATTGGAGGGGGTACACCCTGTCTTTCATGTATCAATGCTTCGGAAGTATCTTCCCGATCCCTCGCACGTAATCCAATCGCAAGACGTGCAACTAACCGAAAATATGACGTATGAAGAGGAGCCAGTGGAAATCTTAGATCGGCAGTTGAAGAAACTCAGAACGAAAGAGATTCCATTGGTTAAAGTTCTGTGGAGAAACCACTCGACCGAAGAAGCTACATGGGAGGTCGAGGGTGAAATGCACAAGACGTATCCTCATCTATTTCGAGACTAAGGTTAGTATTTTATTTGAAATTCAAGGACCGAATTTCTTAAGGGGGGAAGATTGTAATACCCGAGAATATTTTAACTAGCATCATTAATTAAATTAAATTAATTAGTTTAAAAGTGGAAAATGAGATAAAAAAAAAAAAAGAATACACACTAGCCTATCACCTAATATGTGGTAAATATAAAATGTTTAAATCCTAATATTTCTATATCTCTTTTTAATTATTATTATTATCCTATCAGATCTCTTTCTTTTGTTATGTATATATATATATTAATTAGTTAAATATATATATATATATATATATATATATATATATATATATATATATATATATATATATTATATAAAGAGAGAAAGGAATAAATGAAAAGAAGGAAAAGAAAGAAAAAGGAAACCGAGAGAGAGCAGAGAAAGAGGAAAAACGCGAGAGGGAGGAGCAGAGCACGCACGGACGAACGGAAAACGAGAGGGAGGCCAGAGCTGGACGGAGAGGACGCGTGGGGTGGCCGGACGTGCGAGGAAGTCGGCCGGAGTTCGTCGCCGTCGCTGTGTGCTAGAGAGAGAGAACTACTGGTTAGAGAGAGAAAGTAAAGGGAGAGAGCTCCCACGCCGGAAAACGCCGTCTCTTCACCGGGGAAGGTAGCTGGGAGTCACCTCTACTCCATATCGTCCTTCTAACCGGTTGAATCAAGGTGAGAAGTCCCGAAACTCTCAAACCCCAATTTTATCAATTTTAGGGATTTTTGGAAAGACCCAATTGATTCAATCTGAGTATTCTGGGTCCTAAATTGAAGTATTTGCATGTTATTAAGTGAATGGGAAGCTTAGGAACCGGAACTAATTTGATGGAATTTATCCGGGTTGGAAAACTTGTAGAAAAATATGATTGGAAATGCTTAAGGGTGTTGCGGACTGATTTGGGATGCATTAATAGTTGGGAAATTGTGATTATATAATTGTTAAAATTATTAGAATGTACGAGGGATTAAAACCCGAGTAATTCCCGTCTCACTCGGAACCCGGTTCGGGGAAAAAGAGACAATTTTCTAATTTTACGTGTATCCGGATATGTGTATTCATGTGTAGGTAAAGGGTTGAAAGTTACTTTAGTAAATGGAAATATTGGGCAAATAGGATTTATGACTCTCTTGAGCCATAAATTCAAGACTTGAGTAATGGAAACTTCATATGGACACATAGAGGTGGAATTGGGTAACCTTGCATTCCCAAGTCAAAGCATCTGAATAGTGTAATTAAGAAAGGGTTGGACACGAATAGAAGCATGCTAGGTGTCCTAAAACTAGTTGAGGGTATTTCCAAGCCAATAACTAGTCTATGGAAGTAATTAGAGAGAACATGAGCACTAGCGTTGCATGTTGATAGTGGTTGAATTTACAAGCTTCTGAATCTCTCAAGTATATTTGTATAGGACACCATACTGTGAGTGGACCTTCGGGCACACCGAGAGCCGATCAGAGGGGCCAACCAGGTGAGGGGCTTTCCTATCCTTGTCCCATAGGGTTGACTGTGGATATGGATATATGGTTTGCCTTCTTGCCTATTTGTAGGAATTACATGTTAGATAACATGCTATTGTTGTTCCTAAATTACAGTATATGTGAAAACGTGCTATATGTGTGTATGTGAATTGTAAAAGCGATGGTGGCTCAAGGAGCCTTATGAAAAGAAGGTCCTCGGGACCTATATAAGATCGGGGGTAGGATCGAGTCAATTTTAATGGGGAGAGTCTTGTGGTACTAGAAACCCACCTTATTGATTGTATCTGAAAAGTGTGGTGGTATATGTAAACTCTCAATGAAAATGAACATAGGTGACCTTGTTTTAAACCGAGGGATTCCGGATTAGAAAACCACTTGGAAATTTAGAATTTCCTAAGAAGAAGTAAAATAAATAAGTAGTGGTCCATAGGGGTCATTTATGGTACAACGCGGGAACCGAGTCTATCACGGGTGGTCCGGGTAAATCGAGTCTGTTATCTTGAGTCAAACTCTCAGGAGTACAAAGTATATGAGTACACCACATTGTGCCTATTGCCTTGGGTAAACCGAGGTCAGATGAGTCGCCGGCTATGCTCCAAGTGTATTCTTGGGGTCAGGTTAATGTTCCAAGTAAAGTCTTGGGACCAGGGGTTCCTAGAATGATCAACTAGGTTCCTACACCACTCACGTGAGATATTGCCTTCGGGCCAGATTCTCTCCTAACGGAGATATTGCCTTCGGGCCAGATTCTCTCCTAACGGAGATATGCCTTCGGGCCAGTTTATGATAACGGTTAATCGAACATGGATATCCACATGAAGTTATATGTTGAACTATGAGATGATGTATGTATGAATTTGAACGTATGTAAAACCATGCTTTAAATTCTTTATTGTGAATATGATATATGCTAATTGCCTGACCACTTAATATATGGAGATTCAAATCTGTTATATGCGTATGTGATTGTGATTGGTTCCCTTTCCCCAGTTGTAGTGGTACCCCGGTACTACACCAGGGATGGGAGAGCCTCTCACTGAGTCTGTTTGACTCACCCAAATTTTAAATGTTACAGACACAGGTGGTATAGGCATCGGGAGCGCTTCCACTTCATCTCAGGGAGGCAGACCGACTTAGAGACCGCACGCTTTGTTCGCGTGGGTAGTATTGTTATATGTATTTTGTCAGGATATATATGTATATGATTCATTTTGGTATAGCATTATTTTGTACAGTAGCTATATGCATATATGTATATGTCACACTCTAGAATTGTCGGCTTCATACAGATTCAAGATTGGTCTTGTTGTTGGGGATATAGGTTGTGATATGATGAATATCATGTGTGTGTGTATATATATATATATATATGAATGTGACTCCTGCAGGTGAATAGGATAGATCACACGCACTGAGCGTGTGGTCAATATGTAAATTTATATATATGTGTGACTGAATACTTGGTTGTGTGAAAATACGGCTTCCGCATGCGAATAGGATAGATCACACGCATTGAGGCGTGTGATCAATATGTAAATTATATGCAGGTGTGTGATTGAATATATATACTTGACTGTACACAGGGATTCTGCATGTGAATAGGATAGATCACCCGCCCTTAAGCGCGTGATCAATATGTATATTATATGAACGTGTGATTGATTATGTGTATATGTATAGACTGAAGTGGCGTTGAGCGAGCCGTGAATTGCGTGCTACTTAGGTCACCGGATAGGGATGACCATATATACTATATATTGTTTGTAATAGAAATGGGTAGTTATGCATATATAAGAATGTCAATCAGGAATTAGAGGCTTATGGGAGAGGAGAAATCCTACTTCCCGTGCCGGTCACGGACGTCCGAAAGGGGGTCGTGACAGTTTTAATTCCTAGCCCCGGAATAAATCATTCTTAAATCCTCGAAATTTTAAATAAATCATTCTTTAATCCTTGAAATTTTCCGGGGTATTACATTTTTCACCGATGAATGTTTCGAAAACATGATATTCATTTTTCTTTTTTTAATCAGTTTTCACCGATGAGTGTTTCAAAAACTTGATATTTATTTTCTTTTTTTAATTAGTTTTCGCCGATGAGTGTTTCGAAAACTTGATATTCATTTTTCTTTTTTTAATCAGTTTTAGCCGATGAATGTTTTCCAAAACATGATATTCATTTTTCTTTTTTTAATCAATTTTCGCCGATGTCGTTATGAAAACTTGATATTCATTTTTCTTTTTTTTAAATCAGTTTTCGCCGATGTGTGTTTCGAAAATTAATATTTATTTATTTTTTTTAATCAGTTTTTGCCAATGAGTGTTTTCGAAAACTTGATATTCATTTTTCTTTTTTTAATAAATTTTCACCGATAAGTGTTCTGAAAACTTGATATTCATTTTTCTTTTTTTAATCAGTTTTCGCCGCTGTGTGTTTCGAAAACTTAATATTTATTTTTCTTTTTTTAATCAGTTTTTGTCGATGAGTGTTTTCGAAAACTTGATATTCATTTTCTTTTTTAATAAATTTTCGCCGATAAGTGTTCTGAAAACTTGATATTCATTTTTCTTTTTTTGTAATCAGTTTTCGGCGATGAGTGTTTCAAAAACTTAATATTTATTTCTCTTTTTTTAATATGTTTTGCCGATGAGTGTTTCGAAATCTTGATATTCATTTTTCTTTTTTTAATCAGTTTTGGTCAATGAGTGTTCCGAAAACTTGATATTCATTTTTCTTTTTTTAATCAATTTTTACCGATGAGTGTTCTGAAAACTTGATATTAATTTTTCGTTTTTTTAATCAGTTTTTGCCGATGAGTGTTTCGAAAACTTAATATTTATTTATTTTTAATCGGTTTTTGCCGATGAGTGTTTCGAAAACTTGATATTCATTTTTTTAATCAATTTTCGACGAGAAGTGTTCTGAAAATTTCATATTCATTTTCTTTTTTTAATCAGTTTTTGCCGATCAGTGTTTCGAAAACTTGATATTCATTTTTCTTTTTCTTAATGAGTTTTCGCCGATTAGTGTTTCAAAAACGAGAAATCCATTTTTCTTTATTTAATTTTTTTTCATCGATGAGTGTTTTTGAAAACTTGATATTCATTTTTCTTTTTTTAATCATTTTTCGCCGATAAGTGTTTCGAAAATTTAATATTCTTTTTTCTTTTTTTAATCAGTTTTCGTCGATGAGTGTTTCGAAAACTTGATATTCATTTTTCTTTTTTTAGTAAGTTTTCGCTAATGAGTGTTTTGAAAACTTGATATACATTTTTCCTTTTTTTAATCAGTTTTTGCCGATGAGTGTTTCAAAAATTTGATATTGATTTTTCTTTTTTTTAATCAGTTTTCGCCGATTAGGGTTTCGAAAACTTAATATTTTTTTAATCGGTTTTTGCCGATGAGTGTTTCGAAAACTTGATATTCATTTTTCTTTTTTTTAATCAGTTTTTGCCGATGAATGTTTCGAGAACTTGATATTCATTTTTCTTTTTTTAATCAGTTTTAGCCGAGGAGTGTTTTCAAAAACTTGATATTCTTTTTCTTTTTTTAATCAATTTTCGCCGATAAGTTTTCTGAAAACTTGATATTCATTTTTCCTTTTTTTAATCAATTTTTGACGATAAGTGTTTTGAAAACTTGATATTCATTTTTCTTTTTCTTAATCAGTTTTCGCCGATTAGTGTTTCAAAAATGTGAAATTCATTTTTCTTTATTTAATTAGTTTTTTATCGATGAGTGTTTTCGAAAACTTGATATTCATTTTTTTATTTTTTAATCATTTTTCGCCGATGAGTGTTTCAAAAATTTAATATTCATTTTTCTTTTTTTTAATCAGTTCTCGTCGATGAGTGTTTCGAAAACTTGATATTCATTTTTCTTTTTTTAGTAATTTTTCGCTAATGAGTGTTTTGAAAACTTGATATACATTTTTCTTTTTTTTAATCAGTTTTCGCCATTGATTGTTTCCAAAACTTGATATTGATTTTTCTTTTTTTAATCAATTTTTGCCGATGAGTGTTTCAAAAACTTGATATTGATTTTTCTTTTTTTGATCAGTTTTCGCCGTTGAGTGTTTCGAAAACTTGATATTCATTTTTATTTTTTTAATCAGTCTTCGCCGATGAGTGTTCTGAAAACTTGATATTCATTTTTTTTAATCAGTTTTCGCCGATGGGTGTTTTGAAAACTTGATTGTCACGACCCCTTATCGGGCGTCCGTGACCGGCACGGGAGGTAGGATTTCTCCTATCCCGTAAGCCTCTAATCCTTGATTGACATTTCTGAATGTGCATAACTACCTATTTCTAATACAAACAATATATAATATTTATGGTCATCCCTATCCGGTGACCTAAGTAGAACGCAATCCACGGCTCGCTTAACGCCGCTTCAGTCTATACATATACACAAAATCAATCACACGTACATATAATATACATATTGATCACGCGCTTCAGGACGGGTGATCTATCCTATTCACATGCAGAATTCCTGTGTACAGTCAAGTATATATATTCAATCACACACCTACATATAATTTACATATT
Organism: Senna tora; assembly: GCA_014851425.1. NCBI lineage: Eukaryota > Viridiplantae > Streptophyta > Magnoliopsida > Fabales > Fabaceae > Senna > Senna tora. The sequence goes on along the minus strand of CM026270.1, from coordinate 24,021,341 downwards.
GATCACACGCCTCAATGCATGTGATCTATCCTATTCGCATGCGGAAGCCGTATTTTCACACAACCAAGTATTCAGTCACACATATATATAAATTTACATATTGACCACACGCTCAGTGCGTGTGATCTATCCTATTCACATGCGGAAGTCACATTCATATATATATACACATGATATTCATCATATCATAACCTATATTCCCAACAACAAGACCAATCTTTAATCTGTATGAAGCCGACAGTTCTAGAGTGTGACATATACATATATGCATATAGCAACTGTACAAAACAATGCTATACCAAAAGAATCATATACATATACATCCTGACAAAATACATATATCAATACTACCCACGCGAACAATGCGTGCGGTCTCTAAGTTTTTCCGCCTCCCTGAGATGAAGTGGAAGCGCTCCCGATGCCTATACCACCTGTGTCTGTAACATTTAAAATTTGGGTGAGTCAAACAGACTCAGTGAGAGGCTTTCCCATCCCTGGTGTAGTTGCCGGTACCACTACAACTGGGGAAGATGAGCCAATCACAAACACATACGCATATAACGGGTTTAAATTTTCATATATTAGGAGGTCAGGCAATTAACATATATCATATTCACAATAAAGAATTTAAAGCATGGATTTACATACATTTAAATTCACACATACATCATATCATGATTTAACATATAATTCCATGTGGTCACACGTATTCAATTAACCATAATCATAAACTGGCCCGAAGGCAATATCTCCGTTAGGAGAGAATCTGGCCCGAAGGCAATATCTCTGTTAGGAGGAAATCTGGCCCGAAGGCAATATCTCACGTGAGCAATATGGGAACCTAGTTGATCATTCTAGGAACCCCTGGTCCCAAGATTATACTTGGAACAATAATCTGACCCCAAGACTTCACTTGGAGCATAGTCGGCGACTCATCTGACCTCGGTTTACCCAAGGCAATAGCCACAATGTGGTGAACTCATGTACTCTGTATTTCTGTGGGTTGACTCAAGACAAGAGACACAATCTACCCGGACCACCCGTGATAAACTCGGTTCCCACGTTGTACCATAAATGACCCCTATGGACCACTACTTGTTCATTTTACTTCTTCTTAGGCAAATCTAGATTTCCAAGTGGTTCTAATTCGGACTCTTGGTTCAGAACAAAGTCACCTAGGTTTATTCTCTTTAAGGACTTACATATAAAACCACACCCTTCAGATAATATTTACTCGATCCTACCCCCGATATCGTATAGGTCCCGTGGACCTTCTTTTCATATAAGGCTCCTTGAGCCACCATTGCTTTTACAATTCACATACACAATATAGCACATTTTCACATATACTGTAATTTAGGAATAACAATAGCAAGTTCTCTAACATGTAATTCCTACAAATAGGCAAGAAGGCAAACCATATATCCATATCTGCAGTCAACCCTATAGGACAGGGATAGGAAAGCCCCTCACCTAGTTGGCCCCTCTGATCGGCTCTCGGTGCGCCCGAAAGTCCACTCACAGTATGGTGCCCTATACACATATACTTGAGAGATTCAGAACTTGCAATTTCAACCACTATAGTGTACATGTAACGCTAATGCTCATGTTCTTTCTAATTAATTCCATAGACTAGTTGTTGGCTTGGAATGCCCTCAACTAGTTTTCGGAACACCTAGCATGCTTCTATTCGTGTTCAGCCCTTTCTTAATCACACTATTCGGAAGCTTTGACTTGGGAATGCAAGGTTACCCAATTTCATCTCTATGTGTCCATATGAAATTCCCATTACCCAAGTCTTGAATTTATGACTCACGAGAGTCATAAATTCTACTTGTCTAAAATTCCCGTTTACCGAATTAACTTTCAACACCTTACCTGCATATGCATACACGTATCCGGACACGCTTAAAATTGGAAAAGTGTCTCTTTTTCCCCGAATTGGGTTCCGGTGAGACGGTGAGTACTCGGGTTTTAATCCCTCGTACATTCCAATAATTTTTAACAATTATATAATTACCCTTCAACCTTTCAATGCACCCCAAATCATTCCACAACACCCTTAAACCTTTCCAATCATACTTTTCCTACACTTTTTCCAACCCGGATAAATTCCATCAATTTGGTTCCGGTTCCTAAGCTTCCAACTCACTTCCTAGCATGAAAATACTTCAATTAGGACCCAGAATACTCAGATTGAATCAATTGGGGTCTTTCCAAAAATCCCTAAAATTGATAAAATTGGGGTTTGAGAGTTTCGAGACATCTCACCTCGATTCAACCGGTTAGAAGGACGATATGGAGTAGAGGAGACTCCCAGCTACCTTCCCCGGCGAAGAAACGGCGTTTTCCGGTGAGAAAGCCCTCTTCCTTCGTTTTCTCTCTCTAAGCCGTCCCTCTCTCTCCCTCTAGCACAACGGCAACGGCGATGCACTCCGACCGGCTTCCTCGCACGTCCAGCCACCCCCACGAGCTTGCCGTCATCCTCCTTGCTCCTCCGTGCCCAAAAACGACGCTCCCGTGCCCCTCCCTTTCTCTCCACGTGTGCGTGCGTCCTCCCCACTCTCACCTCTGTTTCCTTCTTTAATTTCTTTCTTCACCGTCTCTTTCTCTCACGTTTCTTTTCTTGTTTTTTTTCTCTATTCTTTTCTCTTATCCCTTTATAGTATATATATATATATATATATTTAATTAATACATATACATTTCACCAAAAAAGAGAAAATAAAAATCTGACATATTAATAAAATAATATATAGAATGGTTAGGGTATAAAATAATTTGTATCTACAAAATAATAAGTAGTAGGATAGTGTTTTCTTCTATCCCATTTTCAACTTTAATTAAATTAATTTAATTTAATTAATGATGCTAGTTAAAATATTCTCGGGTATTACAATCTTTCCCCTTAAGAAAGTCGGTCCCTGAATTTCAACAAAATACTAACCTTAGTCTCGAAATAGATGAGGATACGTCCTGCGCATTTCACCCTCGACCTCCCATGTAGCTTCTTCGGTCGAGTGGTTTCTCCACAGAACTTTAACCAATGGAATCTCTTTCGTTCTGAGTTTCTTCAACCGTCGATCTAAGATTTCCACTAGCTCCTCTTCATACGTCATATTTTCGGTTAGTTGCACGTCTTGCGATTGGATTACGTGCGAGGGATCGGGAAGATACTTCCGAAGCATCGATATATGAAAGACAGGGTGTACCCCTTCCAATTCCGTAGGTAATTCCAACCGATACGCTACATTCCCAACTCGTTCTAAGACTTCAAACGGTCCGATATACCGAGGACACAACTTCCCCTTCTTACCGAACCGCATTACGCCTTTCATCGGTGATATTCTCAAGAACACCTGATCACCAACGGCAAACTCCAATTCTCTCCTTCGTTTGTCTGCATAAGACTTTTGCCTACTCTGAGCCGTCAGTAACCTCTCCCTTATACACTTTACTTTCTGCAAGGCATCTTGTAGCAATTCTGGGCCGACTAGGCTAGCTTCTCCGACCTCGAACCACCCAATCGGGGATCTGCATCTACGACCGTACAGAGCCTCGAAAGGTGCCATTTGAATACTTGCTTGATAACTGTTATTGTACGCAAACTCAGCCAAAGGCAAATACCTTTCCCAACTTCTGCCGAAATCCATAATACACGCCCGAAGCATGTCCTCAAGAATCTGAATGTTTCTTTTTGATTGCCCGTCGGTCTGTGGGTGGAACGCAGTACTCAGATCAACTCTAGTTCCCAACACTTCCTGCAATGACTTCCAAAACCTGGAAGTGAACTGTGGACCTCTATCAGATATTATGGACACTGGCACACCGTGCAATCTAATGATTTCTGATAGGTAAATCTGTGCATATTGACTCACTCCGTAAGTGGTCTTAACTGGCAGAAAGTGTGCGGACTTAGTCATGCGATCCACTATTACCCAAACCGAATCAAATCCCCGTTGTGATTTTGGCAATCCTGTTACAAAATCCATAGTTATCCTCTCCCATTTCCACTCAGGTATCTCTATCTATTGTAATGTTCTGGCGGGCTTCTGATGTTCAGCCTTGACTTGCTGGCACACTAAACACCTGGCTACATAGTTTGCGACATCCTTTTTCATGCCATTCCACCAGTACAACTGTTTCAGGTCATGATACATTTTATTAGCTCCCGGATGGATTGTATACACTGTCCGGTGTGCTTCTTCAAGAATTCTTTCTTTCAAGTTATCAACCATAGGGACACACAACCGCCCTTCCAACCGAAGTATCCTGAAGTCATCGATAGAGAATCGGACGTCGTCCCCCTTCCCTTTAGTTACCGTATCCCTGATTTGTTTGAGGTTGGTATCTTCATCTTGTCTAGGCTTTACCTCTTCTACCAAAGAGGACTTAGCTTGCAAATGGGCTAAAAATGAGTTAGAACTTCCAATCTCAAACTGATTTCCCGTTTGCTCTAGCTCGTGCAGTTCTCTAATTAACGGTCTTCTTTCTTCACTTATATGAGCAAGACTGCCCATGGATTTCCGACTCAGAGCATCGGCTACCACATTAGCCTTTCCTGGATGATACAAGATCGTGCAGTCGTAGTCTTTCAACAACTCTAACCATCAACGTTGTCTCAAGTTCAAGTCTTTCTGCTCGAAAATGTATTTGAGGCTTTTGTGGTCTGTATAGATTTCACAAGTCTCACCATATAAGTAATGTCTCCATATTTTTAAAGCGAATGCTACGGAAGCCATCTCGAGGTCGTGAGTCGGGTAATTCTTGTCATGTTTCCTCAGTTGTCGCGATGCATACGCAATCACCTTGCTATGCTGCATCAAGACACACCCTAACCCGATCCTCGACGCATCACAGTATACCACATACCCTCATGTGCCTTCAGGTAATGTTAGCACCGGAGCGGTAGTGAGGCTGTCTTTCAGTTTCTGAAAACTCTGCTCACACTTGTCATCCCATACAAACTTCACTCCTTTCTGAGTCAACTTAGTCATAGGTGCAGCAACCTTAGAGAAGTCCTGCACAAATCTTCTATAATATCCAGCCAAACCCAAGAAACTGTGAATTTCAGTAACAGAGGAAGGCTGGGACCAATTCTTCACTGCCTCTACCTTACATGGATCAACGTGGATTCCCTCTGATGATACCACGTGACCCAAAAAGGCAACTCTGTCAAGCCAGAATTCACACTTGGAGAACTTGGCATACAATTTCTCTTCTCTCAACTTCTGCAATGCTAATCTCAAGTGTTCAGCATTTTCCTCAGAATTCTTTGAATAAACCAATATGTCGTCAATGAAGACAATGACAAATCGGTCCAGAAATGGTTTAAAGACCCTGTTCATCAGGTCCATGAACGCTGTAGGAGCATTAGTTAATTCGAAAGACATCACCAAGAACTCGTAATGCCAATATCGGGTCCGGAATGCGGTCTTAGGTATGTCTGATTCACGAATCTTTAATTGATGGTACCCAGATCGCAAATCAATCTTGGAAAACCACTTCGCACCCTGCAACTGATCAAATAGGTCGTCTATCCTCGGCAATGGGTATTGATTGCGAATCGTCACCTTGTTTAACTTTCGGTAATCGATACACAACCGCAAAGATCCGTCCTTCTTCTTTATAAAAAGGACCGGTGCGCCCCGAGGAGAGAAACTGGGTCTTATAAAACCCTTGTCAAGTAACTCTTGCAATTGTGGATGTAGCTCCTTCAGCTCTTTCGGAGCCATACGGTAAGGTGGTGTGGAGATAGGCTGGGTGCTAGGTTGCAGCTCAATTTCAAATTCAATCTCACGATCGGGCGGCAACCCCGGCAATTCTTCTGGAAATACATCCAAAAACTCTCGCACCACTGGTACTTGAGTTGGTGAAAGTACTTCTTTCGTAGTATCTTGGACAAATGCCAAATACCCTTTGCATCCCTTTGCCAGTAACTTGGATGCCTTCAAAGCCGAGATCAAGCTTGGATACGGTGCAGCTCTATCACCCCGTATCACAAAAGGCTCCTTGTTTGGCATCTTAAATTTTATACATTTAGCCTTACAGTCCACAACCGCATGGCAAGACGACAACCAATCCATTCCGAGGATCACGTCGAGATCAACCATACACAACAACCAAAGGTCTACCACAGTCTCATGACCATCGACCTCCACAATGCAAGACTTGTGCACATACTCTACTTGTACCGATTCTCCCATTGGTGTAGAGACCAGTACTGTTTCTTCCATTCTAGATGGACTTTTGTTGAATTTAGAAGCAAATGCATGCGACACATAGGAATGAGTGGAGCCGGAATCAAATAAGACTCGTGCTTCAAGAGAACAGACAATAAGAGTACCTGTCACAACTGCATCTGATGCATGAGCATCCTGCTGAGAGAGTGCAAATACCCGCACTTGTCCTCCACCTACCGCCCCTTGCCCTCGGCCACTAGACCCTGCACCACGGCCTCTAGCTGCACCTGTACTTGCTGCCTGTGGTGGCACGGTTCTCACTGGTGGAGCTAGAATAGGTCTACTCCTCGGCGTCGGATTGCTTCTCACACTTGTACCCTCTTTCTTCTTTGGACACTTTAGCCATATGGCCCACCTGGCCGCAATGGTAGCATCCACCCGTCAGTCTCCGACATATACCAGAATGAAATCTGCCGCAAGTCGCACATTGAGGCTTTGTTTTACCGGCATTTCCACCCCCTTGTTTCCTCTGTCCCCGTTGAGCATTACCTCGTGTACCTGTTTCATAGGTGGTAGTTGAGGATTGTCCTCCCACGGACCCTGAATATCCTGCACCTCCACCTGTTGTCTTCCTTTTCTTAATTCGACCTCGTTGGTTGTCACTGCCTGTAATTAACTTCACCTTAGGATCAACAGATGTCCCGTACCTCTTCCTGGTTTCAATCATTCTAGCACAGTCTACTGCTTGAGCTAAAGTCTCAAACTATCTCCTCTGAGGTAGCAAGGCAGTAAACAACGGCTCCGTGAGTCGGTGTATGAATCTCTTGATCCTTGCCTCTTCATCAGGAACCAACTCAGGTGAGAATTAAGCTAGTTCTGTAAAAATTAATTCATACTCCGTCACGGTCATGTAGGCGTCATCTACAATTCCTAGAATTACTGACGCTTTGCATCTTTGGTGCCTTCAGATAGAAACCGACCTAGGAATTCCCTCTGAAAATCTTCCCAGGTCATCGGTGCCACTCTGTGTGAATACCTCGTCTGTACGGACTCTATCCATACTCTAGCCGCTCCCCTCAGCTGGAATGAAGCTAATTCCACCAATTCATGGCCTGAGCACCTCAGCATGCGCCCAATTCTGACCACGTCTCTGATAAAGTACTGCGGATCGTCTTTCTCACTAGTTTCGCAGAAAGTGGGTGGATGAAGCTTCAGAAATTTTGAAATTGGCAGCTCTCTAGGTGCTGCCCGCGGTTCACGAGGCATTCCCTGTGGTTGTTGCCATTCCCTATCCTCTTCCTCAACAACCTCCATCTCTTGATTGCTAGGAACTCTCTCTTGTTCTTCCTCGCCGACTATCAACCGGCATACCTCCCTCTGTATCAGTCTCGTCATTTCTTCCCTTAGTTCCTGAAATCCTGCCGTGAGCATTTCCGCCACGGAAGGTGCACCTGTCTCTACTTGGGGTTGAGGTTCCGATGACGGTCTCCTCTCTTCCCCTCTCACTTGTGCTCTGCCCCGACCTCAAGCACGACCTCTACCTCGGCCTCGGGTACGGCCTCTACCTCGGCCTTGGGTGGGCATTCCCTCCTCCCGAACTGACTCTTGATCAATTTCAGCAGGAGTTCTCCCTCCACCCCTAGTCTGTCTCGTAATAGGTGACATCCCTATACTGCACAAGGACCACACCTAATAAGTACACATATGCTTATGACATTTCATATCAAAGAGAGTAGAAAGAAAGGCTGACACAATTTCCTGGGAACTTCCACAAGTTCCTTTTTACTCCCACGTTGTGCCCGGGTACACAAAGAGGGGTAAACCGACACCCGGTCATACCTATGGCTTCATACAGTTTAAAGTAATCTGCCTCTGATACCAAGTTTGTCACGACCCCCTATCGGGCGTCCGTGACCGGCACGGGAGGTAGGATTTCTCCTATCCCGTAAGCCTCTAGTCACTGATTGACATTTCTGAATGTGCATAACTACGCATTTCTAATACAAACAATATATAATATTTATGGTCATCCCTATCCGGTGACCTAAGTAGAACGCAATCCACGGCTCGCTCAACGCCGCTTCAGTCTATACATATACACATAATCAATCACACATACATATAATATACATATTGATCACGCGCTTCAGGGCGGGTGATCTATCCTATTCACATGCAGAATTCCTGTGTACAGTCAAGTATATATATTCAATCACACACCAACATATAATTTACATATTGATCACACGCCTCAATGCGTGTGATCTATCCTATTCGCATGCGGAAGCCGTATTTTCACACAACCAAGTATTCAGTCACACATATATATAAATTTACATATTGACCACACGCTTAGTGCGTGTGATCTATCATATTCACATGCGGAAGTCACATTCATATATATATACACATGATATTCATCATATCATAACCTATATTCCCAACAACAAGACCAATCTTTAATCTGTATGAAGCCGACAGTTCTAGAGTGTGACAAATACATATATGCATATAGCAACTGTACAAAACAATGCTATACCAAAAGAATCATATACATAAACATCCTGACAAAATACATATATCAATACTACCCACGTGAACAATGCGTGCGGTCTCTAAGTCTGTCCGATGAGTGTTTCAAAAACTTGATATTTATTTTCTTTTTTTAATTAGTTTTCGCCGATAAGTGTTTCGAAAACTTGATATTCATTTTTATTTTCTTTAATCAGTTTTCGTAGATGAGTGTTTTGAAAACTTGAAATTTATTTTTCTTTTTTTAATCAGTTTTCGCCGATGAGTGTTTCCAAAACTTGATATTGATTTTTCTTTTTTTAATGAGTTTTCGCAGATGAGTGTTTTGAAAACTTGATATTCATTTTTATTTTTTTAATCAGTTTTCGTAGATAAGTGTTTCGAAAACTTGATATTCATTTTTCTTTTTTTAATCAGTTTTCGCCGATGATTGTTTCGAAAACTTGATATTCATTTTTCTTTTTTTAATCAGTTTTCGCCGATGAGTGTTTCGAAAACTTGATCTTCATTTTTCTTTTTTTTTTAAATAGTTTTCGCTGATTAGTGTTTCGAAAACTTGATATTCATTTTTCTTTTTTTAATCAGTTTTCGCCGATGAGTGTTATGAAAACTTGATATTCATTTTTCTTTTTTTAATCAGTTTTCGCCGATGAGTGTTTTGAAAACTTGATATTCATTTTTCTTTTTTTTTAATCTGTTTTCCCCGATGAGTGTTTCGAAAACGTAATTTTTATTTTTCTTTTTTTTAATAGTTTTTCCGATGAGTGTTTCGAAAACTTGTTATTCATTTTTCCTTTTCTTAATCAGTTTTCGCCGATGAGTGTTTCAAAAACGTGATATTCATTTTTTTATTTAATTAGTTTTCACCGATGAGTGTTTCGAAAACTTGATATTCATTTTTCTTTTTCTTAATCAGTTTTCGCCGATGAGTATTTCCAAAACTTGATATTGCTTTTTCTTTTTTTTTAATCAGTTCTCGCCGTTGAGTGTTTCGAAAACGTGATATTCATTTTTCTTTATTTAATTAGTTTTCACCGATGAGTGTTTCGAAAACTTGATATTCATTTTTATTTTTTTAATCAGTTTTCACCGATGAGTGTTTCGAAAACTTGATATTCATTTTCCTCTTTTAATCAGTTTTCGCCGATGAGTGTTTCGAAAACTTTATATTCAATTTTATTTTTTTAATCAGTTTTCGTCGATTAGTGTTTCAAAAACTGGATATTCTTTTTTCTTTTTTTAGTAAGTTTTCGTTGATGAGTGTTTCAAGAACTTGATATTCATTTTTCTTTTTTTAATCAGTTTTTACCGATGAGTGTTTCGAAAACTTGATATTCATTTTTCTTTTCTTAATCAGTTTTAGCTGATTAGTGTTTCGAAAACTTAATATTCATTTTTATTTTTTTTAATCAGTTTTCGTAGATAAGTGTTTCGAAAACTTGATATTCATTTTTTTTAATTAGTTTTTGCCGATGAGTGTTTCGAAAACTTGATATTCATTTTTCTTTTTTTAATCAGTTTTCGCCGATGAGTGTTTCGGAAACTTGATCTTCATTTTTCTTTTTTTAATCATCTTTCGCCGATGAGTGTTTTCGAAAACTTGATATTAATTTTTCTTTTTTTAGTAAGTTTTCGCTAATGAGTGTTTTGAAAACTTGATATTCATGTTTCTTTTTTTAATCAGTTTTCACCGATGAGTGTTTCGAAAACTTGATATTCATTTTCCTTTTTTAATTAGTTTTAGCCGATGAGTGTTTCGAAAATTTCATAGTAATTTTTCATTTTTTAATCAGTTTTTGCCGTTGAGTGTTTCGAAAACGTAATATTCATTTTTCTTTTTTTTTAAATAGTTTTTGCCGATTAGTGTTTCGAAAACTTGATATTCATTTTTCTTTTTGTTATCAGTTTTCGCCGTTGAGTGTTCTGAAAACTTGATATTCATTTTTCTTTTTTTTAATCAGTTTTCGCCGATGAGTGTTTTGAAAACTTGATATTCATTTTTCTTTTTTTAATCAGTTTTCTCCGATGAGTGTTTCGAAAACTTTATATTCATTTTTCCTTTTCTTAATCAGTTTTCGCCGCTGAGTGTTTCGAAAAGGTGATATTCATTATTCTTTATTTAATTAGTTTTCACCGATGAGCATTTCGAAAACTTGATATTTATTTTTCTTTTTTTAATCAGTCTTCACCGATTAGTGTTTTGAAAACTTGATATTCATTTTTCTTTTCTTAATCAGTTTTCGCCGATGAGTGTTTCGAAAACTTGATATTTATTTTTCTTTTTTAATCAGTTTTCGTCGATGAGTGTTTCGAAAACTTGATATTCTTTTTTCTTGTTTTTAATCAGTTTTCGTAGATAAGTGTTTCGAAAACTTGATATTCTTTTTTCTTGTTTTTAATCAGTTTTCGTAGATAAGTGTTTCGAAAACTTGATATTCATTTTTCTTTTTTTTCAATCAGTTTTCGCCGATGAGTATTTCCAAAACTTGATATTGCTTTTTCTTTTTTTTTTTAATCAGTTCTCCCCGTTGAGTGTTTCGAAAACGTGATATTCATTTTTCTTTATTTAATTAGTTTTCACCGATGAGTGTTTCGAAAACTTGATATTCATTTTTATTTTTTTAATCAGTTTTCACCGATGAGTGTTTCGAAAACTTGATATTCATTTTCCTCTTTTAATCAGTTTTCGCCGATGAGTGTTTCGAAAACTTTATATTCAATTTTATTTTTTTAATCAGTTTTCGTCGATTAGTGTTTCAAAAACTGGATATTCTTTTTTCTTTTTTTAGTAAGTTTTCGCTGATGAGTGTTTCAAGAACTTGATATTCATTTTTCTTTTTTTAATCAGTTTTTACCGATGAGTGTTTCGAAAACTTGATATTCAGTTTTCTTTTCTTAATCAGTTTTAGCTGATTAGTGTTTCGAAAACTTGATATTCATTTTTCTTTTTTTTAATCAGTTTTCGCAGATGAGTGTTTCGAAAACTTGATATTTATTTTTCTTTGTTTAATCAGTTTTCGCCGATGAGTGTTTCGAAAACTTGATAGTAATTTTTTATTTCTTAATTAATTTTCGCCGTTGAGTGTTTCCAAAACGTAATATTCATTTTTCTTTTTTTTTAAAAAAAAGTTTTCGCCGATGAGTGTTTCGAAAACTTGTTATTCATTTTTCTTTTTTTAATCAGTTTTCGCCGATGAGCCAATTCCGTAAAAAGTAACTCATACTCCGTCACGGTCATGTTAGGCGTCATCCATAACTCCTCCAATTGCTGACGCTTTGCATCTTTGGTGCCTTCAGATAGAAACAGACCCAGGAATTCTCTCTGAAAATCTTCCCAGGTCATCGGTGCCACCCTTCGTGAGTACCTTGTTTGTACGGACTCTATCCATACTTTAGCGGCTCCCCTCAGTTGAAATGAAGCCAACTCATGCCCTGAGCACCTCAGCATGTGCCCAATTCTGACTATGTCTCTCACAAAGTACTGCAGATCCTCTTTCTTACTAGTTCCGCAGAAAGTGGGTGGATGAAGCTTCAGAAATTTTGAAATTGACAGCTCTCTTGGTGCTACCCGCGGCTCACGAGGCACTTCCTGTGGTTGTTGTCATTCTTTGTCCTCTTCCTCAACAACCTACATCTCTTGATTGCTCGGAACCCTCTCTTCTTCTTCCTCGCCGACTACTAACCGGCGTACTTCTCTCTGAATTTGTCTCGTAATCTCTTCTCTTAATTCTTGAAATCCTGCCGTGAGCATTTCTGCCACAGAAGGTGCACCAGTCTCTGCTTGAGGTTCCGGTGACTGTCTCATCTCTTCCCCTCTCACTTGTGCTCTCCCTCGACCTTGAGCACGATCTCTACCTCGGCCTCGGGTACGGCCTTTACCTCGGCCTCGGGTACGGCCTTTACCTCGGCCTCGGGTACGGCCTCTACATCGGCCGGGTGGGCATTCCCTCCTCCCGAACTGATTCTCGATCAATTTCAACAAGAGTTCTCCCTCCACCCCTAGTCTGTCTCGTGATCGGTGGCATCCCTATACTGCATAAGGACCACACCTAATGAGTACACGTATATCAATGATATTTCATATCAAAGAGAGTAGAAAGAAAGGGCTGACTCAATTTCCTAGGTACTTGCACAAGTGCCTTTTTACTCCCACATTGTGCCCGGGTTCACAATGAGGCGTAAACCGACACCCGGTCATACCTATGGCTTCACACAGTTTAAAGTAAACCGGGCTCTGATACCAAGTTTGTCACGACTCCCTATCGGACGTCCGTGACCGGCACGAGAAGTAGGATTTCTCCTATCCCGTAAGCCTCTAACCCCTGATTGGCATTTTCACATGTTTATAACTACCCATTTCTAATACAAACAATATATATATTTATGGCCATCCATATCCGTTGACCTAACTAGCGTGCAATCCACGGCTCGCTCAACGCCGCTTTAGTCTATACATATACACATAATCACTCACACGTACATATAGTATACATATTGATCACGCGCTTCAGTGCGGGTGATCTATCCTATTCACATGCAAAAGTCATGTATACAGTCATACATATATTCAATCACACACTTGCATATACACTACAAAAAATCCAGTTTTTAGCGATGGTTTTATTTTAATTTAGCGACGGTTAAAACCATCGCTAAATCTTTAACGACAGTTAAGTTGACCGTTGTTAAAGTTACAGTCGAGAATAACTTTAACGACGCTTCACATAAGCGTCGGCACTAACTGTCGTTAAAATTTGCGACGGTCAAAACCGTCGCTAAATTCGTCTAAAATATACCATAGTTATTATATGTTTAATGACGGTTTTAATCGTCGTAAAAACAGCGACGATTTCAACCGTCGTTAAACCACAACGGTTTTCTATGAAAAATTGGCAACGGTTTAAACCGTCGCTAGATCACTTTATTTTTTAACATTATTTCAATTTATATTGATGCTTTTAATTTCCTAAAAAAAACATAAATGCTTAATCAACCAAAATAATTTCATTTGAACTCATGATGTACTTAAAGGTTTACAACCAAAACATATTCATAATCACCAACCAATTCAACACTTAAGTATTAGTAATCAAAAGTTTTACAATATAACAATAATAAAAACAAAATTGCTCAAGAGTCAAGACCATAGAATGCTACAAGCTAAGTTAGCCTCATTAGTTGATGCTAAGGCTAGTTGAAGTGTGTAGTTTCCCACTAATTAATGTGTCATCTTCAAGTTGAAATTTAATCTGCCACATTGTTGTTGGTTGGTATGTATTTCCTATGCTTCTGCACATAGCAAGCAAATTGAGAATCAAAACTTAACGCAACTTAACAAGAAACAATTATTACAATAAATTATAGAATAACTAATTAATGTGTAAGAAAATTACTTGGTAACATGAGCATAAGTTATTCAACAATAAAAACACATCAAATTATAATGATTATCCATTAAACTAACCTCATTGTTTTTTCTCTTCCTCATTTGCTTCTTTGACTTTTCTACCTTGCTATCTAGTCCATTCTAAAATAGAAAGAAATTTCAATTTGCATTGAAAAAAGATTAAGTAAATAACAATCCCCAATGACAAATTGACAAACACAATGAAGTGCATGGCCAAAAATAAAAACATCCACATACATGGTAATACACTAATACATACCTCTAATATATATAATATATATTGTTCAATTTTCAACCTAATAGTGTAGATATGGTACAGTTAGGTTGGACTATATATATTGTAATTATAAGAGTATGAGAGCATATAGTATCTGTGCTTGAATTGAAACTTTGTGTTTCTTTAATTTGTGAAGTGTTTGTGCGTGAGGCAGAGGCATTACCTTCTTTCCACAAAAATCAATTGGAGAACATCAAATAATAGGTGAATCAATTGCAGATCATGGATGTTCTTCTCAAGTACCCAATCAAGATGACGAAACAAAAATAAATGAGGATTAAAGTGAGAATTTTTTTAGGAACCTGAATTAGGCACCACAGCAGCAGCAAGATGTCCACCACTTAATGCCAGAGCCAATAAGTCATACCCACACACCCCGAGCTGCATCAAATTCAAAAGACAGATATGTGTGTGTTAATTAATGAGAAATCAAATTGAAAGAATAGTTCATTTTTTTCTCATTACATAGCAGTAACATAAGTCAGTTTATAGTTTATACATATATACTTTTAGGAAGTCATAATGCATCTGTCTTTATATATATATATATATATATTACCTTTAACTTTAATAAAATCTTTATGATACTCAGAGTCTCCTTCTCAAGATGATGTTCTTGATCTTCTGATTGTTTGACACAATTATAGTAAGTTAGTAACAGTAATTAATCAAATTACTAAAAGGACTAACTCAATATGAACTAAATCTCTTCACAGAGTCTAACAATTACTAAAAGGACTAACTCAGGTATCAAGGTCTATAGTTTTAATAAAGTCAAAAAAACAAAGGCCGCCCAGTGCCCACCAATAAAAAACTGGGATTTTGCAAAGGATACATATTACACGCTTCATCAAAAAGCAAAGAGTAATTCAGTAAAAAGTGTGATAACTCTCCACAAAGACTAGTGGAATCAAAGCACACCATACCCCTAGCTACCTACTGTTAAAAACCCACCCTTGCTTTCATTGATTCAACATGGTAAGCTTATATAATTAAGTATATATATATATTACCAAGCTCAATCAAGCGAGGCCCTGCAGATGCAGATTGAGGTGCAGAGAAGGCTAAATGAGCAACTTGAGGTGTGTGTCACCATCTTATATCATGCATGCATTTTTAGATGTTGATTAATCTTATCAGTTTATAAATATGTTCCTATGATTTATATAAACACTAAAGTTCACCTGTGCAGGTATAGAGACACTTGGTAGACAAAATTTGGGGATACTGGGACTTGAGGCAGCTAAAGTTCAACTCTCAGAGTTGGTGTCCAAAGTATCCTCTCAGTGTCTAAATTCTGCATTTTCAGAGCTGAAGGAATTACAAGGATTCTGCCCATAGCAGCAACCACAAAACAACCAGCCTACCAACCACAGAAGCTTGTAAAACTGAAAACAGTATTAATTGATTAATTCATAATAAAAATTCAAATTAAGTGTCTCAGAATTTTTTCTTTCTTCAGAGTACGTGGTAAAACAGTATTTTGGCATTATACTGTGTCAGCAAGAAAAAAAACAGTATTAATCCATAATAAAATGCAAGAGAAATTCTGAGACACACACATAGATAGTTATCGCTTTAGAAAATTCTGAGACATGCAGTCGCACTAACCTAGAACCATAATAAAATGCAAGTAAATTAATGGTGAGTAGTGAGTACTACATTAATCGCTTTAGATCAAATTACACAATTCATGCATTTCCAAGAAAAAGAAAAAAGAGAAACTGAAATCATTGATGTTGTAAACATACTCAAGACAATTCAAAGTGATTAAAAAATGATAGTCCGTTATTGATATGTTTGTCAGAGATGCTTGCTGTCGTAGGTATCTAGCCAAATGAAAATAAGTCATAAGTTCAGAGCTTAAATACTAAACAAGCATACATGTCAAAAGGACAATTGTTGTTAAACAGTAAGATTCAAGCTTCCAACAAGGCAAAGCTGGAGAGGACAAATAAAGAGGTGGCTCACATAATAACTTTTATATATAATAATAGTTAATCAGTTGTAGCAGTAAAAGTAAAAGCACAAATCACAGGCATTTAGCCAAGAAATAGCACACCATCCCAAGTTTTAATCCAATTAAGCACATTGACACTTAAGGAAATTGGTACTGCAACATAAAGACCATATAAAAGAAAGATAATGATTAATTTGAGTCTAATTTCAAAATAAAGATAAAAAATTCAGATCTAGATTCTTTTGTCTAATTAAATATATAAATATCAGTCACTACAAGGGCAGGCTTTGATTCCACAACATCAATTTGCTGGAATTTGAAGGGTTGAATATGAGTTTGTTCTTCAATTGGAGCAATAACAATTTCTGATCCTCAAGACAGTTGCCAGAAACCACAGAGATGTTGATACTGAGAAATACCCAGTAAAAGAGTATAAAGGAAAACCATGAAAATAATGAAATTCTCATTGCTATGTACTGTGAAAGGCACTCATACATCTAATGACTGAAAAGGTGAAGAAATTAATGGTGGTGCTCTCAGGGGGTTCAAGACCCATAAACATCAACCTTTCTAGCCTGTGTAATACCCGAGAATATTTTAACTAGCATCGGAAATTAAATTAAATTAATTAATTTTGGAAAGTGGAAAATGAGATAAAAATACACATTATCCTAATACATATTTTTTTAAAATACAAAATTAGAGTGAATCCTAATTTTGTTATACATTTCTTTTCTTATTTATTTTTATATATCAGAATTATTATTATTATTTATTTTATTAAGTGATAAGTATATATATTTATTTATTGTATATATATATATATTATATAAGAAAGAAATAAAGAAAGAAGAAAAAAAGGAATCAGATATATTAGTATGTATATATATATATATATATATATATATATATATATATATATATATATATATATATATTATAAAAAAGAAAGGATAAGAGAAAAGAAAGAATAAAGGAAAGAGGAAGCAGACCTGTGTGAGGCTTGGACGCTCGACGAAAAACGCACGGGAGGGAGAGAGAGGCTGGGCGTGGCTGGAGGAAGCTTGACGGGAAGGTGGCCGGACGCACGGGCTGAGCACGGTGGTGGCCGGAGTCGTGTCCACCGGAGCCGTAGTTGCCTTCGTTGTGCTAGAGAGAGAGAGAGTTCGGGCTAGAGAGAGAAACAAGAGGGAGAAAGCTTTCTCGCCGGAAAACGCCGTCTCTTCATCGGGGAAGGTAGCTGGGAGTCTCCTCTACTCCATATCGTCCTTCTAACCGGTTGAATCGAGGTGAGAAGTCCCGAAACCCTCAAACCCCAATTTTATCAATTTTAGGGATTTTTGGAAAGACCCCAATTGATTCAATCTGAGTGTTCTGGGTCCTAAATTGAAGTATATGCATGTTAGGAAGTGAGTTGGAAACTTAGGAACCAGAACCAAATTGATGGAATTTATTCGGGTTGGAAAAAGTGTAGGAAAATGTGGTTGTTAAGGTTTAAGGGTGTTGTGGAATGATTTGGGGTGCATTGAAAGGTTGAATGATAATTATATAATTGTTAAAAAAATTATTGGAATGTACGAGGGATTAAAACCCGAGTAATTCCCGTCTCACCCGGAACCCCGTTCGGGGAAAAAGAGAATTTTCTAATTTTACGCGTGTTCGGGTATACGTATTCATTTGTAGGTGAAGTGTTCAAGGTTATTTTGATAAATGGAAAGCTTGGACAAGTAGGATTTATGATTCTCTTGAGCCATAAATTCAAGACTTGGGTAATGGAAGTTTATGTGGACACAGAGGTGGAATTGGGTAACCTTGCATTCCCAAGCCAAAGCTTCCGAAAAGTGTGATTAAGCAAGGGTTGGACACGAATTAGAAGCATGCTAGGTGTTCCGAAAACTAGTTGAGGGCATTCCAAGCCAACAACTAGTCTATGAAATTAATTAGAAAGATCATGAGCATTAGCGTTACATGTACACTATAGTGGTTGAAATTGCAAGCTTCTGAATCTCTCAAATAAATGTGTATAGGGCACCATACAGTAAGCGGACCTTCGGGCACACCGAGAGCCGATACGAGGGGTCAACCAGGTGAGGGGCTTTCCTATCCCTGTCCTATAGGGTTGATTGCGGATATGGATATATGGTTTGCCTTCTTGCCTATTTGTAGGAATTACATGTTAGATAACATGCTATTGTTGTTCCTAAATTACAATATATGTGAAAACGTACTATATGTGTGTTTGTGAATTGTAAAAGCAATTGTGGCTCAAGGAGCCTTATATGAAAAGAAGGTCTACGGGACCTATACGATATCGGGGGTAGGATCGAGTAAATACTATCTGAAGGGTGTGGTTTTGTATGTAAGTCCTTAAAGAGGATAGACCTAGGTGACTTTGTTCTGAACCAAGAGTCCGAATGAGAAACCACTTGAAAAATCTAGATTTGCCTAAGAAGTGAAATGAACAAGTAGTGGTCCATAGAGGTCATTTATGATACAACACGGGAACTGAGTCCGTCTTGGATGGTCCGGGTAGATTGAGTCTCTTGTCTTGAGTCAAACTCATAGAGATATAAGTATTTGAGTACACCACATTGTGGCTATTGCCTTGGGTAAACCGAGGTCAGATGAGTCGCCGGTTATGCTCCAAGTGAAGTCTTGGGGTCAGACTATTGTTCCAAGTATAGTCTTGGGACCAGGGGTTCCTAGAATGATCAACTAGGTTCCCATATTGCTCACGTGAGATATTGCCTTCGGGCCAGATTCCCTCCTAACGGAGATATTGCCTTCGGGCCAAATTCTCTCCTAACGGAGATATTGCCTTCGGGCCAGTTTATGATTACGGTTAATTGAATACGGGTGACCACATGGAATTATATGTTAAATCATGATATGATGTATGTGTGAATTTAAATGTATGTAAATCCGTGCTTTAAATTCTTTATTGTGAATATGATATATGTTAATTGCCTGACCACCTAATATATGAAAATTTAAACCCGTTATATGCGTATGTGTTTGTGATTGGCTCCTCTTCCCCAGTTGTAGTGGTACCCGCTACTACACCAGGAATGGGAAAGCCTCTCACTGAGTCCGTTTGACTCACCCCAATTTTAAATGTTACAGACACAGGTGGTATAGGCATAGGGAGCGCTTCCACTTCATCTCAGGGAGGCGGACAGACTTAAAGACCGCACGCATTGTTCGCGTGGGTAGTACTGTTATATGTATTTTGACAGGATATATATGTATATGATTCATTTTGGTATAGCATTGTTTTGTACAGTTGCTATATGCATATATGTATATGTCACACTCTAGAATTGTCGGCTTCATACAGATTAAAGATTAGTCTGGTTGTTGGGATCATAGGTTATGATATAATGAATATCATGTGTATATATATATATATATATGAATGTGACTTCCGCATGTGAATAGGATAGATCACACACACTGAGCGTGTGGTCAATATGTAAACTTATAAGTATGTGTGACTGAATACTTCATTGTGTGAAAATACGGCTTCCGCATGTGAATAGGATAGGTCACACGCATTGAGGCGTGTGATCAATATGTATATCTTATGCAGGTGTGTGATTGAATATATATGCTTGACTGTACACAGGGATTCTGCATGTGAATAGGATAGATCACCCGCCCTTAAGCGCGTGATCAATATGTATATTATATGTACGTGTGATTGATTATGTGTATATGTATAGACTGAAGCGGCATTGAGCGAGCCGTGGATTGCGTGCTACTTAGGTCACCGGATAGGGATGACCATATATACTATATATTGTTTGTAATAGAAATGAGTAGTTATGCATGTATAAGAATGTCAATAAGGAATTAGAGGCTTACGGGATAGGAGGAATCCTACCTCCCGTGCCGGTCACGGACGTCCGATAGGGGGTCGTGACAGCCTGAGTTTCTAGTTTTTGCCTTTAACATTAAATACTCATTTAGTTTCCACTTAATTAACTATCATTCTTAATTCTTTACGAAATAAAAGGAGAAATTAAACTATATATTAAGAGGTTGAGTTATCTTTTTTCTCCCTCTTGCTTATATTTTATTCAGATAAAAAAGAAAGAAAAGAAATTTTGAAAAAATCAATCTCTTGAGAGATTAAATTCTCCATAGAACCACCCTGAAATAAAACTCACATGATTGTTATTAACTTCGTGATCACATTAAGTATCATGATTCATGACTGAAGCGAATTATCTGAATGCAAGTATGTAACTGAACATAACTATCTAGATTTCTCGTGTATTGTTAGTAAAAGAAAAAGATTAAGCGCAAAAGGATAAATGAGAATCAGCAATGTGTCATGCACACAAGAGATAACTTATTTTAGCAGAAACTATATGCACACAAGAGGTTTTAGCTTTATTTCAACACCAACCTGTATGTATACCAATTAAGTAAATGAAACCTCCATGTTTCCGCCGCATTTTAATTGATTCACCTTGTTATAACTTGATAAATTTCTTTAAATTTTAGTAAAATATCATAAGTATGTACAAGTGTACCAATATATATTGCCTCTCCTCATATTTTCTTGGTTCTTCTAAAAAAGAACTAAACATGTCAGGTCGATGTCATATTTAATTTGTTTCCTTAAAGCATAATGGGGATGCCTTAGATGATCTCTGTTGTATACTTGTATTGTACTTGTGTGGTCCCTACAAACAAAAGAACTGTACAAGGACACACCATTTTATATATGACACTTTCACCTTGTTAATAAATCATCCTTCACACAAATCAATTTAATACATATAATTAATTAATTATATCCCAAGTTTTTTTCTACGGTGGTTTTCCATTTTTCAAAATTATTATATTTTTCACTAAAATTAAAAGTAGAATACACTTTATAGGTCTCGTTTGGTACATGCTTTCTTTAAAGGTAAGAATGTACTACACCTGATAGAAACTCTTCCATGTTTGGTACATTGATGGAATAAGCTAACACTTCACCTATAAAACACAAGAAGAGACTCAATCATATGTCAATATGAGAGCTCTCCACACACTTTGACACTCACCAAAACTTTCTATCCACTTCAGAACACAGAAGTTTCATCCATTCATCATAAAAAAGTTATAAACTTGAGGGATGCAGAAGAAAGGCGATTGAAATGAATCTATAAGAATAAGATAGTGATAGTGATTATTGAGTGAGTGTGCTTCAAAGAGTACCTAACATCAATGATAAAATTACTCAACAATAAACCATAAAATTACATAAATAAGCACTTGTCTTCTAATATATACAGAAATTTGAATATGCAAAATAAATTTGGAGTATACTGTGTGGGTGCAGGAGAAAAGGGGTTGGAGTAAAACTAGTGAGGTGTGTAGAAGAATGGATGTTGAAAAATGGAGCAGAGTACTCAATGGTAGCCACAGAGAAGAACAATAATGCCTCCAAAAACCTATTCACACTCAAATCCAACTACCTCTCTCTCTCCTCTCTCCTCATTTTTATGCATCTCACCACTTCTTCCTCTTTCCCCCACACTCACACCACCAAACACATCAAAATACACAAACTCAACACACCCCAACCCATCTCCTTTTATACAACTACCTCCAAGCGCACACACTTCCACCTCTCCGATATGCCTACTTTCTTATATTGTTCAGACCAAACACTGACAAGATTGGTGCTGATATCAATCCACATCGGATATATCAGACAACAATTATTCAACTACTATGTCTATATATCTAATTTCTCACCCTCGGCATTAATCGCTACACTCATAAAGGTCCGAATTGATTGCGTCAGTAGTCAGTACATAAGTATAATGAACAAATTAAGAAGAAGCAGCAGAAAATTCAATTGGAAGATGTAAATGAAGTAGAAATTAACAAAGCATACCCGAGCAAGAGAAGTTCGATCGATGTCGCAGAAGCAGAGCAATGAAGCTTCTATGTCCAAGCTCGAATATACGAAACGATTGCAACCGTGCGGAAGCTCGGAAACCGAGCTCCAAGGCTCGCCGAAGCTCGAGAAGCCGATTGGACCTTCAAGAGAAGAGGTTCGCTTTGGGAAATCGGAAGCGGCGGCTATGGTCGTGCTTTCAAGGGTTTTGAAAAGAGCATTATTTTTAATTCTATTTCTAAAAGTTTCTAAAAGAAAAGAGCTTGAAAAGAGCTCTTCATCTAGCGACGGTTCTGGTAACCGTCGCTAAAAATAGACTTTTTTGTAGTGATAGTTTACATATTGATCACACGCCTCAATTCGTGTGATCTATCCTATTCACATGCGGAAGCCATATTCTCATACAATCAGGTATTCAATCACACATATATATAATTTACATATTGATCACACCCCTCAAGGCGTGTGATCTATCCTAGTCGCATGCGGAAGTCATATATACATATACATGATATACGCTATATCATAGTCTAAAGTCCCAATACCCAGACCTAACTTTAATCTGTATGAAGCCGACAATGCTAGAATTCAAGTGTGACATATATATATACACAGCAGATGTAAACGTACATATGTCACGCCCAAAAAGGATTCATATATATATATATATACATCACAACATATATACATAATCAAAATAACTACCGACGCGAACAAAGCGTGCGGTCTTCAGAGTTGTCCGCCTCCTTGAGAAGAAGTGGACGCGTTCCCGACTCCTGAACCACCTGTATCTGAAACATGTAAACAAGGGGTGAGTCGAACAGACTCAGTGAGAAGCTCCCCCATCCCTGGCGTAGCAGCGGGTACCACTACAGCTGGGGGAGGGAGCAACCACAACTACTTGCCCATGAAATGGATTTATATTGTGATCTTTAATATTATCAGGCAATCAATAAATCATATTTACAATTAAAATCCTAATTCATGCTCCTAACATATTTATTAATCCACATGTAAATCAATCTCAACATATCTCATTTGGTTTCACAATTAACACATACTTGTGCACGTAGGCACTCACTTTCTGTCTCCCGCATTACGCTAAGAGAAATACTGGCCCGAAGGCAATTTCATGTACGAACCTGGTTGATCACACCAGGAACTTTCTGACTCCAAGGCATGCTTAGAGTAATAGCCGGAAACTTGTCTGACCTCAGTTTAAACCAAGGTAATGGCCACTATGTGGCATACTTGCTGACGTCATAATCCTGTCTGTCCGATCAGGTCGACTGACTCGATCTACCCGGACAACCTAAACAAACTCAACTAACATATTTAACCTTGAAAGACACTCTATTTGTAACTAACTGAATATCATACGCGTTCTTTAGTTAGGCCTAGATTTCCCCCGTTTCAATTATGCAACACTCTCACTCACATTTAACAACCTAGGTTCATTTTCCTCAATGTACCATACGGTCAAAACCTTTGCACGATGATCAATTTAAATGGGTTTCTAATATTAATAAAGCCTCACATGTGAAATTCTGATTCAATCCTACCCACGGTATCCTATAAGGCTCGGTGAGCCACAATATCGCATATTCACTTGAGAATGTACATATAAACATATAAACAACTTGCACGCTCACTGTTTACTCACTAATCATATACACGTAACATAAAAACATTCAGATAGACATATCTATATTTATATGGCTGTGGACCCTTCCCGTCAATGGTCTTCCAAAATAAATATTTACTAATTTATTAAATACAAAAAAATGATGGGAGGATGTGGGAGTGGGAGGGAGAGAAAAAGTAAACATGGTGGGTAATTAGTATTGAAACCAATAACTTCCCATAATTTAATTTATTATTTAAAAATATAATAATAATTATTTTAGTTTACAAATTCAAAAAATATCAAATATTTAATATTTTAAAATATAATAATAATTTTATATTATATTTTTTAAAAAAAAATTACATGGTACGTGCATGTGAAGCCTCTAGTATATATTTAAATGGCTGTGGACCTTTCCCGTCAATTGTTTCCCAAAATAGCTATTTAATTCATTAAAAAATTAAAAAAGATGATGTGAGAAAATCATGGGAGAGAGAAAATAGGAGAATATAGTGGTAGTGGCAATTTTATTTTTAAAAAATAATGATTGTGGTAGTTACCAAATAAAATAACTTTTTAATAATTAATTTATTATTTTATAAATAATAATAATTTATTTTATATTTTGTAAATTAAAAAAAAAATTGGCATGCACGTAGTGCATGTGAACCTCTAGTTTCATATATCAACTTGCACAAAATAGAGCAAACCACATTTCCACGTAGTCATCCAACCCTGTGGGGCAGGGATGGGAGAACCCCTCACCTCGTTGGCCCTCCTGATCAGTCCTCGGAGTGCCTGAAGCTCCAATTACCCTGTGGTGCCCTATACACATATAATTAAGGAACTTAGAAACGTGTAGTCAAGCATCTAACATGCACGTGTCATGCTAATGCTTATGCACCCTCTAACTATTTCCAAGAACTAACCATTTAGTTCGTTACGTTGTCTTAATTGCTCTTTTTGAAAGCCCAGAATGTCTCATATTCGACTTTCACACTTTCGAGCCATTTAGAACCTCTAATTGCTTAGGTTAGAGATTCCCACTTGTCTAAATTTCACTTCATGTGTTCATATAGATATTTAACTAATAAAAGAATTAAATTCACGGCTCAAAAGAGGCTTTAGCTTACTCATTCCACTATCTCCCTTATTCGCTGAGTAAAAGCTTAATTACTACCTCTTTAATTATATATATAAAAATATAATTGGGTATAATTGGAGCCTCGAAACCAATCTAACGGGTCTTAGGTGTCCACTACGGACTAGACCAAAGTGTCCAACCCACCGCACAGCTCCTTACTGTACGGTGGTTTAGTATTTCGCCTCTTTTTCACCGGATTGAGTTCCGGTTGAGACGGTAAATACTTGGGCTTTATTCCCTAGTATATTTCCCGCAACTACAACACTTATACTACTCCAATCCAAGCCTAATCATGCATCAAACTATCAATTTCAAATTTTAGGGCAATTTCCTAACCCAATTTTCCTAATTTCCATACCCGGTCAAATCCTATGGTTTCACTTCGATTCTGAACCTCACTGGGCTTCCAATAACACCCACTAAGCTCGAATTTAACCCCGGAATGTCCCGATTGGAAGAGATTGAAGAATTCCTAAAATACTCAAAATTGGAGAAATGGGGTTTTGAAAGATTGGGGCTTCCATACCTTGATTCAATCGGATGGGGAGCTTGTGGGTGTTGAAAAACGAGGTCCGGTCACCTTCTCCGGCACTGGAGAGTCTTCTCTGGCCAGAAATCGCCGTCCGTGCGTCTCCTTCTCCTTCTCGGTTTGCTTCTTGTGTTTTTGTGTGTGTGCGTTTTGGCTTCTGCTTGCTTCACGTTTTGCTGCTGCTTTCCCTTATTTTTTTTATATATGTGTTAAATGAATAGGGATGGGGGGTCACGGATTGGCCCCCCCATTATCCTAATATATATTAATTTTATTATTTGTGTGTGTGAGTAATGGAAGGAGGTCACGGTTGCCCCCCCCATATATTTTATTATATATATGTATTTTTTTTCTCATGGTGTTTTAATTGCAAAGGGGGTCACGGTTTGGCCCCCTTTAAATTAATAATTATAAATAATAATAATAATAAATATATATATATATTTTATTTAGTTATTTTATCCTCTTTTCCTTCATCTTTTTTTTTAAAATCTCCACTTTTTTTAGGTACTAAAATTTTTTTAATATACTCCCAATTTTTTCCTTCTTCATTTTTATTTCAACTCTTTAATTATTTAATTTAATTTATTTTTCTTTCTGAAAGAAAAATAAATTATAAAATAATGACAGTAATTAAATTTAAATATCTTGGATATTACAATGAGTATTTTGAAAACTTGATATTCATTTTTCTTTTTTTTAATCAGTTTTTCGCCGATGAATGTTTCGAAAACGTAATATTCTTTTTTCTTTTTTTTAATAGTTTTCGCCGATGAGTATTTCGAAAACTTGATATTCATTTATCTTTTTCTTAATCAGTTTTCGCCGATTAGTGTTTCGAAAACGTGATATTTATTTTTCTTTATTTAATTAATTTTCATCGATGAGTGTTTCGAAAACTTGATATTCATTTTTCTTTTTCTTAATCAATTTTCGCCAATGAGTGTTTCGAAAACTTGATATTCATTTTTCTTTTTTTAATCAGTTTTCGCCGATGAGTGTTCTGAAAACTTGATATTCATTTTCTTTTTTTTTAATCAGTTTTCGCCGATGAGTGTTTTGAAAACTTGATATTCATTTTTCTTTTTTTAATCATTTTTCGCAGATTAGTGTTTCAAAAACGTTATATTCATTTTTCTTTTTTAAAAAAAAAAAATAGTTTTCCTCGATGAGTGTTTCGAAAACTTGATATTCATTTTTCTTTTTCTTAATCAGTTTTCGCCGATGAGTGTTTCGAAAACGTGATATTCATTTTTCTTTATTTAATTAGTTTTCACCGATGAGTGTTTCGAAAACTTGATATTCATTTTTCTTTTTCTTAATCAGTTTTCGCCGATGAGTGTTTCGAAACGTGATATTCATTTTTCTTTATTTAAATAGGTTTCAGCTATGAGTGTTTCGAAAACTTGATATTAATTTTTCTTTTTTAATCAGTTTTTGCCGATGAGTGTTTCGAAAACTTGATATTCATTTTTTTTTCATCAATTTTAGCCGATGAGTGTTTTGGAAAACTTGATATTTATTTTTCTCTTTTTAATCAATTTTCGCCGATGAGTGTTCTGAAAAACTTGATATTCATTTTTCCTTTTTTTAGTCAGTTTTCGCCGATGAGTGTTTCGAAAACTTAATATTGATTTTTCTTTTTTTAATCAGTTTTTGCCGATAAGTGTTTCAAAAACTTGATATTCTTTTTTCTTTTTTTAATCAGTTTTCGCCGATGAGTGTTTTGAAAACTTGATATTTATTTTTCTTTTTTTAATCAGTTTTCGCAGATTAGTGTTTCGAAAACGTAATATTCATTTTTCTTTTATTTTTTTTAAATAGTTTTCCCCGATGAGTGTTTCGAAAACTTGATATTCATTTTTCTTTTTCTTAATCAGTTTTCGCCGATGAGTATTTCGAAAACGTGATATTCATTTTTCTTTATTTGATTAGTTTTCACCGATGAGTGTTTCGAAAACTTGATATTCATTTTTCTTTTTTTAATCAGTTTTCGCCGATGAGTGTTTTAAAAACTTGATATTTATTTTCTTTTTTTAATCAGTTTTCGCCGATGAGTGTTTCGAAAACTTGATATTCATTTTTATTTTTTTTAATCAGTTTTCGCCGATGAGTGTTTCAAAAACTTGATATTTATTTTCTTCTTTTAATCAGTTTTTGCCGATGAGTGTTTCGAAAACTTGATATTCATTTATATTTTTTTAATCAGTTTTCGTAGATGAGTGTTTCGAAAACTTTATATTCATTTTTTTCAATCAGTTTTCGCCGATGAGTGTTTCGAAAACTTGATATTCATTTTTCTTTTTTTAATCAATTTTGGTCGATGAGTGTTTCGAAAACTTGATATTCATTTTTCTTTTTTTAATCAGTTTTAGCCGATGACTGTTTTCGAAAACATGATATTCATTTTTCTTTTTTTAATCAATTTTCGCTGATGAGTATTCTGAAAACTTGATATTTATTTTTCTTTTTTTTAAGGGTAAACTACAGTTTGCCCCCCTGTGGTTTGGCCTAATTCCAGTTTGCCCCCCTGTGGTTTAAAGTGCGACACTTAACTACCCTGTGGTTTGGCTTAAAATTAATGTGCCCCCCTGTGGTTTAGAGTGTGACACTTGACCCCCCTGTGGTTTGTTATGTTAGCACTTAACTACCTTCACTTACCTTCTATCCAAATTTTAGTCAAATTAATCATCATTTTTATACTTTTAATGTTTAAAATTTGTTATTCAACACTCTATAATTATAAAATAATTCAAAAAATATATAATTAATATAAAAAAATTATAATTTTAAAAAATCAGTAAAATAATTTAATATTTATTGCTTACTCTATTGATTATTTATATTTAGTTATTTATTCATTTTATTTTTATTTTTATCTTTAATATTTTAGAATTATTAAATCAATCAAAATAAAATTGTAAGAGAATAATATAATATAAATATATAACTAAATTTAAGTTTTTTTTATTGTTCAAGTTCGGAACATACATACCTGAATTGAATGTTAACGTTATTGAGCTTAGAAACTCTAACATTAAACAATAATTTTCTTAGAAAAGTATCCAATTTATCCAATCATATAACGTTAATAGTGTACCAAAATAAAGTGACAATCCAACTTCATATTAAGTATTAACATATTCAAATTATTGATTTTTTAAAATTATAATTTTTTTTATATTAAATATAATTTTTTTGAATTATTTTATAATTCTAGAGTGTTGAATAACAAATTTTAAACATTAAAAGTATAAAAATGATGATTAATTTGACTAAAATTTGGATAAAAGGTAGGTGAAGGTAGTTAAGTGATAACATAACAAACCACAGGGGGGTCAAGTGTCACACTCTAAACCACAGGGGGTCACATTAATTTTAAGCCAAACCACAGGGTAGTTAAGTGTTGCACTTTAAACCACAGGGGGGCAAACTGAAATTAGGCCAAACCACAGGGGGGCAAACTGTAGTTTATCCTTTTTTAATCAGTTTTCACCGATGAGTGTTTCGAAAACTTAATATTTATTTTTCTTTTTTTAATCAGTTTTTGTCGATGAGTGTTTCGAAAACTAGATATTCGTTTTTCTTTTTCTAATCAGTTTTTGCCGATGAGTGTTTCGAAAACTTGATATTCATTTTTCTTTTTTTAATTAGTTTTAGCCGATGAATGTTTTCGAAAACTTGATATTCATTTTTCTTTTTTAATCAATTTTCGCCGATGAGTGTTCTGAAAACTTGAATACATTTTTCTTTTCTTTAATCAGTTTTCGCCAATGAGTGTTTCGAAAACTTGATATTTATTTTTCTTTTTCTTAATCAGTTTTCGCCGATGAGTGTTTCGAAAATGTGATATTCATTTTTCTTTATTTAATTAGTTTTCATCGATGAGTGTTTCGAAAACTTGATATTCATTTTAGTTTTTTTAATCATTTGTCGCCGATGAGTGTTTCGAAAACTTGATATTCATTTTTCATTTTTTAATCAGTTTTCGTCGATGAGTGTTTCGAAAACTTGATATTCATTTTTTTCTTTTTTTAGTAAGTTTTCGGTAATGAGTGTTTCGAAAACTTGATATTCATTTTTGTTTTTTTAATTAGTTTTTTCCGATGAGTGTTTCAAAAACTTGATATTCATTTTTCTTTTTTTAATCAGTTTTCGCCGATGAGTGTTTTCAAAAACTTAATAATTATTTTTCTTTTTTTTAATCAGTTTTCACTGATGAGTGTTCTGAAAACTTGATATTCAGTTTTCTTTTTTTAATCATGTCACAACCCCCTATCGGACGTCCGTGACCGGCACGGGAGGTAGGATTTCTCCTATCCCGCAAGCCTATAATCCCTGATTGACATTTTTATATGTGCATAACTACCCATTTCTAATACAAACAATATATAGTATTTATGGTCATCCATATCTGGTGACCTAAGTAGTGTGCAATCCACGGCTCACTCAACGCCGCTTCAGTCTATACATATACACATAATCACTCACACTTACATATATTATACATATTGATCACGCGCTTCAGGGCGGGTGATCTATCCTATTCACATGCAGAAATCCTGTGTACAGTCATACATATATTCAATCACACGCTTGCATATAGTTTACATATTGATCACACGCCTCAATGCGTGTAATCTATCCTATTCACATGCGGAAGCTATATTTTCACACAAACAGGTATTCAATCACACATGAATATAATTTATGTATTGATCACACGCCTCAATGCGTATGACCTATCCTAGTCACATGCAGAAGTCATATACGTATATACATGATATATACTATATCATAGCCTATATTCCCATCACCAAGACCTAACTTTAATCTGTATGAAGCCGACAATGCTAGAATTCAAGTGTGACATATATCTATACACAGCAAATGTAAACGTACATACGCCACGCCCAAAAAGGATTCATATATATGTATATATACATCACAACATGTATACATAATCAAAATAACTACCAACGCGAACAAAGCGTGCGGTCTTCAGAGTTGTCCGCCTCCTTGAGAAGAAGTGGACGCGTTCCCGACTCCTGAACCACCTATATCTGAAACATGTAAACACGGGGTGAGTCGAACAGACTCAGTGAGAAGCTCCCCCATCCCTGGCGTAGCAGCGGGTACCACTACAGTTGGGGGAAGGGAGCAACCACAACCACATGCGCATGAAATAGATTCGTATTATGATCTTTAACATGATTAGGCAATTAGTAAATCATATTCACAATTTAAAATCCTATTTCATGCTTCTAACATATTTATTTATCCGCATGTAAATCAATCATATACATATAACATATGGTTCCATAGTTAAAATATATTTGTGCACGTAGGCACTCACTTTCTATCTCCCGCATTACGCTAAGAGAAATACTGGCCCGAAGGCAATTTCATGTATGAACCTGGTTGATCACACCATGAACTTTCTGACTCCAAGGCAAGCTTAGAGTAATAGCCGGCAACTTGTCCGACCTCAGTTTAAACCAAGGTAATGGCCACTATGTGGCATACATACTGACGTCATAATCCTGTCTGTCCGATCAGGATAACCGACTCGATCTACCCGGACAACCTAACAACTCAACTAACATATTTAACCTTGAAAGACACCCTAAGATAAACTACTGAATATTACACGTGGTTGTTAATTAGGCCTAGTTTCCCCCTTTTCAATTTATGCGGCACTCTCACTCATATTCAACAACCTAGGTTCAGTTTTCCTCAATGTATCATACGGTCAAAATCTTTGCACGATGATCAATTTAAATGGGTTTCTAATATTAATGAACCCTCACATATGAAATTTCGGCTCAATCCTACCCACGGTATCATATAAGGCTCGGTGAGCCGCAATAGCACATATACACCTTGTGGTTAATCATATAAGCACATATACTATTGCACGTTGACTACTTGCAAATCATACACGCGTAACACAATTTTATTCATATAAATATATTTGATATATAAATTTGCACAAAATAGAGCAAACCACATCTTCCATATAGTCATCCAACCCTGTGGGGCAGGGATGGGAGAGCCCCTCACCTCGTTGGCCCTCCTGATCAGTACTGGGAGTGCCTGAAGCTCCAATCACTCTGTGATGCCCTATACACATTATATTTAAGAAATTTAGAACGCGTAACTAAGCATCTACCATGCACGTGTCATGCTAATGCTTATGCACCCTTTAGCTATTTTCCAAGAATTAATTATTTAGTTCGTTGCGTCGTCTAAATTTCTCTTTTTTGAAAGTCCATATTGTCATATATCGGCTTTCACACTTTCGAGCCAATTAGAACCTCTAATTGCTTAGGTTAGAGATTCCCACTTGTCTAAATTTTTTCTTCATGTGTTCATATGGGTATCTAACAAATAAAAGAATTAAATTCACGGTTCAAAAGAGGCTCTAGTTTACTCATTCCACTGTCTCTCTTATTCGCCGAGTAAAAGCTCAATTATTACCTTTTTTAATTATATATAAAAATATAATTGGGGTATAATTAGAGCCTTAGAACTAATTTAGTGGGTCTTAGGTGTCCAATACGGACTAGACCAAAGTGTCCAACCCACCGCACAGCTCCTTACTATACGGTGGCTTAGTGTTTTGCCTCTTTTTCACCGGATTGGGTTCCGGTTGAGACGGTAAATACTCGGGCTTTATTCCCTTGTATATTTCCAGCAATTACAACACTTATTCTACTTCAATCCAAGCCTAAACATGCATCGAATTATCAATTTCGAATTTGAGAGCAATTTCCTAACCCCATTTTCCAAATTTCCATACCCGGTCAAATTCCTACGGTTCAACTTCGATTCTGAACCTCACTAAGCTTTCAATAACACCCACTAAGCTCAAATTTAACCCCGGAATGCCCTGATTGGAAGTATTTGGAGAATTTTTAAAATACCCAAAATTTGAGAAATTGGGGTTTGAGAGATTTGGGGCTTTCTTACTTGATTCCAATCGGGTAGAAGGCTTGGTGGTGTAGAGAATAAGGTCTGGTCAACTTTTCCGGTCACCGGCGTCGCCCCTCCGACGGATTTCTGACCGGTTTCTTCTTTCCCGTAGCTTTTTCTCCTTGGTCCCGTGCGTCACTTGCCTCTGCTTCTATTTTTTTTTCTTTAATGGGTGTGTGCGTGTGCTATTGTGGAATGTACATATTGCATATATATATATATATATATATATATATATATATATATTATATGTATATTAGTAAAAAAAGATGTTGGTCACGGTTTGGCCCCCCCCCCATTATTTTAATATATATATATATATGTATATATATATATATTTATATATTTTTTTTTGAATAATTTATTTACTTGTCATATTCTCTTTTTCTTTTAGGTCCTAGAAAAATTATAAATATCCCCTATTACTTTCTTCTTAAATCTATTTTTAACCCTATAATTCTTTAATTTAATTTATTTTTCTTTCTGAAAGAAAAATAAATTTAATAAAAATGAAAATAATTAAATCTAAATATCTCGGATATTACAAATCAGGTTTCGCTGATGAGTGTTTTGAAAACTTGATATACATTTTTCTTTTTTTAATCAGTTTTTGCCGATAGTAATTTTTTATTTTTTAATCAGTTTTCGCCGTTGAGTGTTTCGAAAACGTAATATTCATTTTTATTTTTTTTTTTAATTAGCTTTCGCCGATGAGTGTTCTGAAAACTTGATATTCATTTTTCTTTTTTTTAATCATTTTTTGTCGATGAGTGTTTTGAAAACTTGATATTCATTTTTCTTTTTTTCAATCAGTTTTCGCCGACGAGTGCTTCGAAAACGTAATATTTATTTTTCTTTTTTTTTAAATAGTTTTCCCCGACGAGTGTTTCGAAAACTTGATATTCATTTTTCATTTTTTAATCAGTTTTCGCCGTGGAGTGCTTCGAAAACGTAATATTCATTTTTCATTTTTTTAAATAGTTTTCCCCGATGAGTGTTTCAAAAACTTGTTATTCATTTTTCTTTTTTTAATCAGATTTCGCCGATGAGTGTTTTTTCTAGATGGATATTCTGGTTACATACAAGTGCCTGTGTACCCTGAGCATCAAGAGAAAACTACTTTCACTTGTCCTTTTGGTACTTTTGCCTATCGTAGAATGCCTTTTGGGTTATGTAACGCACCTGCTACCTTTCAAAGATGTATGATTTCTATATTCTCTGATATGGTTGGGAACTTTCTAGAAGTGTTCATGGATGATTTTTCAATTTTTGGTCCAACTTTTGAAGAATGTTTGCATAACTTGTCAAAAGTGCTAAAAAGATGTGAAGAAACCAATTTGGTTTTAAGTTGGGAGAAAAGTCATTTTATGGTTCAAGATGGCATAGTACTAGGTCATAAGGTGTCTAAAAAGGGAATTGAGGTAGACAAAGCTAAAGTTGACCGTATTAACAATCTTCCACCACCTGCATCTGTTAAGCAAATAAGATCTTTTCTTGGTCATGTAGGTTTCTATAGAAGATTTATTAAAGACTTCAGCAAAATTGCTAGACCCTTGACTAATCTTCTTGGAAAAGATGTCCCTTTTAATTTTGATGAGTCATGTCTAGAAGCCTTTGAAAAGCTTCGATCTCTTCTTGTTTCAGCACCTATAGTGCAACCTCCAGATTTTTCTATGCCTTTTGAGATTATGTGTGATGCTTCTGATTATGCTGTTGGTGCAGTTCTAGGTCAAAGAGTGAATAAAATGCCACATGTGATTTACTATGCTAGTAAAACACTTACTGATGCTCACAAGAATTATACTACTACTGAAAAAGAATTACTAGCTGTTGTATTTGCTCTTGATAAATTTCGTCCTTATCTGTTACAATCTAAGGTTATTGTCTTCACTGATCACTCTGCTTTGAAATATCTATTATCTAAAAAGGAGACAAAACCTAGGTTAATTAGATGGGTTTTATTGTTGCAAGAATTTGATATTGAAATTAAAGATAAGAAGGGTTGTGAGAATCTTGTAGCTGATCATTTGTCTAGGATTCACATTGAAAATAAAGATGACCTAATCATACAAGATACCTTTCCAGATGAACAACTATTCTTGGTAACTAAATCGAAATTACCTTGGTTCGCAAACATTGTTAATTACCTTGTCATAGGTAAAATTCCTTCGCATTGGTCAAAGCAAGATAAGGATAGATTCTTCTCTCAAGTAAAACATTACTATTGGGAGGACCCTTACCTATTTAAGCATTGCTCAGATCAAATCATTCGTAGCTGTGTCCCTGAATATGAATATGATAGTATTTTATCAATGTGCCACTCATCTGCTTGTGGTGGACATTTTGGAGGTCATAGAACTGCTGCTAAGGTTCTACAATGTGGCTTTTATTGGCCAACTTTATTCAAAGATGCCCACCAATTTTGTCTTGCTTGTGAAAAATGTCAACGCACTGGTTCATTATCTAGGCGAGACATGATGCCCTTACAACCCATTTTAATTGTAGAAATTTTTGATGTATGGGGCATTGATTTTATGGGTCCTTTCCCACCTTCATTTGGCTTCGTATATATCTTGGTTGCTGTAGATTATGTCTCAAAATGGATAGAAGCTATAGCCACAAGAACTAATGATCATAAGGTGGTAATGCAATTTGTGAAAGATAATATTTTTAGTCGATTTGGTACTCCTAGAGCTTTGATTAGTAATGGAGGTAGTCACTTTTGTAATCGTTCGTTGGAAAGACTTCTTAGGAAGTATTCTGTTACACATAAAGTAGCTACCCCATACCATCCACAAACAAGTGGTCAAGTAGAGTTATCAAATCGTGAGATTAAGTCCATCTTAGAAAAGACAGTTCGTCCTGATAGAAAAGATTGGTCATTAAGACTGAATGATGCTTTATGGGCTTATCGTACTGCATATAAAACCCCTATAGGAATGTCTCCATTTAGAATAGTTTATGGGAAAGCATGTCATTTACCAGTAGAATTAGAACATCGAGCATTTTGGGCAATAAAAGCTTTGAATTTTGATATGAAACACGCTGGCTCTCATAGGAAATTACAGTTAAATGAATTAGATGAGATGCGTAATGAAGCTTATGAAAATTCTAAGATTTACAAGGCCAAAACCAAAGCTTTCCATGACAAAATGATTTCTCGTAAAACTTTTGAACTTGATCAAAAGGTTTGGCTTTTCAATTCAAAATTGAAATTATTCCCTGGTAAGCTTAGATCAAGATGGGATGGTCCTTATATTGTTCAACAAGTTTATCCATCAGGAGCTATTCAAATAAAGGATCCTAAGGATGGTAGGATATTAACTGTTAATGGTCATCGTTTAAAACCAGTGATTTCAAATGCTGAAGTGGGAGTTGATTTAGAATCTACTAATTTAGTAGATCCTCTATATTCTGATTAACTGAAATGTTATTTATGAGTCTGGCTGAAGACTTTAAACTTAGCGCTGACTAGGAGGCAACCTAGGCTTTTGATATATTTATAATACGTTTGCTACTTACTTGTCTTGGCTAGTGGTTTAAACACTTTTTTTAGAATTCAGAAAGAACATGGTACATGGTGAGAACTTTGATCTTTGGACTTCAAGAAAATTTTTCCTACAACTCTCCAGGTTGTATTGTTCCATTCTCCTCTGATTTTGTGATAATTTCTAACCCCGATTATTGATGATAGTGCAAAAACTAAGTGTGGGGGTAAAAAAATTTGAATGCAAGCTGGATGATTAAGTCTTTCACTATTATAACCATTATATAAGTTTAAATTGAATCAGCACTTTTTCCATTGTCAACATCACTAGTTTTATATATTAAAAAAAAAAAGAGATATGTGTGTTTAATTTTATTATTTTGCAATTGTTAAAGATATTTATTAGTTCTTCCACTAAGATAATTCTGACTTTTATCAACTAAGTCATGATTTGAGAAGTTGTGTCATGATGACTACATAGATCAAATTACCCTTGTCAGGTTTGAGCCATAATGTTGATTTACTTTTAATCAACTCTTTCATTTCTTGTGAGAATTGTTCAATCATGTTTGTAATACTCTAGAACTTGCTTATTGTCCCTTTTGAAACTACCTTTGACACTATGCTTGCATAAAAGTGATAAAGGCACTTAGGATGTTAAATTTTAAATACCACAGAGCCAAATGAGCCCACCCTGTATACAAATTTCTCTAGTGAGCCAATCTTGAGCCTTTTAGCCTATTTTGTTGTTTTTAACCACATTACAAGCCTTGTTTTCCCAAAAAGACCATATGAAATACCATTGATCATATTTTATAGAGTATGGATACTTTTGTTAATGTGGGAATGTGTTATAAAGATGAAAAAAAAAAGAAAAAGAAAAAAAAGAAGAAGAAGAAGAATGGTCTGATTTGAAAAATACAATGAAATGAAAGAAGAAATGAAGACGTGAAGAAAGAAAAAAAAATGAGAAAGAATGGGAAAATTCCTTTATTGTAAAAGTTTAAATGTAATTCTTATCTCATTACAATAGATTTTGACTACAAAGAAGTGTTGAGAAGTGCAAAAGGAGTTGAGTTGATATGTAAGAAAAAAGGATTTATGCTCTATTAAATTCTTGGTCATTAGCACCACTATCCTAAACAATCCTTACCTATTCCTTGGCCAACATTACAACCAAATGCAAAGTCCTTTTGATTAATGCTTGGTATAGTTGTTTTTAGTGGAGATAGGAAGAATTTGCAAGCCTATGGTAGTGTTATTACATTGATTGAACTTGAGTGATACATTGGTAAACTTTAAACACTTGAGAGTTAAGTTAAACACATGCCCTTAGTGAGGATCTATGTAGCTATCATGTTAACTTCTTGGTTACAAAGATATCTTTGAATGGTTGACTAATAAGGTTTCAATAATTGCATTGTTATAAAAAAAATATATATATTTATGGTTGGTGATGTTGACTATGAGGAAAAAACTTTTTAATCTATATATATGGTTATAACCTTTGAGTAACTAAACTCTCTGATTTACATGATTTAGTTATTCTCCTTTGCTCGAGGACTAGCAAAGCTTAAGTGTGGGGGTGTGATAAATGCATATTATAATAGAAATATTCCCCTTAATATTTATTTATTAGTCCTTGAAAAATTATAATTTTTGAAAATAAAATTTAATTTTTGTGAACTTTTATTGCAGAGAGTATTCTCAATTTTTGGGCTAAAAGTAATTTGATAGACCAATTCATGAAAGCTCATAGGAAGTTTTTGGAAGTTCGTGGAAAAATTAAATAAAGAAAATGTGAAACTATTGCAGACAAAAGGCGGTGGCACAATTGGTTATTTGTAGGTTTTTCTAAGAGTATGCATGTGTTCGATTTCAGTTGGACACCTTTTTGACAAAAAGAAGCAAATTTTGAATTTGCTACATGACACGGCTGACTAAGAAAATAAAGGCGGCACTTTGAAGATAAGGACAACTGGCAGCTCGTCTGGTCAAAAGATCTGACATGAAGGTTCTGGAGCCCGTGTTCGAGACTTCCTCTACGCGTTTTCATCATTTTTTCAGCCGTAATTATTGACTTCAGTATCTGACTATCAAATTTAAAGATAGCGCTTATGTCAAATCTGGAAGCTTGACGAAGTGGCTAGAAGCTGCGCGTGCAAATCTGATGCTCCGTACTCGATTCCCAGCAAGGCCACGCGTC
Source organism: Senna tora (assembly GCA_014851425.1). Taxonomy (NCBI): domain Eukaryota; kingdom Viridiplantae; phylum Streptophyta; class Magnoliopsida; order Fabales; family Fabaceae; genus Senna; species Senna tora. The sequence goes on along the minus strand of CM026270.1, from coordinate 23,983,116 downwards.
TCCTCATTTTTATTAGTGGATATTGGATGGCAATCATGACATTTGTTCCTTTCTAGCTCAAGTGGCAACTCTACATGCATCTAGACTTGAAGGACCCTAGTTCAAGCCTTGCTACTTACTTTTTTTTTAATTATTATTTTTTTTACTTAGCCATGAAGCAAGCACATATGAGAGCAATTTTTCCTATAAATAGGAGTAGGATGGAAGGGTCCAAGCATCCATCCATTTTTCTCACCCACTTCTCACTTCCATTTTCTTCTTCCAAATTCTCTCTTTACTTTCTCTCACAAAAATTATCAAGATCAAAATTCTCAAAGGAGAGATGGTGAAGATCAAGAGTTTGGTAATTATGTATTTTGCCATGGAGAACTAATTTTTTTTTACTTAGGATTTTTGATGAAGCCCTAGCTATGTACTTTTATATTTGATAATAATAAAGGATATGCACCTTTATTTTATGGATTACATGACTAAGAATTTTTCTTTAATATTCCATTGTGCTCTTATTGTCTTATTTGATTTTAATTTCTATTCAATATTTCTTGTAGTAATATTCATGGATTTTAAAATCAAAACTTTTACCCACTTTAATTCTTGTAGTCTTAAATGTGGAGGTCATGTAATGGTAATCATAGAATTGTAACGACATTTGAATATTCTATGCTAAAACTAGATGGGTTATGTCATACTTGAATAGCCCATGCTAAAATTAGATAGAGTATGTCAAAAACTTTGTTCCAATATCATTCTAAGTGATTCAAAGCTTGTAGCCTAGAACACTGCATGAAATAAAAGGTAGTCCTTAATTAAAATATCGGATATTTAATTATAAAGCTAGTGGTGGGTTCAAAGTCCTAAGTTATTCAACTTGATTCTATCAACTTTCAATATTCTACTTTCTATTTTTCACTCTTGTTAAACTTTTTTTTTCTTTACTTCCAATTCCAAAAACCCCTTTCTTTTAAATTTAAAATTGTGAAAACGTTAAATTCTAGTAATCCAACTGATCCCTGTGGGTTCGACACCCTTATATTCGTACGTATTACAACTGACCTTGTATACTTGCAAGTAGAGGGGATTTTATAACTTGAAAATCTGTCCATCATCAGTTAAAGAGTAAAGCATTTTCCCGTTGAGGCCATTGCCCTAGCCTGGCACTAGGGTCAGTAAAAGATTAAAAGATTTGCCCGTTGAGGCCATTGCCCTAGCCTGGCACTAGGGTCAGTAAAAGATTAAAAGATTTGACCGTTGAGGCCATTGCCCTAGCCTGGCACTAGGGTCAGTTAAACATTAAAAGAATTTGCCCGTGGAGGCCACCCTAGCTTGGTACTAGGGTCAGTTAAGTGATTTACAGTTTTCATATTATATGTTAAAAAAACGTGATTGCTTGTTTACGAGAAGCATGATAGAAAAGCATGATCCGTAGGTTTATATGTGATTTTAATGTTATATTAATATTGTCTGTGTCACGACCCCATTTCTAGGAGTCCGTGACCGGCACGGGAGTAGGATTTCACCCCTAAACCCGTAAGCCTTCCCTATTACCATTTAAAATAATTACCCTGCTATACCGACAACGTACAATATTCACATAATAAATATTGGCCACGTCATTCATGGTGGCCTAAATAACCTGCAATCCACGGCGCTCATTGCCGCTTCAGCCCAATTCAAGTATATATATACATCCATTCACATAAGCAATCACACATAAATATGTGTATACGTAGTGATCAAACCACAAGGGAATGACCTATCCTATTCACACACAATATATATAACCTGTTCGATCACCTGTATATAAGCATCCACACTCGCATTTAACTTTACATATTGATCACACGCCTCAATGCGTGTAATCTATCCTATTCACATGCAGGTTCATATATTTGCAAACAATCACATACCAACCACACATATATATATATATATATAATTTACATATTGATCACACCCCATAGGGTGTGACCTATCCTATTCACATGCGGAAGCAATTCATACTCCTCGTAATATTCGTATATCCTATATTCCCATCCACGACCTAATCTTTAAACAGTATGAAGCCGACAAGTCTAGATTTGTACATATATTTATACATATAGCAATTGCCTATACATCAAAGGCTATACTCAAAATAATGTATACATCAGTGAAATATAACAAAAGAATGTATACATCAAAAGATAAACCTCTCACGCGAACAATGCGTGAGGTCTCTAGGAATGTCCGCCTCCTTGAGAGGAAGTAGACGCGTGTCCTGTGCCCGCTACACCTGTATCTGTAACATGTAAAATTGGGGGGTGAGTCAAACGGACTCAGTGAGAGGCTCTCCCATCCTTGGTGTAGTAGCGGGTACCACTACAACTAGGGAAAGGGAGCCAATCACATCCACATGCACATATAATATTCCTTTTAACCTTTCATGTTTAAGTGATCATGCATTTAGCATATATAACACATATATTGACAAAATTAGGCATATATATCACATGTTCAATATCATCAAACACTTTCCAATATCATATATCGTTTTAAAATAACATAAACTGGCCCGAAGGCATATCTCCCTTTGGGGAGAGAACTGGCCCGAAGGCATATCTCCGTTAGGAGAGAATCTGGCCCGAAGGCATAACTCACGTGAGTGGCATCCGTTATGAGGTAAACTGGCCCGAAGGCATAGCTCACGTGAGTGGCATCCGTTATGAGGTAAACTGGCCCGAAGGCATAGCTCACGTGAGCGGTTAGGAACCTAGTTGATCATTCTAGGAACCCCTGGCCCCAAGACTTTACTTGAGACATATCTGGCACCAAGACTTTACTTGGTACATAGCCGGCGACTCGTGTGACTTTGGCCTAACCAAAGCTTTAACCACAAAGTGGCAAACTCATAGACTTTGGACTCTTGGGTGTCCGACTTCACGAGGACATACTCGATCTACCCGGTTTATTTAAAATGGACACCTCTTTTATCATAGACTCTACATGACTCCTATGAACCCCTACTAGTTCGGTTTTACTTTTCTTGGAAAAACTTATAAGTTTATACCCTTTCCCAAGTTCGAAAATAATTTCAAGGAAGAACATCCTAAGTTCGATTATTTCAAAAAATTTCAAGATCAAACAATAGGTTTCCAACTTCATTTAACTTGTGAGTTTCTAGGACCATGGAATTTAGACACCGAAAGTAGACTCGATCCTACCCCCGATATCGTTCTAGGTTCCAAGAACCCTTTTTCCATATAAGGCTTCCCAAGCCATCATGATATTTCACATGTATCAAATACACATATAACATGTAATTTCATATAATAACATTTAGGAATAACAATAGCATGTTTCTAACATACATATTCTAACAAAGAGGCAAATAATACAAACCATATTTTTCCACATCCTCATACAACCCACGAGAGGGCAAGGATGGGAAAGCACCTCACCTGGTTGGCACTTCGGATCAGCTCTCGGTGTGCCCGAAGGTCCACTCACAGTATGGTGCCCTATACACATATATATTTAGGAAATTTAGAACGCGTAATTAAACATCTAAAAATGCGTGTGTCGTACTAATACTCATGTACCGTTTAGATATTTCTAAGAACTAATTATTTAATTCGTTACGTCGTCTAAATTTCTCTTTTTGAAAGTCCAGAATGCCCCATATTTGACTTTCACACTTTCGAGCCATTTAGAACATCTAATTGCTTAGGTTAGAGATTTCCACTTGTCTAAATTCCCCTTCATGTGTTCATGTGAAGTTCCCATTACCCAAGTCTTGAATTTATGGCTCAAGAGTCATAAATTCTACTTGTCCAAAATTTCTATTTATCAAAATAACCCCGAACACTTCACCTACACATGAATACGTATACCCGAATACGCGTAAAATTAGAAAATTGTCTCTTTTTCCCCGAACGGGGTTCCGGGTGAGACGGAAATTACTCGGGTTTTAATCCCTCGTACATTCCAATAATTTTTAATAATTATATAATTATTATTCAACCTTTCAGTGCACCCCAAGTCATTCCGCAACACCCTTAAACCTTAACAATCACATTTTCCTACACTTTTTCGAACCCAGATAAATTCCATCAATTTGGTTCCGGTTCCTAAGCTTCCAACTCACTTCCTAGCATGCAAATACTTCAATTTAGGATCCAAAATACTCATATTGAATCAATTGGGGTCTTTCTAAAAATCCCTAAAATTGATAAAATTGGGGTTGGAGAGATTCGGGACTTCTTACCTCGATTTAATCGGTTAAGATAATGGAATAGGGTATAGGAAACCCCCGGTCACCTTCCCCGAGCTCGGAACGGCCAAAATCCGGCGAGATTTCGGCGAAAAACACTATTCCCGTTTGTTTCTCTCTCTAACCAAGCTTTCTCTCTCTCCTCCGTGAAGCCCGGCGTCGGCCCACCTTCCTCCGACGTCAGAGTCGCCGTCGACGACGGCGTAGCAGCTCGGCCCTTCCTTCTTGCGCGTCACCGTCGCTCTTCCCCTTCCCGTAGCTTTGGCGTCGTGGTCCTCAATTTTTTTCTGCTTCACGAATTTGTCTCCTGAAGAATGAATGAGGGCCAATTTTATTTAAATGGGGGGTCACGTGCGTGACCCCCCCTCCTCTGCCAACAATATATATATATTATATATATATATATATTTACCTAACATATTATATATTTATATATATATATTTATTTTATATATTATTTATTTATTTAAAATTGACTTTGGGGTTAATAAACTTACACCCAATATTTCCCGTTAAGTCTAAATTTTGGTCCAAATAAAATTTCATTTATTTAAAATTTTCTCCTTTTCCTTCCAAATTAAAATAAAAATTAAATTAGGACCTTAACGTAAATTGGAAAATTTTCCGGGTATTACAGTCTGATCGTGATATAACATTTGATAAACTGGACTTTTATGCGCATGTGATTGTGGGTGTTTCCCTTTCCCCAACTGTAGTGGTACCCGCCGCTACGCCGAGGATGGGAAGCTCCTCATTGAGTCTGTTTGACTCACTCCCTCTGCTTCAATGTTTCAGATACAGGGATCGGGTAGGCATCGACGTCCGGACAGTGAAACGGACATCAGACCATCCTTACGCTCTTGTTCGCGTTGGTGGACTCCTTTGGTTATTTTGATTTCTCTTGTTGTACATATTTTAAAGTTGTAAGAGTTGTATATATATATTTACAGCTTTTGATATGTACCTACTCTAGAATTGTTGGCTTCACATGTATTTAAAGACAGGGTTCAGTTGGGGATAAACTAGGATATATGTTTGAGTATATGAAATTCTGCATGTGAATAGGATAGATCGTACGCATTGAGGCGTATGGTCAATATGATATGGATATATATATTATGTGTGCTTGCTGCATGTGAATAGGATAGATCGTACGTATTGAGACGTACGGTCAATATGATATTAATATTTACCTTATGAGTGCTTATATATATATCTATACACTGGCTGAGCTGAAGCGGTATTGAGCGAACCGCGGATTGCAGGTTAATTAGGCCACCAGTGAGGTGTGGCCACTAGTATGATATAAATATATTGATTTTATAGTAGGGTAGTTATAGTCATGTTTACAGGATAAGGCTTACAGGTTTAGAGGTAAAAATCTATTCTCGTGCCGGTCACGTGCTCCCGATTTGGGGTCGTGACAAACTTGGTATCAGAGCCTGGTTATTCTTTAAGTCAAGTGAAGCCATTGGTATAACGGGTGTCGGTTTAAGCTTCGTTGTGAAACCCGAGCACAACGTTGCATTAAACAGGCACTTGTGGGAGTACCCAGGATAATTTGAATCAGCCTTTCTTTCATTCCTTCTTAATCTATGATAGATTATGCAAATGCTTATCAGATGACATTTTGTGCAGTACAGGGATGCCGCCGACTACTTGGCAGGCTAGGAGGGGCAGTGGAGTCCCTACACGTATTGAGGAGGAATCCGTTCGGGAGGAGAGAATACCTCCCAGGGGTCGAGCTAGAGGCCGTGCTCGCGGTCGTGGTAGGACACAAGAAAGAGGAGTGCATAGGCAACAAACCCCATAGCCACAGGTTGAGACGGGTGCTCCGTCAGTGGTTGAGATGCTGACTGCGAGATTTCAGGAGTTGAGAGCTGAAATGACCCGCCAAATTTAACAAGAAGTTCGCCGTTTAGTTGTCGGCGTGGAAGAGGAGCAAGGGATATTGACTGAACAGGAAATTGAAATGGTTGAGGAAAGAGAGGAAGAACCAAGAAGAGAATGGCAACAAAGGGACGTGCCCCGGGGACCGAGGGGAGTTCCGAGGGAATTACCGATTACTAAATTTTTGAAGCTGAATCTACCTACCTTTTGTGGAACTGAAACCAAGGAGGACCCTCAACATTTCCTCCGTGATATAATCAGAATTGGACAGTTACTGAGGTGTCCAGTAGGAGAGAAGGTGGAACTTGCCTCATTTCAGTTAAGAGGCGCTGCACGAGTTTGGTTTGAGTCAGTACAGAAGAGATATGCAAGGAGAGTTGCTCTTATGACCTGGGAAGATTTTCAGAGGGAATTCCTGGGTCGGTTTCTATCTGAAGGAACGAGGTATGCCAAGCGTCAACAATTTGAGGACTTGTGGATGACGCCGAATATGTCAGTGACTGAGTTTGAGCTACAGTTCACAGAGCTAGCTCAATATGCTCCTGAATTGGTTCCCGATGAGAGGGAGTTGATCAAGAGGTTTATCCACAGGTTGGTAGAGCCATTGTTCATAGTTTTACTACCACAATGTGGTCAGTTTGAAACTCTAGCACAGGCTGCTGATTGTGCTAGGGTAATTGAAAATAGAAAGAAATTTGGGACGTCGGCAAATCCCAAGAATAAGTTACTGACATGCAATGATGGACATGGGTGGAAGAAGAAGCAAAGGACAACAGGTGGTTCTAGTGCAATTCGAAATTATGCAAGGCAAGTTGGTGGGCAGTCTGCCATTACCACCACAAGTTCTGGGAGGAGTAACACACAAGGTGGGCAGAGGTTCCAAGGCAGTAGTCAGGGCGGTAACTAGAAACCACAGTGTGGAACATGTGCGAGATTCCATTTTGGAGAGTGTAGAGTCACAAAGGCAGGTTGTTACAACTGTGGTCAGTTCGGGCATATGGCTAAGGAATGCCGCAGAGGAAGAGTAATACGAGTGTCAAGAACAATCCTACTCCGGGTAGTACTCCAATTGCAGCCCCACCAGTTAGAATTGTACCATCCCAAGTCAACACTTCAGGAGCGGGCAGAGGTAGAGGAGCAGGAGCAGGAGGTAGAGGACCAGGTGCACCAAGGGAAGGACAGGCACGGGTGTTTGCTTTGTCTCAACAGGATGCACATGCCTCAAAAGCAGTTGTGATAGGTACACTTTCAGTATACTCTCTCCAGGGTCTTGTATTATTTGATTCTGGTTCAACACATTCCTACATCTCACATGCATTTGCACGAAAAGTTGAGAAAAGCCCGACTAGGTTGAAGGAGACAGAAATGGTCTCTACTCCGATGGGTGAATCAATACATGTCAAGTATGTCTATGAATCGTGTATGGTTGTGGTTGAGGGTCATGAAATAGTTGTGGACGTACGACTACTCTATATGGTTGACTTGAATGTCATTCTAGGTATGGATTGGTTGGTATCATGTCATGCGGTAGTTGACTGCAGGGCGAAGTGTTTGAAATTTAATATGCTGAATGAAGAGCCATTCGTGGTGCGGGGTGATGGTGCTGCACCATATCCGAGTCTAATCTTAGCAATGAAAGCTTCCAAGCTACTCGAGAAAGGGTGTAAAGGATATCTAGCTTTTGTGAGGGATACTATGAAAGAAGTACTTCCTGCGAATCAGGTACCGGTGGTTTGGGAGTTTCTTGATGTATTTCCTGACGACTTACCTGGTTTGCCGCCTGATCGAGAGATTGAGCTTTTACCAGGTACTCAGCCGATTTCCACACCACCCTACAGAATGGCTCCGAAGGAGTTGAAGGAGCTACACACGCAGTTACAGGAGTTACTTGATAAGGGTTTTATCAGACCCAGTTTTTCACCTTGGGGTGCACCAGTTCTATTCGTGAAGAAGAAGGATGGGACTTTAAGATTGTGTATCGATTACTGGAAGTTAAATAAGGTAACGGTCCGCAATCAGTATCCACTTCCAAGAATCGATGATCTGTTTGATCAGTTGTAGGGTGCTAAGAGGTTTTCAAAGATCGATCTGTGATCAGGGTATCATCAGCTGAAGATTAGAAAAGATGTGCCCAAGACTGCTTTTTGAACTCGATACGGCCATTATAAGTTTCTAGTCGTGTCGTTCGGGCTAACTAATGCACCAGCAGCTTTTATGGATATGATGAATCGGGTTTTCAAGCCATTTCTAGACTGGTTTGTCATTGTATTTATTGATGACATTCTAGTCTATTCCAAGAATCCTGAGGAGCATGCAGAGCATTTGAGACTAGCAATACAGAAGCTAAGGGAAGAGAAATTGTATGCTAAGTTTTCAAAATGTGAGTTTTGGCTTGATAAAGTTGCATTTCTCGGTCACGTGGTATCTTCAGAGGGATTCCATGTTGACCCGAGTAAAGTAGAAACAGTGAAGAATTGGACCTAGCCTACCTCAGTCACGGAGATTCGTAGTTTTCTAGGTTTGGCTGGATACTATAGAAGGTTTGTGCAGGACTTTTCGAAGGTTGCTGCACCTCTTACAAAGCTAACTCTGAAAGGAGTAAAGTTTGTGTGGGATAACAAGTATGAAGAGAGTTTTCAGAAACAGAAGGAAAGTCTCACCACAGGACCGGTGTTGGGTCTTCCTGAAGGCACCAGAGGGTATGTAGTGTACTGTAATGCTTCACGAGTTGGGTTAGGGTGTGTTCTTATGCAGCATGGCAAGGCGATTGCTTATGCGTCTAGGCAACTCCGGAAGCACGAAAAGAACTACCCAACTCACGATCTTGAAATGGCAGCAGTGGTATTTGGCTTGAAGATTTGGAGGCATTACCTTTAAGGCGAAACATGTGAGGTATATACAGACCACAAGAGCCTCAAGTACATTTTCGAGCAGAAAGATCTAAATCTGAGACAACGCAGGTCGATGGAGTTGTTGAAAGACTATGATTGCACGATCTTGTACCATCCCGGTAAGGCGAATGTGGTGGCAGACGCTCTGAGCCGAAAGTCAATGGGTAGCTTAGCCCATATCAGTGAAGTACGAAGGCCGTTAATCCGGGAAATACATGAGCTGGAACAGTCTGGAACTCAGTTTGAAATTGGAGATCCCAACCTATTTCTAGCCCACATTCAAGCTAATTCTGCTCTAATCGAAGAAGTTAAATCCAAACAAGATCAAGACGCCGACCTCAAACAGATCAGAGATACATTGGTTAAGGGGGAGAAGGACGACGTCCTATTCTTCATAGATGACAGTGGCATACTCCGGTTGGAGGGATGACTGTGTATACCTATGGTGGATGGTTTGAAAGAAAGAATTCTTGATGAGGCACACAAGATAGCGTACACTATCCATCCGGGTAGTAATAAGATGTATCAGGATCTAAGAGAATTATACTGGTGGAATGGTATGAAGAAGGATGTGGCAGACTACGTATCTAGATGTTTAGTGTGTCAGCAGGTTAAGGCTGAACACCAAAAGCCCGCCGGAACACTTCAACAGATAGAAATTCCTGAATGGAAGTGGGAGAGAATTACTATGGATTTTGTGACAGGTTTTCCGTGATCACAGAGGGGATTCGATTCAGTTTGGGTAATCGTTGATCGGATGACCAAGTCCGCCCATTTCCTGCCAGTTAAGACCACTTACGGAGTGGGTCAGTATGCCCAGTTGTACCTATCAGAGATAGTGAGGTTACACGGAGTACCGGTGTCGATTATCTCTGACAGGGGGCCACAGTTTACCTCTCGATTCTGGAGATCATTGCAGGAGGCATTGGGGACGAGGGTTGATCTGAGTACAGCATTTCATCCCCAGAAAGACGAGCAATCTGAGAGGACCATTCAGATTTTAGAGGACATGCTTAGGGCATGTGTTATGGATTTCGGCGGAGGGTGGGGGAAATATCTACCGTTAGCAAAGTTTGCCTACAATAACAGTTACCAATCTAGTATTCAGATGGCACCCTTCGAGGCTTTGTATGGTCGGAAGTGTAGATCCCTGATTGGCTGGTTCAAGGTCGAAGAGGCCAAGTTGGTTGGTATAGAACTTGTGCAGGATGCTTTGGACAAGATAAAGTCCATTAGAGAAAGGCTTGCCACGGCTCAGAGTAGGCAAAAGTCGTGTGCCGACAACCGGAGAAGAGAGTTAGAGTTTGCTGTGTGTGAGCAGATTTTCTTAAAGATTTCACCGATGAGGGGCGTGATGAGATTTGGCAAGAAAGGCAAGCTAACTCCAAGATACGTCGGACCGTTTGAGATTCTAGAGCGCGTGGTAAATGTTGCCTACCGTCTAGAATTGCCAGCGGAGTTGGAAGGAGTTCATCCGGTGTTTCATGTGTCCATGCTTCGAAAGTACTTGCCAGATCCCTCTCATGTAATCCAACCTCAAGAAGTATAGCTAGCCGAAAGTCTGACTTATGAGGAGATGCCAGTGGAAATCTTAGATCGTCAGTTGAAGAAGTTGAGGTCGAAAGAAATACCATTAGTGAAAGTCCTGTGGCGAAACCATTCAGTCGAAGAAGCTACGTGGAAAGTTGAGGATGGACATATCCTCACCTATTTCAAGACTAAGGTTAGTATGTTAATTGAAATTCGGGGACCGAATTTCTTAAGGGGGGAAGATTGTAATACCCGAGAAATTTTTTTGAAGTTTAAAATGAAATGAAAGGAAAAGAAAAGAAATAGAAAATAATTTTTAGGATTTAATTCAGGACCTAAGAAATTAGAAACCTGAATTAAATAGGGAAAGGGATTAAATTAAAAATACATATTAGTTATTATTTATTTAATTATTAATTAATTTAAATTTAAATTATATTTATTTATTATTTAAGTATTTAATTATATAATTATTTTATTAATTTGTAATATTTATTATTTTAATTGGGTGGGGGTTGCCGTGGGTTTAGGTGTAAATAAAAGAAAGAAAAGAAAAGGAGTAAGAAAGGAAAGAAGAAGAGAAAGAGAAAGAAAGGATAGAGAGAGAAAGAGTCGAGAAAGAAAGAGAGAGATAGGAGACGAGAAGAAGGGGAAGGGGAAGGAGGGGGATCTTGCCGGAAAAGTGGCCGGAGGGAGCTAGCTGAAGCCGGAAAAAGTCACCAGAGCTCGGGTACGACGTCTCCCACACCTTCCACCGATCGAATCAAAGGTTGGTAACCCCAATTTCATTGGAAGCCCTCAATTTCTCCATTTTTAGGGATTTCTTCGATTCACCTTCGATTGAATTGTTTCGAGGGTAGATTGAGACCTAGAAAGTGTTCTTGAACACTTAGTTGGGGTAGGAATCGAGACTATATCCTCGGTTTTGACCGGATTCGAATTTGGAAGGATTTGGGGTTGAAATTATAATTAACTCTAAATTGGAGAAATTATTATTAGCATATGAATTGAGCTTGGGTTTGAGTAAATAGGTTTGGATTAGTATTATTGAAATATTAGCTGAATAAGACCCGTGAAGAGCTGGCCCGAGGTTACTAATGTGGAATCTTGACATTAACGTGCCGGGTCCCTGTTCGGATTGCCCAATTACACTTTAAGGGTGATATTGAGGGCTCCAAACCTCTTCTTTTCAATCTTAAACACCCTAGAATAATTCTAAATATGCTATCAAGCATCAAGAATTATTTTAGGTACTTTCTTGTTTCTCAAGGATGGAAAGTTGCGGAACAATAAAGTTCGAAATTTAAAATCGCAATTTAATTCCTTCGTAATTATTAGGAAACCTTAAGTAGGATAATTTAGAAGCATATCGAGGTTTAGTAACTCAAATCCAAGACTCCAAAATTAATTCAAGGTGAGCGATAATTATACGAAACCAAGTATGTAGCACTTGAGACTCTCATGGAAGAGAGGGAAGATGGATAAGATCAAGAACTCGGTTCTTGGCGACGTCTAGATGCATTTTTAGGCACGAGCATGTCATATGGATATGAATTGCATATAGTTTGAGATGTTAACCACATGAATGTATTTGTTAGGAAACCATGACTCGTCTGGAGCGCGAATTACTCCAGGACTAGCGCAAGGAAGCCGTCCAGGTGAGGGGTTTCCCATCCTTGCCCTACAGGGTTGATTGAGGATGTGGATATGTGGTTTGCCTACTTGTAAGAATTGTTTAGTGGTTAACATGCTATTGTTGTTCCTAAATTGTTATACATGAAAGTATTTCTATATGTGTGTTTGACTACAGGTAAAGAGGTACTGGAGGGTATCCATGCGATGACATGAGGTACGCCGAACAGTACAAGCAAGGGGGTAAGTTGTTGATTGAGTCCAAGGTTTGATTTACCCTATTAATTAGAAACTCATTAAAGAAATCATAAAGAAGTTGTTAGTAAACGTCGACGTTTTATGGTAATTGAACTTAGGAAATGCCTTAGAGCTAGGTTATGATCTAATCAAGGGTTTGTGTAATACATAAGGATTAAAACGATCTCATAAATTGATTAGTCAGTCATAGGGAGGTTCACACTACCTAGGTAAAGTCAGTCTAGGATAGTAATGGGTAGATAGAGTCAGAATCCCAACTGAAGGCTCGGGAAGAGAAACAAGTCAGAAAAGATTGCCCGTTGAGGCGATTGCCCTAGCCTAGCACTAGGGTCAGTTAAAGATTAAAACAATTGCCCGTTGAGGCCATTGCCCTAGCCTGGTACTAGGGTCAGTTAAAGAGTAAAGCATTTTCCCGTTTAGGCCATTGCCCTAGCCTGGCACTAGGGTTAGTAAAAGACTAAAAGATTTGCCCGTTGAGGCCATTGCCCTAGCCTGGCACTAGGGTCAGTAAAAGATTAAAAGATTTGCCCGTTGAGGCCAGCCTGGCACTAGGGTCAGTTAAACGTAAAAAGAATTTGCCCGTTGAGGCCATTACCCTAGCTTGGTACTAGGGTCAGTTAAGTGATTTACAATTTTCATATTATATATTAAAAAAATGTGATTGCTTGTTTACGAGAAGCATGATAGAAAAGCATGATCCGTAGGTTTATCTGTGATTTTAATGTTATATTCATATTGCCTGATCGTAATATAACATTTGATAAACTGGACTTTCATGCGCATGTGATTGTGGGTGTTTCCCTTTCCCCAGCTGTAGTGTTACCCGCCGCTACGCCGAGGATGGGAAGCTCCTCACTGAGTCTGTTTGACTCACTCCCTCTGCTTCAATGTTTCAGATACAAGGATCGGGCAGGCATCAGCGTCCGGACAGTGAAACGGACATCAGACCATCCTTACGCTCTTGTTCGCGTTGGTGGACTCCTTTGGTTATTTTGATTTCTCTTGTTGTACATATTTTAAAGTTGTATATATACATTTACAGCTTTTGATATGTACCTACTCTAGAATTGTCGGCTTCACATGTATTTAAAGACAGGGTCCAGTGGGGATAAACTAGGATATATGTTTGAGTATATGAACTTCTGCATGTGAATAGGATAGATCGTACGCATTGAGGCGTATGGTCAATATGATATGGATATATATATTATGTGTGCTTGCTGCATGTGAATAGGATAGATCGTACGTATTGAGACATACAGTCAATATGATAATATTATTTACCCTATGAGTGCTGATATATATATCTATACACTGGTTGAGCTGAAAGCGGTATTGAGCGAATCGCGGATTGCAGGTTAATTAGGCCACCAGTGAGGTGTGGCCACTAGTATGATATAAATATATTGATTGTATAGCAGGGTAGTTATAGTCATGTTTACAGGATAAGACTTACGGGTTTAGAGGTAAAAATCTATTCCCGTGCCGGTCACGTACTCCCGATTTGGGGTCGTGACAGTTTTGGTCGATGAGTGTTTCGAAAGCTTGATATTCATTTTTTTTAATAAGTTTTCATCGATGAGTGTTTCGAAAACTTGATGTTTATTTTTCTTTTTCTTAATCAGTTTTCGCCGATGAGTGTTTCGAAAACGTAATATTAATTTTTTCTTTTTTAAAAAAATAGTTTTCGCCGATTAGTATTTCTAAAACATGATATTCATTTTTCTTTAATTAATTAGTTTTCACCGATGAGTGTTTCGAAAACTTGCTATTCATTTTTCTTTTTTTAATTAGTTTTCGCCGATGAGTGTTTCGAAAACTTGATATTTATTTTCCTTTTTTAATCAGCTTTGTAGATGAGTGTTTCGAAAACTTGATAATCATTTTTCATTTTTTAGTAAGTTTTCGCTAATGATTGTTTCGAAAACTTGATATTCATTTTTCATTTTTTTAATCAGTTTTCGCCGATGAGTGTTTTGAAAACTTGATATTCAGTTTTCTTTTTTAATTAGTTTTGGTCGATAAATGTTTCGAAAACATGATATTTATTTTTCTTTTTTAATAAGTTTTCACCGATGAGTGTTTTGTAAACTTGATATTCATATTTCTTTTTTAATTAGTTTTGGTCGATGAGTGGTTCGAAAACTTGATATTCATTTTTCTTTTTTTAATAAGTTTTCACCGATGAGTGTTTCAAAAACTTGATATTTATGTTTCTTTTTTTTAATAAATTTTCGCCGATGAGTGTTTCGAAAACGTAATATTCATTTTTCTTTTTTCTAAAAAAATAGTTTTCGCCGATTAGTGTTTCGAAAACTTGATATTCAATTTTCTTTTTCTTAATCAGTTTTCGCGGATGAGTGTTTCCAAAACGTGATATTCATTTTTCTTTAATTACTTAGTTTTCACCGATGAGTGTTTCGAAAACTTGACATTCATTTTTCTTTTTTTAATCAGTTTTCGCCGATCAGTGTTTCGAAAACTAGATATTCATTTTTCTTTTTCTTAATCAGTTTTCGTCGATGAATGTTTCGAAAACTTGATATTCTTTTTTCTTTTTTTAATTAGTTTTTGCCAATGAGTGTTTCGAAAACTTAATATTCATTTTTCTTTTTTTAATCAGTTTTCGACGATGAGTGTTTTTGAAAACCTGGTACAATCTAATTGGGTACGTCTACCCTTTACTTTATGATACAATAATAAAGTAAATTAAATTAAAATTACAATTTATTCACCCACATGAACAAGTTGTGGGTCTTGGAAAGTTTTGTTCGTTCCTCGCTCCACCGAGACTTCTTCCACCTGTACTTAACCTGTCTCTGTGTAGTAAAATGAAGTGTGAGTCTTAACCACGCGACTCAGTGAGGACTCTCCCATCCCCGGCGCAAGGTGGGTACCGTAGCGCTGGGTTTGGGAGTCATACACAACCACATGCAAAAACAACTAGTTACTATTAATTAGCATACATTCTTGGTGATCACACAACGACAGAAATTTCACCCAAACACTCACATGCATTTAACAGATATAAGCATACAGCAGTTTCTTCCACATCATCAATCATCAAGTAATCATATAACATATAGTGTCGGCTTTTACTTACCGGTCTTCTCACGTTCAGCATGCATGTTTGAATCAAACAAGACATTGTGGTGATGTAATCCTGTACGTCACCACTACACTTCACAATCAACAATTATATGCAAACATAGACAATTTGTATATACAAACAGATACTATAACATACACCTACTTAATCTCCCCCACTCTAGGGTATTTACTAGCCACTACGTGGCTTTTCTACTTCGAACCCGTGCACTCGGGTTACTGGCCACCACGTGGCAAAGCATACTTAACCCATTCACTTGGGTAATGGTCACCTTGTGACAATCCTGTTAATCAAACAATACTTAACCCCTTCACTTGGGTACTAGTCACCTCGTGACAATTCTATTAATCAAACACAATCAACTTCTATCTATCAAACAACTGATACGTAGCCACCACGTGGCAAAGCATACTTAACCCATTCACTTGGGTACTGGTCACCTCGTGACAATCATGTTAATCAAACAATACTTAACCCCTTCACATGGGTACTAGTCACCTCGTGACAATTCTATTAATCAAACACAATCAACTTCTATCTATCAAACAACTGATACGTAGCCACCACGTGGCAAAGCATACTTAACCCATTCAATTGGGTACTGGTCACCTCGTGACAATCCTGTTAATCAAACAATACTTAACCCCTTCACTTGGGTACTAGTCACCTCGTGACAATTCTATTAATCAAACATAATCAACTTCTATCTATCAAATAACTGATACGTAGCCACCACGTGGCACGTCCTGACCCCTTGCTGCGGGGCAATAGCTTGAGCCCACTCGTCCATTACCCAACCTAGGCCACGTGGCGGGCACAATACGACGTCTCGAAGCATGGCCACTGACACACCCTGGACCAACTCCACAGGATGATTTCTCTTTTACTAGGTTAGGCTCACGGTTCAACCATAGGTTCCTCCCGTGTCTCCTTACCTTAGTCTCACATATTAATAGGATTCTTTGTATCTTTCCCGAAGGATCAACAATTCTTCTCCTTATTAATATGTGCAAGTATCCTCAACATGATATAACTCATATACCCGTCTAGATGCACTCTCTGAGTCTCAAGCTATCGTCATAGCAATATAAATTCTTTCTGACCCTATTGCCAGGATAGGGCAATGACCACCATCATGGTGATTATAAAAATGAGGTCTCAAGTGCCATATGACGTTGTTCTAGTCGATGTCTCACATCGCTAGCATAACCAAATCTGAAACCCACCAATAACTCCCTTTGCATGATTTTAATTTAAGTCACCATCGTGACGAGTTTTCAAAAAAAAGTTTAGCCCTTCCGTACAAGGACTCTTGTCACCGTCGTGGAAAAGATTTAATAAAATACTCATCATGCCTCCGGAGTGTATGAGTTGGATTTGTAACGCACCAATCATAGCAACACAATTATACTCTACTCCTATGTCTTCCTATCCAAGCTACTTACCAAAACCTATTTTCTAGCTCTTTCATTCTTTTAGCATTCTATATCTCTAGCTAACACATACCAGACAAGTAGAGAATATACATACTCATGTAATCCACATAAGCATACAACCCTAGGAGCAGAGATGGAAGAACCCTCACCTTGGCCAACCTTCCATGCAATCCTCTCCTGTAACTTTAGTCTCCTCTGAGTTCCTGTTGCACTCAATCGTGTGCCGTTGTTCCTATAAGAACAACATTTACTTCATTAAGGTTATTACTTAGCTTAACTTGTTATTTATCTCTCCATTACTCTCACGTGTAGTCCCTGGTTGCCATAGAGTCAAGCTCTTGGTCTTATCGAACTTCTCTATCCTGACTTATGCGTATCCTTCCTCGGACACTTGACTTACTCGCATATAACACTCTACTTGAGTGTTTCACATACTTGGATTTGAGTATTAGACCTCTATCTAACTTGTATTCGTATCTAAGGAAGCTTAACTAGCTTGGTTGGAAGGAATCCTAATTTTTTAGGAAGGTCTAAACATTTTGTTTCAACTTGTATTCCTACTTGGGTTCTAGAAATTCTAGTTTCTAAACCTCAATACACCTCTAATTCATCCTACTTAAGGCTTCCTAATAATTATGAAGGAATAAAATTACCATTTTAGAATTTGGGCTTCATTGCTCCGCAAGTTTCCCTCCTTGAGAAACAAGAAGGCACCTAAAATAATTCTTGATGCTTGATAGCATATTTAGAATTATTCTAGGGTGTTTAAGATTAAAAAGAAGAGGTTTGGAGCCCTTAACATCACCCTTAAGCGTATTTGGGCAAATTGAGCAGGGACCCGGCACGTTCACGTCCAAGTTCAACCTTAATAATCTCGGGCCAGCACTTCACGGGTCTTGTTCAGCTAATATTTCCACAATATAATTTTAATAGGATCAATCCAAGCCTATTTACTCAAATCCAAGGTCAATTCCTAAGCTATCAACAATTTTCCCAATTTGGAAGTAATTATAATTTCAATAATATCAATCCAAGCCTATTTACTCAAATCCAACCTCAATCCTAATTATCAACAATTTTCCCCAATTTGGAAATAATTATAATTTCAACCCCAAATCCTTCCAAATTCAAATTTGGGCAAATTCGAGAATATAATCTTGATTCCTACCCCAACTAAGTGTTCAAGAACACTTTCTAGGTCTCAATCTACCCTGGAAATACTTCAATCGAAGGTCAATCGGAGAAATCCCTAAAAATGGAGAAATTGAGGGTTTTGAATGAAATTGTGGTTACCAACCTTTGATTCGATTGGTGGAAGGTGTAGGAGACGTCGTACCCGAGCTCCGGTGACTTTTTCCGGCATCGGCTAGCTCTCCCCGGTCACCTTTCCGGCGAACCCACCTCTTCTCCTTCTTCTTCCTCCGTCCGTCTCCACCCTCTCTCTCTCTCTACGTTTTCTTTCCCTCTCTCTTCTTCCTTTCTTTCTTTCTTTTCTTTCTTTCCTTCTTTTCTTTCTTTTATCTACCTACCCCACGTCCACCTCCCCTTTTTAAAATAATAATAATAATAAGTAATTATAATTAAAATAATTATAAAATATATAAATAATAAATAATTAAATAAATAAATGTAATTAAATTAATTAATTAATAATTAAATAAATAATAACTAATATGTGTTTTTAATTTACTCCCTTTCCCTATTTAATTCAGGTTTCCAATTTCTTAGGTCCCGAATTAAATCCCAAAAACTATTTTCTACTTCTTTCCTTCATCTTTTATTTTATTTTAAACCTCGAAAAATTTTTTTGGGTATTCCAATCTTCGAAAAAAAAAATTCCTTTCCGGTTCCTTTTAACTTTCATATTTTTTTTATATTCTTTTTAAAGTTTTAAATTCCTATCCCCGAAATAAATCATTCTTTAATCCTCGAAATTTTTAAATAAATCATTCTTTAATCCTCGAAACTTTCCGGGGTATTACATTCTTCCCCCCTTAAGAAATTCGGTCCCCGAATTTCATCTCCTTCGTGGGGTTCTTGGCTTGTTGCCCTCAATGTGGAAATTTTAACGTTTTACTCTACGGTTCATCTTTCTTTCCTAGGGACTCAAGGTCTCCATCTGGTCTCTACATCTTCTTTCTATGATCGTTTGTATTTCTAGTTTTGTAGTTAATCACCCCTTCGCGAGGTGTTAACTGATAGACTCCATCTGTCGTCGTATCCTTCCCCGAGGATACCTAACTTTCCTAGTTTCAATTCACTTTGTGCTAGTAATTTTTTTTTTTGCAATGGAGTGTCTGGCACGTACCACATGCCATGTTCCAATTTAGTTCTCCGAGGAGTTAATTATTGCCTTCTCTAGTGAGGCTTACCTTTACTCAATCTGCTTGTCCGACTAGCTACGTTCGTAGGGACTTCTTATATCCGTCTTGGAACACGCCAAGACACTAGCTATTTTCATAGCACACTAGGTTCTATTTCTATAAACTCTAACTGACGAAGTACTCCCCTACGTTGGAGTCCCCGTACCTAAGTGTGCTCTACTACCAAGCAGCTACCCTTATGTTGGTATTCCCCCGATATATTCTTTGTAAACGACTTCTCCAGAAAAATCCGTTTACATCTTACTACACCGCTTACTCTACGTTTAAACTTACCGTTTACACGGCATACACCCTATGTAGGTGTCTATACTTTGTGCCATCAGTGTAACCAACGCCTCCGAGGTTGTTACACTTACTACTGACCCGGTTTACCTTACTCATGTCCTAACGAAGCTAAATGCCATGACACTAGCGCAACTATGAATTATACTTACCGTTTCTCCACCAAACGGTAAAGGATCTTTCCTTTATGACTCGCATTTCCCTTTCCTTTCTGGACTTCTACACTTACCCTTAGTGGCTTCCATAACCACTTCAGGTTACTCCCTGTTGACATCCTATGTCTGACTAACTTAGACTCTGACTACTACTTGTAGTCATTTCTGTTTATAATGGAAACTCATCAGTCTCCTCCTTACCATCATACTCACTACTCTGCCTCAGGCTCAGTTCGATCTTCACATCTGAAGACCTCGCTACGACTATGGCCGTGGATCTATACCATCCTTAGGTTAGTCCGCTTAGAATTTCACATCCTATGCTAACTCTACTCATTGGGTTTCCGTTGGCTTTTACCCAAACTTGGCCCACTCGGACTCCTCAATTCACTTAAATCTTGTATTCCTACTTGGAATACTTGATCCATTAACTCCAGCATGAACCTTTCCGGACATGCTCTACTCCCCTTGACCAAACTGGATCCGCTCCCACGATTTGACTCTTTCCTTTCTTACGGTGTGGCATGTTCACGAACATATACCGCCTCTTGCAAGTATGCTACCCGTTGGGTTCCAATCACCCCCAACGGTAGCATACCCGTTTTATCATTTTCGCTCGCATCCCCAGATGCTTACCCGACTCCGTTCTCGTATTCACTCTCTTCTTTTCCATGTCGTACCTACGTGGTACTCTTTCTTCGAGTAATTCTCAATACTCGTTACTCATTAAATTCTCCTTCTCGATTAACCGTCCTTACGGTTAATTTTCCTTTTATGGAACCCACATGGCCATTTATGCGTTTGGTTTGTTCACTCAGTCTCCACCCATACACGGGCTTCAGACTAACGGATTTACGGTTCACTAACATGTGGAACTAGCTTACCTAGCTATGTCCACTACATTCTGTGTACTATACATACACTTACGGTAGTAGTTGGTTCTCCACCTCCTACATGACTCTTATCCTATGGGGTCCTATAGGCTTCCGCTCTTCCCCCCTTATGGGACTACTTATCCCTGTCTACTTTCTCTCCCCTCGGGCCTCCACGAGTCCCTTTGGGGTTTATCTGTTACGTTATCTCGTTCGAGAGCTATCTACTGCAATAGCGCTCATTTTCTTCTCTCTGGACGGTACCCGAAGGTTTACACCCATTTCCATTTCTAGACTTGCTCCGGTCTAATACTTTCGGGTCCATAATCACCCTATGGTCCATTTAATTGGTAACCCTTAGGTTTACCTGTATACTCCCTTGGCACTTTAGCACTCTCTAGTGCTTTTCAATGTCTACTTAACTTTAATCACTCCAAGCGAGTGATTTCTCAACTACATCTACCATCCTTATACAGCTTACCTGTAAAAGGACTATTGTTTGGTAGGGTATTGGTCACATGAGTTAGTTTTCTTAGGCACCCTGGGGTTTTAAAAATTAATTCAAGTTTCTTTCTTAGAAAATGACACTTAAGGTTTTCGTAAATGGTTAGGGTTTAACCAATTGGAATGGCAGAAATTGAGAAAGAGTTTTCATGAAAATTTTCCTTCCAATGGTTATCCCTAGTATTTTCAAGAAAAGTTTGAGGGTCTTTCAGAATCTCTCATCCGGAAAGACTAAAAAGATTTGTTACAAAATTTCTCATATGATCAATATCCTATTCTTTATGCTCTTCCTTAAGCAACCCAAGAGAGTTTAGTTGGGCTTAATCCCTCCTTTTCCCCTTGTTTGCTTAAGGAACTAGCAGTTTATGGATCGAGCGCAGGGTTGGACTAAGCTCTTTCCCTGTGCCTTACCATTTACTCTGTTTCCTGCTCGGCATATGGTCACGCTCTACACGTTTACATATGCCTCTACTTCTTAACATCTATCTCTACGGCATATGGTTCGACCACTTGCCCTTCCATATACCGTATCCTAATTTTCTAGTCCGTAGACTTCTACCTCTATACTGTGGCTGATAATACCAATATTTACCCTTGTATCTTTTGGCATTTGACAAGCTTTTGTTGAGTTTAAAGAGTCATTATGCATGATTTAATGTTATTCAAGGGCACTTAAGGACTTAAACAACAATCTTGCTAATTCCATGTTTTTATTGAATAAATTGCGATAATTCTCTAGTTTTACTAACTTGAGAGCCTCACAATTGTTTTGGTTGATTTGTAGGTCAATCAACTGGGGGAATAGCAAGGATTCAAGTGCTAGAGGTCGAGAAAAAAGCTGGAAAGCGAGTCGTTGTAAGAATTGGAGCTTAGAGGCAAATTTGGGACCATGGCACTGTTCTACCCGCTGCCAGCGGGTAGCCTTGCAAGCTACCAGCGGGTACACTTCGTTCAAAATGGAAAATGCGTGTTTCAAGTAATCCACCCGCTGCCAGCGGGTACACCAGATCTGCACAATTTTCTCACGATTTTAAGAGCTGAAACGGATTGTGGGCCCACTTTCTCAGCATTTTGCTACAAGGGGAGCATCCTAGGTCGTATTAGAAGGAATATTCTGATGTTTTGGAAGCCCTTAACCTAATTTGGAGAAAACCCACTCATTCTAACACATTCATCATTCAAGCTCTCATCCTCTCAAGTCTCTCTACATTTCCAGCCACACTCACCATTTTCTCTTCATCTCCTCCACTCTTCACACCCATTCACACCAATATCCAAGCAACCTCCATCATCATCCATGGCTAAGCAAGGGTTGGAGGAGCTTGGTGAAGCATTTCTCCCATCCATGAGTGGCTAAATCTCTTGTGCTTTGGAGGAGGATGATTAGGGCTTGAGCTATGGCATCCAATAGGGAGTTTTTCTTGTTTTCCTTCTACTTCTCTTTATAGATTCATTTTTTATCTTGTTGATATTGATGGGTTTGTATTGATTGTGGTTCCATGGTTGTGGAACTTAACTTGGTTGTAGTTGGATATTAGGGATTGATATAGACTTGTGATTTGTATTTTGATTCTCCCATTGTGGGTTTTGATTACATTGGATTTGGTTGAATCTTATTGTAATTTTTAATTCATTGTGGAAGTCACTCTAATGACAATGGTAATTGTTGAGTTGAATTCTAGTCTATATTAAATTCCCCATTTGCTTCATTGATGGTATTTGATTAGGCTTGTTAATTGTCTGGTTGGTCAATTGCATCCTCTAATTAATTTACCTAGGTTTAGTGGTCACTAAACTACTTTAGGAAATGGCTTTTCATTGATTCACTCCACACTTTTTGATAGCAAGGATAGCCCAAAGCATTCTCCAACAAAGCATATTCATTTCATTTCATTCACCTCAATTTACTTTAGCTTTTAAAATAGTGAAAATCCCAAAAAGTGTTAGTTCTAGTTTCATTTAGTTGCATTTAATTCCATTTAGTTTTATTGCACACCAAGTGTTTGTAAAATTGCCTCAAAGACATCCCTTTTTGTGTTAATTGTGCATATTTGTCCATAGAGTCCATAGGCTCCGCGAGAGAGAATCGACCTAGGTTGTGCCACTAGCTGCACTTTGTAGTATTACTTTGATTGGTGCCGGCCTCGCGACAAGGTTGCGTTCATCAGTGGCATATACCACCTCTTTTCTGTTTACTTTCTAGGAAGGATCACTCACTTCCTTCAGCCATAGCATACCGCACAGTCGTGACCCATTCTCGTGGTCATCTTCCTATCGGTCTCATGCCCCCTGGCCCTGTTTTTTTCTTGTCTGTAAACATTCCATTTCAATCGCCCCATGGGCTTACTTTCTTTTCTACACGCCAAGCGTGTCTTTTCTTTCACTCTACAAACCATTCCTAGCCTAAACTACCATTAACTGCATATTTCTATTCTACTTGCATTCCATACTATAATCAAACAACTTGCGCCAATACCATAGCGCATAATGCGCCGCTAACAGAGCAGACGCATCGTCTCATTTAACACTTACAAAACAATCATACATTGTAGCGCATTCCTGCCTACAATTCAACCAAATGTGTCTGTGTCTAGGTAGCATCCTCCATGGATGTCTCCTTTTCCTATTATGGCGTCCTAAGGTTCCCGGGGTCACTGCCACCCCACCTTATGCCTTAGTGCTCATCAGCATTTGTGTACTGTACAGGTTATAAGCTTTGCATAGAATTTCACATACAAATTCTATGACTAAAGCGATGACTAGAAAGAATTTACGACTCACCATTTTGAGCAACCTCACAAGTGCCCGTCGAAACCACCGTTACGTTCGAATTCGTAATGGCTAGCCCAACTGACACCCGAGACTACTAGTTAGCTTCATACCCTTAAAGAATAACCAGGCTCTGATACCAAGTTTGTCACGACCCCCGTTTAGAGGACCGTGACCGGCACAGACACAGGGAATACCCCTATGCCTGTAAGCCTTATCACCTAATTGACAGAATATCTATTATTGAAAATACATTCACATGCATTATAATACCATGGCTACACCGAAATGGTGGCCTATCCTAGGCAAGAAAATTCACGGCCAGTGCCGCTTCAGGATATAGATATAGGAAAGCACACATAATATATAACCTGTATACTGGCTACACATCCGAAAATTCTGCCTATCCTATTCACATGCAACAGATATATGTATATATATATATATATATTTTGAAAACAAGTTTTCCATGTATTGCAGTAACATAAATCCTGATCTTTAAGGTGTGTGAAGCTGACAGTTCTAGATTTAGTGGTACAATCTAATTGGGTACGTATACCCTTTACTTTATGATACAATAATAAAGTAAACTGAATTAAAGTTACAATTTATTCACCCACATGAACAAGTTGTGGGTCTTGGAAAGTTTTGTTCGTTCCTCGCTCCACCGAGACTTCTTCCACCTGTACTTAACCTGTCTCTGTGTAGTAAAATGAGGTGTGAGTCTTAACCACGCGACTCAGTGAGGACTCTCCCATCCCCGGCGCAAGGTGGGTACCGTAGCGCTGGGTTTGGGAGTCATACACAACCACATGCAAAAACAACTAGTTACTATTAATTAGCATACATTCTTGGTGATCACACAACGACAGAAATTTCACCCAAACACTCACATGCATTTAACAGATATAAGCATACAGCAGTTTGTTCCACATCATCAATCATCAAGTAATCATATAACATATAGTGTCGGCTTTTACTTATCGATCTTCTCACGTTCAGCAAGTTTGAATCAAACAAGACATTGTGGTGATGTAATCTTGTACGTCACCACTACACTGCACAATCAACAATTATATGCAAACACAGAAAATTTGTCTATACACACAGATACTATAACATACATCTACTTAATCTCCCCCACTCTAGGGTATTTACTAGCCACTACGTGGCTTTTCTACTTTGAACTCGTGCACTCGGGTTACTAGCCACCACGTGGCAAAGCATACTTAACCCATTCACTTGGGTACTGGTCACCTCGTGACAATCCTGTTAATCAAACAATACTTAACCCCTTCACTTGGGTACAAGTCACCTCGTGACAATTCTATTAATCAAACATGATCAACTTCTATCTATCAAACAACTGATACGTAGCCACCACGTGGCAAAGCATACTTAACCCATTCACTTGGGTACTGGTCACCTCGTGACAATCATGTTAATCAAACAATACTTAACCCCTTCACTTGGGTACTAGTCACCTCGTGACAATTCTATTAATCAAACACAATCAACTTCTATGTATCAAACAACTGATACGTAGCCACCATGTGGCACGTCCTGACCCCTTGCTGCGGGACAATAGCTTGAGCCCACTCGTCCATTACCCAACCAGACCACGTGGCGGGCACGGCACGACGTCTCGAAGCATGGCCACTGACACACCCTGGACCAACTCCACAAGATGATTTCTCTTTTACTAGGTTAGGCTCACGGTTCACCCATAGGTTCCTCCCGTGTCTCCTGACCTTAGTCTCACATATTAATAGGATTCTTTGTATCTTTCCTGAAGGATCAACAATTCTTCACCTTATTAATATGTACAAGTATCCTCAACAGGATATAACTCATATACCCGTCCAGATGCACTCTCTCAGTCTCAAGCTACCGTCATAGCAATATAAATTCTTTCTGACCCTATTGCCAGGATAGGGCAATGACCATTGTCATGGTGATTATAAAACTAAGGTCTCAAGTGCCATCTGACGTTGTTCTAGTCGATGTCTCACATCGCTAGCATAACCAAATCCGAAACCCACCAATAACTCCCTTTGCATGATTTTAATTTAAGTCACCGTCGTGATGAGTTTTCAAAATAAAGTTTAGCCCTTCCGTACAAGGTCTCTTGCCACCGTCGTGGAAAAGATTTAATAAAATACTCATCTTGCCTCCGGAGTGTATGAGTTGGATTTCTAACACACCAATCATAGCAACACAATTATACTCTACTCCTATGTCTTCCTATCTAAGCTACTTTCCACAACCTATTTTCTAGTTTTTTCATTCTTTTAGCATTCTATATCTCTAGCTAACACATACCAGACAAGCAGAGAATATACATACTCATGTAATCCACATAAGCATACAACCCTAGGAGCAGAGATGGAAGAACCCTCACCTTGGCCAACCTTCCATGCAATCCTCTCCTGTAACTTTAGTCTCCTTGGAGTTCCTGTTGCACTCAATCGTGTGCCGTTGTTCCTATAAGAACAACATTTACTTCATTAAGTTTATTACTTAGCTTAACTTGTTATCTATCTCTCCAGTACTCTCACGTGTAGTCCCTGGTTGCCACAGAGTCAAGCTCTTGGTCTTATCGGACTTCTTTATCCCGACTTATGGGTATCCTTCCTCGGACACTTGACTTTCTCGCATATAACACTCTACTTGAGTGTTTCACATACTTCGATTTGAGTATTAGACCTTTATCTAACTTGTATTCGCATATAAGGAAGCTTATCTAGCTTGGTTGAAAGGAATCCTAATTTTTTAGGAAGGTCTAAACATTTTGTTTCAATTTGTATATTCCTACTTGGGTTCTAGAAATCTAGTTTCTAAACCTCAATACACCTCTAATTCATCCTACTTAAGACTTCCTAATAATTATGAAGGAATAAAATTACCATTTTAGAATTTGGGCTTTATTGCTCCGCAAGTTTCCCCTCCTAGAGAAACAAGAAGGTACCTAAAATAATTCTTGATGCTTGATAGCATATTTAGAATTATTCTAGAGTGTTTAAGATTGAAAAGAAGAGGTTTGGAGCCCTTAACATCACCCTTAAGTGAATTTGGGCAAATCGAGCAGGGACCCGGCACATTCACGTCCAAGTTCAACCTTAATAATCTCGGGCCAGCTCTTCACGGGTCTTGATCAGCTAATATTTCCACAATATAATTTCAATAGGATCAATCCAAGCCTATTTACTCAAATCCAAGGTTAATTCCTAAGCTATCAACAATTTTCCCAATTTCGAAATAATTATAATTTCAATAATATCAATCCAAGACTATTTACTCAAATCCAACCTCAATCCTAATTATCAACAATTTTTCCCAATTTGGAAATAATTATAATTTCAACCCCAAATCCTTCCAAATTCGAATTTGGGCAAATCCGAGAATATAATCTTGATTCCTACCCCAACTAAGTGTTCAAGAACACTTTCTAGGTCTCAATCTATCCCTCGAAATAATTCAATCGAAGGTCAATCGAAGAAATCCCTAAAAATGGAGAAATTGAGGGTTTCGAATGAAATTGGGGTTACCAACCTTTGATTCGATTGGTGGAAGGTGTAGGAGACGTCGTACCCGAGCTCCGGTGACTTTTTTCGGCGTCGGCTAGCTCTCCCCGGTCACCTTTCCGGCGAACCCACCTCTTCTCCTTCTTCTTCCTCCGTCCGTCTCCACGCTCTCTCTCTCTACATTTTCTTTCCCTCTCTCTTCTTCCTTTCTTTCTTTCTTTTCTTTCTTTCCTTCTTTTCTTTCTTTTATCTACCTACCCCACGTCCACCTCCCCTTTTTAAAATAATAATAATAATAATAAGTAATTATAATTAAAATAATTATAAATTATATAAATAATAAATAAATAAATAAATGTAATTAAATAAATTAATTAATAATTAAATAAATAATAACTAATATGTGTTTTTAATTTACTCCCTTTCCCTATTTAATTCAGGTTTCCAATTTCTTAGGTCCCGAATTAAATCCCAAAAACTATTTTCTACTTCTTTCCTTCATCTTTTATTTTATTTTAAACCTCGAAAAAAAAATTTTGGGTATTACAATCTTCGAAAAAAAATTCCTTTCCGGTTCCTTTTAACTTTCATATTTTTTTTATATTCTTTTTAAAGTTTTAAATTCCTAGCCCCGAAATAAATCATTCTTTAATCCTCGAAATTTTCCGGGGTATTACATTCTTCCCCCCTTAAGAAATTCGGTCCCCGAATTTCATCTCCTTCGTGGGGTTGTTGGCTTGTTGCCCTCCCTTGGCTCAATTTCATCCATGGTTTTCCTCAATGTGGAAATTTTAACGTTTTACTCTACGGTTCATCTTTCTTTCCTAGGGTATCAAGGTCTCTATCTGGTCTCTACATCTTCTTTCTATGATCGTTTGTATTTCTAGTTTTGTAGTTAATCACCCCTTCGCGAGGTGTTAACTGATAGACTCCATCTGTCGTCGTATCCTTCCCCGAGGATACCTAACTTTCATAGTTTCAATTCACTTTGTGCTACTAATTTTTTTTGTTTTTTTTTTTGCGATGGAGTGTCTGGCACGTACCACATGCCATGTTCCAATTTAGTTCTCCGAGGAGTTAATTATTGCCTTCTCTAGTGAGGCTTACCTTCACTCAATCTGCTTGTCCGACTAGCTACCTTCGTAGTGACTTCTTATATCCGTCTTGGAACACGCCAAGACACTAGCTATTTGCATAGCACACTAGGTTCTATTTCTATAAACTATAACTGACGAAGTACTCCCCTACATCGGAGTCCCCGTACCTAAGTGTGCTCTACTACCAAGCAGCTACCTTTCTGCCGGTATTCCCCCGATATATTCTTTGTAAACGACTTCTCCAGAAAAATCCGTTTACATCTTACTACACCGCTTACTCTACGTTTAGACTTATCGTTTACACGGCATACACCCTATGTAGGTGTCTATAATTTGTGCCATCAGTGTAACCAACGCCTCCGAGGTTGTTACACTTACTACTGACCCGGTTTACCCTACTCGTGTCCTAACGAAGCTAAATGCCATGACACTAGCGCAACTATGTATTATACTTAACGTTTCTCCACCAAACGGTAAAGGATCTTTCCTTTATGACTCGCGTTTCCCTTTCCTTTCCGGACTTCTACACTTACCCTTAGTGGTTTCCATAACCACTTCAGGTTACTCCCTGTCGACATCCTATGTCTGACTAACTTAGACTCTGACTACTACTTGTAGTCATTTCTGTTTGTAATGGAAACTCATCAGTCTCCTCCTTACCATCATACTCACTACTCTGCCTCAGGCTCAGTTCGGTCTTCACATCCGAAGATCTCGCTTAATACGACTATGGCCTTGGATCTATACCATTGGGTTTCCGTTGGCTTTTACCCCAACTTGGCCCACTCGGACTCCTCAATTCACTTAAATCCCGTATTCCTACTTGGAATACTTGATCCGTTAACTCCAGCATGAACCTTTCCGGATATGCTCTACTCCCCTTGACCAAACGGGATCCGCTCCCACGGTTTGACTCTTTCCTTTCTTATGGTGTGGCATATGTTCACGAACATATACCGCCTCTTGCAAGTGTGCTACCCGTTGGGTTCCAATCGCCCCCAACGGTAGCATACTTGTTTTATCATCTCTACTCCCCTTGACCAAACGGGATCCGCTCCCACGGTTTGACTCTTTCCTTTCTTATGGTGTGGCATATGTTCATGAACATATACCGCCTCTTGCAAGTGTGCTACCCGTTGGGTTCCAATCGCCCCCAACGGTAGCATACTTGTTTTATCATTTTGGCTCGCATCCCCAGATGCTTACCCGACTCTGTTCCCGTATTCACTCTCTTCTTTTCCATGTCGTACTTACGTGGTACTCTTTCTTCGAGTATTTCTCAATACTCGTTACTCACTAAATTCTCCTTCTCGATTAACTGTCCTTATGGTTAATTTTCCTTTTATGGCACCCACATGGCCATTTATGCGTTTGGTTTGTTCACTCAGTCTCCACCCATACACGGGCTTCAGACTAACGGATTTACGGTTCACTAACATGTGGAACTAGCTTACCTAGCTATGTCCACAACATTCTGTGTACTACACATGCACTTACGGTAGTAGTTGGTTCTCTACCTCCTACTTGACTCTTATCCTATGGGGTCCTACAGGCTTCCGCTCTTCCCCCCTTATGGGACTACTTATCCCTGTCTACTTTCTCTCCCCTCGGGCCTCCACGAGTCCCTTTGGGTTTATCTGTTACGTTATCTCATTCGAGAGCTATCTACCGCAATAGCGCTCATTTTCTTATCTCTGGACGGTACCCGAAGGTCTACACCCATTTCCACTTCTAGACTTGCTCCGGTCTAATACTTTCGGGTCCATAATGACCCTATTATCCCTTTAATTGGTAACCCTTAGGTTTACCTGTATACTCCCTTGGCACCTTAGCACTCTCTAGTGCTTTTCAATGTCTACTTAACTTTAATCACTCCAAGCGAGTGATTTCTCAACTACATCTACCATCCTTATACAGCTTACCTGTGAAAGGACTATTGTTTGGTAGGGTATTGGTCACATGAGTTAGCTTTCTTAGGCACCTTGGGGTTTTAAAAATTAATTCAAGTTTCTTTCTTAGAAAATGACGCCTAAGGTTTTCGTAAATGGTTAGGGTTTAACCAATTGGAATGGCAGAAATTGAGAAAGAGTTTTCATGAAAATTTGCCTTCCAATGGTTATCCCTAGTATTTTCAAGAAAAGTTTGAGGGTCTTTCAGAATCTCTCATCCGGAAAGACTACAAAGATTTTTTACAAAATTTCTCATATGATCAATATCCTATTCTTTATGCTCTTCCTTAAGTAACGCAAGAGAGTTTAGTTGGGCTTAATCCCTCCTTTTCCCCTTGTTTGCTTAAGGAACTAGCAGTTTATGGATCGAGCGCAGGGTTGGACTAAGCTCTTTCCCTGTGCCTTACCATTTACTCTGTTTCCTGCTCGGCATATGGTCACGCTCTACACGTTTACATATGCCTCTACTTCTTAACATCTATCTCTACGGCATATGGTTTGGCCACTTTACCCTTCCATATACCCTATCCTGATTTTCTAGTCCGTAGACTTCTACGTCTATACTGTGGCATACACCACCTCTTTTTTGTTTACTTTCTAGGAAGGACCACTCACTTCCTTCATCCATAGCATACCGCACAGTCGTGACCCATTCTCGTGGTCATCTTCCTATCGGTCTCATGCCCCCTAACCCTATTTTTTTCTTGTCTGTAAACATTCCATTTCAATCGCCCCATGGGCTTACTTTCTTTTCTACACGCCAAGTGTGTCTTTTCTTTCACTCTACAAACCATTCCTAGCCTAAACTACCATTAACTGCATATTCTGTTCTACTTGCATTCCATACTATAATCAAACAACTTGCGCCAATACCATAGCGCATAATGCGCCGCTAACAGAGCAGACGCATCGTCTCATTTAACACTTACAAAACAATCATACATTGTAGCGCATTCCTGCCTACAATTCAACCAAATGTGTCTGTGTCTAGGTAGCATCCTCCATGGATGTCTCCTTTTCCTATTATGGCGTCCTAAGGTTCTCGGGGTCACTGCCACCCCACCTTACGCCTTAGTCCTATTATGGATTTCAGCGGAAGTTGGGAAAGGTATTTACCTTTGGCTGAGTTTTCGTACAATAACAGCTATCAAGCAAGTATTCAAATGGCACCTTTCGAGGCTCTGTACGGTCATAGATGTAGATCCCCGATTGGGTGGTTCGAGGTCGGAGAAGCTAGCCTAGTCGGCCCGGAATTGCTACAAGATGCCTTGCAGAAGGTAAAATGTATAAGGGAGAGATTGCTGACGGCTCAGAGTAGGCAAAAGTCTTATGCAGACAATCGAAGGAGAGAACTGGAGTTTGCTGTTGGTGAACAGGTGTTCTTGAGAATATCACCGATGAGAGGCGTGATGCGGTTCGGTAAGAAGGGGAAGTTGAGTCCTCGGTATATCGAACCGTTTGAAATTTTAGAGCGAGTTGGGAATGTAGCGTATCGGTTGGAATTGCCTACGGAATTGGAGGGGGTACACCCTGTCTTTCATGTATCGATGCTTCGGAAGTATCTTCCCAATCCCTCGCACGTAATCCAATCGGAAAACGTACAACTGATCGAAAATATGACGTATAAAGAGGAGCCAGTGGAAATCTTAGATCGGCAGTTGAAGAAACTCAGAACGAAAGAGATTCCATTGGTTAAAGTTCTGTGGAGAAACCACTCGACCGAAGAAGCTACATGGGAGGTCGAGGGTGAAATGCGCAGGACGTATCCTCATCTATTTCGAGACTAAGGTTAGTATTTTGTTTGAAATTCAGGGACCGAATTTCTTAAGGGGTGAAGATTGTAATACCCGAGAATATTTTAATTAACATCATAAATCAAATTAAATTAATTTATTTAAGAGTTGAAAATAAGATAAAAGTACACACTATCCTACTACTTACTATTTTGTAAATAATAATTATTTTAAATCCTAACTATTCTATTTTTTATATATCAGATTATGTTATATATATATATATATTAGTTATATATGTATATACATATAAAAAGAAAAGAAAAGAAGAATAAGAGAGAAAAAGAAAAGAGAACAAATCGTGAGGGGGAGGGCACGCACGGAAGAGAGACACGGTGAGAGGGCAGAGGCGTTCGGACGGAGAAGACGCACGGAGGAGAGGATCCGGACGTGCGAGGAGAAGCCGGAGTCACCGTCCGCTGGAGCACGCCGCCGTCGTGCTAGAGGAGAGAGAGAGAGACGGACTTGAGAGAGAAACAAGAGGGAGAGAGTTTATTGCCGGAAACTCGCCAGAAAACGCCGTCTCTTCATCAGGGAAGGTGGCTGGGAGTCTCCTCTACTCCATATCGTCCTTCTAACCGGTTGAATCGAGGTGATAAGTCCCGAAACTCTCAAACCCCAATTTTATCAATTTTAGGGATTTTTAGAAAACCCCCCATTTGGTTCAATCTGAGTATTCTGGGTCCTAAATTGAAGTATTTGAATGTTATGAAGTGAGTTGGAAGCTTAGGAACCGGAACTAAGTTGATGGAAATTTATCCGGGTTGGGAAACTTGTAGGAAAATGTGATTGGTAATGTTTAAGGGTGTTGTGGATTGATTTGGGATGCATTAAGTGGTTGAATGGTAATTATATAATTGTTAAATTTATTGGAAGGTACGAGGGATTAAAACCCGAGTAATCACCGTCTCACCCGGAACCCAGCTCGGGGAAAAAGAGACAATTTTCCAATTTTACGCGTATCCGGATATGTGTATTCATATGTAGGTAAAGTGTTGAAAGTTATTTCGGTAAATGGAAATTTTGGACAAGTAGAATTTATGCCTCTCTTGAGCCATAAATGCAAGACTTAGGTAATGGGAATTACATATGGACACATAGAGGTGGAATTGGGTAACCTTACATTCCCAAATCAAGGCTTCCGAATAGTGTGATTAAGCAAGGGTTGGACACGAATAGAAGCATGCTAGGTGTTCCGAAAACTAGTTGAGGGCATTCCAAGCCAACAACTAGTCTATGGAATTAATTAGAGAGAACATGAGCATTAGCATTACATGTACACGATAGTGGCTAAATTTCAAGTTCTAAATCTCTCAAGTACATGTGTATAGGGCACCATACAGTGAGTGGACCTTCGGGCACACCGAGAGCCGATCAGAGGGGCCAACCAAGTGAGGGGCTTTCCCATCCTTGTCCTATAGGGTTGACTGCCGATATGGATATATGGTTTGCCTTCTTGCCTACTTGTAGAAATTGTATATTAGATAACATGCTATTGCTGTTCCTAAATTATAATATATGTGATAACGTGCTATATGTGTATATGTGAACTGTAAAAGCGATGGTGGCTCAATGAGCCTTATATGGAAAGAAGGTCCTCAGAAACTATATGACATCGGGGGTAGGTTCGAGTCAATTTTAATTTTGAGGGTCTTGTGGTACTAGAAACCAACCTCATTGATTATCATCTGAAGAGTATGGTTGTGTATGTAAACTATTAAAGAGAATAAACATAGGTGATTTTGTTTTAAACCGAAAGATTCCGATTTAGAAAACAGTTAGGAAATATAGAATTGTCTAAGAAGAAGTAAAATGAATAAGTAGTGGCCCATAGGAATCAATTATGGTACAACGCGGGAACTGAGTCTGTTACGAGTGGTCCGGGTAGATCGAGTCTGCTACACTGAATCAAACATACAGGAATACAAAGTATATGAGTACACCACATTGTGGCTATTGCCTTGGTTAAACCAAGGTCAGATGAGTCGCCGGCTATGCTCCAAGTGAAGTCTTGGGGTCAGACTAATGTTCCAAGTAAAGTCTTGGGGCCAGGGGTTCCTAGAATGATCAACTAGGTTCCTATATCACTCACGTGAGATATGCCTTCGGGCCAGATTCTCTCCTAACGGAGATATGCCTTCGGGCCAGTTTATGATTACGGTTATTTGAACATGGACATCCACATGAAGTTATATGTTAAGCTATGATATGAAGTATGTATGAATTTGATCGTATGTAAAATCATGCTTTAAATTCTATGTTGTGAATATGAAATATGCTATTTGCATGACCACTTAACATATGGAGATTTAAACCCGTTATATGCGTATGTGATTGTGATTGGCTCCTTTCCCCCAGTTGTAGTGGTACCCGCTACTACACCAGGGATGGGAGAGCCTCTCACTGAGTCTGTTTGACTCACCCCAATATTAAATGTTACAGACACAGGTGGTATAAGCATCGGGAGCGCGTCCACTTCATCTCAGGGAGGCGGACAGACTTAGAGACCGCACGCATTGTTCGCGTGGGTAGTATTGATATATGTATTATGTCAGGATATATATGTATATGAATCATTTGGTATAGCATCGTTTGTACAGTTGCTATATTTATATATGTATATGTCACACTCTAGAATTGTCGGCTTCATACAGATTAAAGATTGGTCTTGTTGTTGGGAATATAGGTTATGATATGATATATATCATGAGTTTATATATATATATATATATATATATATATATATATATATATATATATATATGTGTGTGTGTGTGTGTGTGTATATGACTTCCGCATGTAAATAGGATAGATCACACGCATTGAGCGTGTGATCAATATGTAAATTATATATATGTGTGATTGAATACTTGAGTGTATGAAAATACGGCTTCCGCATGTGAATAGGATAGGTCACACGCATTGAGGCGTGTGATCAATATGTAAACTATATGCAGGTGTGTGATTGAATATATATATATACTTGACTGTATACAGGATTTCTGCATGTGAATAGGATAGATCACCCGCCCTGAAGCGCGTGATCAATATGTATACTATATGTACGTGTGATTGATTATGTGTATATGTATAGTCTGAAGCGGCGTTGAGCGAGCCGTGGATTGCACGCTACTTAGGTCACCAGATATGGATGGCCATAAATACTATATTGTTTGTATTAGAAATGGGTAGTTATGCATATATAAAAATGTCAATCAGGAATTAGAGGCTTACGGGAGAGGAGAAATCCTACCTCCCGTGCCGGTCACGGACGTCCGATAGGGGGTCGTGACAAACTTGGTATCAGAGCCTGGTTTTCTTTAATTATATGAAGCCATAGGTATGACCGGGTGTCGGTTTACCCCTCTTTGTGTACCCGGGCACAACGTGGGAGTAAAAAGGCACTTGTGGAAGTACCCAGGAAATTGTGTCAGCTTTTCTTTCTACTCTCTTTGATATGAAATATCATTGATATACGTGCACTTATTAGGTGTGGTCCTTGTGCAGTATAGGGATGCCACCTATCACGAGACAGATTAGGGGTGGAGGGAGAACTCCTATTGAAATTGATCGAGAATCAGTTCGGGAGGAGGGAATGCCCACCCGAGGCCGAGGTAGAGGCCGTACTCGAGGCCGAGGTAGGGGTCGTGCTCGAGGTCGAGGGAGAGCACAAGTGAGAGGGGAAGAGAGGAGACAATCACTGGAACCTCAACCTCAAGTAGAGACAGGTGCACCTTCCGTGGCGGAAATGCTCACGGCAGGATTTCAGGAACTAAGAGAAGAGATGACGAGGCAAATACAGAGGGAGGTACGCCGGTTAGTAGTCGGCGAGGAAGAACAAGAGAGAGTTCCTAGCAATCAAGAGATGGAGGTTGTTGAGGAAGAGGATAGGGAATGGCAACAACCACAGGAAATGCCTCGTGAACCACAGGTAGCACCCAGAGAGCTGCCAATTTCAAAATTTCTGAAGCTTCATCCACCCACTTTCTGCGGAACTAGTGAGAAAGAGGATCCGCAGTACTTTATCAGGGATGTGGTCAGAATTGGGCACATGCTGAGGTGCTCAGGGCATGAGTTAGTGGAATTAGCTTCATTCCAGCTGAGGGGAGCGGCTAGAGTATGGATAGAGTCCATACAGACGAGGTATTCACGTAGAGTGGCACCGATGACCTGGGAAGATTTTCAGAGGGAATTCCTGGGTCGGTTTCTACCTGAAGACACCAAGGATGCAAAGCGTCAGCAATTCGAGGAATTGCGGATGACGCCTAACATGACCGTGACGGAGTATGAATTACTTTTTATGGAACTGGCTCAATTCTCACCTGAGTTAGTTCCTGATGAAGAGGCGAGGATCAAGAGATTCATACACCGACTCACGGAGCCGTTGTTTACTGCTTTGCTACCTCAGAGGAGACAATTTGAGACTTTAGCTCAAGCAGCAGACTGTGCTAGAATGATTGAAACCAGGAAGAGGTATGGGACATCTGTTGATCCCAAAGTCAAGTTAATAACAGGCAGTGACAACCAAGGGGGTGGAAGTAAGAAAAGGAAGACAACAGGTGGAAGTGCAGGATATTCAGGGTCCGTAGGAGGACAATCCTCAACTACCACTCAAGAAACAGGTACAAGAAGTAATTCTCAAGGGGAACAGAGAGTGCAAGGGGGTGGAAATGCCGAAAAAACGAGACCCCAGTGTGCGACTTGTGGCAGGTATCATTTTGGGGTGTGTCGGAGACTGACAGGGGGATGCTACCACTGCGGCCAGGTGGGCCATATGGCTAGAGAGTGTCCTAAGAAAAAAGAGGGTACAAGTGTGAGGAGCAATCTGACGCCGGGGAGTACACCTATTCCAGCTCGACCAGTGAGAACCGTACCACCACAGGCAGCAAGTACAGGTGCAGCTAGAGGCCGTGGTGCAGGATCTAGTGGCCGAGGGCCAGGGGCGGTAGGTGGAGAACAAGCGCGGGTATTTGCACTCTCTCAGCAGGATGCTCATGCATCAAATGCGGTTGTGACAGGTACTCTTATTGTCTGCTCTCTTGAAGCACGAGTCTTATTTGATTCCGGCTCCATTCTTTCCTATGTGTCGCATGCATTGTGGAGGTATGTGCACAAGTCTTGCATTGTGGAGGTCGATGGTCATGAGACTGTGGTAGACCTTCGGTTGTTGTGTATGATTGATCTTGATGTGATCCTCGGAATGGATTGGTTGTCGTCTTGCCATGCGGTTGTGGACTGCAGGGCTAAATGTATAAAATTTAATATGCCAAA
Source organism: Senna tora (assembly GCA_014851425.1). Taxonomy (NCBI): domain Eukaryota; kingdom Viridiplantae; phylum Streptophyta; class Magnoliopsida; order Fabales; family Fabaceae; genus Senna; species Senna tora. Next base: position 23,945,521 of record CM026270.1, on the reverse strand, counting down.
CGAGGAGCCTTTTGTGATACGGAGTGATGGAGTTGCACCGTATCCAAGCTTGATCTCGGCTTTGAAGGCGTCCAAGTTACTTGCAAAGGGATGCAAAGGGTACTTGGCATTCGTCCAAGATACCACGAAAGCAGTACTTTCACCGACTCAAGTACCGGTAGTGTGAGAGTTCTTGGATGTATTTCCAGAAGAGTTACCGGGGTTGCCGCCCGATCGTGAAATTGAATTTGGAATTGAGCTGCAACCTAGTACCCAGCCTATCTCCACACCACCTTACCGTATGGCTCCGAAAGAGCTGAAGGAGCTACATACACAATTGCAAGAATTGCTTGAAAAGGGTTTATAAGACCCAGCTTCTCTCCTTGGGGTGCACCGGTCCTTTTTGTAAAGAAGAAGGACGGATCATTGCGGTTATGTATCGATTACCGAAAGTTAAACAAGGTGACGATCCGCAATCAATACCCATTGCCGATGATAGATGACCTATTTGATCAGTTGCAGGGCGCAAAGCGATTTTCTAAGATTGATTTGCAATCTGGGTACCACCAATTAAAGATTCGAGAATCAGATATACCTAAGACCGCATTCCGAACCCGATACGGACATTACGAGTTCTTGGTGATGTCTTTCGGATTAACAAATGCCCCTGCAACGTTCATGGACCTGATGAATAGGGTCTTTAAACCATTTCTGGACCGATTTGTCATTGTCTTCATTGACGACATCTTGGTTTATTCAAAGGATTCTGAGGAACATGCGGAACACTTGAGATTAGCATTGCAGAGGCTGAGAGAAGAGAAATTGTATGCCAAGTTCTCCAAGTGTGAATTCTGGCTTGACAGAGTTGCCTTTTTGGGTCACGTGGTATCATCAGAGGGAATCCACGTTGATCCAAGTAAGGTGGAGGCAGTTTTCGCTGATGAGTGTTTTGAAAACTTGATATTCATTTTTCTTTTTTAATTAGTTTTGGTCGATGAATGTTTCGAAAATATGATATTTATTTATTTTTAATAAGTTTTCACCGATGAGTGTTTCGAAAACTTGATATTCATATTTCTTTTTTAATTAGTTTTGGTCGATGCGTGTTTCGAAAACTTGATATTCATTTTTCTTTTTTCAATAAGTTTTCACCTATGAGTGTTTCGAAAACTTGATATTTATTTTTCTTTTTTTTTAATCAGTTTTCGCCGATGAGTGTTTCGAAAATACAATTTTCATTATTCTTTTTATTTTTAAAATAGTTTGCGCCGATTAGTTGTCACGACCCCCTATTGGACGTCCGTGACCGGCACGGGAGGTAGGATTTCTCCTATCCCGTAAGCCTCTAATCCCTGATTGACATTCTTATATATGCATAACTACCCATTTCTATTACAAACAATATATAGTATATATGGTCATCCCTATCTGATGACCTAAGTAGCAGGCAATCCACGGCTCGCTCAACACCGCTTCAGTCTATACATATACACATAGTCAATCACACATACATATAATATACATATTGATCACGCGCTTCAGGGCGGGTGATCTATCCTATTCACATGCAGAATCCCTGTGTACAGTCAAGCATATATATTCAATCACACACCTGCATAGAATATACATATTGATCACACGCCTCAATGCGTGTGACCTATCCTATTCACATGCGGAAGCTGTATTTTCATACCATCAAGTATTCAGTCACACATATATATAAATTTACATATTGACCACGCGCTCAGTGCGTGTGATCTATCCTATTCACATGCGGAAGTCACATTCATATATATATATATATACACATGATATTTAGCATATCATAACCTATATTCCCAACCACAAGACCAATCTTTAATCTATATGAAGCCGACAGTTCTAGAGTGTGACATATACATATAGCATATAGCAACTGTACAAAACAATGCTATACCAAAAGAATCATATACATATACATCCTGACAAAATACATATATCAATACTACCCACGCGGACAATGCGTGCGGTCTCTAAGTTTGTCCGCCTCCCTGAGATGAAGTGGAAGCGCTCCCGATGCCTATACCACCTGTGTCTGTAACATTTAAAATTGGGGTGAGTCAAACAGACTCAGTGAGAGGCTTTCCCATCCCTGGGGTAGTAGCGGGTACCACTACAACTGGGGAAGAGGAGCCAATCACAAACACATACTCATATAACATATTTGAACTTCTATATATTTAGTGGTCAGGCAATTAACTTATATCATATTCACAATAAAGAATTTAAAGCATGGATTTACATACATTTAAATTCACACATACATCATATCATAGTTTAACATATAATTCCAAGTGGATGTCCATATTCAATTAACCGTAATCAATAACTGGCCCGAAGGCATATCTCCGTTAGGAGAGAATCTGGCCCGAAGGCATATCTCAGGTGAGTGGTATGGGAACCTAGTTGATCATTCTAGGAACCCCTGGCCCCAAGACTTAACTTGGAACATTAGTCTGACCCCAAACTTCACTTGGAGCATAGCCGGCGACACATCTGACCTCGGTTTACCCAAGGCAATAGCCACAAGGTGGTGTACTCATATACTCTGTATTTCTGTGAGTTAACTCAAGACAAGAGACTCGATCTACCCGGACCACCCGTGATAGACTCGGTTTCCACGTTGTACCATAAATGACCCCTATGGACCACTACTTGTTCATTTTACTTCTTCTTAGGCAAATTTAGATTTCCAAGTGGTTTCTAATTCGGAACCTTGGTTCAGAACAAGGTCACCTAGGTTTATTCTCTGTAAGGACTTACTTACAAAATCACCCCTTCGGATACTATTTACTCGATCCTACCCCCGATATCGTATAGGTCCCGAGGACCTTCTTTCCATATAAGGCTCCTTGAACCACCGTTGCTTTTATAGTTCACATATACACATACAGCACGTCATCACATATATTGCAATTTAGGAACAACAATAGCATGTTATCTAATATGTAATTCCTACAATTAGGCAAGAAGGCAAACCATATATCCATATCCGCAGTCAACCCTATAGGACAAGGATAGGAAAGCCCCTCACCTGGTTGGCCCCTCTGATCGGCTCTCGGTACGCCCGAAAGTCCACTCACAGTATGGTGCCCCACATATACTTGAGAGATTCAGAAACTTGCAATTTCAACCACTATAGTGTACATGTAACGCTAATGCTCATGTTCTTTCTAATTAATTCCATAGGCTAGTTGTTGGCTTGGAAATGCCCTCAACTAGTTTTAGGAACACCTAGCATGCTTCTATTCGTGTTCAGCCCTTTCCTAATCACACTATTCGGAAGCTCTGACTTGGGAATGCAAGGTTACCTAATTCCACCTCTATGTGTCCATATAAACTTCCATTACTCAAGTCTTGAATTTATGGCCCAAGAGAATCATAAATCCTACTTGTCCAAGCTTTCCATTTATCAGTATAACCTTGAACACTTCACCTACACATGAATACGTATACCCGAATACGCGTAAAATTAGAAAATTGTCTCTTTTTCCCCGAACGGGGTTCCGGGTGAGACAGGAATTACTCGGGTTTTAATCCCTCGTACATTCCAACAATTTTTAATAATTATATAATTATTATTTAACCTTTCAATGCACCCCAAGTCATTCCACAACACCCTTAAACCTTAACAATCACATTTTCCTACACTTTTTCGAACCTGGATAAATTCCATCAATTGGTTCCGGTTCCTAAGCTTTCGACTCACTTCCTAACATGCATATACTTCAATTTAGGACCCAGAACACTCAGATAGAATCAATTGGGGTCTTTCCAAAATCCCTAAAATTGATAAAATTGGAGTTTGAGAGTTTCGGGACTCCTCACCTCAATTCAACCGGTTAGAAGGACGATATGGAGTAGAGGGGATCCCCAGCTACCTTCCCCGGTGAAGAGACGGCATTTTTCGACGAGTATTCCGGCGAGAAAGCTCTTTCCTTTCGTTTTCTCTCTCTAGCCCGAGCTCTCTCTCTCCAGCCAACAATGGCGTTTTTCGGCACCGGCTCGGACGTCCGGCGACCACCGTGCTCAGCCGTTGTCCGTGCTCTTCGTGCACCACGCCCAAACGGAGCTCCTCCCCCTCTTCTCTCCTCTTTTTTCCGTCGACCCCCTCTCTGCCCTCTTTTCCCTTTCGTTTGTTTTCTTTTTTTTTTTTCATTTGTTGTCCCATTTCTTCTTTTACATATATATATATATATATATATATATATATATATATATATATATATATATATATAAATTAATATATATATATCACCAAAATGAGTACGCATCTGGTCTCCTTTCTATATTTTTATTTTTTGTTTTCTTTTCCTCTTTCTCTTATAATATATAATTATATATATTTAATTAACATATATACTTATCATCAAAAATAAAATCTGACAAGTAATAAAAAACAAATAGGTAGAATTATTAGGTTACAAATAAATTTCTATATATTTCTTTCTTTAAAAGAAAATTAAGTAGTAAGATAGTATTTATTTGTTATCTCATTTTCCACTTCTACATAAATTAATTACTTTAATTTAATTATTGATGCTAATTAAAATATCCCCGGGTATTACATTAGTATTTGAAAACTTGATATTCATTTTTCTTTTTCTTAATTAGTTTTCGCCAATGAGTGTTTATAAAACGTGATATTCATTTTTCTTTAATTAATTAGTTTTCACCGATTAGTGTTTCGAAAACTTTATATTCATTTTTCTTTTTTTAATCAGTTTTCACCGATGAATGTTTCGAAAACTTTATTTTCATTTTTATTTTTTAAATAAGTTTTCGTCAATTAGTGTTTCGAAAACTTGATATTCATTTTTCTTTTTTTAGTAAGTTTTCGCTGATGAGTGTTTCGAAAACTTCATATTCAGTTTTCTTTTTTTAATCAGTTTTTACCGATGAGTATTTCGAAAACTTGATAGTAATTTTTCATTTTTTAAATCAGTTTTCGCCGTTAAGTGTTTCGAAAATGTAATATTCGTTTTTCTTTTTTTTAAATAGTTTTCGCTGATGAGTGTTTCGAAAAATTGATATTCATTTTTCTTTTCTTAATCAGTTTTCGTCGATGAGTGTTTTGAAAACTTGATATTCATTTTTTTAATCAGTTTTCGCCGATAAGTGTTTCGAAAAGGTAATATTCATTTTTCTTTTTTTTAAAAAAATAGTTTTCCCCGATGAGTGTTTCGAAAACTTGATATTCATTTTAATTTTTTTAATCAATTTTCGTAGATGAGTGTTTCGAAAACTTGATATTCATTTTTCTTTTTCTTAATCATTTTTCGCCGATGAGTGTTTCGAAACGTGATATTCATTTTTCTTTATTTAATTAGTTTTCACCGATTAGTGTTTCGAAAACTTGATATTCATTTTTCTTTTTTTAATCAGTTTTCGCCGAAGAGGGTTTCAAAAACTTGATATTCATTTTTATTTTCTTTAATCAGTTTTCGTAGATGAGTGTTTCGAAAACTTGATATTCATTTTTCTTTTATGAATCAGTTTTCGCCGATGAGTGTTTTCAAAACTTGATATTCATTTTTCTTTTTTTTAATTAGTTTTCACCGGTGAGTGTTTCGAAAACTTTATATTCATTTTCCTTTTTTAATCAGTTTTCGCCGATGAGTGTTTCGAAAACATGTATTCATTTTTATTTTTTTTAATCAGTTTTCGTAGATGAGTGTTTCGAGAACTTGATATTCATTTTTCTTTTTTCAGTATGTTTTCGCTAATGAATGTTTCGAAAACTTGATATTCATTTTTCATTTTTTTAATCAGTTTTTGCCGATGAGTGTTTTGAAAACTTGATATTCATTTTTCTTTTTTAATCAGTTTCCGCCGATATGTGTTTCGAAAACGTAATATTCATTTTTTTTAAATAGTTTTCGCCGATGAGTGTTTCGAAAACTTGATATTCATTTATATTTCTCTTAATCAGTTTTCCCCGATAAGTGTTTCGGAAAAGTGATATTTATTTTTCTTTATTTAATTAGTTTTCACCGATGAGTGTTTCGAAAACTTGATTTTCATTTTTCATTTTTTAATCAGTTTTCACCGATGAGTGTTTCGAAAATGTGATATTCATTTTTCTTTATTCAATTAGTTTTCACCGATTAGTGTTTCGAAAACTTGATATTCATTTTTTTTTTTTTAATCAGTTTTCGCCGATGAGTGTTTCGAAAACTTGATATTTATTTTCCTTTTTTAATCAATTTTCGCCGATGAGTGTTTCGAAAACTTGATATTCATTTTTATTTTTTTAATCAGTTTCGGTAGATGAGTTTTTCGAAAACTTGACATTCATTTTTCTTTTTTAATAAGTTTTCACCGATGAATGTTTCGAAAACCTGATATTCATATTTCTTTTTTAATTAGTTTTGGTCGATGAGTGTTTCGAAAACTTGATACTCATTTTTCTTTTTTTTATTAAGTTTTCACCGATGAGTGTTTCGAAAACTTGATATTTATTTTTCTTTTTTTTAATCAGTTTTCGCCAATGAGTGTTTCGAAAATGTAATATTCATTTTTCTTTTTCTTTTTAAAATAGTTTTCGCCGATTAGTGTTTCGAAAACTTGATATTCATTTTTCTTTTTCTTATTCAGTTTTCGCCAATGAGTGTTTCTAAAACGTGATATTCATTTTTCTTTAATTAATTAGTTTTCACCGATGAGTGTTTCGAAAACTTGATATTCATTTTTCTTTTTTTAATCAGTTTTTGCCGATAAGTGTTTCGAAAACTTTATATTCATTTTTATATTTTAAATAAGTTTTCGTCGATAAGTGTTTCGAAAACTTGATATTCATTTTTATTTTTTTAGTAAGTTTTCGCTGATGAGTGTTTCGTAAACTTCATATTAATTTTTCTTTTTTTAATCAGTTTTCACCGATGAGTGTTTCGAAAACTTGATAGTAATTTTTCATTTTTTTAATCAGTTTTCGCCGTTGAGTGTTTCGAAAAACGTAATATTCATTTTTCTTTTTTAAATAGTTTTCGTCGATTAGTGTTTCGAAAAATTGATATTCATTTTACTATTTTTAATCAATTTTCGTCGACAAGTGTTTCGAAAACTTGATATTTTTTTTCTATTTTTAATTAGTTTTCGGCGATGAGTGTGTAATACCCCGGAAAATTTCGAGGATTAAAGAATGATTTATTTAAAATTTAGAGGATTTAAGAATGATTTATTCCGGAGCTGGGAATTAAAACCTTAGAAAAAAAATAAAATATATGTGAAAGTTAAAAGAAACCGGAAAGAAAATTTTTTGAGGTTTAAAATAAAATGAAAGGGAAAGAAAAGAAGTAGAAAATAATTTTCAGGATTTAATTCAAGACCTAAGAAATTGGAAACTTGAATTTAATAGTTTTGAAGGGGTAATATGAAATTGATAAAATTGTGAAATTGAAGTTAAATATTTTGGCTAAAGAAAATAAAAATAAAATTTTATAGAGTAAATAAAATTTTTGGGATATAATTAAGATTTTAATAGTTTTAGAGTTGAGAATTTAAGAAATTAAAATAAATATGAAAATTAGGTAGAAAATTATAATTTGTTTAAAAGTGGTCATATGATTTATTCAAAGCTTATAGTTTAAATTTGAGAATTTTTCGAAAATAAAAATTATACTGGGTAGGAAATTTTCATCTGCAAGACACTCAATGAGAGATATTTTTAATAGGCTTATGATTAGCAAAAAATTTCAAAATTTCTCTAATCTTACCTACAAACAAATATAGTTAAGAAAATCCAATCAAAACTCTATTTCACCATACCTCAAAAGTTGTCAATTGCTCAAACTACCCTTAAATACCCAAACCCAAATTTATAAGCAGAAGCACCAGCCAGCACCCACGCATCATTCCTCTCTTCTTCTCTTCTTCTCCATTCCTCATTCACTCTAGGGCATCAAGAAAAAATTGAAGGAACCACTCACTTCCATCAAATTTTTGTTTGCTTCTTCCCAACAATCTAAGGCTCCCACAAGCTTCATTTACTCTCTTGGAGCATCAAAGAGCTTGAGTAGCACTCCCAAATCTTCATTCTCGGATTTGGGAAGGTAAGCCTCCAAAAATCATGTCTCCACCACTTCAATCTTAATTTTCTTGGTAGAAATGAGTTACCCATTGATAGTATATCACCCTAGGACTATTTTAGAACATAGAAAACACCCAAATCATGATTTATATGGATGATTTCTCTCTAAGGTTCATAAGTTACGAAATTTATAAATTTTGAAGGAATTGTGGATTTTAATAGAATTGTTGGTTGTGCTGAGATTTTGCTGGGTTAGAGATTTGAGTTTAGGGTTTGAGTTTGTTCATCATGTTCTTCTAAAAACAACAATCTTTGATGGTATAAGACACAAGAAATTCGTGGAACATGTTTTTGTCAAGAACTGAGTTTTTAAATCTGATCTTGCTCTGTTTAAACGTGTTTTCTGAATTAGTTTCTTGATGGATTTGCATGATTCCAAATCCATATGAAAGCTAACATCCTAAGCTTTCTAAGTTGTATTTTTACTAAAAAGTCCAACGGTTAGATTTTCTGGGAAGTTTCTCGAAAGTTAGCGGTTCTGTTTACACACCACCAAGTTTCTAGTTTTTGAAAAGTTGTTATTTCTTTCTTAATTTGAATGGTTCCTTTTCCTTCAACTAAAATGAGTTTAACCAATTTTTAAGTGTTATTTCAAAGATCAAGCAAAATCCTTCATTGAAGGAGCTTGGAGAGTGAACAAGGTTGTGAGAATAATTAATTATGTATTAAATTGTGTTATCTAGAAAGAACATCAAATGATGACCATAGCCTAAGTAAATGAACTTGGGGGTTGGATAAATGTAAGAAGTCATAAAAAAAGAAACTAGGAAATTGTATGAAATTTGATATCGATTGAATTGGTTGTATGTGATAGGGTTCAAGTACTTCCTTGGAGACAAGAGTGCTCAAAGGGAATGTTAAGTAAAGTGACCAAGGTGAGGGCTCTTTCATCTCTGCTCCTAGGGTTGTATGCTTATGTGGATTACATGAGTATGTACATTCTTTGTTTGTCTGGTATGTGTTAGCTAGAGGTATAGAATGTTAAATGAATAAAGGAACTAGAAATTAGGTTGTGGAAAGTAGCTTAGATAGGAAGACATAGGAGTAGAGAGAAATTGTTTGCTATGATTGGTGTGTTACAATCCAACTCATACACTCCGGAGACATGATGAGTATTTTATTAATCCTTTCCACGACGGTGGCAAGAGTCCTTGTACGGAAGGACTGAGCTTTTATTTTGAAAACTCGTCACGACGGTGACTTAAATTATAATCATGCAAAGGGAGTTATTGGTGGGTTTCGGATTTGATTATGCTAGCGATGTGAGACATCGACTAGAGCAACGTCAGATGGCACTTGAGACCTCAGTTTTATAATCACCATGACGATGGTCATTGCCCTATCCTGGCAATAGGGTCAGAAAGGTTTTATATTGCTATGACGATAGCTTGAGGCTCAGAGAGTGCATCTGGACGGGTATATGAGTTATATCCTGTTGAGGATACTTGTACATATTAATAAGGAGAAGAATTGTTGATCCTTCGAGAAAGATACAAAGAATCCTATTAATATGTGAGACAAAGGTAAGGAGACACGGGAGGAACCTACGGGTGAACCGTGAGCCTAACCTAGTAAAAGAGAAACCATCCTGTGGAGTTGGTCTAGGGTGTGTCAGTGGCCATGCTTCAAGACGTCGTGTCGTGCCCGCCATATGGCCTGGTTGGGTAATGGACGAGTGGGCTCAAGCTATTGCCCCGCAGCAAGGGGTCAGGACGTGCCACGTGGTGGCTACATATCAGTTGTTTGATAGATAGAAGTTGATTGTGTTTGATTAATAGAATTGTCACGAGGTGATCAGTACCCAATTGAATGGGTTAAGTATGTTTTGCCATCTGGTGGCTAGCAACCCGAGTGCACGGGTTCGAGGTAGAAAAGCCATGTAGTGGCTAGTAAATACCCCAGAGTGGGGGAAGTTAAGTAGATGTATGTTATAGTGTCTGCGTGTACTTAAAGAATTGTCAGTGTTTGCATATAATTGTTGATTGTGCAGCGGAGTGGTGACGTACAGGATTACGTCATCACAAAGTCTTGTTTGATTCAAACATGCTGAACGTGAGAAGACCGGTAAGTAAAAGCCGACACTATATGTTACATGTTTACTTGCTGATTGATGACGTGGAATAAACTACTGCATGTTTACAGTTATTAAATGCATGTGAGTGTTTGGATGAAATCTCTATTGTTGTGTGATAACCAAGAATGTATGCTAACAACAGTAACTAGTTGTTTTTGCATGTGATTGTGTATGACTCCCAAACCCAGCGCTATGGCACCCACCTTGAGCCGGGGATGGGAGAGTCCTCACTGAGTCGCGTGGTTAAGACTCACACCTCATTTTTACTACACAGAGACAGGTTAAGTACAGGTGGAAGAAGTCTTGGTGGAACGAGGGTTGAGCAACACTTTTCCAAGACCCACAACTTGTTCATGTGGGTGAATAAAGTGTAATTGTAATTTAATTTACTTTATTATTGTATCATAAAGTAAAGGGTAGACGTACCCAATTATATTGTATCACTAAATCTAGAATTGTCAGCTTCACACACCTTAAAGATCAAGATCCGTTAGATTACGATGCAGGGAAAACTTGTTTCCAAAAATATATATATACATATATCTGTTGCATGTGAATAGGATAGGCAGCATCTTCAGATGTGTAGCCAGTACACAGGTTATATATATTATGTGTGTTTTCCTATATCTATATCCTGAAGCGGCACTGGCCGTGGATTTGCTTGCCTAGGATAGGTCACCATTTCGGTGTAGCCATGGTATTATAATGCATGTGAATGTATTTTCAATAATAGATATTCTGTCAATTAGGTGATAAGGCTTACAGGCATGGGGGTATTCCCTGTGTCTGTGCCGGTCACGGTCCTCTAAACGGGGGTCGTGACAGAGTGTTTCGAAAACTTTATATTCATTTTTCTTTTTTTAGTATGTTTTCGCTAATGAGTGTTCGAAAACTTGATATTCATTTCTCATTTTTTAATCAGTTTTCGCCGATGAGTGTTTTGAAGACTTGATATTCATTTTTCATTATTAATTAGTTTTCGTCGATGAGTGTTTTGAAAACTTGATATTCATTTTTCTTTTTTTAATCAGATTTCGCCGATGAGTGTTTCGAAAACTTGATATTCATTTTTCTTTTTTAGTATGTTTTCGCTAATGAGTGTTTCGAAAATTTGATATTCATTTCTCATTTTTTTAGTCAGTTTTCGCCGATGAGTGTTTTGAAAACTTGATATTCATTTTCCTTTTTTAATTAGTTTTGGTCGATAAATGTTTCGAAACATGATATTTATTTTTCTTTTTTTAATAAGTTTTCACCGATGAGTGTTTCGAAAACTTGATATTCATATTTCTTTTTTAATTAGTTTCGGTGGACGAGTGTTTTGAAACCTTGATATTCATTTTTCTTTTTTTAATAAGTTTTAACCAATGAGTGTTTCGAAAACTTGATATTTATTTTTCTTTTTTTTAATCAGTTTTTGCCGATGAGTGTTTCAAAAACATAATATTCATTTTTCTTTTTATTTTTAAAATAGTTTTCGCCGATTAGTGTTTCGAAAACTTGATATTCATTTTAATTTTTTTTATCAGTTTTCGTAGATGAGTGTTTCAAAAACTCAATATTGATTTTTCTTTTTCTTAATCAGTTTTCGCCGATTAGTGTTTCGAAAACGTGTTATTCATTTTTCTTTATTTAATTACTTTTCACCGATTAGTGTTTCGAAAACTTGATATCCATTTTTGTTTTTTTAATCAGTTTTCGCCGATGAGTGTTTCGAAAACTTGATATTTATTTTCCTTTTTTAATCAGTTTTCGCCGATGAGTGTTTCGAAAACTTGATATTCATTTTTGTATTTTTTAATCAGTTTCCATAGATGAGTGTTTCGAAAACTTGATATTCATTTTTCTTTTTCTATTAAGTTTTCGCTAATGAATGTTTCGAAAACTTGATATTCATTTCTAATTTTTTTAATCAGTTTTCGCCGATGAGTGTTTTGAAAACTTGATATTCATTTTTCATTATTAATTAGTTTTGGTCGATGAGTGTTTTGAAAACTTCATACTCATTTTTCTTTTTTTAATCAGATTTCGCCGATGAGTGTTTCGAACACGTAATATTCATTTGTCTTTTTTTTTTTAAATAGTTTTCGCCGATTAGTGTTTCGAAAAAATGATATTCATTTTTCTTTTTTTTATCAGTTTTCGCCGATGAGTGTTCTGAAAACTTGTTATTCAATTTGTTTTTTTAATCAATTTTCGTCGATGAGTGTTTCGAAAACATGATATTATTTTTCTTTTTTAATCAGTTTTTGCCGTTGAGTGTTTCGAAAACGTAATATTCATTTTTCTTTTTTTTTTTAAATAGATTTCGCCGATGAGTGTTTCGCTAATCGAACGTCCGTGACTGGCACAGAAAGTAGGATTTCTCCTATCCCGTAAGCCTCTAATCCCTGATTGACATTTTGACATGTTTATAACTACCCATTTCTAATACAAATAATATATAGTATTTATGGCCATCCATATCCGGTGACCTAAGTATCGTGCAATCCACGGCTCGCTCAACGTCGCTTCAGTCTATACATATACACATAATCACTCACACGTACATATATTATACAGATTGATCACACTCTTCAGGGCGGGTGATCTATCCTATTCACATGCAGAAGTCCTGTATACAGTCATACATATATTCAATCACACGCTTGCATATAGTTTACATATTGATCACACGCCTCAATGCGTGTGATCTATCCTCTTCACATGCGGAAGCCATATTTTCATACAATCAGGTAATCAGTCACACACACACACACACACACACACACACACACACACACACATATATATATATATATATATAATTTACATATTGATCACACCCCTCAAGGCGTGTGATCTATCCTAGTCGCATGCGGAAGTCATATATACATATACATGATATACAGTATATCATAGCCTAAAGTCCCAACACCTAGACCCAACTTTAATCTGTATGAAGCCGACAATGCTAGAATAGGACGTCTATATATATACTGCAGCTGTATCTGTACAAACGCTACACCCAAAAAGGATTCATATACATATACATCACAACATATGTACGTAATCAAAATAACTACCTACGCGGACTAAGCGTACGGTCCTCAGATCTGTACGCCTCCCTGAGAAGAAGTAGACGCGTTTCCGACTCCTGAACTACCTGTATCTGAAACATGTAAACAGGGGGTGAGTCGAACAGACTCAGTGAGAAGCTCCCCCATCCCTGGCGTAGCAGCGGGTACCACTACAGCTGGGTGAAGGGAGCAACCACAACCACATGCGTATAAACGGATTTATATTGTGACCTTTAATATGATCAGGCAATCAATATATCATATTCACAATTAAAAATCCTAATTCATGCTCCTAACATGTTTATTAATCCGCATGTAAACCAATCATAAACATATATCATATCTTTCATAAGTCATACATAGTTATGCTCGCAGGCATTCACTTTCTGTCTCCTACATTACGCTAAGAGAAATACTGGCCCGAAGGCATTCATTTTCTGTCTCCCGCGTTACGCTAAGAGAAATACTGGCCCGAAGGCATTCACTTTCTGTCTCCCGCGTTACGCTAAGAGAAATACTGGCCTGAAGGCAATGTCTTATTCGAACCTAGTTGATCAAACTAGGAACTTTCTGACTCCATGGCACGCTTAGAGTAATAGCCGGCGACTTATCTGACCCCGGTTAAACCAAGGTAATGGCCACTATGTGGCATACTTACTGTTAACTGAATCCTGTTTGTCCGACCAGGATAACCGACTCGATCTACCTGAACTAACCTAACCAAGTTCAAATAACCTATTCGACCTTGAAAGACGCCCTATTAATAACTAACTGAATATTACACGTGTGAATTAGCTAGGCCTAGTTTCCCCCGTTTCAATTATGCAACCCTCTCGCTCACAATTAACAACCTAGGTTCATTTTCCTCAATGTACCATACGGTCAAAACCTTTGCACGATGATAAATTTAAATGGGTTTCTAATATTAATAAAGCCTCACAAGTGAAATTCCGACTCAATCCTACCCACGGTATCACATAAGGCTCGGTGAGCCAAAATAGCACATATACACCTTGAGGTTAATCATATATGCACATATGCTATTGCACGTTGACTGCTTACTTGCAAATCATACACGTGTAACACAAATTTATTCATGTAAATATATTCCATATATCAATTTGCACAAAATAGAGCAAACCACATTTTCCACATAGTCATCCAACCCTGTGGGGCAAGGATGGGAGAGCCCCTCACCTCGTTGGCCCTCCTACTCAGTCCTCGGAGTGCCTGAAGCTCCAATTGCTCTGTGGTGCTCTATACACATATATATTTAGGAAATTTAGAACGTGTAACTAAGCATCTAAAAATGCGCGTGTCAGGCTAATGCTCATGTACCCTCTAGATATTTCTAAGAATTAATTATTTAGTTCGTTACGTCGTCTTATTTACTCTTTCTGAAAGTCCAGAATGTCTCATATTCGACTTTCACACTTTCGAGCCATTTAGAACCTCTAATTGCTTAGGTTAGAGATTCTCACTTGTCTAAATTTCCCTTCATGTGTTCATATGGGTATTTAACTAATAAAAGAATTGAATTCACGGTTCAAAAGAGGCTCTAGCTTACTCATTCCACCATCTCCCTTATTCACCGAGTAAAAGCTTAATTATTACCTCTTTAATTATATATAAAAATATAATTGGGTATAATTGGAGCCTTGGGACCAATTTAACGGGTCTTAGGTGCCCACCACGGACTTAGACCGAGGTGTCCAACCCACCGCACAGCTCTTTACGGTACTGTGGCTTAGTATTTCGCCTCCTTTTCACCGGATTGGGTTCCGGTTGAGACGGTAAATACTCGGGCTTTATTCCCTTGTTTATTTCCAGTGATTACAACACTTATTCTACTCCAATCCAAGCCTAAACATGCATCAAACTATCAATTTCGAATTTTAAAGCAATTTCCTAACCCAATTTTCCTAATTTCCATACCCGGTCAATTCCTACGGTTTAACTTCGATTCTGAACCTCACTAAGCTTTGAATAACATCCACTAAGCTCAAATTTAACCCCGGAATGCCCCGATTGAAAGTATTTGAAGAATTTCTAAAATACCCAAAATTGGAGAAATTGGAGTTTTGAAAGGTTGGGGCTTCCATACCTTGATTCAATCGGTTAGAAAGCTTGGTGGGGATGAAAGAAGACTCTAACCACCTTTTTCGGTCACCGGCCCAAAACCACAGTGCTCCACCTTCTCTTGCTCTTGGGTTCGTTGCTCTCGTGCTTGGCTGCTTCGGTTTTTGCTTCTGCGTGCTTCTTTCTTTTTCTATTTTAATGTGTGTGCTTTAAATGGTTCTCCCCCCCCCCCCCCACTATCCTAATATTTTTTTTTTATTATTGGTGTGTGTTAGTAATGGGAGGGGGTCACGGTTGGCACCCCCATATATTTTAATATATATTATATTTCTTTTCTTTTCTTTTTTTGCTTAGTACATAATAATAATAATATTAATAATTATAATATATATATATATATAGTTATTTTATTCTCTTTTACCCCATCTTTTTTTTCCCATTTCTTTTAGGTCCTAGAAAAATTTCATATATTCCCTATTATTTTCTCCTTTATTTTATTTTAACTCTATAATTCTTTAATTTAATTTATTTTTCTTTTGAAAGAAAAATAAATTAAATATTAATGAAAATAATTAAATCTAAATATCTCGGATATTACAATCTTCCCCCTAAAGAAATTCGGTCCCTGAATTTCAAACAAAGACTAACCTTAGTCTCGAAACAGATGAGGATACGTCCTGCGCATTTCACCCTCGACCTCCCATGTAGCTTCTTCGGTCGAGTGATTTCTCCACAGAACTTTAACCAATGGAATCTCTTTCGTTCTGAGTTTCTTCAACTGCCGATCTAAGATTTCCACTGGCTCCTCTTCATATGTCAGATTTTCGGTTAGTTGCACGTCTTGCGATTGGATTACGTGCGAGGGATCGGGAAGATATTTCTGAAGCATTGATACATGAAAGACAGGATGTACTCCCTCTAATTTCGTAGGCAATTCCAACCGATACGGTACATTCCCAATTCGTTCCAGGATTTCAAACGGTCAGATACACCGAGGACTCAGCTTCCCCTTCTTACCGAACCGCATCACGCCTCTCATCGATGATATTCTCAAGAACACCTGTTCACCAATGGCGAATTCAAGTTCTCCTTCGGTTGTCTGCATAAGACTTTTGCCTACTCTGAGCCGTTAACAATCTTTCTCTTATGCACTTCACCTTCTAGAAGGCATCTTGTAACAATTCTGGGCCGATTAGACTAGCCTCTCCGACCTCGAACCACCCAATCGGGGATCTGCACCTACGACCGTACGGAGCCTCGAAAGGTGCCATTTGGATACTTTCTTGATAACTGTTATTGTAAGCAAACTCAGCCAAAGGAAAATACCTTTCCCAACTTCCGCCGAAATCCATAATACACGCCCGAAGCATGTCCTCAAGAATATGAATGGTTCTTTCTGATTGCCCGTCGGCCTGTGGGTGGAACGCAGTACTCAAATCAACTCTAGTTCCCAACACTTCCTGCAATGACTTCCAAAACCTGGAAGTGAACTGTGGCCCTCTATCAGATATTATGGACACTGGCACACGGTGCAATCTAACGATTTCTGATAGATAAATCTGTGCATATTGACTCACTCCGTAAGTGGTCTTAATTGGTAGAAAGTGCATGGACTTAGTCATGCGATCCACTATCACCCAAACCGAATCAAATCTGTGTTGTGATTTTGGCAACCCTGTTACAAAGTCCATCGTTATTCTTTCCCATTTCCACTCAGGTATTTCTATTTGTTGTAATGTTCCGGCGGGCTTCTGGTGTTTAGCCTTGACTTGCTGACACACTAAACAGCTGGCTACATAGTTTGCAACGTCCCTTTTCTTGCCATTCCACCAATATAGCTGTTTCAGGTCTTGATACATTTTATTTGCTCCCGGATGGATTGTATAAGCTTGTCCGGTGTGCTTCTTCAAGGATTCTTTCTTTCAAGTTACAACCATAGGGACACACAACCGTCCTTCTAACCGAAGTACCCCCGAAATCATCAATAGAGAATCGGACGTCGTCCCCCTTCTCTTTAGTAACTGTATCCTTGATTTGCTTGAGGTCGGTATCTTCATCCTGTCTAGCTTTCACTTCTTCTACCAGAGAGGATTTAGCTTGCAAATGGGCTAAAAGTGAGTTGGAACTTCCAATCTCAAACTGATTCCCCGTTTGTTCTAGCTCGTGCAACTCTCTGATCAACGGTCTTCTTTCTTCACTTATATGAGCAAGACTGCCCATAAATTTCTGGCTCAGAGCATCGGCTACCTCATTAGCCTTTCCTGGATGATACAATATCGTGCAGTCGTAGTTTTTCAACAACTCTAACCATCGACGTTGTCTCAAGTTCAAGTTTTTCTGCTCGAAAATGTATTTGAGGCTTTTGTGGTCCGTATAAATTTCACACGTCTCACCGTACTGGTAATGTCTACATATTTTCAAACCGAACACTACAGCAGCCATCTCAAGGTCGTGATTCGGGTAGTTCTTCTCATGTTTCCTCAGTTGTCGTGATGCATACGCAATCACCTTGCCATGCTGCATCAAGACACACCCTAACCCGATCCTTGACGCATCACAGTATACCACATAGCCTCCTGTGCCTTCAGGTAATGCCAACACCGGAGCGGTAGTGAGGCTGTCTTTCAGCTTCTGAAAACTCTGCTCACACTTATCATCCCATATGAACTTCACTCCCTTCTGAGTTAACTTAGTCATAGGTGCAGCAACCTTAGAGAAGTCCTGCACAAATCTTCTATAGTATCCGGCCAAGCCCAAGAAACTGCGAATTTCAGTAACTGAGGTAGGCTGGGACCAATTCTTTACCGCCTCTACCTTACTTAGATCAACGTGATTCCCTCTGATGATACCACGTGACCCAAAAAGGCAACTCTGTCAAGCCAGAATTCACACTTGGAGAACTTGGCATACAATTTCTCTTCTCTCAACTTCTGCAATGCTAATCTCAAGTAGTTTCGCATGTTCCTCAGAATTCTTTGAGTAAACCAAGATGTCATCAATGAAGACAATGACAAATCGGTCCAGAAATGGTTTGAAGACCCTGTTCATCATGTCCATGAACGCTGCAGGAGCATTAGTTAATCCGAAAGACATCACCAAGAACTCGTAATGTCTATATCGGGTCCAGAATGCAGTCTTAGGTATGTCTGATTCTCGAATCTTTAGTTGATGGTACCCAGATCGCAAATGAATCTTGGAAAACCGCTTTGCGCCCTGCAACTGATCAAATAAGTCATCTATCCTCGGCAGTGGGTATTGATTGCGGATCATCACCTTGTTTAACTTTCGGTAATCGATACACAACCGCAAAGATCCGTCCTTCTTCTTTACAGAAAGGACCGGTGCACCCCAAGGAGAGAAGCTGGGTCTTATAAAACCCTTGTCAAGCAATTCTTGCAATTGTGTATGTAACTCCTTCAACTCTTTCGGAGCCATCCGGTAAGGTGGTGTGGAGATAGGTTGGGTGCCAGGTTGCAGCTCAATTTCAAATTCAATCTCACGATCGGGCGACAACCCCGGCAATTCTTCTGGAAACACATCCAAGAACTCTCGCACTACCTGTACTTGAGTCGGTGCAAGTACTGCTTTCGTGGTATCTTGGACCAAGGCCAAATACCCTTTGCATCCCTTTGCAAGTAACTTGGATGCCCTCAAAGCCGAGATCAAGCTTGGATACGGTGCAGCTCCGTCACCCCGTATCACAAAAGGCTCCTCGTTTGGCATATTAAACTTCAAACATTTAGCCCTGCAGTCCACAATCGCATGGCAAGACGACAACCAATCCATTCCGAGGATCACATCAAGATCAACCATACACAACAACCGAAGGTCGACCAAGGTCTCATGACCATCGACCTCCACAATGCAAGACTTGTGCACATACTCTACTTGTACCGATTCTCCCATTGGAGTAGAAACCAATACTGTTTCTTTCATTCTAGATGGACTTTTGTTGAATTTAGAGGCAAATGCATGTGACACATAAGAATGAGTGGAGCCGGAATCAAACAGAACTCCTGCTTCAAGAGAGCAAACAATAAGGGTACATGTCACAACTGCATTCGATGCATGAGCGTCCTGCTGAGAAAGTGCAAATACCCGCGCTTGTACTCCACCTACTGCCCCTGGTCCTCTGCCACTAGATCCTGCACCACGACCTCTAGCTGCACCTGTACTTGCTAGCTGTGGTGGTACGGTTCTTACTGGTGGGCTTGGAATAGGTGTACCCCTAGGCGTCGGATCACTTCTCACACTTGTACCCTCTTTTCTCTTTGGACACTCTCTAGCCATATGGCCCACCTGGCCGCAGTTGTAACACCCACCTGTCAGTCTCCGACATATTCCAAAATGAAATATGCCGCAAGTCGCACACTAGGGCCTTGTCTTACCGGTATTTCCACCCCTTTGCACTCTCTGTCCCCCTTGAAAATTACTTCTTGTACCTGTTTCATGGGTGGTAGTTGAGGATTGTCGCCCTGCGAACCCTGAGTATCCTGCACCTCCACCTGTTGTCTTCCTTTTCTTACTTCCACCTCCTTGGTTGTCACTGCCTGTAATTAACTTGACCTTGGGATCAATAGAAGTCCCGTACCTCTTCCTGGTTTCAATCATCCTGGCACAGTCTGCTGCATGAGCTAAGGTCTCAAATTGTCTTCTCTGGGGTAACAAAGCAATAAATAACGGCTTCGTGAGACGGTGTATAAACCTCTTGATCCTCCCCTCTTCATCAGGAACCAACTCAGGTGAGAATTGAGCTAGTTCTGTAAAAAGTAATTCATACTCCGTAGCGGTCATATTAGGCGTCATCCACAAATCCTCGAATTGCTGACGCTTCGCATCTTTGGTGCCTTCAGATAAAAACCGACACAGGAATTCCCTCTGAAAATCTTCCCAGGTCATAGGTGCCACTCTTCTTGAATACCTCGTCTGTACGGACTCTATCCATACTCTAGCAGCTCCCCTCAGCTAGGAATGAAGCTAATTCCACTAACTCATGTCCTGAGCACCTCAGCATGTGCCCAATTCTGACTATGTCTCTCACAAAGTACTGTGGGTCATCTTTCTCACTAGTTCCGCAAAAAGTGGGTGGATGAAGCTTCAGAAATTTTGAAATTGACAGCTCTCTAGGTGCTACCCGTGGCTCACGAGGCATTTCCTATGGGTGTTGCCATTCCCTACCCTCTTCCTCAACAACCTCCATCTCTTGATTGCTAGGAACTCTCTCTTGTTCTTCCTCGTCGACTACTAACCGGCGTACTTCCCTCTGTATTTGTCTCGTCATCTCTTCTCTTATTTACTGAAATCCTGCCGTGAGCATTTCTGCCACGGAAGGTGCACCTGTCTCTACTTGAGGTTGAGGTTCCAGTGACTGTCTCCTCTCTTCGCCTCTCACTTGTGCTCTCCCTCAACCTCGAGCATGACCTCTACCTCAGCCCCGGGTGCGGCCTCTACCTCGGCCTCGGGTGGGCATTCCCTCCTCCCGAACTGATTCTCGATCAATTTCAGCAGGAGTTCTCCCTCCACCCCTAGTCTGTCTCGTGATCGGTGGCATCCCTATACTGCACAAGGACCACACCTAATGAGTACACGTATATCAATGATATTTCATATCAAAGAGAGTAGAAAGAAAGGGTTGACTCAATTTCCTGGGTACTTCCACAAGTACCTTTTTACTCCCACGTTGCGCCCGGGTTCACAATGAGGCGTAAACCGATATCCGATCATACCTAAGGCTTCATACAGTTTAAAGTAAACCTGGCTCTGATACCAAGTTTTTCACGACCCCCAATCGGACGTCTGTGACCGGCACGTGAAGTAGGATTTCTCCTATCCCGTAAGTCTCTAATCCCTGATTTACATTTTCACATGTTTATAACTACCCATTTCTAATACAAACAATATATAGTATTTATGGCCATCCATATCCAGTGACCTATGTATCGTGCAATCCATGGCTCGCTCAACGCCGCTTCAGTCTATACATATACACATAATCACTCACACGTACATATATTATACAGATTGATCACACTCTTCAGGGCGGGTGATCTATCCTATTCACATGCAGAAGTCCTGTATACAGTCATACATATATTCAATCACACGCTTGCATATAGTTTACATAATGATCACACGCCTCAATGCGTGTGATCTATCCTATTCACATGCGAAAGCCATATTTTCATACAATCAGGTATTCAGTCACACACACACACACACATATATATATATATATATATATATATATATATATATATATATATATATATAATTTACATATTGATCACACCCTTCAAGGCGTGTGATCTATCCTAGTTGCATGCGGAAGTCATATATACATATACATGATATACAGTATATCATAGCCTAAAGTCCCAACACCCAGACCTAACTTTAATCTGTATGAAGCCGACAATGCTAGAATAGGACGTATATATATACTGCAGCTGTATCTGTACAAACGCTACACCCAAAAAGGATTCATATACATATACATCACAACATATGTACGTAATCAAAATAACTACCGACGCGGACTAAGCGTACGGTCCCCAGATCTGTACGCCTCCCTGAGAAGAAGTAGACGCGTTTCCGACTCCTGAACTACCTGTATCTGAAACATGTAAACAGGGGGTGAGTCGAACAGACTCAGTGAGAAGCTTCCCCCATCCCTGGGTAGCAGCGGGTACCACTACAGCTGGGGGAAGGGAGCAACCACAACCACATGCGCATGAAAACGGATTTATATTGTGACCTTTAATATGATCAGGCAATCAATATATCATATTCACAATTAAAAATCCTAATTCATGCTCCTAACATGTTTATTAATCCGTATGTAAACCAATCATAAACATATATCATATCTTTTCATAAGTCATACATAGTTATGCTCGCTAGGCATTCACTTTCTGTCTCCTACATTACGCTAAGAGAAATACTGGCCCGAAGGCATTCACTTTCTGTCTCCCGCGTTACGCTAAGAGAAATACTGGCCCGAAGGCATTCACTTTCTGTCTCCCTGCGTTACGCTAAGAGAAATACTGGCCTGAAGGCAATGTCTTATTCGAACCTAGTTGATCAAACTAGGAACTTTCTGACTCCATGGCACGCTTAGAGTAATAGCCGGCGACTTATCTGACCCCGGTTAAACCAAGGTAATGGCCACTATGTGGCATACTTACTATTAACTGAATCTTGTCTGTCCGACCAGGATAATCGACTCGATCTACCCGAACTAACCTAAACAAGTTCAAATAACCTATTCGACCTTGAAAGACGCCCTATTAATAACTAATTGAATATTACACGTGTGAATTAGCTAGGCCTAGTTTCCCCCGTTTCAATTTTGCAACCCTCTCGCTTACAATTAACAACCAAGGTTCATTTTCCTCAATGTACCATACGGTCAAAACTTTTGCACGATAATCAATTTAAATGGGTTTCTAATATTAATAAAGCCTCACATGTGAAATTCCGACTCAATCCTACCCACGGTATCACATAAGGCTCGGTGAGCCAAAATAGCACATATACACTTTGAGGTTAATCATATAAGCACATATACTATTGCACGTTGACTGCTTACTTGCAAATCATACACGTGTAACACAAATTTATTCATATAAATATATTCCATATATCAATTTGCACAAAATAGAGCAAACCACATTTTCCACGTAGTCATCCAACCCTGTGGGGCAGGGATGGGAGAGCCCCTCACCTCGTTGGCCCTCCTATTCAGTCCTCGGAGTGCCTGAAGCTCTAATCGCTCTGTGGTGCCCTATACACATATATATTTAGGAAATTTAGAACGTGTAACTAAGCATCTAAAAATGCGCGTGTCAGGCTAATGC
Source organism: Senna tora (assembly GCA_014851425.1). NCBI lineage: Eukaryota > Viridiplantae > Streptophyta > Magnoliopsida > Fabales > Fabaceae > Senna > Senna tora. The sequence continues at coordinate 23,922,346 of CM026270.1, read as the reverse complement.
TCATGTACCCTTTAGATATTTCTAAGAACTAATTATTTAGTTCGTTACGTCGTCTTATTTACTCTTTCTGAAAGTCCAGAATGTCTCATATTCGACTTTCACACTTTCGAACCATTTAGAACCTCTAATTGCTTAGGTTAGAGATTCCCACTTGTCTAAATTTCTCTTCATGTGTTCATATGGGTATTTAACTAATAAAAGAATTAAATTCACGGTTCAAAAGAGGCTCTAGCTTACTCATTCCATCGTCTCCCTTATTCGCCGAGTAAAAGCTTAATTATTACCTCTTTAATTATATATAAAAATATAATTGGGTATAATTGGAGCCTTGGGACCAATTTAACGGGTCTTAGGTGTCCACCACGGATTTAGATCAAGGTGTCCAACCCACCGCACAGCTCTTTATGGTACTGTGGCTTAGTATTTCGCCTCCTTTTCACCGGATTGGGTTCCGGTTGAGACGGTAAATACTCGGGCTTTATTCCCTTGTTTATTTCCAGCGATTACAACACTTATACTACTTCAATCCAAGCCTAAACATGCATCAAACTATGAATTTTGAATTTTAAAGTAATTTCCTGACCCAATTTTCCTAATTTCCATACCCGGTCAATTCCTACGGTTTAACTTCGATTCTGAACCTCACTAAGCTTTCAATAACATCCACTAAGCACAAATTTAACCCCGAAATGTCCCGATTGAAAGTGTTTGAAGAATTTCTAAAATACCCAAAATTGGAGAAATTGGGGTTTTGAAAGATTGGGGCTTCCATACCTTGATTCAACCGGTTAGAAAGCTTGCTGGGGATGAAAGAAGACTCCAACCACCTTTTCCGGTCACCGGCGCACAATCTCCGGCGAGAAACCGGCCCAAAACCACCTGTGCTCCACCTTCTCTTGCTCTTGGGTGCGTTGCTCTCGTGCTTGGCTGCTTCGGTTTTTGCTTCTGTGTGCTTCTTTCTTTTTCTATTTTAATGTGTATCAGTGTGTGCTTTAAATGGTTTGCCCCCCCCCCCCCCACTATCCTAATACATATCTTTTTTATTATTGGTGTGTGTGAGTAATGGGAGGGGGTCACGGTTGCCCCCCCCCCCCATATATTTTAATATATATTATATTTCTTCTTTTCTTTTTTTTTTTGCTTAGTACATAATAACAATAATATTAATAATTATTATAATAATATATATATATATATTTTTTATTTCGTTATTTTATTTTCTTTTACCCCATCTTTTTTTTCCCATTCCGTTTAGGTCCTAGAAAAATTTCATATATTCCATATTATTTTCTCCTTTATTTTATTTTAACTCTTTAATTCTTTAATTTAATTTATTTTTTTTTCTGAAAGAAAAAATAAATTAAATATTAATGAAAATAATTAAATCTAAATATCTCGGATATTACAAAAAACTTGATATTCATTTTTCTTTTTTTAATAAGTTTTTGCTGATGAGTGTTTCGAAAACTTTATATTGAATTTTATTTTTTAAATCAATTTTCGTCGATGAGTGTTTCGAAAACTTGATATTCATTTTTCTTTTTTTAGTAATTTTTCGCTGATGTGTGTTTCAAATACATGATATTCATTTTTATTTTTTTAATCAGTTTTCGTTGATAAGGGTTTCGAAAACTTGATATTGATTTTTCTTTTTTTAGTAAGTTTGGCTAATGAGTGTTTCGAAAACTTGATATTTATTTTTCTTTTTTAATCAGTTTTCACCGATGAGTGTTTCGAAAACTTGATATTTATTTTCCTTTTTTTAATCAGTTTCGCCGATGAGTGTTTCGAAAACTTTATATTCATTTTTATTTTTTTAATCAGTTTTCGCCGATGAGTGTTTCGAAAACTTGATATTCATTTTTCTTTTTTTAGTAAGTTTTCGCTGATGAGTGTTTCGAAAACTTGATATTCATTTTTATTTTTTTAATCAGTTTTTGTCGATGAGTGTTTCGAAAACGTGATCAAGTCAGATATATAGTAAGACTTAGAATGGTCATCATTTGTAGTTGAAATGTAAATAAAAGAAAAGAAAAGAAATACATAATATAATGGAATAATAATAAATAAACAAGTAAATAAATAATAACTGTGTGTATATATATAGATAAATGAACTTACTTAAGATTTGATGGGATAATATAAAATTGATAGAATTGTGATATTGATGTTATACATATTTTACTAAAGAAAGTAAAAATAATTTTTTTAGAATGGAATAAGATTTTTTTATATATTAAGCTTTTAATAGGTTTGGGGTTGAGAATTTAAGAAATTAAAATAAATATTAAAATTCAGTACACAAGATTATAATTTAGTTAAAATGTGATTACATGAATTTTACTGATCTCACAGTTTAAATTTGGAAAATTTTCGAACATAAAAATTATACTGGGTAGAAAATTTTTATCTGCAAGAGACTTAATGACATATATTTTTAATAGGCCTATCATTTTCCAAAATTTTTAAACTTTCCCATTTTTACCGATAAATAAATCTAAATAAGAAAGTCCCATCAGAAATTTATTTTACCATACCCCAAAAGTTGTCAAATGTCCAAATTACCCTTAAATTCCAAACCCAACATAAGTGAGCATCTTCTTCTCCAGCAAAAGGAAGAACCACGCCATTCTTCTCCATTCCTTTTATCTCTTCTTCTTCACATTTTCTCTCTTAGGGCAAGCAACAAGTGAAGAAATCCTTCACTTTCCACCATGTTTCTTGCTTTCTCCCACCAATTCCATGCCTCATCAAGCTCCCTCCACCATTGTTAAGCATTAACAAGTTTGGGCAACCTCCATGGATTTCCAAATTCGAACTTCCCCAAAGGTAAGCATCAAAATCTTGTTTTCACCTCTTAAATCATAGGTTTCTTGATGGGAATGAGTTACCTATCAATAATATATCACCTTAGGATCATTTTTGAACATAGAGATCACCCAAATATTGAGTTCTATGGAGATTTCTACCCTAGGGTTTCTAACCTACGAATTTTGGCAAAATTTATGGAATTTATAAATTTTCTTAAACTTGATGGCATGTATGGACTTCAAATGAATTATTTAGGTATTCTAAATGATTTGTAAGAATGCCCAATAATTGGAATAATGATATGTGAACATTTGGTGAAAATGAGAACTTTTCATATTTGGCAAATTCTCCATTGATGGAGGTTGGAGAGTGAACAAGTTTGTAAAGTTGTTTATTTATGCATTAATTGAGTTGAACTAAAAGAGAACACCGAATGATGACCATAGGTCAAGTAAATGAACTTGGGGGTTGGATAAATGTAAGAATTCATAAGAAAAGAAACTAGGAAATTGTATGCAATTTGATATCGATTGAATTGATTGTATGTGATAGGGTTCAAGTACTTCCTTGGAGACCAGAGTGCTCAAAGGGAATGCTAAGTGAAGCGGCCAAGGTGAGGGCTCTTTCACCTCTGCTCCTAGGGTTGTATGCTTATGTGGATTACATGAGTATGTGTATTCTCTGCTTGTCTGATATATGCTAGAGGTATAGGATGCTAAAAGAATAAAAGAACTAGAAAATAGGTGGTGGAAAGTAGATTGGATAGGAAGACATAGGAGTAGAGTGTAATTGTTTGCTATGATTGGTGTGTTACAATTCCAACTCATACATCCGGAGGCATGATGAGTAATTTATTAAATCTTTTCCACGATGGTGGCAAGAGTCCTTGTATGGAAGGACTAAGCTTTTATTTTGAAAACTCGTCACGACGGTGACTTAAATTATAATCATGCAAAGGGAGTTATTGGTGGGTTTCGGATTTGATTATGCTAGCGATGTGATACATCGACTAGAACAACGTCATATGGCACTTGAGACCTCAGTTTTATAATCACCATGACGATGGTCTTTGCCCTATCCTGGCAATAGGGTCAGAAAGGATTTATATTGCTATGACGATAGCTTGAGGTTCAGAGAGTGCATCTGGACGGGTATATGAGTTATATTCTGTTGAGGATACTTGTCCATATTAACAAGGAGAGGAATTGTTGATCCTTCGGGAAAGATACAAAGAATCCTATTAATATGTGAGACTAAGGTAAGTAGACACGGGAGGAACCTACGGGTGAACCGTGAGCCTAACCTAAAAAAGAGAAATCATCCTGTGGAGTTGGTCCAGGGTGTGACAGTGGCCATGCTTTGAGACGTCGTGCCATGCCCGCCATGTGGCCTGGTTGGGTAATGGACGAGTGGGCTCAAGCTATTGCCCCGCAGTGAGGGGCCAGGATGTGCCACTTGGTGGCTACGGATTAGTTGTTTGATAGGTAGATGTTGATTGTGCTTGATTAACAGAATTGTCACGAGGTGACTAGTACCCAAGTGAATGGGTTAAGCATTGTTTGATTAACAGAATTGTCACGAGGTGACCAGTACCCAAGTGAATGGGTTAAGTATGCTTTGCCACGTGGTGGCCGGTAACCCGAGTACGCAGGTTTGAAGTAGAAAAGCCACGTAGTGGCTAGTAGATACCCTAGAGTGGGGGAGATTAAGTAAATGTATGCTATAGTATCTGTGTGTAGGTACAACTTGTCTGTGTTTCCATATGATTGCTGATTGTGCAACGTAGTAGTGACGTACAGGATTACGTCACCACAACGTCTTGGTTGATTCAGATATGCTGAACGTGAGAAGACCAGTAAGTAAAAGCCGGCATTATATGTTATATCTTTACTTGTTGAGTGATGATGTGAATTAAACGGCTGCATGCTTGTATCTGTTAAATGCATGTGAGTGGTTGGGTGAAATATCTGTTGTTGTGTGGTCGCCAAGAATGTATGCTAATTAATAGTAACTAGTTGTTCTTGCATGTGGTTGTGTATGACTCTCAAACCCAGCGCTATGGTACCCACCTTGCGCCGGGGATGGGAGAGTCCTCACTGAGTCGCGTGGTTAAGACTCTCACCTCATTTTTACTACACAGAGACAGGTTAAGTACAAGTTGAAGAAGTCTCGGTGGAACGAGGGTTGAGCAACACCTTCCAAGACCCACAACTTGTTCATGTGGGTGAATAAAGTGTAATTGTAATTTAATTTATTGTTGTATCATAAGGTAAAGGGTAGACGTACCCAATTAGATTGTATTACTAAATCTAGAACTGTCAGCTTCACACACCTTAAAGATCAGGATTTATTTTCCTGCGATACAGGGAAAATTTGTTTTCAAAATATATATATATATATATATATATATATATATATACATACATATATATGTTGCATGTGAATAGGATAGGTAGCATCTTCGGATGTGTAGCCAGTACACAGGTTATATATATTATGTGTGTTTTCCTATATCTATATCCTGAAGCGGCACTGGTCGTGAATTTGCTTGCCTAGGATAGGCCACCATTTCGGTGTAGCCATGATATTATAATGCATGTGAATGTATTTTCAATAATAGATATTCTGTCAATTAGGTGATAAGGCTTACAGGCATAAGGGTATTCCCTGTGTCTGTGCCGGTCACGGTCCTCTAAACGGGGGTCGTGTCAAACTTGGTATCAGAGCCAGGTTGTTCTTTAAGGGTGTGAAGCTAACTAGTAGTCTCGGGTGTCAGTTGGGTTAGCCATTACGAATCCGGACGTAACGGTGGTTCCGACGGGCACTTGTGAGGTTGCTCAGGATGTTGAGTCATAAATTCTTTCGAGTCATCGCTTTAGGCATAGAATTTGTATATCAAATTCTATGCAAAGCATATAACTTGTACAGTACACAAGTGCCGATGAGCACTACGGCGTAAGGTGGGGTGGCAGTGACTCCGAGAACCTTAAGACGCCATAATAGGGAAATGTGACATCCATGGAGGATGCTACCTAGACACCGACACATTTGGTTGAATTGTAGGCAGGAATGCGCTACAATGTGTGATTGTTTTGCAAGGTGTTAAATGAGATGATACGTCTACTCCGTTAGTGGCACATTGTTCGCTATAGTATAGGCGCAAGTTGTTTGATTATAGTATGAAATGCAAGTAGAATAGAAATATGCAGTGAATGGTAGTTCAAGCTAGGAATGGTTTGTAAAGTGATAGAAAAGACACACTTGGCGTGTAGAAAAGGAAGTAAGCCCATGGGGCGATTGAAATAGAAAGTTTTCAGACAAAAATAAATAAATAAACAGGGCCATGAGGCATGAGACCGACAGGAAGATGACCACGTGAATGGGTCACGACTGTGCAGTATGCTATGGCTGAAGGAAGTGAGTTGTCCTTCCTAGAAAGTAAACAGAAAAGAGATGGTGTATGCCACAGTATAGAAGTAGAAGTCTACGAACTAGAAAAAAACAGGATACGGTATATGGAAGGGCAAAGTGGCCGAACCATATGCCGTAGAGATGGATGTTAAGACGTAGAGGCATATGTAAACGTGTAGAGTGTGACCATATGCCGAGTAGGAAACAGAGTAAATGGTAAGGCACAGGGAAGGGCCTAGTCCAACCCTGCGCTCGGTCCATGAACTGCTAGTTCCTTAAGCAAACAAGGGGGAAGAGAAAGGGAATAAGCCCAACCAAACTCTCTTGGTTTGCTTAAGGAAGAGCATAAAGAATAGGATATTGATCACATGAGAAATTTTTGTAAAAATCCTTTTGGTCTTTTCGGATGAGAGATTCTAAAAGACCATCAAACTTTTCTTGAAAATACTAGGGATAACCATTGGAAGACAAATTTTTCATGAAAACTCTTTCCCAATTGTGTCATTCAAATTGGTTAAACCCTAACCATTTACGAAAACCTTAGGCGTCATTTTCTAAGAAATAAACTTGAATTAATTTTTAAAACCCGCAGGATGCCTAAGAAAACTAACTCATGTGACCAATACCCTACCAGATAATAGTCCTTTTACAGGTAAGCTGTATAAGGATGGTGGATGTAGTTGAGAAACCACTCGCTTGGAGTGATTAAAGTTAAGTAGACATCGAAAAGCACTAGAGAGTGCTAAAGTGCCAAGGGAGTATACAGGTAAACCTAAGGGTTACTAATTAAGGGGCCATAGGGTGATTATGGGCCCGAAAGCATTAGATCGGAGCAGGTCTAAAAGTGGAAATGGGTGTAGACCTTTGGGTACCGTCCAGAGATAAGAAAACTAGTGCTATTGCGGTAGATAGCTCTCGAACGAGATAACGTACGAGATAAACCCTAAAGGGACTCGTGGAGGCCCGAGGAGAGAGAAAGTAGACAGGGATAAGTAGTCCCATAAGGGGGGAAGAGCGGAAGCCTATAGGACCCCATAGGATAAGAGTCAAGTAGGAGGCGGAGAACCAACCACTACCGTAAGTGCATGCATAGTACACAGATTGTATTACTAAATCTAGAACTGTTAGTTTCACACACCTTAAAGATCAAGATTTATTTTCCAGCGATACAGGGAAAATTTGTTTTCAAAAAAAAAATATATATATATATACATGTATATATACATGTATATATACATGTATATATACATGTATATATACATGTATATATATATATATACATATATCTGTTGCTTGTGAATAGGATAGGCAGCTTCTTCGGATGTGTAGCCAGTACACAGGTTATATATATTATGTGTGCTTTCTTATATCTATATCCTGAAGCGACATTTTTAATCAGTTTTCGCCGATGAGTGTTTCGAAAACGTAATATTCATTTTTCTTTTTTTTAAATAGTTTTCGCCGATGAGTATTTCGAAAACTTGATATTCATTTACACTTTTCTTAATCAGTTTTCGCTGAAGAGTGTTTCGAAAACTTGATATTCATTTTTCTTTTTTTTTAAATAGTTTTCGCCGATGAGTGTTTCGAAAACGTGATATTCATTTTTCTTTAATCATTTAGTTTTTACCGATTAGTGTTTCGAAAACTTGATATTCATTTTTGTTTTTTTAATCAGTTTTCGTCGATGAGAGTTTCGAAAACTTGATATTTATTTTCCTATTTTAATTAGTTTTCGCTGATGAGTGTTTCGAAAATGTGATATTCATTTTTATTTTTTATAATCAATTTTCGTAGACGAGTTTTTCGAAAACTTGATATTCGTTTTTCTTTTTTTAGTATGTTTTTGCTAATGAGTGTTTCGAAAACTTGATATTCATTTCTCATTTTTTTAGTCAGTTTTCGCCGATGAGTGTTTTGAAAACTTGATATTCATTTTTCTTTTGTAATTAGTTTTGGTCGATGAATGTTTCGAAAATATGATATTTATTTTTCTTTTTTTTTAGTAAGTTTTCACTGATTAGTGTTTCGAAAACCTGATATTCATATTTCTTTTTTAATTTGTTTTGGTCGATGAGTGTTTTGAAAACTTGATATTTATTTTTCTTTTTTTTAATCAGTTTTCGCCGATGAGTGTTTCGAAAATGTAATATTTCTTTTTCTTTTTCTTTTTAAAATAGTTTTCGCCGATTAGTGTTTCAAAAACTTGATATTCATTTTTCTTTTTCTTAATCAGTTTTCGCCAATGAGTGTTTCTAAAATGTGATATTCATTTTTCTTTAATTAATTAGTTTTCACCGATGAGTGTTTCGAAAACTTGATATTCATTTTTCTTTTTTTAATCAGTTTTCGGCGATAAGTGTTTCGAAAACGTAATATTTATTTTTCTTTTTTTAAATAGTTTTCGCCGATTAGTTTTTCGAAAACTTGATATTCATTTTTCTTTTTCTTAACCAGTTTTTGTCGATGAGTGTTTCTAAAACGTGGTATTCATTTTTCTTTAATTAATTAGTTTTCACGGATGAGTGTGTCGAAAACTTTATATTCATTTTCCATTTTTTAGTCAGTTTTCGCCGTTGAGTGTTTCGAAAACGTAATATTCATTTTTCTTTTTTTTAAATAGTTTTCGTCGATAAGTGTTTCAAAAAATTGATATTCAATTTTCTTTTTTTTAATCAGTTTTTGCCGATGAGTGTTATGAAAACTTGATATTCATTTTTCTTTTTTTAATAAGTTTTCGCCGATGAAAGTTCTAAAAACTTGATATTCATTTTTCTTTTTTTAATCAGTTTTCGTCGATGAGTGTTTCGAAAACTTAATATTCATTTTTCTTTAATTAATTAGTTTTCACCGATGAGTGTTTCGAAAACTTGATATTTATTTTTCTTTTTTAAATCAGTTTTCGCCGATGAGTGTTTCGAAAACTTGATATTCATTTTTCATTTTTAATCAATTTCGTCGATTAGTGTTAAGAAAACTTGATATTCAATTTCTTTTTTAATCAGTTTTCGACGATGAGTGTTTCAAAAACTTGACATTCAATTTTATTTTTTTAATCAGTTTTCGTCAATTAGGGTTTCGAAAACTTGATATTCATTTTTCTTTTTTCAGTTATTTTTCGCTAATGACTGTTTCGAAAACTTGATGTTCTTTTTTCTTTTTTTAATCAGTTTTCACCGATTAGTATTTCGAAAACTTGATATTCATTTTCCTTTTTTAATCAGTTTTCGCCGATTAGTGTTTCGAAAACTTGATATTCATTTTTATTTTTTTAATTAGTTTTCGCCGATGAGCGTTTCGAAAACTTGATATTCATTTTTTTAATCAGTTTTTGTCGATGAGTGTTTTGAAAACGTGATATTCTTTTTCTATTTTTAATAAGTTTTCGCTGATTAGTTTTTCGAAAACTATATATTCATTTTTATTTCTTTTAATCAATGTTCGCCGAGGAGTGTTTCTAAAACTGGATATTCATTTTTCTTTTTTTAGTAAGTTTTCGCTCATAAGTGTTTCGAAAACTTGATATTTATTTTTCTTTTTTTAATCAGTTTTCGCCGATGAGTGTTTTCGAAAACTTAATATTCATTTTTCTTTTTTTAATCAGTTTTCGCAGATGAATATTCTGAAAACTTGATATTCATTTTTTTTAATCTATTTTCGCCGATATGTGTTTCGAAATCTTGATATTAATTTTTCTTTTTTTTTAATCAGTTTTCGCCGATGAGTGTTTCGAAAACTTGATAGTCATTTTTCGTTTTTTAATCAGTTTTCGCCGATGAGTGTGTCGAAAACGTAATATTCATTTTTCTTTCTTTTAAATAGTTTTCGCCGATGAGTGTTTCGAAAACTTGATTTTCTTTTTTCTGTTTCTTAACCAGTTTTCGCCGATGAGTGTTTCGAAAACGTGATATTCATTTTTCTTTATTTAATTAGTTTTCACCGATGAGTGTTTCGAAAACTTGATTTTCATTTTTCTTTTTTTAATCAGTTTTCGCCGATGAGTGTTCTGAAAACTTGATATTCATTTTTCTTTTTTTTAATCAGTTTTCGCCGATATGTATTTCAAAAACTTGATATTAATTTTCTTTTTCTTAATCAGTTTTCGCCGATGAGTGTTTCGAAAACATGATAGTCATTTTTCGCTTTTTAATCAGTTTTCGCCGATACTGTTTCGAAAACGTAATATTCATTTTTCTTTCTTTTAAATAGTTTTCGCCGATAAGTGTTTCGAAAACTTGATGTTCTTTTTCTTTTTCTTAATCAGTTTTCGCCGATGAGTGTTTCGAAAACGTGATATTCATTTTTGTTTATTTAATTAGTTTTCACTGATGAGTGTTTTGAAAACTTGATATTCATTTTTCTTTTTTTAATCATGTTTCACCGATTAGTGTTTCGAAAACTTGATATTCATTTTCCTTTTTATAATCAGTTTTCATCGATGTGTGTTTCTTGTACTTGATATTCATTTTCCTTTTTTAATCAGTTTTAGCCGATCAGTGTTTCGAAAACTTTATATTCATTTTTATTTTTTTAATCAGTTTTCGTCGATGAGTGTTTCGAAAACTGGATATTGATTTTTCTCTTTTTAGTATGTTTTCGCGGATGAGTGTTTCGAAAACTTGATATTCATTTTTCTTTTTTAAATCAGTTTTCGCCGATGAGTGTATTCGAAAACTTGGTATTCATGTTTCTTTTTTTGATCCGTTTTCGCCGATTTGTGTTCTGAAAACTTGATATTCATTTTTCTTTTTTTCATCAGTTTTCGTCGATGAGTGCTTCGAAAACATTGATATTTATTTTTCTTTTTTTAATCAGTTTTTGCCGATGAGTGTTTTGAAAACTTGATAGTCTTTTTCTAATTTTTAATCATTTTTCGCCGATGAGTGTTTCGAAAACTTGTTATTCATTTTTCTTTTTTAATCAGTTTTCGCCGATAAGTGTTTCGAAAACTTGATATTCATTTTTCTTTTTTTGATCAGTTTTCACCGATGAGTGTTTCGAAAACTTGATATTCATTTTCCTTTTTTAATCAGTTTTCACTGATGAGTGTTTCGAAAACTTGATATTCATTTTTCTTTTTTTAATCAGTCTTCACCGATGAGTGTTTCGAAAACTTGATATTCATTTTCTTTTTTAATCAATTTTCACCGATAAGTGTTTCGAAAACTTGATATTCATTTTTATTTTTTTTAATCAATTTTCGTCGATAAGTGTTTCGAAAACTTTATATTCATTTTTCTTTTTTTAATCAGTTTCGTCCATAAGTGTTTCGAAAACTTTATATTCATTTTTATTTTTTTAATCAGTTTTCGCCGATGAGTGTTTCAAAAACTTGATATTTATTTTTCTTTTTTTTAATCAGTTTTCGCCAATAAGTGTTTCGAAAACTTGATATTCATTTTTCTTTTTTTAATTAATTTTCGCCGATGAGTGTTTCGAAAACTTGATATTCATGTTTATTTTTTTAATTAGTTTTCGCCGATGAGCGTTTCAAAAAGTTGATATTCATTTTTCTTTTTTTAATCAGTTTTCGCCGATGAGTCTTTCGAAATCTTGATATTCATTTTCTTGTTTTTTATCAGTTTTCGCTGATGAGTATTTCGAAAACTTGATATTCTTTTTTTTTAATAAGTTTTCACCGATAAGTGTTTCGAAAACTTTATATTCATTTTTTTTTAATCAGTTTTCGCTGATTAGTGTTTCAAAAACTGGATATTCTTTTTTCTTTTTTGAGTAAATTTTCTCTGATATGTGTTTCGAAAACTTTATATTCATTTTTCTTTTTTTAATCAGTTTTTGCAGATCTGTGTTTCCAAAACTTGATATTAAGTTTTCTTTTTTTAATCAGTTTTCACCGATGAGTGTTTCGAAAACTTGATAGTCATTTTTCGTTTTTTAATCAGTTTTCGTCGTTGAGTGTTTCGAAAACTTGATATTCATTTTTCTTTTTCTTTATCAGTTTTCGCCGATGAGTGTTCTGAAAACTTGATATTCATTTTTCTTTTTTTAATCAGTTTTCGCCGATGAGTGTTTTCAAAACTTGATATTCATTTTTCTTTTTAAAATCTATTTTCACCGATGAGTTTTTCGAAACTTGATATTCATTTTTCTTTTTTGGTTAAAAGTTCATTTTGGTCCTCTATGTTTCACTCAAGTTTCAAATTTGTCCTTTATGTTTCAGAAGTTTTAAATTAGTCATTTATATTTCCCAGAGGCTAAAGGTCTATTTTGGTCCTCAATGTTTGCATAAAGTTTAATTTTGGTGCTCAATGTTTTAAAAGTTTAATGTTGGTCCTCAAAGTTTTTTTTTGTCGATTTTGGTCCTCGAGCGTAACACCGTTAACTTTTTGCCGTTAAATGATGACATGGCATGCTTTTATGGCACACTATCTCTCCTACATGTCATATTTTAATGACGTGGCATGACACATCATTGCCACGTCACCCCAAATTGCCATTTCATCATCTTCTCTCCTTCATCAGCATCATTATCATCATCATCTGGGGTGACGTGGCAGTGATCTGTCATGCCACGCCATTAAAATACGACATGTAGGAGAGATGGTGTGTCATATAAGCATGCCACGTCATCATTTAACGGCAAAAAGTTAACAGTGTTACGCTCGAGGACCAAAATCGACCAAAAAAAAAAACTTTGAGGACCAACCTTAAACTTTTGATACATTGAGGACCAACATTAAACTTCATGCAAACATTGAGGACCAAAATAGTACTTTAGCCTTTCCCAGAAGTTCTAAATTGGTCCTTCCGTCCAAATCCGTCAATTTCTTAGGTTAACTGCTGACGTGGCGTGCCGAAGTGGACACATAATCTCTTATACGTGTATCAAATAGCTGACGTGGCCTTAGACACACTAAAAACACCCAAACGGCGTCGTTTAAGCCAAAAATAAAATCATGCTGAGAGGACCAATATGAAACTCTAATGAAATATAAAGGACTAATATAAAACTTCAATGAAACATAAAGGACCAATATAGAACTTCAATAAAATATAAAGGACCAATATAGAACTTCAATAAAACATAAAGGAGCAATATAGAACTTGAATGAAACCTGAAGGACCAATATAAAATTTTTGAAACATAAAGGACCAATTTAAAACTTGGGTGAAACATAGAGGACCAAAATGGGTATTTGACCTTTTTTTTTAATCAGTTTTCACCGATCAGTGTTTCAAAAACTTGATATTCATTTTTCTTTTTTAAATCAGTCTTCACCGATGAGTGTTTTGAATACTTGATATTCATTTACCTTTTTTAATTAGTTTTCGCCGATGAGTGTTTCGAAAACTTTATATTCATTTTTATTTTTTTAATCAGTTTTCATCGATCAGTGTTTCGAAAACTGGATATTCATTTTTCTTTTTTTAGTAAGTTTTCGCTCATGAGTGTTTCGAAAATGGATATTCGTTTTTCTTATTTTTTTTAATCAGTTTTCGCAGATGAGTGTTTTGAAAACATGATATTCATTTTTGTTTGTTTAATCATTTTTCACCGATGGTGTTTCGAAAACTTGATATTCATTTTTATTTTTTTAATTTGTTTTCACCGATGAGTGTTTCGAAAACTTGTTATTCATTTTTCTTTTTTTAATCAGTTTTCGCTGATGAGTGTTTTGAAAACTTGATATTCATTTTTCTTTTTTTAATCAGTTTTCGCCGATGACTGTTTTCGAAAACTTGATATTCATTTTTCTTTTTTTAATCAGTTTTCGTCGATGAGTGCTTCGAAAACTTCATATTTATTTTTCTTTTTTTTAATCAGTTTTCGCCTATAAGTGTATCAAAAATTTGATAGTCTTTTTCTAATTTTTAATCATTTTTCGCCGATTAGTGTTTCGAAAACTCGATATTCATTTTTTTTAATCAGTTTTCGCCGATAAGTGTTTCGAAAACTTGATATTCATTTTTCTTTTTTTAATCAGTTTTCACCGATGGGTGTTTCGAAAACTTGATATTCATTTTCCTTTTTTAATCAGTTTTCGCCGATGAGTGTTTCGAAAACTTGATATTTATTTTTCTTTTTTTAATCAGTTTTCGTCGATGAGTGTTTCGAAAACTTGATATTCATTTTTCTTTTTTTAATAAGTCTTCACCGATGTGTGTTTTGAAACCTTGATATTCATTTTTCTTTTTTAATCAGTTTTCGCCGATAAGTGTTTCGAAAACTTGATATTCATTTTTATTTTTGTAATCAGTTTTCGTCGATGAGTGTTTCGAAAACTTTATATTCATTTTTCTTTTTTTAATCAGTTTTCGTCAATAATTGTTTCGAAAACTTTATATTCATTTTAATTTTTTTTAATCAGTTTTCGCCGATGAGTGTTTCAAAAACTTGATATTTATTTATTTATTTTAATCAGTTTTCGCCGATAAGTGTTTCGAAAACTTGATATTCATTTTTCTTTTTTTAATTAGTTTTCGCCGATGAGTGTTTCGAAAACTTGATATTCATTTTTATTTTTTTAATTAGTTTTCGCCGATGAGCGTTTCGAAAACTTGATATTCATTTTTCTATTTTTAATCAGTTTTCGCCGATGAGTGTTTCGAAATCTTGATATTCATTTTCTTGTTTTTTATCAGTTTTCGCCAATGAGTGTTTCGAAAACTTGATATTCATTTATATTTTTCTTAATCAGTTTTTGCCGATTAGTGTTTCGAAAACGTAATATTCATTTTTCTTGTTTTTTTGAAATAGTTTTCGCCGATGAGTGTTTCGAAAACTTGATATTCATTTATATTTTTCTTAATCAGTTTTCGCCGATGAGTGTTTCGAAAACATGATATTCATTTTTCTTTTTTAATAAGTTTTCACCGATAAGTGTTTCGAAAACTTGATATTCATTTTTATTTTTTTAATCAGTTTTCGCCGATTAGTGTTTCGAAAACTGGATATTCTTTTTTCTTTTTTTATTAAGTTTTCGCTGATAAGTGTTTCGAAAACTTGATATTCATTTTTCTTTTTTTAATCAGTTTTCGCCGATGTGTGTTTCCAAAACTTGATATTAATTTTTCTTTTTTTTTAATCAGTTTTCGCCGATGAGTGTTTCAAAAACTTTATAGTTATTTTTCTTTTTTTAATCAGTTTTTGTCGTTAAGTGTTTCGAAAACTTGATATTCATTTTTCTTTTTCTTAATCAGTTTTCGCCGATGAGTGTTCTGAAAACTTGATATTCATTTTACTTTTTTTAATCAGTTTTCGGCGATGAGTGTTTTGAAAACTTGATATTCATTTTTCTTTTTTAAATCATTTTTCTCCGATGAGTGTTTTGAAAACTTGATATTCATTTTTCTTTTTTTAATCAGTTTTCACCGATCAGTGTTTCAAAAACTTGATATTCATTTTTCTTTTTAATATTAGTCTTCACCGATCAGTGTTTCGAATACTTGATATTCATTTACCTTTTTTTATCAGTTTTCGCCGATGAGTGTTTCGAAAACTTTATATTGATTTTTATTTTTTTAATCAGTTTTCGTCGATCAGTGTTTCGAAAACTAGTTATTCATTTTTCTTTTTTAGTAAGTTTTCTATAATACCCCGGAAAAATTTCAAGGATTAAAGAATGAGTTATTTAAAATTTCGAGGATTTTAGAATGATTTATTCCGGGGCTAGGAATTAAAACCTTAAAAAGATTATAAAAAAACTGAAAGTTAAAAGAAACTGGAAAGGAAGTTTTTTCAAGATTGTGATACCCGAGAAAATTCTTTAAAATTTCAAGTAAAATAAAAGATGAAAGAAAGGAGTAAAATATTTTTTTTCAAAATTAATTCAGGACCTACGAAATTAGAAACCTAAAATAAAGAGGAGTGAGAACTAAATTAAAAATACATATTAGTTATTATTTATTTAATTATTAATTAATTAATTTTATTTTAATTTATTTATTATTTAATTATTAATTATTTTATTTTAATTTTTTTTATTATAATTATTATTTAAGTGGAGTGGGGTTGACGTAGGTATATATATATATATATAGAAAAAGAAAGAAAAAGTGAGAAAGAAAGAGAGAAAGGCGTGAGAAAGAAAGAAGAAAAAGAGAGAGAGAGGGAGCCGAGGAAGAGAGAGGGGAAGAATGGAAGAGAAGAGGAAGGAGAGGGGGAAGGAGGAAACGTCGCCGGAAACCGGCCGGAGAAGAGCGGTTCGACGCCGAAAAAGCTCACCAGAGCTCGGGTACAACGTCTCCTACACCTTCCACCAATCGAATCAAAGGTTGGTAACCCCAATTTCATTCGAAACCCTCAATCTCTCCATTTTTAGGGATTTCTTCGATCCACCTTCAATTGGATTGTTCCGAGGGTAGATTGAGACCTAGGAAGTGTTCTTGAACACTTAGTTGGGGTAAGAATCGAGACTATACCCTCGGGTTTAGCCGAATTCGAATTTCGAAGGATTTGGGGTTGAAATTATAATTATTTTCAAATTGGGGAAAATTGTTGATAATTAGGATTGAGCTTGGATTTGAGTATATAGGCTTGGATTTATATTATTAAAACTATATGGTTGAAATATTAGGTGAACAAGACCCGTAAAGAGCTGGCCCGAAGTTACTAAGGTTGAACCTTGACGTTAACGTACCGGATCCCTACTCGGGTTGCCCAAATACACTTTAAGGGTGATGTTGAGGGCTCCAAACCTATTCTTTTCAATCTTAAACACCCTAGAAAAATTCTAAATATGCTATCAAGCATCAAGAATTATTTTAGGTACCTTCTTGTTTCTCAAGGAGGAAAACTTTCTTGTTTCTCAAGGAGGAAAACTTGCGGAGCAATGATGCCCAAATTCTAAAATGGTAATTTTATTCCTTCATAATTATTAGGAAGACTTAAGTAGGATGAATTAAAGGTGTATTGAGGTTTAGAAACTAGATTTCTTAGAACCCGAGTAAGAACATAAGTTGAAACAAAATGCTTAGATCTTCCTAAAATTTGGATTCCTTCCAATCAAGTTAGATAAGCTTCCTTAGATGTGAATACAATTGAGATAAATGTCTAATACTCAAATCCAAGTACGTGAAACACTCAAGTAGAGTGTTATATTCGAGTAAGTCAAGTGTCCGAGGAAGGATACACATAAGTTGGGATAGAGAAGTCCAATAAGACCAAGAGCTTGACTCTGTGGCAACCATGGACTACACGTGAGACTAATGGAGAGATAAATAACAAGTTAAGCTAAGTAATAACCTTAATGTAGTAAATGTTCTTATAGGAACACGGACACACAATAGAGTGCAACAGGAACTCCGAGGAGACTAAAGTTACATGAGAGGATTGCATGGAAGGTTGGCCAAGGTGAGGGTTCTTCCATCTCTGCTCCTAAGGTTGTATGCTTATGTGGATTACATGAGTATGTATATTCTCTGCTTGTCTGGTATGTGTTAGCTAGAGGTATAGAATGCTAAAAGAATGAAAGAACTAGAAATAGGTTGTGGAAAGTAGCTTGGATAGGAAAACATAGAAGTAGAGTATAATTGTTTGCTATGATTGGTGTGTTACAAATCCAACTCATACACTCCGGAGGCATGATGAGCATTTTATTGAATCTTTTCCACGACGGTGGCAAGAATCCTTGTACGGAAGGACTAAGCTTTTAGTTTGAAAATTCGTCACGACGGTGACATAGATTATAATCATGCAAAGGAGTTATTGGTGGGTTTCGGATTTGGTTATGCTAGCGATGTGAGACATCGACTAGAACAACGTCAGATGGCACTTGAGACCTCAGTTTTATAATCACCATGACGATGGTCATTGCCCTATCCTGGCAATAGGGTCAAAAAGGTTTTATATTGCTATGACGATAGCTTGAGGCTCAGAGAGTGCATCTGGACGGGTATATGAGTTATATCCTGATGAGGATACTTGTTCATATTAATAAGGAGAGGAATTGTTGATCCTTCGGGAAAGATACAAAGAATCCTATTAGTATATGAGACCAAGATAAGGAGACACGGGAGGAACCTACGGGTGAACCGTGAGCCTGATCTTGCAGAAGAGAAATCATCTTGTGGAGTTGGTCCAGGGTGTGACAGTGGCCATGCTTCGAGACGTCGTGCCATGCCCGCCATGTGGCCTGGTTGGGTAACGGACGAGTGGGCTCAAGCTATTGCCCCGCAGTGAGGGGTCAGGACGTGCCACTTGGTGGCTACGGATCAGTTGTTTGATAGATCGATTGTCACGACCCCCTATCGGATGTCCGTGACCGGCACGGGAAGTAGGGTTTCTCCTATCCCGTAAGCCTCTAATCCCTGATTGACATTTTTACATGTTCATAGCTACCCATTGCTAATACAAACAATATATAATATTTATGGCCATCCATATCCGGTGACCTAAGTAGCATGCAATCCACGACTCGCTCAACGCCGCTTCAGTCTATACATATACACATAACCACTCACACGTACATATATTATACATAATCCTACTCACATGCAGAATTCCTGTATACAGTCAAGTATATATTCAATCACACACCTGCATATAGTTTACATATTGATCACACGCCTCAATGCATGTGATCTATCCTATTCACATGCAGAAGCCATATTTTCATACAATCAGGTATTCAGTCACACATATATATAATTTACATATTGATCACACACCTCAAGACGTGTAATCTATCCTAGTCGCAGGCGGAAGTCATATATACATATACATGATATACGCTATATCATAGCCTAAAGTCCCAACACCAAGACCTAACTTTAATCTATATGAAGCCGACAATGCTAGAATAGGACGTATATATATATACTGCAGTTGTATCTGTACAAACGCTACGCCCAAAAAGGATTCATATACATATACATCACAACATATGTACGTAATCAAAATAACTATTGACGCGGACTAAGCGTATGGTCCTCAGATCTGTCCGCCTCCTTGAGAAGAAGTGGACGCGTTTCCGACTCCTGAACCACCTGTATCTGAAACATATAAACAGGGGGTGAGTCGAACAGACTCAGTGAGAAGCTCCCACATCCATGGCGTAGCAGCGGGTACCACTACAGCTGGGGGAAGGGAGCAACCACAACCACATGCGCATGAAACGGATTTATATTGTGACCTTTAATATGATCAGGCAATCAATATATCATATTCACAATTAAAAATCCTAATTCATGCTCCTAACATGTTTATTAATCCGCATGTAAACCAATCATAAACATATATCATATCTTTTTGTAAGTCATACATAGTTATGCTCGTAGGCATTCACTTTCTGTCTCCTGCATTACGCTAAGAGAAATACTGGCCCGAAGGCATTCACTTTCTGTCTCCCGCGTTACGCTAAGGGAAATACTGGCCCGAAGGCAATGTCTTATTCGAACCTAGTTGATCAAACTAGGAACTTTCTGACTCCAAGGCACGCTTAGAGTAATAGCCGGCAACTTGTTTGACCTCAGTTCTAACCAAGGTAATGGCCACTATGTGACATACTTGCTGACGTCATAATCCTGTCTGTTCGATCAGGATGACTGACTCGATCTACCCGGACAACCTAAACAAACTCCACTAACATATTTAACCTTGAAAGAGGCCATATGAGAACTAGTTGAATATTATACGTGATTACTAGTTAGGCCTAGTTTCCCCCTTTTCAATTATGCATCACTCTCACTCACAGTTAACAACCTAGGTTCATTTTCCTCAATGTACCATACGGTCAAAACATTTGCACGATGATCAATTTAAATGGGTTTCTAATATTAATGAACCCTCACATATGAAATTCCGACTCAGTCCTACCCACGGTATCATATAAGGCTCGGTGAGCCACTATAGCACATATACACCTTGTGATTAATCATATAAACACATATACTATTGCACGTTGACTACTCACTTGCAAATCATACACGTGTAACACAAATTTATTCATATAAATATATTCCATATGTCAATTTGCACAAAATAGAGCAAACCACATTTTCCACGTAGTCATCCAACCCTGTGGGGCAAGGATGGGAGAGCCCCTCACCTCGTTGGCCCTCCTGATCAGTCCTCGGAGTGCCTGAAACTCCAATTACCCTGTGGTGCCCTATACACATATATTTAAGAAATTTAGAACATGTAACTAAGCATCAACCATGCACGTGTCATGCTAATGCTTATGCACCCTCTAGCTATTTTCCAAGAACTAATTATTTAGTTCGTTACGTCATCTTATTTGCTCTTTCTGAAAGTCCAGAATGCCCCATATTCGACTTTCACCCTTTCGAGCCATTTAGAACCTCTAATTGCTTAAGTTAGAGATTTCCACTTGTCTAAATTTCCCTTCATGTGTTCATATGGGTATTTAACTAATAAAAGAATTAAATTCACGGTTCAAAAGAGGCTCTAGCTTACTCATCCCACCGTCTCCCTTATTCGCCGAGTAAAAGCTTAATTACTACCTCTTTAATTATATATAAAAAATAATTGGGTATAATTAAAGCCTTGGGACCAATTTAGCGGGTCTTAGGTGTCCACCACGGACTAGACCAAGGTGTCCAACCTACCGCACAGCTCCTTACGACACAGTGGCTTAGTATTTCACCTCTTTTTTCACCGGATTGGGTTCCGATTGAAAAGGTAAATGTCACGACCCCTTATCGGACGTCTGTGATTGGCACGGGAGGTAGGATTTTCCCTATCTCGTAAGCCTCTAATCCCTGATTGACATTTTCATATATGCATAACTACCCATTTCTAATACAAACAATATATAGTATTTATGGCCATCCATATCTGGTGACCTAAGTAGCGTGCAACCCACGGCTCGCTCAACGCCGCTTTAGTCTATACATATACACATAATCAATCACACGTACATATAGTATACATATTGATCACATGCTTCAGGGCGGGTGATCTATCCTATTCACATGCAGAAATCCTGTGTACAGTCATACATATATTCAATCACACGCTTGCATATAGTTTACATATTGATCACCCGCCTCAATGCGTGTGATCTATCCTATTCACATGCGGAAGCCATATTTTCATACAATCAGGTATTCAGCCACACATATATATAATTTACATATTGATCACGCGCCTCAAGGCGGGTGATCTATCCTAGTCGCATGCGGAAGTCATATATATACGTTTACATGATATACGCTATAACATAGGCTAATTTCCCAATACCAAGACCTAACTTTAATTAGTATGATGCCGACAATTCTAGAGTGTGACATATACACATATATATAGCAATTGTACATAAACGATGCTATATCAATTGATTTATATACATATATATCCTGACAAAATACATATATAAATACTACCCATGCGAACAATGCGTGTGGTCTTTAAATCTGTCCGCCTCCCTGAGAAGAAGTGGACGCGCTCCCGATGCCTATACCACCTGTGTCTGTAACATTTAACATTGGGGTGAGTCAAACGGACTCAGTGAGAGGCTCTCCCATCCCTGGTGTAGTAGCGGGTACCACTACAACTGGGGGAAGGGAGCCAATCACAATCACATACGCATATAACATATTTAAATTTCCATATGTTAAGTGGTCACGCAACTAGCATATATCATATTCACAATATAAAATTTAAAGCATGGTTTTACATACGTTTAAATTCATACATACATCATATCATAATTTAACATATATCTCCATGTGGATATCCATGTTCAAATAACTACTATAATCATAAGCTGGCCCGAAGGCATATCTCACGTGAGCAGTTTAGGAACCTAGTTGATCATTCTAGGAACCCCCGGCCCCAAGACTTTACTTGGAACATTAGTCTGGCCCCAAGACTCCACTTGGAGCATAGCCGGCGACTCATCTGACCTCGGTTTAACCAAGGCAATAGCCACAATGTGGTGTACTCATATACCTTGTATTCCTGTGT
This sequence comes from Senna tora, assembly GCA_014851425.1. Lineage (NCBI taxonomy): Eukaryota > Viridiplantae > Streptophyta > Magnoliopsida > Fabales > Fabaceae > Senna > Senna tora. Next base: position 23,900,235 of record CM026270.1, on the reverse strand, counting down.
ATCTGATTCAGGATAACAGACTCGATCTACCCGGACTATTCGTGGTAGACTCAATTCACGCGTTGTACCATAAATGACCTCTATGGACCACTACTTATTCATTTTACTTCTTCTTAGATAAATCTAAATTTCCCCATTTTTCTAATTCGAAATCTCTCAAATTAAAACAAACTCACCTATGTTCATTTGCTTTTAAAAAAATTTCTATACACAAATATACTTTTCAATAATAATCAATGAGGTTGGTTTCTAGTACCATAGGACCCTCACATATAAAAAATTGACTCGATCCTACCCCCGATATCATATAGGGTTCTGAGGGCCTCTTTTCCATATAAGGCTCATCGAGCCACCATAGCTTTTACCGCTCACATATACACATATAGCACGTTATCACATATATCATAATTTAGGAATAACAATAGCATGTTATCTATCATATGATTCCTACAAGTAGGCAAGAAGGCAAACCATGTATCCACATCCGCAATCAACCCTATAGGGCAAGGATGGGAAAGCTCCTCACCTGGTTGGCCCCTCTGATCGGCTCTCGGTGTGCCCGAAGCTCTACTCAATGTATGGTGCCCTATACACATATACTTGAGAAATTTAGAAACTTGAAATTTAACCACTATCGTGTACATGTCATACTAATGCTCATGTTCTCTCTAATTAATTCCGTAGACTAGTTGTTGGCTTGGAATGCCCTCAACTAGTTTTCAGAACATCTAGCATGCTTCTATGCGTGTCCAACCCTTGCTTATTCACACTATTTGAACTATTTGGAAACCTTGATTTGGGAATGCAAATTTACCCAATTCCACCTCTATGTGTCCATATGTAATTTCCATTAACCAAGTCTTGAATTTATGGCTCAAGAGAGTCATAAATCCTACTTGTCCAAAATTTCCATTTACCGAAATAATTTTCAACACTTTACTTACATATGAATACACATAACCGGATACGCTTAAAATTGGAAAATTGTCTCTTCTTCCCCGAATTGGGTTCCGGTTGAGACGGTGATTACTCGGGTTTTAATCTCTCGTACATTCCAATAATTTTAACAATTATATAATTACAATTCAACCTATTATTGCATACCAAATCAGTCCACAACCCCATTAAAACAATTCCAACCCCATTTTCCTACAATTTTCCAACCCGGACAATTTCCATCAAATTGGTTCCGATTCCTAAGCTTCCAACTCACTTCATAACATTCAAATACTTCAATTTAGGTCCCAGAATACTCAAATTGAATCAAATGGGGATTTTCCAAAAATCCCTAAAATTGATAAAATTGGGGTTTGAGAGTTTCGGGACTTCTCACCTCGATTCAATCGGTTAGAAGGATGATATGGAGTAAAGGAGACTCCCAGCCACCTTCCCCGATGAAGAGACGGAGTTTTCCGGCGAGTTTCCGGCCAGAGAACGTCGGGCTCTTCCTCCCTCTCCTTTCCGGTTTGCTCCTCGCGTTTTGCTCTTGCTTCACGTTTTGCTTTCATTTTTTTTTCTCTGCCTTGCGTGTTGCTGGATGGAATGGGGTGTGTGTTTTTTACTTTTTACTTACATATTATATATATATATATATATATATATATATATATTATTTATTTAGTATATATATCATCTTTTTCCCTCATGCTTGTTAATCACACTTTCATTTTAGTCCTAAATTAAATTTTAAAAAATTTCATTTCTTTCCCCTCTTCAATTTTTCCTTTTCATTTAAGTCCAGAAAAATTAATATATTTTTCTCATTTTTTTTCTTCTTCTTGTTATTTCAACCTCTTAATTTAATTTATTTTTTTTCCAATGAAAAATAAATTAGTAATAATGATAATAATAAAATTTAATATCTCGGATATTACAGTAAATACCCGGGCTTTATTCCCTAGTATGTTTCCAGCAATTTATAACACTTATACTACTCCAATCCTAGCCTAAACATGCATCAAACCAGCAAAATTCAATTTATAGAAATTTTCTAACTACATTTTCCTAATTTCCGTACCCGTTCAAATTCCTACGGTTTAACTTCGATTATGAACCTCCCCAAGCATTCAATAATACCCACTAAGCTCAAATTAAACCCCGGAATGCCCGGATTGGAAGTATTTGATGAATTCCTAAAATACCCAAAATTGGAGTAATTGAAATTTTGAAGGATTGGGGCTTCCATACCTTGATTCAATCGGATGGGGAGCTTGTGGGTGTTGAAAGGGAGCTTCGGTTACCGTCACTGGCGTCGGAGTGTGACTTCCGGCGAGGTTCCGACGCCCAACCTCCGTCTCGTGCTCTCCTCTCTCTTGCTCGTGCGTTTCACGCTTTGTGCTGCTTCTGCTCTTTTAATTCTTTTTATTCTTGTGTGTGTGTTTTAATGAATTGGAATGGGGTGTATGCGTTTTGCTGTTTTGTTTTCTTTTGTGCTTTCTACCTCTTGTTTTTTATTATTATGTGTGTATGTGTAAATGGGATGGGGGTCACGGTTTGGCCCCCCATTATTTTAATATATATATATATATATTTTATTTTTTATTAGATATTATCTATATATTATATTTTTTATATATATATATATATATTAATAAACTTATTTACTTGTTATATCCTCTTTTTCTTTTAGGTCCTGGAATAAATTTTAAAAATCTCATTTCTTTCCCTTCTTCAATTTTTCATTTTCATTTACGTCCAGAAAAATTAATATATTTTCCCCATTTTTTTCTTCTTCTTATTATTTCAACCTCTTAATTTAATTTATTTTTCTTTCTCAAAGAAAAATAAATTAATAATGATGATAATAGTAAAAATTAACATCTCGGATATTACATAGATGTTGATTGTGTTTGATTAACAGAATTATCACGAGGTGACTAGTACCCAAGTGAATGGGTTAAGCATTGTTTGATTAACAGAATTGTCACGAGGTGACCAGTACCCAAGTGAATGGGTTAAGTATGGTTTGCCACGTGGTGGCCAGTAACCCGAGTGCGCGGGTTTGAAGTAGAAAAGCCACGTAGTGGCTAGTAGATACCCTAGAGTGGGGGAGATTAAGTAGATGTATGCTGTAGTATCTGTGTGTAGGTACAACTTGTCTGTGTTTGCATATGATTGCTGATTGTGCAGCGTAGTAGTGACGTACAGGATTACGTCACCACAACGTCTTGGTTGATTCAAACATGTTGAACGTGAGAAGACCGGTAAGTAAAAGCCGGCATTATATGTTATATGTTTACTTGTTGAGTGATGATGTGAATTAAACTGATGCATGCTTGTATCTGTTAAATGCATGTGAGTGGTTGGGTGAAATATTTGTTGTTGTGTGGTCGCCAAGAATGTATTCTAACTAATAGTAACTAGTTGTTTTTGCATGTGGTTGTGTATGACTCCCAAACCCAGTGCTATGGTACCCACCTTGCGCCGGGGATGGGAGAGTCCTCACTGAGTCGCGTGGTTTAGACTCACACCTCATTTTTACTACACAGAGACAGGTTAAGTACAGGTGGAAGAAGTTTCGGTGGAATGAGGGTTGAGCAACACCTTCCAAGACCCACAACTTGTTCATGTGAGTGAATAAAGTGTAATTGTAATTTAATTTACTTTATTGTTGTATCATAAAGTTAAGGGTAGACGTACCCAATTAGATTGTATTACTAAATCTAGAACTGTCAGCTTCACACACCTTAAAGATCAGGATTTATTATACTGCGATACAGGGAAAGTTTGTTTTCAAAATATACATATATATACTTATATCTGTTGCATGTGAATAAGATAGGCAGCATCTTCGGATGTGTAGCCAGTACACAGGTTATATACATTATGTGTGTTTTCCTACATCTATATCCTGAAGCGGCACTGGCCGTGGATTCACTTGCCTAGGATAGGCCACCATTTCAGTGTAGCCACGGTATTATAATGCATGTGAATGTATTTTTCAATAATAGCTATTCTGTCAATTAGGTGATAAGGCTTACAGGTACAGGGATATTCCCTGTGTCTATGCCGGTCACGGTCCTCTAAACAGACTCAATGGGAAGCCTCTCATTGAGTCTGTCTGACTCACTCCCTCTACTTCAATGTTTCAGATACAGGGATCGGGCAGGCATCGACGTCCGGACAGTGACACGGACATCAGACCATCCTTACGTTCTTGTTCGCGTGGGTGGACTCCTTTGGTTATTTTGATTTCTCTTGTTGTACATATTTTAAAGTTGTAAGAGTTGTATATATATATTTACAGCTTTTGATATGTACCTACTCTAGAATTGTCGTCTTCACATGTACTTAAATATAGGGTCCAGTTGGGGATAAACTAGGATATATGTTTGAGTATATAAACTTTTGCATGTGAATAGGATAGATCGTACGCATTGAGGCGTACGGTCAATATGATATGGATATATATTATGTGTGCTTGCTGCATGTGAATAGGATAGATCGTACGTATTGAGACGTACGGTTAATATGATATTAATATTTACATTATGAGTGCTGATAAATATATCTATACACTAGATTGAGCTGAAGCGGTATTGAGCGAACCGCGGATTGCAGGTTCATTAGGCCACCAGTGAGGTGTGGCCACTAGTATGATATATATATATTGACTGTACAACAGGGTATTTATAGTCATTTTTACAGGATAAGGCTTACGGGTTTAGAGGTAAAAATCTATTACCGTGCCGGTCACGTACACCCGATTTGGGGTCGTGACATTGATATTCATTTTACATTTTTTAACCAATTTTCGCCGATGAGCTAGTGTTTCGAAAACTTGATATTCTTTTTCTATTTTTAATCAGTTTTCGTCGATGAGTGTTTCGAAAACTTCATATTCATTTTTATTTTTTTAATCAGTTTTTGTCGATGAGTGTTTCGAAAACTTGATATTCATTTTTTCTTTTTTTAATCAGTTCTCGCCGATGAGTGTTTCGAAAACTTGATATTCATTTTACTTTTTTTAATCAATTTTTGCCGATGAGTGTTTCGAAAACTTTATATTCATTTTTATTTTTTTTAATCAGTTTTTGCCGATGAGTGTTTTCGAAAACTTGATACTCATTTTTCTTTTTTTAATCAGTTTTCACGGAGGAGTGTTCTAAAAACTTGATATTCATTTTTCTTTTTTTTAATCAGTTTTCGCCGATGTGTGTTTCCAAAACTTGATATTAATTTTTCTTTTTTTAATCAGTTTTCGCCGATGAGTGTTTCGAAAACTTGATAGTCATTTTTCGTTTTTTAATCAGTTTTCGCCGATGAGCGTTTCGAAAACGAAATATTCATTTTTCTTTCTTTTAAATAGTTTTCGCCGATAAGTGTTTCGAAAACTTGATACTCATTTTTCTTTTTCTTAACCAGTTTTCGTCGATTAGTGTTTCGAAAACGTGATATTCATATTTCTTTATTTAATTAGTTTTCACCGATGAGTGTTTCGAAAACTTGATATTTATTTTTCTTTTTTTAATCAGTTTTCGCCGATGAGTGTTCTGAAAACTTGATATTCATTTTGCTTTTTTTTAATCAGTTTTCGCCCATGAGTATTTTGAAAACTTGATATTCATTTTTCTTTTTTTAATCATTTTTCACCGATGAGTGTTTCGAAAACTTCATATTCATTTTTCTTTTTCTAATCAATTTTCACCGATGAGTGTTTCCAATACTTGACATTCATTTTTCTTTTTTAATCAATTTTCTTCGATAAGTGTTTCGAAAACGTGATATTCATTTTTCTTTATTTAATTAGTTTTCGCCGATGAGTGTTTCGAAAACTTGATATTCATTTTCCTTTTTTAACCTGTTTTCGCCGATGAGTGTTCTAAAACTCGATATTCATTTTTATTTTTTTTAATCAGTTTTCGTCGATGAGTGTTTCGAAAACTTGATATTCATTTTTCTTTTTTTTAATTAATTTTCGTCGATAAGTGTTTCGAAAACTTGATAGTCATTTTTCGTTTTTTAATAAGTTTTAACTGATCTGTATTTCGAGAACTTGATATTCATTTTTCTTCTTTTAATCATTTTTCGCAAATTAGTGTTTCAAAAACTTGATTTTTTTAATCATTTTTCGCTGATGAGTGTTTCGAAAACTTGATATTTATTTTTCTTTTTTTAATCAATTTTCGTCGATGAGTGTTTCGAAAACTTTATATTCATTTTTATTTTTTTAATCAGTTTTCGCCGAAGAGTGTTTCAAAAACTTGATATTTATTTTTCTTTTTTTAATCAGTTTTCGCCAATAAGTGTTTCGAAAATTTGATATTTATTTTTATTTTTTTAATTAGTTTTTGCCGATGAGTGTTTCGAAAACTTGACATTCATTTTTATTTTTTTATTAGTTTTCGCCGATGAGCGTTTTGAAACTTGAGATTCATTTTTCTTTTTTTAATCAATTTTCGCCGATGAGTGTTTCGTAATCTTGATACTCATTTTCTTGTTTTTTATCAGTTTTCGCCGATGAGTATTTCGAAAACTTGATATTCATTTTTCTTTTTTAATAAGTTTTCATCGATAAGTATTTCGAAAACTTGATATTAATTCTTCTTTTATTTAATCAGTTTTCGCCGATGAGTGTTTCAAAAACTTGATAGTTATTTTTCGATTTTTAATAAGTTTTCGCCGATGAGTGTTTCGAAAACAAAATATTCATTTTTCTTTTTCTTTTTTAAATAGTTTTCATCGATGAGTGTTTCGAAAACTTGATATTCATTTTTCTTTTTCTTAATCAGTTTTCGCCGATAAGTGTTTCGAAAACGTGATAATTATTATTTTTTATTTAATTAGTTTTCACCGATAAGTGTTTCGAAAACTTGATATTCATTGTTCTTTTTTTAATCAGTTTTCGCCGTTGAGCGTTCTGAAAACTTGATATTCATTTTTCTTTTTTTAATCAGTTTTCGCCGATGAGTGTTTCGAAAACTTGATATTCATTTTTCTTTTTTTAATCAGTTTTCACCGATCAGTGTTTCGAAAACTTGATATTTATTTATATTTTTTTAATCAATTTTCGTCGATGAGTGTTTCGAAAACTTGATATTCATTTTCCTTTTTTTTAATCAGTTTTCGCCGATAAGTGTTTCGAAAACTTGATAGTCATTTTCCTTTTTTAATCAGTTTTCGCCGATGAGTGTTTCAAAAACTTTATATTCATTTTTATTTTTTTAATCAGTTTTCGTCGATGAGTGTTTCGAAAACTTGACAGCCATTTTTCATTTTTTAATCTTTTTTCGCCCATGAGTGTTTCGAAAACTTGATAGTCATTTTTCGTTTTTTAATCAGTTTTCGCCGATTAGTGTTTCGAAAACGTAATATTCATTTTTCTTTCTTTTAAATAGTTTTCGTTGATGAGTATTTCAAAAAATTGATATTCATTTTTCTTTTTCTTAATTAGTTTTCGCCGATGAGTGTTTCGAAAATGTGATATTCATTTTTCATTATTTAATTAGTTTTCACCGATGAGTGTTTCGAAAACTTGATATTCATTTTTCTTTTTTAATCAATTTTTGCCGATGAGTGTTCTGAAAACTTGATATTCTTTTTTCTTTTTTTTAATCAGTTTTCGCCGATGTGTGTTTCCAAAACTTGATATTAATTTTTCTTTTTTTTTATCAGCTTTCGCCGATGAGTGTTTCGAAAACTTGATAGTCATTTTTCGTTTTTTAATCAGTTTTAACTATACTTGATTTTTTTTCTTTTTTTAATCATTTTTCGCCGATGAGTGTTTCAAAAACTTGATATTGATTTTTCTTTTTTTGATCAGTTTTCGCCGATTAGTGTTTCGAAAACTTGATATTCATTTTTCTTTTTTTAATCAGTTTTCGCCGATCAGTGTTTCGAAAATTTAATATTCATTTTCCTTTTTTAATCAGTTTTCGCCGATGAGTGTTTCGAAAACTTGATATTCATTTTTAATTTTTTTAATCAGTTTTCGCCGATGAGTGTTTCGAAAACTTGATATTCATTTTTGTTTTTTTAATCAGTTTTCGCCGATGAGTGTTTTCGAAAACATGATATTCATTTTTCTTTTTTTAATCAGTTTTCGCCGATGGGTGTTCTGAAAACTTGATATTCTTTTTTATTTTTTTTAATCACTTTTCGTCGATGAATGTTTCGAAAACTTGATATTCATTTTTCTTTTTTTTAATCAGTTTTCGCCGATGAGTGTTTCGAAAACTTGATATTCATTTTACTTTTTTTGATTAGTTTTCGCCGATGAGTGTTTCGAAAACTTGATATTTTTTTTCTATTTTTAATTAGTTTTCGCCGATGAGTGTTTCGAAAACTTTATATTCATTTTTATTTTTTAATCAATTTTCGCCGATGAGTGTTTTCGAAATCTTGATATTCATTTTTCTTTTTTTAATCAATTTTCGCTGATGAGTGTTCTGAAAACTTGATATTCATTTATATTTTTTTAATCAGTTTTCGTCGATGAGTGTTTGGAAAACTTGATATTCATTTTACTTTTTTTAATCAATTTTCGCCGATGAGTGTTTCGAAAACTTGATATTCTATTTCTATTTTTAATCAGTTTTCGCCGATGAGTGTTTCGAAAATTTATATTCATTTTTATTTTTTTAATCAGTTTTCGTTGATGAGTGTTTTCGAAAACTTGATATTCATTTTTCTTTTTTCAATCAGTTTTCGCCGATGAGTGTTCTGAAAACTTGATATTCTTTTTTATTTTTTTTAATCAATTTTCGTCGATGAGTGTTTCGAAAACTTGATATTCATTTTTCTTTTTTTTTAATCAGTTTTTGCCGATGAGTGTTTTGAAAATTTGATAGCCATTTTTCGTTTTTTAATCAGTTTTCGCCGATGAGTGTTTCGAAAACTTGATATTCATTTTTCTTTTTTTAATCAATTTTCACCGATGATTGTTTCCAAAACTTGATATTCATTTTTCTTTTTTTAATCATTTTTCGCCGATGAGTGTTTCGAAAACTTGTTATTCATTTTCCTTTTTTAATCATTTTTCGCCGATGAGTGTTTCGAAAACTTGTTATTCATTTTCCTTTTTTAATCATTTTTCGCCGATGAGTGTTTCGAAAACTTTATATTCATTTTTCTTTATTTAATTAGTTTTCACCGATGAGTGTTTCGAAAACTTGATATTCATTTTTCTTTATTCAATTAGTTTTCGCCGATGAGTGTTCTGAAAACTTGATATTCATTTTTCTTTTTTTAATCAGTTTTCGCCGATGAGTATTTCGAAAACTTGATATGTAATATCCGAGATATTAGGATTTAATTATTCTCATTATTATTAAATTTATTTTTCTTTCAGAAAGAAAAATAAATTAAATTAAAAAGTTAAAGAGTAAAAAAATAAATTAAAATAAAATGGAGGAAAAGAAATGAGATATTTATAATTTTTCTAGGACGTAAAAAAAAAGAGGATATAACATGTAAATAAATTTTTCAAAAAAAAAAAAATATATATATATATATAATATATATATTCTGGGCAAAAAAATAAAAAATAAAATATTATATATATATAGATATATATATATATATATATATATATTAAAATAATGGGGGGCCAAACCGTGACCCCCATCTTCTTTTTCAACATACATATAATAATATATATATATATATATCTATATTAATATGGACCCTTTCTGGTCATTGGGGTCACAAAATAGCCATATTTTTTAATTAAAAAATAACAAAAAAATATGATTGGAGCAAATGTAAGTGAGGAAGTTGAGATATATAAAAATAATAATGGAAGGTAGTGTGGGAGAGAAAAAACATATATGATGGTTGTTACTAAAAATGTGGGAAAGTAAATAACTTCCCATCATTTAATTCTAATTAATTATGATAATAATTCTAATTTAAAATTTTAAAAACTATGAAATATATTATTTTAAAATATAATAATTATATTTTAAAAAATTAATGATAGAATGCATGCACGAAGGTGCATGCGAAGCCTCTAGTACACAATATGTAAATATGTGACCCCACCAATTCACTAATACACATTTACAAAGAAGAAAAAGAGCAAAAGGCAGAAGCTAGCGAGAAAACGCACAACTAAAACGTGAAGCACAAAGGACCACGCGTGAAGCATCAAGAAAGGGAGAGGAGGCAAGAGCACGACGGAATCTTGCCGGAAATTGCTTTCCGCCGCCGGTGAGGGCCACCGGAGTCCGTCTTTCATCACCACCAAACTCCCCATCCGTTTGAATCAAGGTATGAAAGCCCCAATCTTTCAAAACCCCAATTTCTCCAATTTTGGGTATTTTAGGAATTCTTCAAATACTTTCAATCGGGGCATTCCTGTAATATCCGAGATATTTAGATTGGATTATTTTCATTTTTATTAAATTTATTTTTCTTTCAGAAAGAAAAATAAATTAAATTAAAGATAAAATAAAATTAAGGGGAGAAAAATAGGAAATCTAAGTATTCTTTTTAGGACCTAAAAAAAAAAGAGATATAACATATAAATACATTTTTCAAAATATATATATATATATATATATATATATATATATATATATATATATATATATATATATATAATAAAGCAACACACTCACACAACAAAAAATAATAAGGAGAAGCTGCACGTGAAACAGAAGCAAAATAAACGAACAAAGCTGAGAAAAAAAAACCGAGAAGGAGAGGGAGAAGGTGGAGCACGGTGGTTTTGGGCCGGATTTTCGCCGGAGAAGACATTCCGGTGCCGGAGAAGGTGACCGGACCTCATCTTTCATCACCGTCAAGCTTTCTAACCGATTGAAATCAAGTAAGAAAGGCCCAAACTCTCAAAACCCCAATTTCTCCAATTTTGGGTATTTTAGGAATTCATCAAATACTTCCAATCGGGGCATTCCGAGGTTAAATTGAGCTTAGTGGATATTATTGAAAGCTTATTGAGGTTTAGAATCGAAGTTAAACCGTAGGAATTTGACCGGGTATGGAAATTAGGAAAAATTGGGTTAGGAAATTGCTGTAAATTCGAAATTGATAATTTGATGCATGTTTAGGCTTCGATTGGAGTAGTATAAGTGTTATAAATGCTGGAAATAGTCGAGGGATTAAAACCCGAGTACTCACCGTCTCACCGGAACCCAACACGAGGGAAAAAGAGACAATTTTCTAATTTTACGCGTATTCGGGTATGTGTATTCATATGTAGGTAAAGTGTTTAAGGCTATTTTGGTAAGTAGAAATCTTGGACAAGTGGGATTTATGATTCTCTTGAGCCATAAATTCAAGACTTGGGTAATGGAAGTTCATATGGACACATAGAGGTGGAATTGGGTAACCTTGCATTCCTAAGTCAAAGCTTCCGAATAGTGTGATTAAGAAAGGGTTGGACACGAATAGAAGCATGCTAGGTGTCCTAAAACTAGTTGAGGGCATTTCCAAGCCAACAACTAGTCTATGAAATTAATTAGAGAGAACATGAGCACTAGCGTTGCATGTACACGATAGTGGTTGAATTTTCAAGCTTCTGAATCTCTCAAATATATGTGTATAGGGCACCATACAGTGAGCGGACCTTCGGGCACACCGAGAGCCGATCCGAGGGGCCAACCAGGTGAGGGGCTTTCCTATCCTTGTCCTATAGGGTTGACTGCGGATATGGATATATGGTTTGCCTTCTTGCCTACTTGTAGGAATTTTATAATAGATAACATGCTATTGTTGTTCCTAAATTGTAATATATGTGATAACTTGCTGTATGTGTATATGTGAACTGTAAAAGCAATGGTGGCTCAAGGAGCCTTATATGGAAAGAAGGTCCTCGGGACCTAAATGATATCGGGGGTAGGATCGAGTCAACTTTATTTGTGAGAGTCTTGTGATATTATAAACCAACCTCATTGTTGATCACCTGAAAAGGGTGGTTGTGTATGTAACTTCTTAAAGGAGATGAACATAGGTGACTTGTTTTAAACCGAGAGCTTCCGAATTAGAAAACCACTTGGGAATTTAGAGTTGCCTAAGAAGAAGAGAAATGAGTAAGCAGTGGTCCATAGGGGTCATTATGGTACAACCTGGAAACCGAGTCGATCATGGATAGTCCGGGTAGATTGAGTCTGTTTGTCTTGAGTCAACCCACAGAAATACAAAGTGTATGAGTACACCACATTGTGGCTATTGCCTTCGGTAAACCGAGGTCAGATGAGTCGCCGGCTGTTGCTCCAAGTGAAGTCTTGGGGTCAGACTATTGTTCCAAGTAAAATCTTAGGACCAGGGGTTCCTAGAATGATCAACTAAGTTCCCATATTGCTCACATGAGATATTGCCTTTGGGCCAGATTCCCTCCTAACGGAGATATTGCCTTCGGGCCAGATTCTCTCCTAACGGAGATATTGCCTTCGGGCCAGTTTATGATTATGATTACTTGAATACAAAGGACCACATGGAATTATATGTTAAATCATGATATGATGTATGTGTGAATTTAAATTTATGTAAATCCATGCTTTAAATTCTTTATTGTGAATATGATATAAGCAAATTGCCTGACCACTTAATATATGAAAACTTAATCCGTTGTGTGCGTATGTGTTTGTGATTGGCTCATCTTTCCCAGTTGTAGTGGTACCAGCTACTACACCAGGGATGAGAAAGCCTCTCACTGAGTCTGTTTGACTCACTCCAATATTACATGTTACAGACATAGGTGGTATAGGCATCAAAAGCGCTTCCACTTCATCCCAGGGAGGCGGACAGACTTAAAGACCGCACGCATTGTTCGCGTGGGTAGTACTGCTATATGTGTTTTGACAGGATATATATGTATATGATTCATTTTGGTATAGCATTTTTTTGTACAGTTGCTATATGCATATATGTATATGTCACACTCTAGAATTGTCGGCTTCATACAGATTAAAGATTGGTCTTGTTGTTGGGGATATAGGTTATGATATGCTGAATATCATGTGTATATATATATATATATATATATATGAATGTGACTTCCGCATGTGAATAGGATAGATCACACGCACTGAGCGTGTGGTCAATATGTAAATTTATATATATGTGTGACTGAATACTTGATGGTATGAAAATACAGCTTCCGCATGTGAATAGGATAGGTCACACGCATTGAGGCGTGTGATCAATATGTATATTTTATGCAGGTGTGTGATTGAATATATATGCATGACTGTACACAGGGATTCTGCGTGTGAATATGATAGATCACCCGCCCTTAAGCGCGTGATCAATATGTATATTATATGTACGTGTGATTGATTATGTGTATATGTATAGACTGAAGCGACGTTGAGCGAGCCGTGGATTGCGTGCTACTTAGGTCACCGGATAAGGATGACCATATATACTATATATTGTTTGTATTAGAAATGGGTAGTTATGCATATATAAGAATGTCAATCAAGGATTAAAGGCTTACGGGATAGGAGAAATCCTACCTCTCGTGCCGGTCACGGACGTCCGGTAGGGGGTCATGACAAACTTGGTATCAGAGGCAGGTTACTTTAAACTATATGAAGCCATAGGTATGACCGGGTGTCGGTTTACCCCTCTTTGTGTACCCGAGCACAACGTGGGAGTAAAAAGGCACTTGTGGAAGTACCCAGGAAAATTGAGTCAGCCTTTCTTTCATTTCCTTCTTAATCTATGATGGATTATGAAAATTCTTATCAGGTGACATTTTTGTGCGGTACAGCAATGCACTAAGGCGTAAGGTGGGGTGGTAGTGACCCCAGGAACCTTAGCACGCCATAATAGGGAAAGGAGACATCCATGAAGGATGCTACCTAGACACAGACACCTTTGGTTGCATTGTAGGCAGGAATGCGCTACAATGTGTAATTGTTTTGCAGTTGTTAAAAGAGACAATGCGTCTGCTCTGTTAGCGCGCATTGTGTGCTATGGTATAGGCACGAGTTATTTGACTATAGTAGAGAATGCAAGTAGAATAGTGCCATGGATGGTAGTCTAGGCTAGAAATGATTTGTAAAGTAAACAGAAAAGAGGTGGTGTATGCCACAGTGTAGAAGTAGAAATGTACGGACTGAAAAATCAGGATACGCTATATGGAAGGGAAAAGTGGCCGAACCACATGCCGTAGAAATAGATGTTAAGAAGTAGAGGCATATGTAAACATGTAGAGCGTGACCATATGCCGAGCCGGAAATAGAGTAAATGGTAAGGCACAGGGAAGGAGCCTAGTCCAACCCTGCGCTCGATCCATGAACTACTAGTTCCCTAAGCAAACAAGGGGGAAAGGAAGGGATTAAGCCCAACCAAACTCTCTTGGGTGCTTAAGGAAGAGCAAAAAGAGTGGGATATTGATCACATGAAAATTTTTTGTGTAAAAGTCTTTTTGGTCTTTTTGGATGAGAGCTTCTGAAACACCCTAAAATTTTTCTTGAAAATACAAGGGATAACCATTGGAAGGCAAATTTTCATGAAAACTCTTTCTCAATTTGTGTCATTCCAATTGGTTAAACCCTAACCATTTGTGGAAACCTTAGGCGTCTTTTTCTAAGAAATAAACATGAATTAATTTCAAAACCCACAGGGTGCCTAAGAAGACTAACTCATGTGACCAATACCCTACCAAATAACAATCCTTTTACAGGTAAGCTGTATAAGGACGATAGATGTAGTTGAGAAATCACTCGCGTGGGGTGATTAAAGTTAGTAGACATCAAAAAGCACTAGAGAGTGCTAAAGTGCCAAGGGAGTGTACAGGTAAACCTAAGGGTTACCAACTAAGGGGGCGTATGGTGATAATGGACCCAAAAGTATTAGACCGGAGTAGGTCTAGAAGGGGAAACGGGCGTAGATCTTCGGGTACCGTCCAGAGATAGGAAAATGAGTGTTATTGCGGTAGATAGCTCTCGAACGAGATAACGTGAGAGATAAACCCCAAAGGGACTCGTGGAGGCCCGAGGGGAGAGAAAGTAGACAGGGATAAGTAGTCCCATAAGGGGGGAAGAGCGAAAGCCTATAGGACCCCATACGATAAAAGTCAAGTAGGGGGTGGAGAATCAACTACTACGATAAGTGCATGTATAGTACACAGATTGTAGTTGACATAGCTAGATATGCTAGTTCCACAGGCTGGTGAACCGTAAATCCGTTAGTTTGAAACCCGTCTGTGGGTGGTGACTGAGTGGACAAACCAAACGTATAAATGGCCATGTGGGTGCCATGAAGAAAAAAAAATTAATCGTAAGGACGATTAATCGAGAAGAAGGATGTAGTGAATAACGAGTATTGAGAAATACTCTAAGAAAGAGTACGACGTAGGTGCAAAAATGGAAAGAAGAGAGTGAATACGAGAACGGAGTCGGGCGAGCATCGGGGGATGCGAGCCAAATGATAAAACAGGTATGTTACCGTTGGGGGGCGATTGGAACCCAACGGGTGACACGCTTGCAAGAGGTGGTATATGTTCATGAACATATGCCGCACCGTTAGAAAGGAAAGAGTCAAACCGTGGGAGCGGATCCCGTTTGGTCAAGGGGAGTAGAGCATGTCCAGAAAGGTTCATGCCGGAGTTAATGGATCAAGTATTCCAAGTAGGGATACAGGATCTAAGTGAGTTGAAGGAGCAGCACACGCAATTATAGGGATTACTTGATAAAGGTTTCATAAGACCCAGTTTCTCTCCTTGGGGTGCACCGGTCCTTTTTGTAAAGAAGAAGGACGGATCTTTGCGGTTGTATATCGATTACCAAAAGCTAAACAAGGTGACGATATATGGAATATATTTATATGAATAGATTTGTGTTACGCGTGTATGATTTGCAAGTAAGTAATCAACGTGCAATAGTATATGTGCTTATATGATTAACCACAAGGTGTATATGTGCTATTGTGGCTCACCGAGCCTTATATGATACCGTGGGTAGGATTGAGTCAGAATTTCATATGTGAGAGTTTATAAATATTAGGAACCCACTTAAATTGATCATCGTGCAAAGGTTTTGACCGTATGGTACATTAAGGAAAATGAACCTAAGTTGTTAAGTGTGAGTGAGAGTGATGCCTAATTGAAAAGGGGGAAACTAGGCCTAGCTAATTCACACGTGTAATATTCAGTTAGTTATTAATAGGGCATCTTTCAAGGTCGAATAGGTTATTTGAACTTGTTCAGGTTAGTTTGGGTAGATCGAGTCGGTTATCCTGGTCGGACAGACAGGATTCAGTTAACAGTAAGAATGCCATATAGTGGCCATTACCTTGGTTTAAACTGAGGTCAGACAAGTTGCCGGCTATTACTCTAAGCATGGCTTAGAGTCAGAAAGTTCCTGGTGTGATCAACCAGGTTCGTACATGAAATTGCCTTCGGGCTAGTATTTCTCTTAGCGTAATGCGGGAGATAGAAAGTGAGTGCCTACGTGCATAAATATATGTTACCTATGGAACCATATGTTATATGTTTATGATTGATTTACATGCGGATTAATAAATATGTTAGAAGCATGAAATAGGATTTTAAATTGTGAATATGATTTACTGATTGCCTGATCATATTAAAGATCATAATACGAATCCGTTTCATGAGCATGTGGTTGTGGTTGCTCCCTTCCCCCAGCTGTAGTGGTACCCACTGCTACGCCAGGGATGGGGGAGCTTCTCACTGAGTCTGTTCGACTCACCCCCTGTTTACATGTTTCAGATACAGGTGGTTCAGGAGTCGGAAACGCGTCCACTTCTTCTCAGGGAGGCAGACAGTTCTGAAGACCGCATGCTTTGTTCGCGTCGGTAGTTATTTTGATTAAGTATACATGTTGTGATGTATATATATATATATATATATATATATATATATATATATATATATGAATCCTTTTTGGGCGTGGCGTATGTACGTTTACATCTGCTGTGTTTATATATATGTCACACTTGAATTCTAGCATTGTCGGCTTCATACAGATTAAAGTTAGGTCTGGGTATTGGGACTTTAGGCTATGATATAGCGTATATCATGTATAAGTATATATGACTTCCTCATGCGACTAGGATAGATCACACGCCTTGGGGTGTGTGATCAATATGTAAATTATATATATGTGTGGCTAAATACCTGATTGTATGAAAATATGGCTTCCGCATGTGAATAGGATAGATCACACGCAGTAAGGCGTGTGATCAATATGTAAACTATATGCAAGCGTGTGATTGAATATATGTATGACTGTACACAGGATTTCTGCATGTGAATAGGATAGATCACCCGCCCTGAAGCGCGTGATCAATATGTATATTATATGTACGTGTGATTGATTATGTGTATATGTATAGACTGAAGCGGCGTTGAGCGAGCCGTGGATTGCACGCTACTTAGGTCACCGGATATGGATAGCCATAAATACTATATATTGTTTGTATTAGAAATGGGTAGTTATATACATGTGAAAATGTCAATAAGGGAATTAGAGGCTTACGGGATAGGAGAAATCCTACTTCCCGTGCCGGTCACGGACGTCCGATAAGGGGTCGTGACAAACTTGGTATCAGAGGCAGGTTTTCTTTAAACTGTATGAAGCCATAGGTATGACCGGGTGTCGGTTTACGCCTCGTTGTGTACCCGGGCGCAACGTGGGAGTAAAAAGGCTCTTGTGGAAGTACGCAGGAAATTGAGTCAGCCCTTACTTTCTACTCTCTTTGATATGAAGTATCATTGATATACATGTACTTATTAGGTGTGGTCCTTGTGCAGTATAGGGATGCCACCGACCACAAGACAGGCTAGGGGTGGAGGGAGAACTCCTGCTGAAATTGATTGAGAATCAGTTCGGGAGGAGGGAATGCCCAGCCGAGGCCGAGGTAGAGGCCGTATCCGAGGCCGAGGTAGGGGTCGTGATGGAGGTCGAGGTAGAGCACAAGTGAGAGGGGAAGAGATGAGACAGTCATCGGAACCTCAACCTCAAGTAGAGACAGGTGCACCTTCCGTGGCGGAAATGCTCACGACAGGATTTCATGAACTAAGAGAAGAGATGACGAGACAAATACAGAGGGAAGTACGCCGGTTATTAGTCGGCGAGGAAGAACAAGATAGAGTACCTAGCAATCAAGAGTTGAGGAAGAGGATAGGGAATGGCAACAACCACAGGAAATGCCTCGTGAGCCACGGGTAGCACCCAGAGAGCTGCCAATTTCAAAATTTCTGAAGCTTCATCCACCCACTTTTTGCGGAACTAGTGAGAAAGAGGATCCGCAGTACTTTGTGAGAGACATAGTCAGAATTGGGCACATGCTGAGGTGCTCAGGACATGAGTTAGTGGAATTAGCTTCATTCCAGCTGAGGGGAGCTGCCAGGGTGTGGATAGAGTCCGTACAAACCAGGTATTCACGAAGGGTGACACCGATGACCTTAGAAGATTTTCAGAGGGAATTCCTGGGTCGGTTTCTATCTAAAGGCACTAAAGATGCAAAGCGTCAGCAATAGGAGGAGTTGTGGATGACGCCTAACATGACCGTGACGGAGTATGAGTTACTTTTTACAGAACTAGCTAAATTCTCACCTGAGTTGGTTCCTAATGAAGAGGCAAGGATCAAGAGGTTCATACACCGTCTCACGGAGCCGTTATTTACTGCTTTATTACCTCAGAGGAGGCAATTTGAGACTTTAGCTCAAGCAGCAGACTGTGCCAGAATGATTGAAATCAGGAAGAGGTACGGGACTTCTATTGATCCCAAGGTCAAGTTAATTACAAGCAGTGACAACCAAGGAGGTGGAAGTAAGAAAAGGAAGACAACAGGTGGAGGTGCAGGATACTCAGCGTCCGCAGGGGGACAATCCTCAACCACCACCCATGAAACAGGAACAAGAAGTAATTTTCAAGGGGGATAGAGAGTGCAAGGGGGTGGAAATGCCGGTAAGACAAGGCCCCAATGTGCGACTTGCGGCAAATTTCATTTTAGAATTTGCCGAAGACTGACAGGTGGGTGTTACAACTGCGGCCAGGTGGGCCATATGGCTAGAGAGTGTCCAAAGAGAAAAGAGGGTACACGTGTGAGAAGCAATCCGACGTCGAGGGGTACACCTATTCCAGCCCCACCAGTGAGAACCGTACCACCACAGACAGCAAGTACAGGTATAACTAGAGGCCGTGGTGCAGGATCTAGTGGTAGAGGGCTAGGGGCAGTAGGTGGAGGACAAGCCCGGGTATTTGCACTTTCTCAGCAAGACGCTCATGCATCAAATGCAGTTGTGACATGTACCCTTATTGTTTGCTCTCTTGAAGCACGAGTCTTATTTGATTCCGGCTCCACTCATTCCTATGTGTCGCATGCATTTGCCTCTAAATTCAACAAAAGTCCATCTAGAATGGAAGAAATAGTACTGGTCTCTACTCCAATGGGAGAATCGGTACAAGTAGAGTATGTGCACAAATCTTGCATTGTGGAGGTCGATGGTCATGAGACTGTGGTAGACCTTCGGTTGTTGTGTATGGTTGATCTTGATGTCATCCTCGGAATGGATTGGTTGTCGTCTTGCCATGCGGTTGTGGACTGCAGGGCTAAATTCTTGAAATTTAATATGCCAAACGAGGAGCCTTTTGTGATACGGGGTGACGGAGCTGCACCGTATCCAAGCTTGATCTCAGCTTTGAAGGCATCCAAGTTACTTGCAAAGGGATGCAAAGGGTATTTGGCCTTGGTCCAAGATACCACGAAAGCAGTACTTTCAACGACTCAAGTAGCGGTAGTGCGAGAGTTCTTGGATGTATTTCCAGAAGAATTGCCGGGGTTGCCGCCCGATCGTGAGATTGAATTTGAAATTGAGCTGCAACTTGGCACCCAGCCTATCTCCACACCACCTTACCGGATGGCTCCGAAAAGAGTTGAAGGAGTTACATACACAATTGCAAGAATTGCTTGACAAGGGTTTTATAAGACCCAGCTTCTCTCCTTGGGGTGCACCGGTCCTTTTTGTGAAGAAGAAGGACGGATCTTTGCGGTTGTGCATCGATTACCGGAAGTTAAATAAGGTGACGATCCGCAATCAATACCCACTGCCGAGGATAGATGACCTATTTGATCAGTTGCAGGGTGCGAAGTGGTTTTCCAAGATTGATTTGCGATCTGGGTACCATCAATTGAAGATTCGAGAATCAGACATACCTAAGACCACATTTCGGAACCGATATGGACATTACGAGTTCTTGGTGATGTCTTTCGAATTAACTAATGCTCCTGCAGCGTTCATAGACATGATGAACAGGGTCTTTAAACCATTTCTGGACTGATTTGTCATTTTCTTCATTGACGACATCTTGGTTTATTCTAAGAACTCTGAAGAACATGCAGACCACTTGAGATTAGCATTGCAGAAGTTGAGAGAGGAGAAATTGTATGCCAAGTTCTCAAAGTGTGAATTCTAGCTAGACAGAGTTGCCTTTTTGTGTCACGTGGTATCATCAGAGGGAATCCACGTCGATCCAAGTAAGGTAGAAGCGATGAAGAATTGGTCTCAGCCTACCTCAGTTACTGAAATTCGCAGTTTCTTGGGCTTGGCTGGATATTATAGAAGATTTGTGCAGGATTTCTCTTAGGTTGCTGCACCTATGACTAAGTTGACTCAGAAGGGAGTAAAGTTCGTATGGGATGACAAGTGTGAGCAGAGTTTTCAGAAGCTGAAAGACAGCCTCACTACCGCTCCGGTGCTGGCATTACCTGAAGGCACAGGAGGGTATGTGGTATACTGTGATGCGTCGAGGATCGGGTTAGGGTGTGTCTTGATGCAGCACGGCAAGGTGATTGCGTATGCATCGCGACAATTGAGGAAACATGAGAAGAATTACCCGACTCACGACCTTGAGATGGCTACTGTAGTGTTCGCCTTGAAAATATGGAGACATTACCTGTACTGTGAGACGTGTGAAATTTATACAGACCACAAAAGCCCTAAATACATTTTCGAGCAGAAAGACTTCAACTTGATACAACGTCGATGGTTAGTGTTGTTGAAAGACTACGACTGCACGATGTTGTATCATCCAGGAAAGGCTAATGTGGTAGCCGATGCTCTGAGCCAAAAATCCATGGGCAGTCTTGCTCATATAAGTGAAGAAAGAAGAACGCTGATCAGAGAGTTGCACGAGCTAGAACAAATGGGGAATCAGTTTGAGATTGGGAGTTCTAACTCACTTTTAGCTCATTTGCAAGCTAAGTCCTCTCTGGTAGAAGAGGTGAAGGCTAGACAAGATGAAGATACCGACCTCAAGCAAATCAAGGATACTGTAACTAAAGAGAAGGGGGACGACGTCCGATTTTCTATTGATGATTTCGGGATACTTCGGTTGGAGGGACGGTTGTGTGTCCCTATGGTTGATAACTTGAAAGAAAGAATCCTTGAAGAAGCACATCGGACAGCTTATACAATCCATCTGGGAGCTAATAAAATGTATCATGACCTGAAACAGTTGTATTGGTGGAATGGCATGAAAAGGGACGTTGCAAACTATGTAGCCAGGTGTTTAGTGTGTCAGCAAGTCAAGGCTGAACACCAGAAGCCCGCCGGAACATTACAATAGATAGAAATACCTGAGTGGAAATGGGAGAGGATAACTATGGATTTTGTAACAGGATTGCCAAGATCACAACGGGGATTCGATTCGGTTTGGGTCATAGTGGATCACATGACTAAGTCCGCGCACTTTCTGCCAGTGAAGACCACTTACGGAGTGAGTCAATATGCACAGATTTATCTATAAAAAATCGTTAGATTGCACGGTGTGCCAGTGTCCATAATATCTGATAGAGGGTCACAGTTCACTTCCAAGTTTTGGAAGTCATTGCAGGAAGTGTTGGGAACGAGACTTGATTTGAGTACTGCGTTCCACCCACAGACCGACGGGCAATCAGAAAGAACCATTCATATCCTTGAAGACATGCTTCGAGCGTGTATTATGGATTTCGGTAGAAGTTGGGAAAGGTATTTACCCTTGGTTGAATTTGCATACAATAACAGTTATCAAGCGAGTATCCAAATGGCACCTTTCGAGGCTCTGTACGGCCGTAGGTGCAGGTCCCCGATTGGGTGGTTCGAGGTCAGAGAGGCTAGTCTAATCGGCCCAGAATTGTTACAAGATGCCTTGCAGAAGGTGAAATGCATAAGGGAGAGATTGCTAACGGCTCAGAGTAGGCAAAAGTCTTATGCAGACAATCGGAGGAGAGAACTCGAATTCGCCATTGGTGAACAGGTGTTTCTGAGGATATCACCGATGAGAGGCGTAATGCGGTTCAGTAAGAAGGGGAAGCTGAGTCCTCGGTATATTGGACCGTTTGAAATCCTAGAATGAGTTGGAAATGTAGCGTATCGGTTGGAATTGCCTACAGAGTTGGAGGGGGTACATCCTGTCTTTCATGTATCAATGCTTCGGAAATATCTTCCCGATCCCTCGCACGTGATTCAATCGCAAGACGTGCAACTAACAGAAAATCTGACATATGAAGAGGCGGAGCCAGTGGAAATCTTAGATCGGCAGTTGAAGAAACTCAGAACAAAAGAGATTCCATTGGTTAAGGTTCTGTGGAGAAATCACTCGACTGAAGAAGCTACATGGGAGGTCGAGGGTGAAATGCGCAGGACGTATCCTCATCTGTTTCAAGACTAAAGTTAGTAGTGTATTGTTGAAATTCAGGGACTGAATTTCTTAAGGGGGGAAGATTGTAATATCCGAGATATTTAGATTTAATTATTCTCATTATTATTAAATTTATTTTTTCTTTCAGAAAGAAAAATAAATTAAATTAAAAAGTTAAAGAGTTAAAAAATAAAATAAAATAAAATGGAGGGAAAGAAATGAGATATTTATAATTTTTCTAAGACCTAAAAAAAAGAAGAGGATATAACAAGTAAATAAATTTTTCAAAAAAAAAAAAAATATATATATATATATATATGTAGATAATATCTAATAATATATATATATATATATATATATATATTAAAATTATGGAGGGGGGGCCAAACCGTGACCCCCCTCTTCTTTTTCAACATACATATAATAATATATATATATACACAATATGTAAATAAGTGACCCCACCAATTCACTAATACACATTTACAAAGAAGAAAAAGAGCAAAAGGCAGAAGCTAGCGAGAAAACGCACAACCAAAACGTGAAGCACAGAGGACCACGCGTGAAGCACCGAGAAAGGGAGAGGAGGCAAGAGCACGACGGAATCTCGCCGGAAATTGCTTTCCGCCGTTGGTGAGGGCCACCGGAGTCCGTCTTTCATCACCACCAAGCTCCCCATCCAATTGAATCAAGGTATGGAGTCCGTCTTTCATCACCACCGGAGTCCGTTTTGGGTATTTTAGGAATTCTTCAAATACTTCCAATCGGGGCATTCCGAGGTTGAATTTGAGCTTAGTGGATGTTATTGAAGGCTTGCTAAGGTTCAGAATCGAAGTTAAACCGTAGGAATTTGATCGGGTATGGAAATTAGGAAAATTGGGTTAGGAAATTGCTATAAATTCGAAATTGATAATTCGATGCATGTTTAGGCTTGGATTGGAGTAGTATAAGTGTTATAAATGCTGGAAATAGTCAAGGGAATAAAGCCCGAGCATTTACCGTCTCAACCAGAACCCGATCCGGTGAAAAAGAGACGAAATACTAAGCCACAGTACCGTAAAGAGCTGTGCGGTGGGTTGGACACCTCGGTCTAAGTCCGTGGTGGACACCTAAGACCCGCTAAATTGGTTCCAAGGCTCTAATTGTACCCAATTATATTTTTATATATAATTAAAAAGGTAATAATTAAGCTTTTACTCGGCGAATAAGAGAGACAGTGGAATGAGTAAGCTAGAGCCTCTTTTGAACCATGAATTTAATTCTTTTATTAGTTAAATACCCATATGAACACATGAAGGGAAATTTAAACAAGTGGAAATCTCTAACCTAAGCAATTAGAGGTTCTAAATGGCTCGAAAGTGTGAAAGTCGAATATGGGGCATTCTGGACTTTCAGAAAGAGTAAATAAGACGACATAACGAACTAAATAATTAGTTCATGGAAAAATAGCTAGAGGGTGCATAAGCATTAGCATGACACGTGCATGGTTGATGCTTAGTTATGTGTTCTAAATTTCTTAAATAAATGTGTATAGGGCACCATAGGGTAATTAGAGTTTCAGGCACTCCGAGGACTGATCAAGAGGGCCAACGAGGTGAGGGGCTCTCCCATCCCTACCCCACAGGGTTGGATGACTACGTGAAAAATGTGGTTTTCTATATTTTGTGCAAATTGATATATGGAATATATTTATATGAATAGATTTGTGTTACACGTGTATGATTTGCAAGTAAGTAATCAACGTGCAATAGTATATGTGCTATTGTGGCTCACCGAGCCTTATATGATACCGTGGGTAGGATTGAGTCAGAATTTCATATGTGAGAGTTTATTAATATTAGGAACCCACTTAAATTGATCATCGTGCAAAGGTTTTGATCGTATGGTACACATTGAGGAAAATGAACCTAAGTTGTTAAGTGTGAGTGAGAGTGATGCATAATTGAAAAGGGGGAAACTAGGTCTAGCTAATTCATACGTGTAATATTCAGTTAGTTATTAATAGGGCGTCTTTCAAGGTCGAATAGGTTATTTGAACTTGTTCAGGTTAGTTCGGGTAGATCGAGTTGGTTATCCTGGTCGGGCAGACAGGATTCAGTTAACAGTAAGTATGCCACATAATGGCCATTACCTTGGTTTAAACTGAGGTCAGACAAGTTGCCGGCTATTATTCTAAGCATGCCTTGGAGTCAGAAAGTTCCTGGTGTGATCAACCAGGTTCGTACATGAAATTGCCTTGGGGCCAGTATTTCTCTTAGCGTAATGCGGGAGACAGAAAGTGAGTGCCTACGTGCATAAATATATGTCACCTATGGAACCATATGTTATATGTTTATGATTGGTTTACATGCGGATTAATAAATATGTTAGAAGCATGAAATAGGATTTTAAATTGTGAATATGATTTACTGATTGCCTGATCATATTAAAGATCATAATACGAATCTGTTTCATGCGCATGTGGTTGTGGTTGCTCCCTTCCCCCAGCTGTAGTGGTACCCGCTGCTACGCCAGGGATGGGGGAGCTTCTCACTGAGTCTGTTCGACTCACCCCCCTGTTTACATGTTTCAGATACAGGTGGTTCAGGAGTCGGAAACACGTCCACTTCTTCTCAGGGAGGCGGACAGATCTGAAGACTGCACGCTTTGTTCGCGTCGGTAGTTATTTTGATTAAGTATACATGTTGTGATGTATATATATATATATGAATCCTTTTTGGGCGTGGCGTGTTGTAAATATGAGTGCACATGTGCGTGTACAAGTGTATGTGTGTCAAATAAAATTCTACATTATCTAGAACAAAGGAGACCCAAATATGTATATTTGTTAATTTATAATAATAATTGAAAATTATTAAATTATTATTTTTGTTATTATAAATTAAACAAATATTTATTTTATATATATATATACGTTAATAATAAGTAAAACGCGTATATATATATATATATATATATATATATATATATATATATATATATATAAATATATATTGTGATGGCATTAAGCTGTGAGATATACTCAATAATATTTTGGGTTCTTGATAAGTGTGTGTTCTAATTTTTGAGTCTCAAAAATTCTTTTGCTGTTCTTGTTTCCTCCGGTGTGCGACATCGGGGACGAGTTCGTTTTATCCTGTGAGAGTGCCGTTACCTATTCTGTGAGGGTACCGGAATATCTCTTAAGGTGAGTGTCCTAATCGGCACGGCTCGAACTTAATTTAGAGAGGATCCCAAACAATCTTAAGAGATGTTCTATTTCATGGCTTCCATTGATATTGTCAATGTATCATTCATTATCTTCCGAGGCTTGTTCTTGCTGCGTCTTAGATCGAAGCATTCGATGTGAAGAATTTCAAGTGATGACAGGAATGTATTCGGTGTTGGTTATAGTTCGCTTACACAATCTGAAAGCTAACCAAAACTAGAAGAAATTTGGGAGTATGCCAATATGGTATGTATCATCTTTATGAGAATCTTGCTAATACTTGGAGCAAGTAAAAGAAAAAATGTGATAAATAATTTTATTATAAATATATATTTTCTGGGTTAATTCTTATATTGTTGTTGAGCCCAAAACTTATATTATGTTAAATACCATTAACTTGATTTTGATAAAGTTAATGATATACAAGACAATATATATTGGTAGTCAAATATTTGACGTTATATCATATTGTCTTAAAAAGTTGGCCATATCGTTTTTATAACAATAAGAGAATTAAATATCAATACAATGTTATAAAAAAATGTTAAATTTTATTATTAATTGAATATAAGTATTGTTGGCTTTTATAAAAATGGCTGAAAATTTTCAGAATTGTGTTAGAAATTAGTTTGGGTTAAATAAAAGATTGGTTTTTAGTCCAATTTTTATATTCCCTTTGAGGCCATTTATTTGGTTTTAAATGTTTGTGGTTCTCATGACTGTTGGAACATATTATTTTTTTTATGTTCATATGCTATAAAAATTATATGTTGAATTAGTGATGACTACAAAAATGATTATTTGTAATGGTTATTCATCTTGACTCACATGTGTCACATTATCTTTTTCTAAGCTTATATGTGATAAATCATGAAACTATTAGAGATATGTTTATGCATAATTTATATTTTATATCTTTGAAATTTTTAATGGCCTTATATTTCTTGTGAAATTTTAAGTCATTAAAATTATGATAAATTGGAGAGTGTCTCTATATTTATTTGGTGAAATGTTTTGAGACTATATGTTTGCAAACATTTAGATTTCACATTATAGTTAATAGTGAATTGTGTGACACATACATAGTTGTAAAAAATAAAATTTCACATAATTGTAAATTTAGTGAAATATTGATATATATAAATTGTGATTTCACATGTGATATTTTAATGAGTGTCACAAGAATATTATTTAATTTTGGGTGAATTAAATTTGTGAAATTCTTGCAAAAGACACCATGCGTATTTGTACCTAATTTTTAAGGGTATATTGTAATTGCTAGAAAGTGCTATGCAATTTATACTGTGAGTTATATATTTTATTTTTGGAACTTTTTTTGTTTTGTGAATATGTGACCAAAATATTGTAGATATATGCATTTAATTATCCGTGATCAATTTATAAATTGATGACGTCATCTCAAAGGAGTATGTATTGGTGATACCCATCTCAAAAGATATGATGATATGCCTAATTTATATTTTCATTGTGCATTTGATTCTAGTGATTGAGAAAATATTACTATACAAAGAGGTACAATAATATTAAAATTTTGGTCATATAATAGATGTTGAAAAAGTTCCTCAAATGAATATATATTCTATTTTTATTGGCTTATATTATTATTTAGTAGAATAATATATTGAAATATTTAAAAGTGTGGGGGTGCTTTGCAAAAGTTTTATTACTTGATTAGGTTCTAAAACTGTTGATTGCATTTTTATTGGTTATGCTCAACAAATTGCTGCATTTCTTTTTAGAGTGATGTTTAAATCGATACACAATTATTGAAATTAGAGATGCAGAATTTTTGAAAATATATTTTCTTTGAAAGTTGAGCATGTTCTTAAAAATGTTAAAAAAAAAAATCTTCTACTTCTTTCCTTTTACTTTAGAAAATTCAAGTGAAAATTTAGTTAGAAACTTGAGGAAAAAATAAAAGAGGAAGAAAAGGAAAAATCATTTTGAAGTGTTTTTTATTTTGGTTGTGCAAGATGACACTACAAATTTCTATGTACATTTAGAGAAGCATAAAGGGAATCCAATTGCACAAACATGCCCATATCTTTGGGAGTTTGATGCAATTGATGAATTATACCATGCATGATATGTTATACTGCACAGTGTAGTAAGAGGGCTAGAAGAGATGATAATCCTCCTAAGCCAAATATGAATTTGGTTAAAGGAGATGATAATATTAGTGATGAAATCATTGCTGAAATGATATCTCTAGTCCTTCTTCCTATAATATGAGAAAATGGTTGGTAGACTCTGGGGCTATCAAGCATATTTGTGCAAACAAAAGATGTATACCTCCTTTGAAGAAGGGGAAGACAAAATTGTTGATATATTTGAGAGGTACCATGCATTATGGTATAATATAGTGGATTTTCCGTTGTATTAGAGGATACAATGATGAAAATTGGATCTATGATTCAGAGGAGATAAAATCCACTAGTGGCTATGTGTTTATGTTTGGTAGTAATGTTGTCACATGGAAGTTAATTAGCCAAACAAAGCATTATAACTAAATCCTTAAGGGAATATGAGAGTCTATTGCTTTGGAGTTGGTTGGAACTGAGGCTGAGTGGTTGAAAAAACTTCTTAGCAAATATCTCATTGGGTGACAAATAAACACCATTTATGTCATTACACTGTGATAGTCAGTATGTGATAGATATGGCTAAAATTAAAACCTTTAATGGTTAGAGTTGACATATTCAATTGAGACACAATATATTGTGAGGCAGCTGCATAAAGATGAAGTGATCTCAATTGATTTTATGAGGCCAGAAATGAACGTAATGGATCCGTTTACGAAACCTAAGGAAGAAATGTTTTACTGAAACATCGAGGAGAATGGGACTTAAGCCAATTTGAAAATTAACAACGATGGCAACCCAACCTTTGTGATTGGTGATCCCATGAATAAGGTTCAATGGGAAGAACAAGTCGTTTGTTAGTTCTGGCAGCACTAAATATTATGTCCCTTCTTATGGTGTGAGATAGTGCTATACTGCATTTTGGTGAGGCTGTGCAAAGACACTTAATGATTTCATATTCCTAAGGGATCGTGTATCAATGCAGATACACTTAAATGAAATCACCTCTACGAATGTGGAGTGGGGCCGCTCCTATGAGATTATGGCAAAATCTCTAGAGCATTCGTTATGAAACAGGCAGGCGCAAGGCCGTTGTAACGCGCAAAACTGACGTTAACAGCAAAAATGTGGGGGTATAATCTGACTCTTAATACCTCTAGTATACAACAAGAGTTGTTGGTTCATAGAAGCCGGCTTCACTGACATCTCTGTGTACTATGTGTTATTGGTCTAGGTCTAGTTCATAGTCGGAAAGACACTAGATACAATGATTATATCCATGAGTGAGACTCATGAGAAATGTGGTTCTTTATTTGACACATGTGGGGGATTGTTGTAAATATGAGTGCACATGTGCGTGTACAAGTGTATGTGTGTCAAATAAAATTCTACATTATCTAGAACAAAGGAGACCCAAATATGTATATTTGTTAATTTATAATAATAAGTGAAAATTATTAAATTATTATTATTGTTATTATAAATTAAACAAATATTTATTTTATATATATATACATTAAATAAGTAAAACGTGTATGTAATATATATATATATATATATATATATATATATATATATATATAATATTGTGATGGCATTAAGCTGTGAGATATACTCAATAATATTTTGGGTTCTTGATAAGTGTGTGTTCTAATTTTTGAGTCTCAAAAATTTTTTTGCTGTTCTTGTTTCCTCCGGTGTGCGACATCGGGGACGAGTTCGTTTTGTCCTGTGAGAGTGCCGTTACCTATTCTGTGAGGGTACCGGAATATCTCTTAAGGTGAGTGTCCTAATCGGCACGACTCGAACTTAATTTAGAGAGGACCCCCAACATGGCGTATGTACGTTTACATCTGTTGTGTATATATATATATGTCACACTTGAATTCTAGCATTGTCGGCTTCATACAGATTAAAGTTAGGTTTGGGTATTGGGACTTTAGACTATTATATAGCGTATATCATGTATATGTATATATGACTTCCGCATGCAACTAGGATAGATCACACGCCTTGAGGGGTGTGATCAATATGTAAATTATATATATGTGTGGCTGAATACCTGATTGTATGAAAATATGGCTTCCGCATGTGAATAGATAGATCACACGCATTGAGGCGTGTGATCAATATGTAAACTATATGCAAGCGTGTGATTGAATATATGTATGACTGTACACAAGATTTCTACATGTGAATAGGATAGGTCACCCGCCCTGAAGCGCGTGATCAATATGTATATTATATGTACGTGTGACTGATTATGTGTATATGTATAGACTGAAACGGCGTTGAGCGAGCCGTGGACTGCACGCTACTTAGGTCACCGGATATGGATGGCCATAAATACTATATATTGTTTGTATTAGAAATGGGTAGTTATAAACATGTGAAAATGTCAATCAGGGAATTAGAGGCTTACGGGATAGGAGAAATCCTACTACCCGTGCCGGTCACAGACGTCCGATAAGGGGTCATGACATGATATTTTTTTTTCTTTTTTTAATCAGTTTTCGTCGTTGAGTGTTTCGAAAACTAGATATTCATTTTTCTATTTTTAATCAGTTTTCGTCGATGAGTGTTTCGAAAACTTTATATTCATTTTTATTTTTTTAATCAATTTTCGCCGATGAGTGTTTTCGAAAACTTGATATTCATTTTTCTTTTTTTAATCAGTTTTAGCCGATGAGTGTTTTGAAAACTTGATAATCATTTTATTTTTTTTCATCAATTTTCGCCGATAAGGGTTTTGAAAACTTGATATTCTTTTTCTATTTTTAATCAGTTTTCGCCGATGAGTGTTTCGAAAACTTTATATTTATTTTTATTTTTTTAATCAGTTTTCCCTAATGAGTGTTTTCGAAAACTTGATATTCATTTTTCTTTTTTTAATCAGTTTTCGCCGATGAGTGTTCTGAAAACTTGATATTCATTTTTTTCTTTTTTTAATCAGTTTTCGCCGATGAGTATTTCGAAAATTTGATATTCATTTTTCTTTTTTTAATCAGTTTTCGCCGATGAGTGTTTCGAAAACTTGATATTCATTTTCCTTTTTTAATCAGTTTTCGCCGATGAGTGTTTCAAAAACTTGATATTCATTTTCCTTTTTTAATCAGTTTTCGCCGATGAGTGTTTCGAAAACTTGATATTCATTTTTCTTTTTTTTAATCAGTTTTCGCCGACGAGTGTTTCGAAAACTTGATATTCCTCTTTCTTTTTTTAATCAATATTCGCCAATGAGTGTTTCGAAAACTTGATATTTAATTTTCTTTTTTTAATCAGATTTCGCCGTTGAGTGTTTCGAAAACTTGATAGTCATTTTTCAATTTTTAATCATTTTTCGTCGATGAGTGTTTCGAAAACGTAATATGCATTTTTGTTTTTCTTTTTTTAAATAGCTTTCGCCGATGATTGTTTCGAAAACGTGATATTCATTTTTCTTTTTTTAATCATATTTTGCCGATAAGTGTTTCGAAAACTTGATATTCATTTTTCTGTCTTTTAATCAGTTTTCACCGATGAGTGTTTCAAAAACTTGATATTTATTTTTCTTTTTTTTAATCAGTTTTCGCCGATAAGTGTTTCGAAAACTTGAAATTCATTTTTCTTTTTTTAATCATTTTTCGCCGATCAGTGTTTCGAAAATTTGATATTCATTTTTCTTTTTTTAATCAGTTTTCACCGAGGAGTGTTTCAAAAACTTGGTATTCATTTTCCTTTTTTAATCAGTTTTCACCGATTAGTGTTTCGAAAACTTGATATTCATTTTTATTTTTTTAATCAGTTTTCGTCGATGAGTGTTTCGAAAACTTGATATTCTTTTTTTTTAATCAGTTTTCACCGATGAGTGTTTCGAAAACTTGATATTCATTTTCCTTTTTTAATCCGTTTTCGCCGATTAGTATTTTGAAAACTTGATATTCATTTTTCTTTTTTTAATAAGTTTTCGTCGATGAGTGTTTCGAAAACTTGATAGTCATTTTTTGTTTTTTAATCAGTTTTAACTAATCTGTGTTTCGAGAACTTGATATTCATTTTTCTTCTTTTAATCATTTTTAGTCGATCAGTGTTTCGAAAACTTGATTTTTTTTAACCATTTTTCGCCGATGAGTGTTTCGAAAACTTGATATTGATTTTTCTTTTTTTAATCAGTTTTCGCCGATGAGTGTTTCGAAAACTTGATATTCATTTTTCTTTTTTTAATCTGTTTTCGCCGATCAGTGTTTCGAAAACTTGATATTCATTTTCCTTTTTTAATCAGTTTTCGCCGATGAGTGTTTCGAAAACTTGATATTCATTTTTATTTTTTTAATCAGTTTTCGTCGATTAGTGTTTCGAAAACTTGATATTCATTTTTCTTTTTAATCAGTTTTCGCCGATGAGTGTTTCGAAAACCTGATATTCATTTTACTTTTTTTAATCAATTTTCGCCGATGAGTGTTTCGAAAACTTCATATTCTTTTTATATTTTCAATCAGTTTTCACCGATGAGTGTTTCGAAAACTTTATATTCATTTTTATTTTTTTTAATCAGTTTTCGCCGATGAGTGTTTTCAAAAACTTGACATTCATTTTTCTTTTTTTAATTAGTTTTTGCCGATAAGTGTTCCGAAAACTTGATATTCTTTTTTATTTTTTTAATCAGTTTTCATCGATGAGTGTTTCGAAAACTTGATATTCATTTTTCTTTTTTTTTTTAATCAGATTTATCCGATGAGTGTTTTGAAAACTTGATAGTCATTTTTCGTTTTTTAATCAGTTTTTGCCGATGAGTGTTTCGAAAACTTGATATTCATTTTTCTTTTTTGAATAATTTTTCGCCGATGAGTGTTTCGAAAATTTGATATTCATTTTTTACTCAGTTTTCGCTGATGATTGTTTCGAAAACTTGATATTGATTTTCCTTTTTTAATCAGTTTTCGCCAATGAATGTTTCGAAAACTTGATATTCATTTTTATATTTTTTAATCAGTTTTCGTCGATTAGTGTTTCGAAAACTTGATATTCATTTTTCTTTTTTTAATCAGTTTTCGCCGATGAATGTTTCGAAAACTTGATATTCATTTTATTTTTTTAATCAATTTTCGCCGATAAGTGTTTCGAAAACTTGATAATTTTTTTCTATTTTTAATTAGTTTTCGCCGATGAGTGTTTCGAAAACTTGATATTCATTTTTATTTTTTAATCAGTTTTCGTCGATTAGTGTTTCGAAAACTTGATATTCATTTTTCTTTTTTTAATCAGTTTTCGCCGATGAGTGTTTCGAAAACTTGATATTCATTTCACTTTTTTTAATCAGTTTTCGCCGATAAATGCTTCGAAAACTTGATATTCTTTTTCTATTTTTAATTAGTTTTCGCCGATGAGTGTTTCGAAAACTTTATATTCATTTTTATTTTTCTAATCAGTTTTCGCCGATGAGTGTTATGAAAACTTGATATTCATTTATATTTTTTTTAATCTGTTTTCGTCGATGAGTGTTTCGAAAACTTGATATTCATTTTCCTCTTTTTTAATCAGTTTTCGCCGATGAGTGTTTCGAAAACATGATAGTAATTTTTCGTTTTTTAATCAGTTTTCGCCGATGAGTGTATCGAAAACGTAATATTCATTTTTCTTTCTTTTAAATAGTTTTCGCCGATAAGTGTTTCGAAAACTTGATATTCATTTGTCTTTTTCTTAATCAGTTTTCGCAGATGTGTTTGGATAACGTGGCATTCTTTTTTCTTTATTTATTTAGTTTTCACCGATGAGTGTTTCGAAAACTTGATATTCATTTTTCTTTTTTTAATCAGTTTTCGCCGATGAGTGTTGTGAAAACTTGATGTTCATTTTTCTTTTTTTAATCAGTTTTCGCCGATGTGTGTTTCTAAAACTTCATATTAATTTTTTTAATCAGTTTTTGCCCATGAGTGTTTCGAAAACTTGATAGTCATTTTTCGTGTTTTAATCAGTTTTCGCCGATGAGTGTTTCGAAAATGTAATATTCGTTTTTCTTTCTTTTAAATAGTTTTCGCCGATGAGTGTTTTGAAAACTTGATATTCATTTTTCTTTTTCTTAATCAGTTTTTGCCGATTAGTGTTTCGAAAACGTGATACTCATTTTTCTTTATTTAATTAGTTTTCACCGATGACTGTTTCGAAAACTTGATATTCATAGTTCTTTTCTTAATCAGTTTTCGCCGATGAGTGTTCTGAAAACTTGATATTCATTTTTCTTTTTTTTTAATCAGTTTTCGCCAATGAGTGTTTCGAAAACTTGATATTGATTTTTCTTTTTTTAATCAGTTTTCGCCGATGAGTGTTTCGAAAACTTGATATTCATTTTTCTTTTTTTAAAATACTTTTCGCCGATAAGTGTTTCAAAAACTTGATATTCATTTACCTTTTTTAATCAGTTTTCGCCGATGAGTGTTTCGAAAACAAGATATTCATTTTTATTTTTTTTAATCAGTTTTCGTCGATGAGTGTTTCGAAAACTTGATATTCATTTTTCTTTTTTTAATCAGTTTTCGCCGATGAATGTTTCGAAAACTTGATATTCATTTTACTTTTTTTAATCAATTTTCGCCGATGAGTGTTTCGAAAAACTTGATATTCTTTTTCTATTTTTAATCAGTTTTCGTCGATGAGTGTTCTGAAAATTTGATATTCATTTTTCTTTTTTTTAATCAATTTTCGCCAATGAGTGTTTTGAAAACTTGATATTCATTTTTCTTCTTTTAATCATTTTTCACCAATGAGTGTTTCGAAAACTTGATATTCATTTTTCTTTTTTAATCAGTTTTCGCCGATGAGTGTTTCGAAAACTTGATATTGATTTTTCTTTTTTTAATCAGTTTTTGTCGATGAGTGTTTCGAAAACTTGATTTTCATTTTTCTTTTTTTTAAATAGTTTTCGCCGATAAATTTTTCGAAAATTTGATATTCATTTTTCTTTTTTTAATCAGTTTTCGCCGATAAGTTTTTCAAAAACATGATATTCATTTTTATTTTTTTTAACCAGTTTTCGTCGATGAGTGTTTCGAAAATAGGGAGATTTATAAAATTAAGTGAAAATAGGGAGATTTAACCAGTTTTCGTCGATGAGTGTTTGGATAAATAGGTGAAACAAAATTTATAAAATTACACCAATTAAAATATAAGTGGAAAAAAAATAATCAAGTAACATTACGACATAGAAAATAGGGTGATTTAGGTATAATTAGATTAATAAACTAATTCAATTAGCAAATTTACTGTTAAGTGTAATTATAGACAAATAAAAAAAAAAGAAATACTTACACATTAAGAAGAGATCTCATCCACTCAACAAAACTTGCCCACTAAGAATTGATCCCCACCATCCATCTCACTCTCAAAAGATACATTGCCTCTCACACATTAAAAACAAAAAAAGAAGACAAAAACAAACAATGCCCATCCTCCTCCCATCCTTATCGTGACCGAGAAACATAGTGAGGGAAAGATAGAAAGATTGAGAGAACAACGAGGGAGAGAGTGAGGGCATCGAGAGAAAGGGGAAAGGAGACTGACGAAAGAGAGGAAGAAGAAGGGTCACCGTCACATATGCCTACCGACGGTGCGAGATAGACGCACCAAGGCCATCGTCACTGATGATGGATGATGGTGGGGATAACGTTATGCTTGTGAGGAACTGAGGGAAAGGAAGAAGCCGTGTCGCCTTTCATACTTCCTGTGTTTCTAGTTTCAGCCGAGAGAGAGAAGGGTGAGATTTTCAATCCTTTGATTTGATTTCTCCTATATTTTAGATGGTGCACCGATGGTTAGGTGGTTGTCCTCATTCTATTTTTATGTTCTTTTCACCTTTCTTTTCGTATTGGGTTGAATTTCTTGTTTCTTTCATGATATTGCTGTCTTAGTAATGGACTAGAATCTTTATTGGGTATTGATTGTAGCTAGTTTGTACGATTCAATGTTCAAGAAAAGTAATAATCAATTTCATGAGGATGTAAGTGGACTTATAACACTAGAGTTGGACTAAACCATTTTGTGAAAGTATATACCCAAGATCCAACAATTCAGAGTATGGCAAATTATCTCATTGTAAACAATAAAATTTTGTGAATTTGGGTCAAGATGAATTCTAGTTGGGAAGAAATGGTTTTTGGACCTCTAAGAACTAAATTAAAGATACATACAATGAAATTAGGGAAAATAAAATCATTAACGGAGGGCTTTTGAAACCAAGTTGTATATTTGTTTGTGGGTGAATTTCTTCTGTTCAGTTTTCTAGCCTAAAAAAATATAATAGAGAAATTGGTCTAAGAAGATAGTTCTGCTTGGATGGCTATCCAAGTATATAAGTTTAAAATTTCCCATACGTGAAGTTTTACTTCTTTATTAAAATGACTGAAATAGATGATGTAACATTTGATAGGTAAATTAATGGTGTTGTTGTTGAAGAGTTATATGGTATATGTGGATGGCGTGTGTGACTAGAATTGGTGAAATTTCATATGCTAGGAACCAAAGACCTCCTTGGAGGCAAGGGCACTCAAGAGTATAATCAAGGGAGATGTAAAGGCGAGGGACTTTTTCATCTTAGACCCTAAGGGGTTGTTTGTATGATGTGTTCGTTTGACAAAATTTGTGAATCTCGTTATGTGTGGTTATGCTCATGGATGGTTGCTAACAATGGTTATAGATGTGAAATTTGTAGATTCAATGTGAGCTTGTGTATGAGTAAGGATTCCTGATAGAATGAATTAATTAATTTCCGATTCTCTCTTTGATTGTAATGTGTTGTATGACGATGACTTTGTGTAAGAAATTGTGCACTGTTTGTATTATGTATTGAGTTAGGATACTAAGATGGTGTATGGGAAGGACCATGGGTGAACCATACACCATGTGTGAATGTTGCCTGGTTGAGAACATAGGAAGGAGCAAAGGCAGAACCATGTGACCAATTATGAGTTAAGATACAAAGGTGGTGTATGGGAAGGACCACGTGTGAACCATACACCTTGTGTGAATGTGGCATGAGGTAGTCCATGGGAAGGAACAAGGTTGAACCATGAGACTCACCTCGTGTTGATGTACAAGAGCGGGCATGGAAAGTAATAGGGTTGAACCATGCGCTGTTAAAATTGTAAAAATTGGGAAGGTGGTGGGAAGGAACCTAGTTGAACCACTTACCAACCCATTTGGTATGGGCCCATAAGTGAGCAAGGGAGGAGGGAAGGAACTTAGTTGAACCTTATTCCTTGTTGGCTTGTGGGAAAGAAATTGTGTGAATAGGTAATGTTGGTCACATAGTTATTTCCTTTTTAAACCATACAAACCCTTTTCTTTATATAATGCATTCCTCGCCCTTTTAAAATCGAATAGGGGATTCGTTCTCTTTAATACTTGAAAAACCTTGGACTTTGGTTTGTAAACTAATTCCTTTCTTTTAAACTATTTCATTCTTAAAACTTTCTTTCACTAGATGGTGTCCAAGTGATCTTAACCCTATGTGGCCAATATTACCCCCAAATATTTGTGCATCTTGGATTGGTCGCATTTGCGTCTAAATATATGATTTGGATGTGTCCAAGTGATCTTAACCCTATGGACACCACTTGAGTGGTTTATGTTTTGGATGTGTAAACGACTCATGTGAATTGTGTGTTTGTGTAAGTATGACTGTATGATTGGTACATGGGCTTTGGTTAGTTGCTAAAAAATTTTGTGCTGTTATCTAATAAATGACAATGTAATTGCTTATGTGTGACATTCCATTCCCCTTCGTGGTGGCACCCTTCTACCACGTCTAGGATGGGCTTGTCCCTCACTGAGTTGTATGACTCACCCCTCGTTGTTTACATTTTTCAGAGACATGGGCCGGTCAGACATCCATGTCGGCCTAGGGAAGGCGGTCATAGAAGAACCTACACTTTGTTCTGTGGGTGTAGTCTTTGATAATATGTTTTATTTTGTAAAACTATTGAATTGGCATTGTGTAATATACATATTGATCACACGCCTCAATGCGTGTGACCTATCCTATTTACATGCGGAAGCCGTATTTTCACACAATCAAGTATTCAATCACACATATATATAATTTACATATTGACCACACGCTCAGTGCGTGTGATCTATCCTATTCACATGCAGAAGTCACATCCATATATATATATATATATATATATATATATATATATATATACACATGATATTCCTCATATCATAACCTATCTTCCCAACCACAAGACCAATCTTTAATCTGTATGAAGCCGACAATTCTAGAGTGTTACATATACATATATGCATATAGTAACTGTACAAAACAATGCTATACCAAAATGAATCATATACATATATATCCTGCCAAAATACATATAACAGTACTACCCACGCGAACAATGCATGCAGTCTCTAAGTCTGTCCGCCTCCCTGAGATGAAGTGGAAGCGCTCCTGATGCCTATACCACCTGTGTCTGTAACATTTAAAATTGGGGTGAGTCAAACAGACTCAGTGAAAGGCTTTCCCATCCCTGGTGTAGTAGCGGATACCACTACAACTGGGGAAGAGGAGCCAATCACAAACACATACGCATATAACGGGTTTAGATCTTCATATATTAGGTGGTCAGGCAATTAACATATATTATATTCACAATAAAGAATTTAAAGCATGGATTTACATACATTTAAATTCACACATACATCATATCATGATTTAACATATAATTCCATGTGGTCACCCGTATTCAATTAACCGTAATCATGAACTGGCCCGAAGGCAATATCTCCGTTAGGAGAGAATCTGGCCCGAAGGCAATATCTCACGTGAGCAATGT
Organism: Senna tora; assembly: GCA_014851425.1. Lineage (NCBI taxonomy): Eukaryota > Viridiplantae > Streptophyta > Magnoliopsida > Fabales > Fabaceae > Senna > Senna tora. The sequence goes on along the minus strand of CM026270.1, from coordinate 23,861,555 downwards.
GGGAACCTAGTTGATCATTCTAGGAACCCCTGGTCCCAAGACTATACTTGGAACAATAGTTTGACCCCAAGACTTCACTTGGAGCATAGCCAGCGACTCATCTGACCTCGGTTTACCCAAGGCAATAGCCACAATGTGGTGTACTCATATACTCTGTATTTCTGTGGGTTGACTCAAGACAAGAGACTCAATCTACCCGGACCACCCGTGATAGACTCGGTTCCCGCGTTGTGCCATAAATGACCCCTATGGACCACTACTTGTTCATTTTACTTCTTCTTAGGCAAATCTAAACTTCCAAGTGGTTTCTAATTTGGACTCTTGGTTCAGAACAAAGTCACCTAGGTTTATTCTCTTTAAGGACTTACATACAAAACCACACCCTTCAGACAATATTTACTCGATCCTACCCCTGATGTCGTATAGGTCCCGAAGACCTTCTTTTCATATACGGCTCCTTGAGCCACCATTGCTTTAACAATCCAAATACACACATATAGCATATTTTTCACATATACTGTAATTTAGGAACAACAATAGCATGTTATCTAACAGATAATCTCTACAAATAGGCAAGAAGGCAAACCATATATCCATATCCGCAGCCAACCCTATAGGGCAAGGATAGGAAAGCCCCTCACCTAGTTGTTCCCTCGGATCGGCTCTCGTTGTGCCCGAAGGTCCGCTCAATGTATGGTGCCCTATACACATATATTTTGAGAGATTTAGCAACTTGGAATTCAACCCCTATAGTGTACATGTAACGCTAATGCTCATGTCCTTTCTAATTAATTCCATAGACTAGTTGTTGGCTTGGAATGCCCTCAACTAGTTTTCGGAACATCTAGCATGCTTCTATTCGTGTTCAGCCCTTTCTTAATCACACTATTCGGAAGCTTTGACTTGGGAATGCAAGGTTACCCAATTTCATCTCTATGTGTCCATATGAAATTCCCATTACCCAAGTATTGAATTTATGACTCAAGAGAGTCATAAATTCTACTTGTATAAAATTTCCATTTACCGAATTAACTTTCAATACTTTACCTACACACGAATACACATATCCGGATACGCGTAAAATTAGGAAAGTGTCTCTTTTTCCCCGAACCGGGTTCCGGATGAGACGGGAATTACTCAGGTTTTAATCCCTCGTACATTCCAATAATTTTTAGCAATTATATAATTATCATTCAACCTTTCAAAGCACCCCAAATCATTCCACAACACCCTTAAACCTTAACAACCACATTTTCCTACACTTTTTCCAACCCGGATAAATTCTATCAATTTGGTTCCGGTTCCTAAGCTTCCAACTCACTTCCTAGCATGCAAATACTTCAATTTAGGACCCAGAATACTCAGATTGAATCAATTGGGGTCTTTCCAAAAATCCCTAAAATTGGGGTTTGAGAGTTTCGGGACTTCTCACCTTGATTCAACCGGTCAGAAGGACGATATGGAGTAGAGGAGACTCCCGGCTACCTTCCCCGGTGAAGAAACGGCGTTTTCCGGCGAGAAAGCTTTCTTCCTCTTGTTTCTCTCTCTAACCCGAACTCTCTCTCTCTCTAGCACACGGTGGCGTTCTCTGGCTCTGGTGGACGGCGACTCCGGCCACCACGCGTGCGTCCGGCCACTTTCGCAAGCCGTTCACCTTCCGTGAGCTCCTCCCCCTCTTCCTCGCGTTTCACCGTCTTCCCTCTTCCCTCTCGCACGCACGCCTTCTTTTCTCAATCTGCTTCCTTTTCTCTTCTCCACTCTTTCTTATATATATATATATATATAATATATTAATATACATACCCAACATAAAGAAACCAATCTGATATGTTAATAATTAAGAAAATAAATAGATAAATAAAAATATAATTAGGATTTACTTAAATTTATATTTTAAAAATATAGGTAATAGGATAGAGGGTATTTCTATCTCATTTTTTTCCACTTTTATTTTAATTAATTTAATTTAATAAATGATGCCAGTTAAAATATCCTTGGGTATTACAGTTTCGAAAACTTGATATTCATTTTTCTTTTTTTAATCAGTTTTCGCCGATGAGTGTTTTGAAAACTTGATATTCCTCTTTATTTTTTTAATCAATATTCGCCGATGAGTGTTTCGAAAACTTTATATTCATTTTTATTTTTTTTAATCAGTTTTCGCCAGTGAGTGTTTCGAAAACTTGATATTTAATTTTCTTTTTTTTAATCAGATTTCGCCGTTGAGTGTTTCGAAAATTTGATAGTTATTTTTCAATTTTTAATCATTTTTCGTCGATGAGTGTTTCGAAAACGTAATATTCTTTTTCTTTTTTTTTTAAATAGCTTTCGCCGATGATTGTTTCGAAAACGTGATATTCATTATTCTTTTTTTAATCATAATTCGCCGATAAGTGTTTCGAAAACTTGATATTCATTTTTCTGTGTTTTAATCAGTTTTCACCGATGAGTGTTTCAAAAACTTGATATTTATTTTTCTTTTTTTTTAATCAGTTTTCGCCGATAAGTGTTTCGAAAACTTGAAATTCATTTTTCTTTTTTTAATCAGTTTTCGCCGATCAGTGTTTCGAAAATTTGATATTCATTTTTCTTTTTTTAATCAGTTTTCACTGATGAGTGTTTCAAAAACATGGTATTCATTTTCCTTTTTTAATCAGTTTTCGCCGATTAGTGTTTCGAAAACTTGATATTCATTTTTATTTTTTTTAACCAGTTTTCGTCGATGAGTGTTTCGAAAACTTGATATGCTTTTTTTCTTTTTTTAATCAGTTTTCACCGATGAGTGTTTCGAAAACTTGATATTCATTTTCCTTTTTTAATCCGTTTTCGCCGATTAGTATTTTGAAAATTTCATATTCATTTTTATTTTTTTTAATCAGTTTTCGTCGATGAGTGTTTCGAAAACTTGATATTCATTTTTCTTTTTTAATTAGTTTTCGCCGATGAGTGTTTCGAAAACTTGATAGTCATTTTTCGTTTTTTAATCAGTTTTTACTAATCTGTGTTTCGAGAACTTGATATTCATTTTTCTTCTTTTAATCATTTTTCGCCGATGAGTGTTTCGAAAACTTGATATTGATTTTTCTTTTTTTAATCAGTTTTCGCCCATTAGTGTTTCGAAAACTTGATATTCATTTTTCTTTTTTTAATCAGTTTTCGCCGATGAGTGTTCTGAAAACTTGATATTCATTTTTTCTTTTTTTAATCAGTTTTCGCCGATGAGTATTTCGAAAACTTGATATTCATTTTTCTTTTTTTAATCAGTTTTCGCCGATGAGTGTTTCGGAAATTTGATATTCATTTTTCTTTTTAATTCAGTTTTCGCCGATAAGTGTTTCGAAAACTTGATATTGATTTTTCTTTTTTAATCAGTTTTCGCCGATGAGTGTTTCGAAAACTTGATATTCATTTTTCTTTTTTTTAAATAGTTTTCGCCGATAAGTGTTTCGAAAACTTGATATTCATTTTCCTTTTTTAATCAGTTTTCGCCAATGAGTGTTTCGAAAACATGGAATTCATTTTTATTTTTTTAATCAATTTTCGTTGATGAGTGTTTTGAAAACTTGATATTCATTTTTCATTTTTTAATCAGTTTTCGACGATGTGTGTTTAGAAAACTTGATATTCATTTTACTTTTTTTAATCAATTTCCGCCGATGAGTGTGTCGAAAACTTGATATTCTTTTTCTATTTTAACTAGTTTTTGCCGATGAGTGTTTCGAAAACTTTATATTCATTTTTATTTTTTTTAATCAGTTTTTGCCGATTAGTGTTTTCGAAAACTTGATATTCATTTCTCTTTTTTTAATCAGTTTTCGCCAATGAGTGTTCTGAAAACTTGACATTCTTTTTTATTTTTTTTAATCAGTTTTCATCGATGAGTGTTTCGAAAACTTGATATTCATTTTTCTCTTTTTTTAATCAGTTTTCGCCGATGAGTGTTTTGAAAACTTGATAGTCATTTTTCGTATTTTAATCAGTTTTCGCCGATAAGTGTTTCGAAAACTTGATATTCATTTTTCTTTTTTTAATCAGTTTTTGCCGAAGAGTGTTTCGAAAACTTGATATTCATTTTTCTTTTTTTAATTAGTTTTCGCCGATGAGTGTTTCGAAAACTTGATATTCATTTTCTTTTTTTAATCAGTTTTCGCCGATGAGTGTTTCGAAAACATGATATTCATCTTCTTTTTTTAATCAGTTTTCGCCGATGAGTGTTTCGAAAACATGATATTCATTTTCTTTTTTTAATCAGTTTTCGCCGATGAATATTTCGAAAACTTGAAATTCATTTTTATTTTTTAATCAGTTTTCGGCGATGAGTGTTTCGAGAACTTCATATTCATTTTTCTTTTTTTAATCAGTTTTTGCCGATGAGTGTTTAAAAAACTTGATATTCATTTAACTTTTTTTAATCAATTTTCGCCGATGAATGTTTTGAAAACTTGATATTTTTTTCTATTTTTAATCAGTCTTTGCCGATGAGTATTTCGAAAACTTTACATTCATTTTTATTGTTTTAATCAGTTTTCGCCAAAGAGTGTTTTCGAAAACTTGATATTCATTTTTCTTTTTTTAATCAGTTTTCGCCGATGAATGTTCTGAAAACTTGATATTCATTTATATTTTTTTTAATCAGTTTTCGTCGATGAGTGTTTCCAAAACTTGATATTCATTTACCTTTTTTTTGATCAGTTTCCGCCGATGAGTGTTTCGAAAACTTGATAGTCATTTCTCGTTTTTTAATCAGTTTTCGCCGATGAGTGTTTCGAAAACGTAGTATTCATTTTTCTTTCTTTTAAATAGTTTTTGCTGATAAGTGTTTCGAAAACTTGATATTCATTTTTCTTTTTCTTAATCAGTTTTCGCCGATTTGTTTCGAAAACGTGATATTCATTTTTCTTTATTTAATTAGTTTTAACCGATGCGCGTTTCGAAAACTTGATATTCATTTTTCTTTTTTTAATCAGTTTTCGCCGATGATTGTTCTGAAAACTTGATATTCATTTTTCTTTTTTTAATCAGTTTTCGCCAGTGAGTGTTGTAAAAACTTGATATTCATTTTTCTTTTTTCTAATTAGTTTTCGCCGATGTGTTTTTCCAAAACTTGATATTGATTTTTCTTTTTTTTTAATGAGTTTTTACCCATGAGTGTTTCGAAAACTTGATAGTCATTTTTCGTTTTTTAATCAGTTTTTGCCGATGAGTGTTTCGAAAACGTAATATTCAATTTTCTTTCTTTTAAATAGTTTTTGTCGATGAGTGTTTCGAAAACTTGATATTCATTTTTCTTTTTCTTAATCAGTTTTTGTCGATTAGTGTTTCGAAAACGTGATATTCATTTTTCTTTATTTAATTAGTTTTCACCGATGAGTGTTTCGAAATCTTGATATTCATTTTTCTTTTTTTAATCAGTTTTCGCCGATGAGTGATCTAAAAAATTGATATTTATTTTTCATTTTTTTAATCAGTTTTCGCCAATGAGTGTTTTGAAAACTTGATATTCATTTTTCTTTTTTTAATCATTTTTCACCGATGAGTGTTTCGAAAACTTGATATTCATTTTTCTTTTTTTAATCAATTTTCACCGATGAATGTTTCGAATACTTGACTTTCATTTTCCTTTTCAAATCAGTCTTCGCCGATGAGTGTTCTGAAAACTTGATATTCATTTTTCTTTTTTTTTGATCATTTTTCGCCGATGAGTGTTTCAAAAACTTTATATTCAGTTTTATTTTTTTAAATCAGTTTTTGCGATCAGTGTTTCGAAAACTTGATATTTATTTTTCTTTTTTTTAAACAGTTTTCGCCGATGAGTGTTTCTAAAACGTAATATTCATTTTTCTTTTTTTCTTTAAATAGTTTTTGCCGATAATTGTTTCGAAAACGTGATATTCATTTTTCTTTTTTTAATCATATTTCGCGATAAGTGTTTCGAAAACTTGATATTCATTTTTCTGTTTTTTAATCAGTTTTCGCCGATGAGTGTTTCAAAAACTTGATATTTATTTTTCTTTTTTTAATCAATTTTCGCGGATAAGTGTTTCGAAAGCTTGATATTCATTTTTTTAATCAGTTTTCGCCGATGAGTGTTTCGAAAACTTAATATTCATTTTTCTTTTTTTAATCAGTTTTCATCGATGAGTGTTTCGAAAACTTGATATTCATTTTCGTTTTTTAATCAGTTTTTGCCGATTAATTTTTCGAAAACTTGATATTCATTATTATTATTTTTAATCAGTTTTCGTCGATGAGTGTTTCGAAAACGTAATATTCTTTTTTCTTTTTTTTAAATAGCTTTAGCCGATGATTGTTTCGAAAACGTGATATTCATTATTCTTTTTTTAATCATATTTCGTCGATAAGTGTTTCGAAAACTTGATATTCATTTTTCTGTGTTTTAATCAGTTTTCACCGATGAGTGTTTCAAAAACTTGATATTTATTTTTCTTTTTTTTTAATCAGTTTTCGCCGATAAGTGTTTCGAAAACTTGAAATTCATTTTTCTTTATTTAATCAGTTTTCGCCGATCAGTGTTTCGAAAATTTGATATTCATTTTTCTTTTTTTAATCAGTTTTCACTGATGAGTGTTTCAAAAACATGGTATTCATTTTCCTTTTTAATCAGTTTTCGCCGATCAGTGTTTCGAAAACTTGATATTCATTTTTATTTTTTTTAATCAGTTTTCGTCGATGAGTGTTTCGAAAACTTGATATGCTTTTTTCTTTTTTTAATCAGTTTTCCCCGATGAGTGTTTCGAAAACTTGATATTCATTTTCCTTTTTTAATCCGTTTTCGCCGATTAGTATTTTGAAATTTTCATATTCATTTTTATTTTTTTTTAATCAGTTTTCGTCGATGAGTGTTTCGAAAACTTGATATTCATTTTTCTTTTTTAATTAGTTTTCGCCGATGAGTGTTTCGAAAACTTGATAGTCATTTTTCCTTTTTTAATCAGTTTTTACTAATCTTTGTTTCGAGAACTTGATATTCATTTTTCTTCTTTTAATCATTTTTCGTCGATGAGTGTTTCGAAAACTTGATATTGATTTTTCTTTTTTTAGTCAGTTTTCGCCCATTAGTGTTTCGAAAACTTGATATTCATTTTTCTTTTTTTAATCAGTTTTCGCCGATGAGTGTTCTGAAAACTTGATATTCATTTTTCTTTTTTTAATCAGTTTTCGCCGATGAGTGTTTCGGAAATTTGATATTCATTTTTCTTTTTTAATCAGTTTTCGCCGATAAGTGTTTCGAAAACTTGATATTGATTTTTCTTTTTTAATCAGTTTTCGCCGATGAGTGTTTCGAAAACTTGATATTCATTTTTCTTTTTTTTTAAATAGTTTTCGCCGATAAGTGTTTCGAAAACTTGATATTCATTTTCCTTTTTTAATCAGTTTTCGCCAATGAGTGTTTCGAAAACATGGAATTCATTTTTATTTTTTTTAATCAGTTTTCGTTGATGAGTGTTTTGAAAACTTGATATTCATTTTTCATTTTTTAATCAGTTTTCGACGATGAGTGTTTAGAAAACTTGATATTCATTTTACTTTTTTTAATCAATTTCCGTCGATGAGTGTGTCGAAAACTTGATATTCTTTTTCTATTTTTAACTAGTTTTCGCCGATGAGTGTTTCAAAAACTTTATATTCATTTTATTTTTTTTAATCAGTTTTCGCCGATTAGTGTTTTCGAAAACTTGATATTCATTTCTCTTTTTTTAATTAGTTTTCGCCAATTAGTGTTATGAAAACTTGACATTCTTTTTTATTTTTTTTAATCAGTTTTCGTCGATGAGTGTTTCGAAAACTTGATATTCATTTTTCTTTTTTTTTAATCAGTTTTCGCCGATGAGTGTTTTGAAAACTTGATAGTCATTTTTCGTATTTTAATCAGTTTTCGCCGATAAGTGTTTCGAAAACTTGATCTTCATTTTTCTTTTTTTAATCAGTTTTTGCCGATGAGTGTTTCGAAAACTTGATATTCATTTTACTTTTTTTAATCAGTTTTCGCCGATGAGTGTTTCGAAAACTTGATATTCATTTTCTTTTTTTAATCAGTTTTCGCCGATGAGTGTTCTCGAAAACTTGATATTCATTTTCTTTTTTTAATCAGTTTTCGCCGATTAGTGTTTCGAAAACATGATATTCATTTTCTTTTTTTAATCAGTTTTCGCCGATGAATGTTTCGAAAACTTGATATTCATTTTTATTTTTTAATCAGTTTTCGGCGTTGAGTGTTTCGAGAACTTCATATTCATTTTTCTTTTTTTAATCAGTTTTTGCCGGTGAGTGTTTAAAAAACTTGATATTCATTTAACTTTTTTTAATCAATTTTCGCCGATGAATGTTTTGAAAACTTGATATTTTTTTTCTATTTTTAATCAGTCTTTGCCGATGAGTATTTCGAAAACTTTATATTCATTTTTATTGTTTTAATCAGTTTTCGCCAATGAGTGTTTTCGAAAACTTGATATTGATTTTTCTTTTTTTAATCAGTTTTCGCCGATGAGTGTTCTGAAAACTTGATATTCATTTATATTTTTTTTAATCAGTTTTCGTCGATGAGTGTTTCCAAAACTTGATATTCATTTACCTTTTTTTTAATCAGTTTCCGTCGATGAGTGTTTCGAAAACTTGATAGTCATTTCTCGTTTTTTAATCAGTTTTCGCCGATGAGTGTTTCGAAAACTTGATATTCATTTTTCTTTTTCTTAATCAGTTTTCGCCGATTTGTTTTGAAAACGTGATATTCATTTTTCTTTATTTAATTAGTTTTCACCGATGCGCGTTTCAAAAACTTGATATTCATTTTTCTTTTTTTTAATCAGTTTTCGCCTACTAGCTCTATATATATATATATCATTAGCTAAGTAATTAACAATTTTCTTTCCATGCCTTCATCATAAAAAATTATCTTTTACAGTGAACTCAAAGTCCTTGCCTTCACAAGTTTCACTTCTAGTGTTCTTATAGATTTCAACTACAGGTTTTTGTGAAAGCACAAATTTCACTTCTAGTGTTCTTATAGTTTCACTCAAAGTCCTTCCTTGCCTCCATTAGTTTTAGTTCTAGTTTTCTAGACAATGGCTTTATAGGATAGCTTTGCTTACTCTGTTCTTTTATAATCAGAGATCAAAGCACAAAAGTATGCACTTATAACTTAATAATGGAAAAGGAGGACCAAGAACAAAGATAGGATAAGCTAATATTTAAAGCAATTAAATATTAAAAAAATCCACCGACTCAAAGGAAATTAAAATCAAAGCTCATTAAAATATGATAGTCTGTTTTTTTAGTTTGATGAAAGAATTGTGTATGCTTACTCTGTGGGTGTGCCGAATCATTCACTTGTGTAACTGAAGCCTCTATGAATTTTCCATCTGACATTGAGAAACTCATGGAATTGGAAATAGAAGCATATGTGTGTAAGTACCAAACACAATTCTTATTGGAATTTCATATAAACAAAGTTGACAACCAAATGAATACAAAAACAAAACATATAGAGTTTCCAACATAAGGCCAAAGGTGTTAAGTAGGGAGTTTTAACTTTAGTAAATAGAAACATAAGAATAATGACTGCATTTTACAAAAGACCATCTAAATATAAGCAGCACAAGGGTAACCTACCTTTTCATTCACTTCACAATATAGCTTCGACCAAACAGGGCAGGAGCAACAAGTATCTAACCCTTCTTTGCTTACAGAAGAAAAATCGAAGGAAAACCACAACAAGAACAAAAAAAGAACCATTTAGTTGCAAACTCTGTCTTTCCTTGAAAAATCAAAATTTCTCTTACGGGAAAACAAAAAAAGAACCGAAACAAAACGATCAAAGAAAAATCGAAGGAAAACTGCAACAAGTACCAAATGAGAAAGCCAAAAGTCGATTAGGGAAGGATCCATAATGAGAAAGAAGAAATCGATTAGGGAAGAAATTGTACCTGATTTCTCTCACGGTGCTATCTTCTCTCCAGTGCGTTCTCACCTTCACGGCGCCGGCGTTAATGCTCCCTCTGACGGCGTCGTCGCTACTCCTCTCTCTCACAGCTTCGAGTTCAAACGGCAGCGTCGAGTTCTCTCCAGTGCTTCTCTCTCAAACAAAAACTGAAGCGTTGATTTGGAATGAAGCGTCGAATAGAAGCTGCTGGTGCGTATGAGATAAAGTAATTGTTTTTTTTTTTAAAATATTTTCTTTATTTGTTTAAGGGTTAATAGAAGCTGCTGGTGCGTATGAGATTAAGAGGGAACTTTTGATTTTTTTTTATTTTTGTAGTAGGATAGGTTTTGACTTTTGACGGGAGATAAAAGGAGGGAAGAATAAAAAATAAGGAGGGAAGAAATTTTTCCAAAAAAATGAGGGAAAAAATTTGCCCAAAAAAAAATTAAAAGGGAATAGACTTTTTTTAGGGTTTGATGATAGGGATGGCAATCTTACCGGACCAACGGGTACCCGGAAAATTTACCCGTTGGGTCCGGGTCTGGGGATTTTAACGGGTAAAAGTCCGGGAATGGGTAAGGGTGTATTCACCCCAGATCCGGACCCGGTGATATAATATATATAAAAATATTTTATATAAATATATATTATATATCATATTAAATTGTGTGTTTTAAGTTTGTTTTTCTTAAACTTGGAAATAAATTAAATTTATGAATGTGTGTTCAATACTTGTGATGAAAGTAGCAAATTTTGTAGAAAAAATAGTAAATTTTTCGGGTCCGGGGACGGGTATCAAATTTCATACCTGGCGGGGACGGGTCCAGGGATGGGGAAAATATTGACTACCGGGGCCGGGGACGGAGATTGCAGTATCCTACCCAGACCCTACCCATTGTCATCCCTATTTGATGACACTATCTTCATAAATTAATGACGGACTATTTTTGACGGACACTACCCGTCAATATATCAGATGAATTTATACAATTAACGTCGAAATTTTTTATCCATCAGAAATCCGTCATTAATTTGGTGTTTTTCTAAGCAAATTTAGTCTGTCAAAATCATCCGTCAGAATTTTACATTTTTTCAAGTAGTGAAAACTGATTAAAAAAATGAGAAATGAATATGAAGTTTTCGAAACACTCATTAGCAAAAACATACTAAAAAAAGAAAAATGAATATCAAGTTTTCGAAAAACTCATCTACAAAAACTGATTAAAAAAATAAAAATGAATATCAAATTTTCGAAACACTCATCGGCGAAAACTTATTAAAAAAACAAAAATGAATATCAAGATTTCGAAACACTAATCGGTGAAAACTAATTGAATAAAGAAAAATGAATATCACGTTTTCGAAACACTCATCGGCGAAAACTGATTAAGAAAAAGAAAAATGAATATCAAGTTTTCGAACACTCATCGGTGAAAACTAATTAAACAAAGAAAAATGAATATCACGTTTTCGAAACACTTATCGGCGAAAACTGATTAAGAAAAATATAAATGAATATCAAGTTTTCGAAACACTCATCGGCGAAAACTATTTAAAAAAAATGAATATTACGTTTTCGAAACACTCATCGGCGAAAACTGATTAAAAAAAGAAAAAAGAATATCAAGTTTTCAAAACACTCAGCGGCGAAAACTAATTAAAAAATGAAAAATGAATATCAAGTTTTCAGAACACTCATCGGCGAAAACTGATTAAAAAAAGAAAAATGAATATCAATTTTTCGAAACACTCATCGACGAAAACTATTTTAAAAAAAAAAGGAAAAATGAATATTACGTTTTCGAAACACTCAACGGCGAAAACTGATGAAAGAAATGAAAAATTACTATCAAGTTTTCAAAACACTCATCGGTGAAAACTGATTAAAAAAAGAAAAATGAATATGAAGTTTTCGAAACACTCATCAGCAAAAACTTACTAAAAAAAGAAAAATGAATATCAAGCTTTTGAAACACTAATCGACAAAAACTTATTTTAAAAATAAAAATGAATATAAAGTTTTCGAAACATTTACCAGCGAAAACTGATTAAAAAAAGAAAAATGAATATCAAGTTTTCGAAACACTCATCGGTGGAAACTTATTAATTAAAGAAAAATGAATATCACGTTTTAGAAACACTCATCGGCGAAAACTGATTAAGAAAAAGAAAAATGAATATCAAGTTTTCGAAACACTAATCGGCGAAAACTATTTTAAAGAGAAAAACAAAAAATGAATATTACATTTTCGAAACACTCATCGGCGAAAACTGATTAAAAAAATAAATAAATATCAAGTTTTCGAAATACTCATCGGTGAAAACTTATTAAAAAAAGAAAAATGAATATCAAGTTTTGAAACACTCATCGACCAAAACTAATTAAAAAAGAAATATGAATATCAGGTTTTCGAAACACTCATCAGTGAAAACTTATTAAAAAGAGAAAAATAAATATCATGTTTTCGAAACATTCATCGACCAAAACTAATTAAAAAAGAAAAATGAATATCAAGTTTTCAAAACACTCATCGGCGAAAACTGATTAAAAAATGAGAAATGAATATCAAGTTTTCGAAACACTCATTAGCGAAAACATACTAAAAAAGAAAAATGAATATCAAGTTTTCGAAAAACTCATCTACGAAAACTGATTAAAAAAAATAAAAATGAATATCAAATTTTCGAAACACTCATCGGCAAAACTTATTAAAAAAGGAAACTAAATATCAAGTTTTTGAAACACTCATCGGCGAAAACTGATTAAAAAACAAAAATGAATATCAAGTTTTCAAATCACTAATCGGTGAAAACTAATTGAATAAAGAAAAATGAATATCACGTTTTCGAAACACCCATCGGCGAAAACTGATTAAGAAAAAGAAAAATGAATATCAAGTTTTCGAAACACTCACCGGCGAAAACTAATTAAATAAAGAAAAATGAATATCACGTTTTCGAAACACTCATTGGCGAAAACTGATTAAAAAAAGAAAAATGAATATCAAGTTTTGAAACGCTCATCGGCGAAAACTAGTTAAAAAATAAAAATGAATATCAAGTTATCGAAACACTCATCGGCGAAAAATGATTAAAACTGAAAAATAACTATCAAGTTTTCGAAACTCCCATCGGCGAAAACTGATTAAAAAAAGAAAAATAAATATCAAGTTTTCGAAACACTCATCGGCGAAAACTGATTCAAAAAAACAAAAATGAATATAAAGTTTTCGAAACACTCATCGGCAAAAACTGATTAAAAAAATAAAAATGAATATAAAGTTTTCGAAACACTCATTGGTCAAAATTGATTAAAAAAAGAAAAATAATATCAAGTTTTCGAAACACTCATCGGTGAAAACTGATTAAAACAAGAAAAATGAATATCAAGTTTTGAAAAAACTCATCATTGAAAACTTACTAAAAAAAGAAAAATGAATATCCTGTTTTTGAAACACTCATCGACGAATACTGATTAAAAAAAAAATGAATATAAAGTTTTCGAAACACTCATCGGCGAAAACTGATTAAAAAAGGAAAATGAATATAAAGTTTTCGAAACACTCATCGGTGAAAACTGATTAAAAAAAGAAAAATGAATATCAAGTTTTCGAAACACTTATTAGCGAAAACTTACTAAAAAAAGAAAAATGATTATCAAGTTTTCAAAACCCTCATCAAAGAAAACTGATTAAAAAAATAAAAATAAATGTCAAGTTTTCGAAACACTCATCGGTGAAAACTGATTAAAAAAGGAAAAAGAATATCAAGTTTTCGAAACACTCATCGGCGAAAATTGATTAAAAAAAGGAAAATGAATATCAAGTTTTCGAAACACTAATCTGCGAAAACTGATTAAAAAAAGAAAAATGAATATCAAGTTTTCGAAACACTCATCGGCGAAAAATGATTAAAAAAAGAAAAATGAATATCAAGTTTTCGAAACACTCATTGGCGAAAACTGATTAAGAAAAAGAAAAAAGAATATCAAATGTTCAAAACACTAATCGGCAAAAACTGATTAAAAAAATAAAAATGAATATCAAGTTTTCGAAACTCTCATCGACGAAAACTGATTAAAAAAAATAAAAATGAATATCAAGTTTTCGAAACACTCATAGGCGGAAACTAATAAAAAAGGAAAATAAATGTCAAGTTTTCGAAACACTCGTCGGCGAAAATTGATTAAAAAAAGAAAAATGAATATCAGGTTTTCGGAACTGTAATACCCGAGAATATTTTAACTAGCGTTATTAATTAAAATTAATTAATTAAATTAAAAGTGGAAACAAATGAGATAAAAAGGAAAATAAATACACACTATCCTACTACTTATATATTTTTTTTAAAATATAAATTTAAGTAAATCCTAATTTTTTTTTATATATATTTATTTTTCTCAATTATTATTATATCAGATGTGTTTTTTTTTATGTGATGTATGTATGTGATATGTATATATATTAGTTAATTATATATATATATGTATTATATAAGGAAAAAGTAAGGAAAAGAAAAGAAATAAAGAGGAGCAGACGTGAGTAGAAGCACGAATAAGAGAGAGTAGAGAAAAGATAAGAAAAGAAAAGAAAGAAAAGGAAAGTGTGGGGGTGAGGGGTCGACGGAACGCACAAGCAAAGGGAGAGAGAGGTGAGAGCAACGGTTGGCACGGTGGAGCAAGGAGGACGCCGGGAAGCTCGTGGTGGTGGCCGGACGCACGGAGGAAGCTGGAAAACGCAGCCGTGTGCTAGAGAGAGAGAGAGCTACGCGCTAGAGAGAGAAACAAGAGGAGGAGGGCTTTCTCGCCGGAAAACGCCGTCTCTTCACCGGGGAAGGTAGCTGGGGGTCTCCTCTACTCCATATCGTCCTTCTAACCGGTTGAATCGAGGTGAGAAGTCCCGAAACTCTCAAACCCCAATTTTATCAATTTTAGGGATTTTTGGAAAGACCCTAATTGATTCAATCTGAGTGTTCTGGGTCCTAAATTGAAGTATATGCATGTTAGGAAGTGAGTTGGAAACTTAGGAACCGGAACCAAATTGATGAAATTTATCCGGGTTGGAAAAAGTGTAGGAAAATGTGGTTGTTAAGGTTTAAGGGTGTTGTGGAATGACTTGGGGTGCATTGAAGGGTTGAATAATAATTATAAAGATTGTAAAAAAATATTAGAATATACGAGGGATGAAAACCCGAGTAATTCCCGTCTCACCCGGAACCCCGTTCGGGGAAAAAGAGACAATTTTCTAATTTGACGCGTATTCGGGTATGTGTATTCATGTGTAGGTGAAGTGTTCAAGGTTATTTTGATAAATGGAAATTTTGGACAAGTAGAATTTATGACTCTTGAGCCATAAATTCAAGACTTGGGTAATGGGAACTTCACATGGACACATAGAGGTGAAATTGGGTAACCTTCAATTCCCAAATTCAACGTTTTCGAATAGCGCGATTAAGAGGGGGTTGGACACGAATTAGAAGCATGCTAGGTGTTCCGAAAACTAGTTGAGGGCATTCCAAGCCAACAACTAGTCTATGGAATTAATTAGAAAGAACATGAGCATTAGCATTACATGTACACGATAGTGGTTGAATTTTCAAGTCTCTGAATCTCTCAAGTATATGTGTATAGGGCACCATACAGTGAGTGGACTTTCGGGCGCACCGAGAGCCGATCAGAGGGGCCAACCAGGTGAGGGGCTTTCCTATCCTTGCCCTATTGGGTTGACTACGGATATGGATATATGGTTTGCCTTCTTGCCTATTTGTAGGAATTACATGTTAGATAACATACTATTGTTGTTCCTAAATTATAGTATTTGTGAAAACGTGCTATATGTGTGTTTGTGAATTGTAAAAGCAATTGTGGCTCAAGGAGCCTTATATGAAAAGAAGGTCCACGGGTCCTATACGATATCGGGGGTAGGATCGAGTAAATATTATCTGAAGGGTGTAGTTTTGTATGTAAGTCCTTAAAGAGAATAAACCTAGGTGACTTTGTTCAGAACCAGGAGTCCGATTTAGAAACCACTTGGTAATCTAGATTTGCCTAAGAAGAAGTAAAATGAACAAGTAGTAGTCCATAGGGGTCATTTATGGTACAACGCGGGAACCGAGTCTATCACGGGTGGTTCAGGTAGATTGAGTCTCTTGTCTTGAGTCAATCCACAGAAATACAGAGTATATGAGTTCACCACATTGTGGCTATTGCCTTGGGTAAATCGAGGTCAGATGAGTCGCCGGCTATGCTCCAAGTGAAGTCTTGGGGTCAGACTATTGTTCCAAGTATAGTCTTGGGACCAGGGGTTCCTAGAATGATCAACTAGGTTCCCATATTGCTCACGTGAGATATTGCCTTCGGGCCAGATTCCCTCCTAACGGAGATATTGCCTTCGGGCCAGATTCTCTCCTAACGGAGATATTGCCTTTGGGCCAGTTTATGATTATGATTACCTGAATACAGAGGACCACATGGAATTATATGTTGAATCATGATATGATGTCTGTGTGAATTTAAATGTATGTAAATCCATGCTTTAAATTCTTTATTGTGAATATGATACAAGCTAATTGCCTGACCACTTAATATATGGAAATTTAACCCGTTATATGCGTATGTGTTTGTGATTGGCTCCTCTTCCCCAGTTGTAGTGGTACCTGCTACTACACCAGGGATGGGAAAGCCTCTCACTGAGTCTGTTTGACTCACCCCAATGTTACATGTTACAGACACAGTTGGTATAGGCATCGGGAGTGTTTCCACTTCGTCTCAGGGAGGCGGACAAACTTAGAGACCGCACGCATTGTTCGCGTGGGTAGTATTGATATATGTATTTTGTCAGGATGTATATGTATATGATTCTTTTGGTATAGCATTGTTTTGTACAGTTGCTATATGCATATATGTATATGTCATACTCTAGAACTGTCGGCGTCATACAGATTAAAGGTTGGTCTTGTTGATGGGGACATAGGTTGTGATATGATGAATATCATGTGTATATACATATATATGGATGTGACTCTTGCATGTGAATAGGATAGATCACACGCACTGAGTGTGTGGTCAATATGTAAACTTATATATATGTGTGACTGAATACTTGATTGTGTGAAAATACGGCTTCCGCATGTGAATAGGATAGGTCACACGCATTGAGGCGTGTGATCAATATGTATATTTTATGCAGGTGTGTGATTGAATATATATGCTTGACTGTACACAGGGATTCTACATGTGAATAGGATAGATCACCCGCCCTTAAGCGCGTGATCAATATGTATATTATATGTACGTGTGATTGATTATGTGTATATGTATAGACTGAAGCGGCGTTGAGCGAGCCGTGGATTGTGTGCTACGTAGGTCATCGAATAGGGATGGCCATATAAATACTATATTGTTTGTAATAAAAATGGGTAGTTACGCATATATAAGAATGTAAATCAGGGATTAGAGGCTTACGGGATAGGAGAAATCCTACCTCCCGTGCCGGTCACGGACGTCTGATAGGGGGTCGTGACAAACTTGGTATCAGAGGCAGGTTACTTTAAACTGTATGAAGCCATAGGTATGACCGGTTGTCGGTTTACCCCTCTTTGTGTACCCGGGCACAACGTGGGAGTAAAAAGGCACTTGTGGGAGTACCCAAGAAATTGTGTCAACCTTTCTTTCTACTCTCTTTTATACGAAATGTCATTAATATACATGTACTTATTAGGTGTGGTCCTTGTGCATTATAGGGATGTCACCTATTACGAGACGGACTAGGGGTGGAGGGAGAACTCCTGCTGAAATTGATTGAGAGTCAGTTCGGGAGGAGGTAATGCCCACCCGAGGCCGAGGTAGAGGCCGTACCCGAGGTCGAGGCAGAGGTCGTGCTCATGGTCGAGGAAGAGCACAAGTAAGAGGGGAAGAGAGGGGACAGTCACCGGAACCTCAACCTCAAGTAGAGATAGGTGCACCTTCCGTGGCGGAAATGCTCACGATAGGATTTCAGGAATTAAGAGAAGAAATGACTAGGCAAATACAGAGGGAGGTACGCCGGTTAATAGTCGGCGAGGAAGAACAAGAGAGGGTTCCTAGCAATCAAGAGATGGAGGTTGTTGAGGAAGAGGATAGGGAATGGCAACAACCACAGGGAATGCCTCGTGAACCGCGAGCAGCACCCAGAGAGCTGCCAATTTCAAAATTTCTGAAGCTTCATCCACCCACTTTCTGCGAAACTAGTGATAAAGAGGATCCGCAGTACTTTATCAGAGATGTGGTCAGAATTAGGCGCATGCTGAGGTGCTCAGGCCATGAATTGGTGGAATTAGCTTAATTCCAGCTGAGGGGAGCGACTAGAGTATGGCTAGAGTCCGTACAGATGAGGTATTCACGTAGAGTGGCACCGATGACCTGGGAAGATTTTCAGAGGGAATTCCTGGGTCGGTTTCTACCTGAAGGTACCAAGGATGCAAAGCGTCAGCAATTCGAGGAATTGTGGATGACGCCTAACATGACCGTGACAGAGTATGAGTTACTTTTCACAAAACTGGCTCAATTCTCACCTGAGTTAGTTCCCGATGAAGAGGCGAGGATCAAGAGATTCATACACCGACTCACGGAGCCTTTGTTTACTGCTTTGCTACCTCAGAGGAGACAGTTTGAGACTTTAGCCCAAGCAGTAGACTGTGCTAGAATGATTGAAACCAGGAAGAGGTATGGGACGTCTGTTGATCCTAAAGTCAAGTTAATTACAGGCAGTGACAACCATGGAGGTGGAAATAAGAAAAGGAAGACAACAGGTGGAAGTGCAGGATACTCAGGGTCCGTAGGAGGACTATCCTCAACTACCACCTATGAAACAGGTACAAGTGGTAATATTCAAGGGGGACAGAGGGAACAAGGGGGTGGAAATGCCGGTAAGACAAAGCCCCAGTGTGTGACTTGTGGCAGATTTCATTCTGGTATATGTCGGAGACTGACAGGTGGATGCTACCATTGCGGCCAGATGGGCCATAAGGCTAGAGAGTGTCCAAAGAAGAAAGAGGGTACAAGTGTGAGAAGCAATCCGACGCCGAGGAGTACACCTATTCCAGCTCCACCAGTGAGAACCGTGCCACCACAGACAGCAAGTACAGGTGCAGCTAGAGGCCGTGGTACAGGGTCTAGTGGCCGAGGGCCAGGGGCGGTAGGTGGAGGACAAGCGCGGGTATTTGCACTCTCTCAGCAGGATGCTCATGCATCAAATGCAGTTGTGACAGGTACTCTTATTGTCTGCTCTCTTGATGCACGAGTCTTTTTTGATTCCGGCTCCACTCATTCCTATGTGTCACATGCATTTGCCTCTAAATTCAACAAAAGTCCATCTAGGATGGAAGAAATAGTACTGGTCTCTACACCAATGGGAGAATCGGTACAAGTAGAATATGTGCATAAGTCTTGCATTGTGGAGGTCGATGGTCATGAGACTGTGGCAGACCTTCGGTTGTTGTGTATGGTTGATCTTGACGTGATCCTCGGAATGGATTGGTTGTCGTCTTGCCATTCGGTTGTGGACTGCAGGGCTAAATGCTTGAAATTCAATATGCCAAACGAGGAGCCCTTTGTGATACGGGGTGACGGAGCTGCACCGTATCCAAGCTTGATCTCGGCTTTGAAGGCGTCCAAGTTACTTGCAAAAGGATGCAAAGGGTACTTGGCATTCGTCCAAGATACCACGAAAGAAGTACTTTCACCGACTCAAGTACCTGTGGTGCGAGAGTTCTTGGATGTATTTCCAGAAGAATTGCTGGGGTTGCCGCCCGACCGTGAGATTGAATTTGGAATTGAGCTGCAACCTGGTACTCAGCCTATCTCCACACCACCCTACCGTATGGCTCCGAAAGAGCTGAAGGAGCTACATACACAATTGCAAGAATTGCTTGAAAAGGGTTTTATAAGACCCAGTTTCTCTCCTTGGGGTGCACCGCTCCTTTTTGTAAAGAAGAAGGACAGATCTTTGCAGTTGTGTAATTACCGAAAGTTAAAAAAGGTGACGATCCGCAATCAATATCCACTGCCGAGGATAGATGACCTATTTGATCAGTTGCAGGGTACGAAGCGGTTTTCCAAGATTGATTTGCGATCTGGGTACCATCAATTGAAGATTCGAGAATCAGACATACCTAAGACCGCATTCCGGACCCGATATGGACATTACGAGTTCTTGGTGATGTCTTTCGGATTAACTAATGCTCCTGCAGCATTCATGGACATGATGAACAGAGTCTTTAAACCATTTCTGGACCGATTTGTCATTGTCTTCATTGTCGACATATTGGTTTATTCAAAGAATTCTGAGGAACATGCTGAACACTTGAGACTAGCCTTACAGAGGTTGAGAGAGGAAAAACTGTATGCCAAGTTCTCTAAGTGTGAATTATGGCTTGACAGAGTTTCCTTTTTGGGTCACGTGGTATCATCAGAGGGAATCCACGTTGATCCATGTAAGGTAGAGGCAGTGAAGAATTGGTCCCAGCCTACCTCTGTTACGGAGATTCGCAGTTTCTTGGGTTTGGCGGGATATTATAGAAGATTTGTGCAGGACTTCTATAAGGTTGTTGCACCCATGACTAGGTTGACTCAGAAAGGAGTGAAGTTTGTATGGGATGACAAGTGTGAGCAGACTTTTCAGAAGCTGAAGGACAGTCTCACCACCGCTCCGGTGCTGGCATTACCTGAAGGCACAGGAGGGTATGTGGTATACTGTGATGCGTCGAGGATCGGGTTAGGGTGTGTCTTGATGCAACATGGCAAGGTGATTGCGTATGCATCGCGACAACTGAGGAAGCATGAGAAGAACTACCCGACTCACGACCTCGAAATGGCGGTTGTAGTGTTCGCTTTGAAAATATGGAGGCATTACTTATATGGTGAGACTTGTGAAATTTATACAGACCACAAAAGCCTAAAATACATTTTCGAGCAGAAAGACTTGAACTTGAGACAACGTCGATGGTTGGAGTTGTTGAAAGACTATGACTGCACAATCTTGTATCATCCAGGAAAGGCTAATGTGGTAGCCGATGCTCTGAGTCGGAAATCCATGGGCAGTCTTGCTCATATAAGTGAAGAAAGGAGACCGTTAATTAGAGAACTGCACGAGCTAGAGCAAACGGGAAATCAATTTGAGATTGGAAGTTCTAACTCACTTTTAGCCCATTTGCAAGCTAAGTCCTCTTTGGTAGAAGAGGTGAAGGCTAGACAAGATGAAGATACCGACCTCAAGCAAATCAGGGATACGGTAACTAAAGGGAAAGGGGACGACGTCCGATTCTCTACAGATGATTTTGGGATACTTCGGAAGGAGGGACGGTTGTGTGTCCCTATGGTTGATAACTTGAAAGAAAGAATTCTTGAAGAAGCACACCGGACAGTGTATACAATCCATCCGGGAGCTAATAAGATGTATCATGACCTGAAACAGTTGTATTGGTGGAATGGCATGAAAAAGGATGTCGCAAACTATGTAGCCAGGTGTTTAGTGTGCCAGCAAGTAAAGGCTGAACACCAGAAGCCCGCCGGAACATTACAACAGATAGAGATACCTGAGTGGAAATGGGAGAGGATAACGATGGATTTTGTAACAGGGTTGCCAAGATCACAACGGGGATTTGATTCGGTTTGGGTAATAGTGGATCGCATGACTAAATCCGCACACTTTCTGCCAGTAAGACCACTTACGGAGTGAGTCAATATGCACAGATTTACCTATCAGAAATTGTTAGATTGCACGGGGTGCCAGTGTCCATAATATCTAATAGGGGTCCACAGTTCACTTCCAGGTTTTGGAAGTCATTGCAGGAAGTGTTGGGAACTAGGGTTGATCTGAGTACTGCGTTCCACCCACAGACCGACGGGCAATCAGAAAGAACCATTCAGATTCTTGAGGACATGCTTCGGGCGTGTATTATGGATTTCGGCGGAAGTTGGGAAAAGTATTTACCCTTGGCTGAGTTTGCATACAATAACAGTTATCAAGCAAGTATTCAAATGGCACCTTTCGAGGCTCTGTACGGCCGTAGATGCAGATCCCCAATTGGGTGGTTCGAGGTCGGAGAAGCTAGCCTAGTCGGCCCAGAATTGCTACAAGATGCCTTGCAAAAGTAAAATGTATAAGGGAGAGATTGCTGACGGCTCAGAGTAGGCAAAAGTCTTATGCAGACAATTGAAGAAGAGAACTGGAGTTTGCCATTGGTGATCAGGTGTTCTTAAGAATATCACCGATGAGAGGCGTGATGCGGTTCAGTAAGAAGGGGAAGTTGAGTCCTCGGTATATCGGACCGTTTGAAATCTTAGAACGAGTTGGGAATGTAGCGTATCGGTTAGAATTGCCTACGGAATTGGAGGGGGTACACCCTGTCTTTCATGTACCGATGCTTCGGAAGTATCTTCCCGATCCCTCGTACGTAATCCAATCGCAAGACGTGCAACTAACCGAAAATATGACGTATGAAGAGGAGCCAGTGGAAATCTTAGACCGGCAGTTGAAGAAACTCAGAACGAAAGAGATTCCATTGGTTAAAGTTCTGTGGAGAAACCACTCGACCGAAGAAGCTACATGGGAGGTCGAGGGTGAAATGCGCAGAACGTATCCTCATCTCTTTCGAGACTAAGGTTAGTATTTTGTTTGAAATTCAGGGACCGAATTTCTTAAGGGGGGAAGATTGTAATACCCGAGAATATTTTAACTAGCGTTATTAATTAAAATTAATTAATTAAATTAAAAGTGGAAAAAGAATGAGATAAAAAGGAAAATAAATACACACTATCCTACTAATATTTTTTTAAAAAATATAAATTAAAGTAAATCCTAATTTTTTTTATATATATTTATTTTTCTCAATTATTATTATATCAGATGTTTTTTTTATGTGATGTATGTATGTGATATGTATATATATTAGTTAATTATATATATATGTATTATATAAGGAAAAAGTAAGGAAAAGAAAAGAAATAAAGAGGAGCAGACGTGAGTGGAAGCACGAATAAGAGAGAGTAGAGAAAAGAGAAGAAAAGAAAAGAAAGAAAAGGAAAGCGTGGGGGTGAGGGGTCGACGGAACGCACGAGCAAAGGGAGAGAGAGGTGAGAGCAACGGTTGGCACAGTGGAGCAAGGAGGACGCCGGCAAGCTCGTGGTGGTGGCCGGACGCACGGAGGAAGCCGAAAAACGCAGCCGTGTGCTAGAGAGAGAGAGCTACGGGCTAGAGAGAGAAACAAGAGGAGGAGGGTTTTCTCGCCGGAAAACGCCGTCTCTTCACCGGGGAAGGTAGCTGGGGGTCTCCTCTACTCCATATCGTCCTTCTAACCGGTTGAATCGAGGTGAGAAGTCCCGAAACTCTCAAACCCCAATTTTATCAATTTTAGGGATTTTTGGAAAGACCCCAATTGATTCAATCTGAGTGTTCTGGGTCCTAAATTGAAGTATATGCATGCTAGGAAGTGAGTTGGAAACTTAGGAACCGGAACCAAATTGATGAAATTTATCCGGGTTGGAAAAAGTATAGGAAAATGTGGTTGTTAAGGTTTAAGGGTGTTGTGGAATGACTTGGCGTGCATTGAAGGGTTGAATAATAATTATAAAGATTGTAAAAAATTATTAGAATATACGAGGGATGAAAACCCGAGTAATTCCCGTCTCACCCGGAACCCCGTTCGGGGAAAAAGAGACAATTTTCTAATTTGACGCGTATTCGGGTATGTGTATTCATGTGTAGATGAAGTGTTCAAGGTTATTTTGATAAATGGAAATTTTGGACAAGTAGAATTTATGACTCTTGAGCCATAAATTCAAGACTTGGGTAATGGGAACTTCACATGGACACATAGAGGTGAAATTGGGTAACCTTGAATTCCCAAATTCAACGTTTCCGAATAGCGCGATTAAGAGTGGGTTGGACACGAATTAGAAGCATGCTAGGTGTTCCGAAAACTAGTTGAGGGCATTCCAAGCCAACAACTAGTCTATGGAATTAATTAGAAAGAATATGAGCATTAGCGTTACATGTACACGATAGTGGTTGAATTTTCAAGTCTCTGAATCTCTCAAGTATATGTGTATAGGGCACCATACTGTGAGTGGACTTTCGGGTGCACCGAGAGCCGATCAGAGGGGCCAACCAGGTGAGGGGCTTTCCTATCCTTGCCCTATTGGGTTGACTGCGGATATGGATATATGGTTTGCCTTCTTGCCTATTTGTAGGAATTACATGTTAGATAACATGCTATTGTTGTTCCTAAATTACAGTATTTGTGAAAACGTGCTATATGTGTGTTTGTGAATTGTAAAAGCAATTGTGGCTCAAGGAGCCTTATATGAAAAGAAGGTCCACGGGACCTATACGATATCGGGGGTAGGATTGAGTAAATATTATCTGAAAGGTGTGGTTTTGTATGTAAGTCCTTAAAGAGAATAAACCTAGGTGACTTTGTTCAGAACCAAGAGTCCGAATTAGAAACCACTTGGTAATCTAGATTTGCCTAAGAAGAAGTAAAATGAACAAGTAGTGGTCCATAGGGGTCATTTATGGTACAACGCGGGAACCGAGTCTATCACGGGTGGTTCAGGTAGATTGAGTCTCTTGTCTTGAGTCAATCCATAGAAATACAGAGTATATGAGTTCACCACATGGTGGCTATTGCCTTGGGTAAACCGAGGTCAGATGAGTCGCCGGCTATGCTCCAAGTGAAGTCTTGGGGTCAGACTATTGTTCCAAGTATAGTCTTGGGACTAGGGGTTCCTAGAATGATCAACTAGGTTCCCATATTGCTCACGTGAGATATTGCCTTCGGGCCAGATTCCCTCCTAACAGAGATATTGCCTTCGGGCCAGATTCTCTCCTAACGGAGATATTGCCTTCGGGCCAGTTTATGATTATGATTACCTGAATACAGAGGACCACATGGAATTATATGTTAAATCATGATAGGATGTATGTGTGAATTTAAATGTATGTAAATCCATGCTTTAAATTCTTTATTGTGAATATGATACAAGCTAATTGCCTGACCACTTAATATATGGAAATTTAACCCGTTATATGCGTATGTGTTTGTGATTGGCTCCTCTTCGTCTCAGGGAGGCGGACAGACTTAGAGACCGCACGCATTGTTCGCGTGGGTAGTATTGATATATATATTTTGACAGGATGTATATGTATAAGATTCTTTTGGTATAGCATTGTTTTGTACAGTTGCTATATGCATATATGTATATGTCATACTCTAGAACTGTCGGCTTCATACAGATTAAAGGTTGGTCTTGTTGATGGGGACATAGGTTGTGATATGATGAATATCATGTGTATATACATATATATGGATGTGACTCTTGCATGTGAATAGGATAGATCACACGCACTGAGCGTGTGGTCAATATGTAAACTTATATATATGTGTGACTGAATACTTGATTGTGTGAAAATACGGCTTCCGCATGTGAATAGGATAGGTCACACGCATTGAGGCGTGTGATCAATATGTATATTTTATGCATGTGTGTGATTGAATATATATGCTTGACTGTACACAGGGATTCTGCATGTGAATAGGATAGATCACCCGCCCTTAAGCGCGTGATCAATATGTATATTATATGTACGTGTGATTGATTATGTGTATATGTATATACTGAAGCGGCGTTGAGCGAGCCGTGGATTGTGTGCTACTTAGGTCATCGGATAGGGATGGCCATATAAATACTATATTGTTTGTAATAGAAATGGGTAGTTACGCATATATAAGAATGTAAATCAGGGATTAGAGGCTTACGGGATAGGAGAAATCCTACCTCCCATGCCGGTCACGGACGTCCGATAGGGGGTCGTGACAGAAACACTAATCGGTGAAAACTAATTGAATAAAGAAAAATGAATATCACGTTTTCGATACACTCATCGGCGAAAATTGATTAAGAAAAAGAAAAATGAATATCAAGTTTTCGAAACACTCATCGGTGAGAACTAATTAAATAAAGAAAAATGAATATCACGTTTTCGAAACCCTCATCGGCGAAAACTGATTAAGAAAAATATAAATGAATATCAAGTTTTCAAAACACTCATCGGCTAAAACTATTTAAGAAAAAAAGAAAAAAGAATATTACGTTTTTGAAACACTCATCGGCGAAAACTAACTAAAAAAAAAAAGAAAAAAGAATATCAAGTTTTCAAAACACTCATTGTCGAAAACTGATTAAAAAAAGAAAAATGAATATCAAGTTTTCAGAACACTCATCGGCGAAAACTGATTAAAAAAAGAAAAATGAATATCAATTTTTCGAAACACTCATCGACGAAAACTATTTAAAAAAAGAAAAATGAATATTACGTTTTCGAAACACTCAACGGCGAAAACTGATTAGAAAATGAAAAATTACTATCATGTTTTCAAAACACTCATCGGTGAAAACTGATTAAAAAAAGAAAAATGAATATGAAGTTTTCGAAACACTAATCAGCGAAAACGAGGGAAATCTAGGCCTAACTAAAGAACACGTATGATATTCAGTTAGTTACAAATAGGGCGCCCGTCTTTCAAGGTTAAATATGTTAATTGATTTTGTTTAGGTTGTTCGGGTAGATCGAGTCAGTCATCCTAATCGGACAGACATGATTATGACGTCAGCAAGTATGCCACATAGTGGCCATTACCTTGGTTTAAACTGAGGTCAGACAAGTTGCCGGCTATTACTCTAAGCATGCCTTGGAGTCAGAAAGTTCCTGGTGTGATCAACCAGGTTCGAACATGAAATTACCTTCGGGCCAGTATTTCTCTTAGCATAATGCGGGAGACAGAAAGTGAATGCCTATGTGTATAAGTAGGTGTTAACTATGAAATTGCCTTCGGGCCAGTATTTCTCTTAGCATAATGCGGGAGACAGAAAGTTAGTGCCTACGTGCACAAGTATATGTTAACTATTGAATCATAATACGAATCCGTTTCATGCGCATGCACATGTGGTTGTTTGCGTCGGTAGTTAATTTGATTATGTATATATGTTGTGATGTATATATATCTATATATGAATCATTTTTTTGGCGTGGCGTATGTACGTTTACATCTGCTGTGTATATATATATATATCACACTTGAATTCTAGCATTTTCGGCTTCATACAGATTATGGTTAGGTCTTGGTGTTGGGAATATAGGCTATAATATAATATATATCATGTGTATAGGATAGAATAAAGAAAAATGAATATCAAGTTTTCGAAACACTAATCGGTGAAAACTAATTGAATAAAGAAAAATGAATATCACGTTTTCGAAACACTCATCGGCGAAAACTGATTAAGAAAAAGAAAAATGAATATCAAGTTTTCGAAACACTCATCGGTGAAAACTAATTAAATAAAGAAAAATGAATATCACGTTTTCGAAACACTCATTGGCGAAAACTAATTAAAAAATAAAAATAAATATCAAGTTTTCGAAACACTCATCGGCGAAAACTAGTTAAAAAAAGAAAAAGAAAAATGAATATCAAGTTTTCAGAACACTAATCGGTGAAAGCTGATTAAAAAAAGAAAAATGAATATCAAGTTTTCGAAAACACTTATCGGCAAAAACTGATTAAAAAAGAAAAATGAATATCAAGTTTTCGAAACACTCATCGACAAAAACAGATTAAGAAAAGAAAAATGAATATCAAGTTTTCGAAACACTCATGTCACGACCCCCGTTTTGAGGATCGTGACCGGCACAGACACAGGGAATATCCCTATGCCTGTAAGCCTTCACCTAATTGACAGAATATCAATTATTTAAAAAATACATTCACATGCATTATAATACCATCGCTACGCCGAAATGGTGGCCTATCCTAGGCAAGAAAATCCACGGCCAGTGCCGCTTCAGGATATAGATATAGGAAAACACACATAATATATAACCTTTGTACTGGCTACACATCCGAAGATGCTGCCTATCCTATTCACATGCAACAGATATGTGTATATATATATTTTTTGAAAACAAGTTTTTTCTGCATCGTAATCTAACGGATCCTGATCTTTAAGGTGTGTGAAGCCGACAGTTCTAGATTTAGTAATACAGTCTAATTGGGTACGTCTACCCTTTACTTTATGATACAATGATAAAGTAAATTAAATTACAGATACACTTTATTCACCCACATGAACAAGTTGTGGGTCTTAGAAAATGTTGCTCAACCCTCGTTCCACCGAGACTCCTTTCACCTGTACTTAACCTGTCTCTGTGTAGTAAAAATGAGGTGTGAGTCTTAACCACGCGACTCAGTGAGGACTCTCCCATCCTCGGCGCAAGGCGGGTACCTTACCCCTGGGACTGGGAGTCATACACAACCACATGCACAAACAACTAGTTATTGTGAGTTAGCATGCATTCTTGGTGATCACACAATAATAGAAATTTCACCCAAACACTCACATGCATTTAACAGATATAAGCATGCAGCAGTTTATTCCACGTCATCAATCATCAAGTAACATGTAACACATAGTGCCGGCTTTTACCTACCGGTCCTCTCACGTTCAGCACGTTTGAATCAACAAAACGCGTGGTGACGTAGTCCTGTACGTTACCACTACGCTGCACAATCAACAGTTATATGCAACCACAGACAATTTATACTTACACATAGATGTTAAACATACATCTACTTAATCTCCCCAACTCTGGGGTATCTACTAGCCACTACGTGGCTTTTTCTACTTTAAACTCATGCACTCGGGCTACTGGCCACCACATGGCAAAACATACTTAACCCATTCACTTGGGTATTGGTCACCTCGTGACAATTCTGTTAATCAAACACAATCAACTTCTATCTATCAAACAACTGACGCATAGCCACCACGTGGCACGTCCTGACCCCTTGCTGCGGGGCAATAGCTTGAGCCCACTCGTCCATTACCCAACCAGGCCACATGGCGGGCACGACACGACGTCTCTAAGCATGGCCACTGACACCCCTAGACCAACTTCACAGGATGATTTCTCTTTTACTAGGCTAGGCTCACGGTTCACCCGTAGGTTCCTCCCGTGTCTCCTTACCTTAGTCTCACATATTAATAGGATTCTTTGTATCTTTCCCGAAGGATCAACAATTCTTCTCCTTATTAATATGTACAAGTATCCCCAACAGGATATAACTCATATACCCGTCCAGATGCACTCTCTGAGCCTCAAGCTATCGTCATAGCAATATAAATCTTTTCTGACCCTATTGCCAGGATAGGGCAATGACCATCGTCATAGTGATTATTAAGCTAAGGTCTCAAGTGCCATCTGACATTGTTCTAGTCGATGTCTCACATCGCTAGCATAACCAAATCCGAAACCCACCAATAACTCCCTTTGCATGATTATAATTTAAGTCACCGTCGTGACGAGTTTTCAAAATAAAAAGTTAGTCCTTCCGTACAAGGACTCTTGTCACCGTCGTGGAAAAGATTTAATAAAATACTCATCATGCCTCCGGAGTGTATGAGTTGGATTTCTAACACACCAATCATAGCAAATAATTACTCTCTATCCTCGGACACTTGACTTACTTGAATATAACACTCTACTTGAGTGTTTCACGTACTTGGATTTGAGTACTAGACATCTATCTACCTTGTATTCGCATCTAAGAAAGCTTATCTAGCTTGGTTGGATGGAATCCTAATTTTAGGAAGGTATAAGCATTTTAAATCAACTTGTGTTCCTACTGGGTTCTCAGAAATCTAGTTTATAAACCTCAATATACCTCCAATTTATCCCACTTAAGGTTGCCTAAAGGTTGTGACAGTTTAAGGTTGAAGTTCAAGAAGTTGGACTTAGTTTACTCCGTAAGTTTCTATTCTTGAGGGATAAGAAGACATTTGAAATGATTTTGATCCTTAAAACATGGTTAGAGGTGTTCTAAGAAGTTTAGGATTGAAAATAGAAGGTTCGTACGCCCCGGATTTGCAAAAAAAATGAATTTTGGGCATGCTGGGCAGAGGTTGGGCGCAATAGCGCTGATTCTGGCGCTATAGCGCCGAGCTGCTGCCCAGCAGCTCTTGGTACACCAGAGAGCTAGCGCTATAGCGCCGGTTTTGGCGGTATAGTGCCGATTCGCAGCACAGCAATTCGTTTGCTGTGCTGTGGGCTGGTTTGGGCCCGTTCCGGCCCCCTTCCGCCCCGGCTTCGACTCCGCACCCCACGAGTTTTGTTCACCTACATATATACCACATTTAGGAAGTCCTACAACTCAAATCCAACTCCGATTCGTCGCCGAATCATTGATCGTTCGAGATTGGGAAAAATGGGTTTTATAAACCCCAAACTCTTCCAACTTCGAATCCGGCGAAATCTAAAGATCTAACCTCGAATCCTAACCCCAATAGTGTTCAAGAACACTTTAGAAACATTATTCTACACTCGAATCCACCCAAACTCGAATTCTCAACTCAATTCCAAAAATGAAGAAAAATGAAGAAAATGGGGACTTGGAGAGAATCGGGCGTTATACCAACCTTAACTCGAGAGATTGAGACGAGGAAGATGACGAGGATGATCTCTGGCTCCTCCTCCAACTCCGGCTCGCCGGATTCCAGCGAGATTCCCTCCGGATCTCCTCCCATCTCCAGGCCCTAGCTCTCCCTCACTACAAAAAATGTGTTAATTATTGATGCTTATTTAGTGGCGGGTCACTTAAACTGCCAAAAAATTATACATTTTGTGGCAGTGTAGTACCTGTCAAAAAATGAATTCAATTTCTGGCATTTTTTGTTTATTTCTGACGGTTAAACCGTCAAGAAATAAAAATTATTTAATTTAATATTTTTTTGTACATTAATGACGAATTATGACTGCCAGAAAATGAACCCAAAAAATAATAATTTTTATTTAATAATTTTTTTGTGCATAACTTGACAGATTATAGCCGCCACAAAATGACCATTGAAACTCAAAAGCTAAAACCTCTCGCGCGTTAGCCATCTACTCCCATTTTCAGTTCCCTCCATTTTAGGTCTATCCATTTTCAGTTCGCACGATTCTGAAGCTTCTTCTTCTCCATCGCACCTTCTTCTTCACCGCAAAATCACCGTACACCTGTACACATTCACACTCTTGCCGAGTTTCATCGCGTGTGCGCCCACTGCTTATGCGCCTCTTTTCGTCTTCTTCTGCGCCTGCAATTGCATATATTGTGTACCATTGAGGTTGCGTGCTTCAAATCCAAGAGATAGTGATTGCCGTGTTTTTGCAAAATTTCCTAAATCTCGATTTCTTCCGGTAAGTTATTCTTGGTACGCTTTTCCTCGTTTCTCAATTTCTAGCTCAATCTCCATGTTTGTTTGCACGGAAAATCTTGGAGAAAAAGAGAACAATAGGAAGGGAGAATGAAGATATAAGGGAATTAATTGGTTGAAAGAAATTTCTGGAGTGTCGTTGATGTATATTTTGTGCTATTTAATATAGTGAGTTATCTGAATCGTTTCTGCTGGGCAATTAGGATTAGTTTATCAAATGAGTAACATTGAATTCCCTAGGAGTGCCATTGGAGTAATCAAAACATCAATTGGTAGTGCATATGAAAAATTATAAATGATGTTGTGCCTTCGTATGATATTCTTATAAAGCATATGAATGTGAATCAGAAGGCTTCTCCTCTGTGTGAACATTCACAAGAGGAAGAATCGATCTCTCATGTATTTTTACATTGTGATTTTGCTAGAGCCGTTTGGTGAAAAGGTAGGTATTAATATTCTAAATTTTGGTGATGTGTTGGTGATTTTGACTAGGAAGAGCAGAGGCAAGAAGTCTTTCATAAGAGTACAATACTCTAATGGTTATATTAAGAGGATAATAGTCCAAAATTAGTGGGTTAGAATTAATGAAAAAAATATTGGATGTTGTTGGTTTAGTGAGAACACAAAATGTTTTGCAAGATTTCTTTCTTTTGAGGAAAAAAAAACACTAATAGTGTATATACATTAATGCAGGACAGGGCAGAAATCCAAAATGGAATGGAAAAATTATGTTGTGGGCAGAGTACCCAAGGTCAGGTGATCCCTATAAGCTCATTTTCAAAATCAAGGACAAAGAGCTCTTCTCTTCAGATGACTTCCTGGGTCAAGCCATGTAAAAACACTACTTCGAACTATTCTTTAGTGTTACACAACTTGACTCTTCATGGAAACTTAAATTTTACCGTGTCTCTATCTTTATATGCAGAATCTATGTGAAGGATTTGTTGGCTTTTCCTCTATCTAGATTCATAAATGCCACACTACTCCCAAAATGTGAACTGTCATATCCTCATAACCGTGTAGTAAGATTCATGTATACATTATAAATCTTTACTTTTTTAATTTAAATTACATTATTTGTTGTTTGTCCTTATTCTTAGTTTAGAGATTATCCCATGAGTGATAAAAAACTAATTAAGTAGTTGATGCTATACCAAGAAAGATGTTGCAAAGTCTGACCATAAAAAATTGATTATGAATGAAGGTTTGATGATCTCACACTTGATTCTGCTTCTTTTCTTTTCAAGGTTAATTAACTCTTACTTTCACTGCAATACTTACTTGCCATAATATAAATACAAATAAAATTGAGTGTTGATTAATTTTTGTAGAATGTGTTGGGAAAGTCCAACTCAACCATTTATGCCATAGCACTTCTAGCTTCTGGACAAAGCTTTGCTGTCACTGGCACTTATGCAGGGCAGTATATTATGCAGGTCAACCATTTAATTCCACTCCTCAAGTTTAGCAACAGCGCTACCAAGATGGGACCTCACAAGAACTCTAAAATTGTGAATTATTCATACTCCTCTCTAAACTAAATATTTTACTTTTATACTTACGGATAATGAATTATTCATACTCCTTATAGCATTTTTCTGCAATTTGCAAACAACTGGAACAATGGCCTAGTGGTTGGGGACATTTGTCCCTCTATTCCAACCTCTCATACCATTTCTCTGTCTCTACTTTTGGGTAATTCTTGAATTTGGCCGGATTCACTTTCAAGTTTTGTTAAAAAGGTTTGTGACTCTTGTTTTAAATTATTCATTCATATAGCGTCATTATCTTTATTAGTTGTGATTAGATCTGCAATTGATGTTGACTTTAGTATTATTAAGATGTATGGGAATTTAAAAGGGGTGGGTTCACCATACCATGTTAAGACATTATTCAAACTACATCAAGATGGGCTTTTGGTTTGCTGAGATTATGAAGATTGGCCATTAGTGTGTTTTCCTTATCATCTAAGCTTTGTTTTCCTTAGTATGTGCAGGGCTGTTGAAAACTTGAAGTACGAGGAAGAGCACTTAAAATTTAAGGTGACAACCTTGTGATTGGATTATTGCTTGCAGGTGAGTGTATTGAATTTTTATATGAAGTTTCTAGGTGGTATTATGATATATGTAACTGCTTTCCCATTAAGAGATACAAGGTATAAAGCCAATTAATTTAATTAAATGTTAGTAAACCTGACCTATAAATTAAGCAGTAAATATTATCATCAGGAATTTATGTTGGAATTTTTAGGAAGACGTGAAGAAACTTTCAAGGATCTTGGCGTAGATTGGTATTGATTTTCCATTTCTTGGACAATAATTTCGCCCAGTAAGTTTCTTAATCTAATTTTTTAGTCTTCATTTCATAAGAATTCAGAATTTTTTGACTTAGTGTATGACTTTTATTTATATATGTAGAGGGTTCACTAAGTGGAGGGGTGAACCAAGAGGGTATTGATCACTATAACAACATGATTAATGAATTGATAAAAAAATGGTAAGAAGCAAACAATTCCAAAATTTTAAAAAGTTATAACTAATTTGACTCACTATTTTCGATTTCATGTTCTAAGTTAGGCATTACTCTCTTTGTGACTCTATTGCACTTTGACACCGTGCAAGACAAGCATGGAGGACCTTTGCGCCATTTATTCATGTAAGCTCTTCTTATATATGAATATATCATAAATTCCTATATATAAATAAAGAGAATTAGCAAATTAAGTTGAAGGTATTTATATTTCCATGATTGCAGAGATGATTTTAAGGAATATGTTGAACTATGTTTCAAATTTTATGGAGATAGAGTGAAGCATTGGATTGCTATCAATGAGCCATTTTGTTGCCATATTTGGGCATGATGTTGGTGAGAGGGATAGAGAGAGAGAGAAGGCAATTGTGATTTTGTAATGAACTAGTTTTTTGGTTTTATAAATGAATATTTTAGTGTTAGGGAATATTGGAGGAAAGAAACCTATGATGATAACTTTTGTATTTATTTTGAGTATTATATATTTGTATCTATATATTAGTATTAGTCAATTATATAGATTTTCTAAAATATGATATTTTAAAAAAATATATATATATGACACTCCTGACGGTTAAAAACCGTCACAAATGTATGGTTCATTTTCTGACGGTTAGTAATTGTCACAAATGTTTCATAAATTTGTATAACATTTTCCGGCAGGCAGCAACTGTCACAAATTTACCATTCATTTTGTGATGATTATGAAACTGTCAGAAAAACACTTTTCATTTTGTTACGGCTAAAAACCGCCAAAAAAGTACTTTTCATTTTCTGACGGTCTGTAACCGCCACAACTGTACATTTTGTGGCATTTATTCCAACGATTGACAGGAAGCGTCAAGAAATTACTTTGCGACACGTCTATTTGTGACAGTTTAGAAACCGCCACAAAATGACGTTTAGTGGCAGGTTAACCGCCACAAAAATAACAAAATCAAGTGTCACTAAAAATCACATTTCTTGTAGTGCCTCTCTCTCCTTTCCTTCTCTTTTTCTTCCTTGCTTCTCCTTCTTCAGTAGCCCCCTCCCTCTCTCTTTTTCTCTTTTATTTTCTTTTCCTTTCTTTTCTTTACTTAATTAACATACTAAAATAAAAAAAAATCTGAAAGTAATATTAATTTAAAAATAAATTAATTAATAATTACATAAATAATAACTAATAATATTTTAATTTAGTTCCAACTCCTATTTATTTTAGGTTTCTAATTTCTTAGGTCATTAATTAATTTTTTTAAAAAAATAATTTACCTCTTTCTTTCACCCTTTATTTTATTTTTTAAACTTCGAAGAATTTCTCGGTTCCTCACCGGTTTCCCTTAACTTTCATACTTTTCCTATATTCTTTTTAAGGTTTTAAATTTCTAGCCCCGGAATAAATCATTCTTAAATCCTCGAAAGTTTGGAATAAATCGTTCTTTAATCCTCAAAATTTTCCGGGGTATTACAACTCATGAGCGAAAACTTACTAAAACAAGAAAAATGAATATCAAGTTTTCGAAACACTCATCGACGAAAACTGATTAAAAAAAATAAAAATGAATATAAAGTTTTCGAAACACTCATCGACGAAAACTAATTAAAAAACGAAAATGAATATCAAGTTTTTGAAAGACTCAATGCTGAAAACTGATTAAAAAAAGAGAAATAAATATCAAGTTTTCAAAACACTAATCGGCGAAAACTGATTACAAAAAGAAAAATGAATATCAAGTTTTCAGAACACTCATTGGCGAAAACTGATTAAGAAAAGAAAAATGAATATCAAGTTTTCAGAACACTAATCGGCGAAAACTTATTAAAAAAAGAAAAATGAATATCATGTTTTCGAAAACACTCATCGGCGAAAACTGATTAAGAAAAGAAAAATGAATATCACGTTTTCGAAACACTCATCGGCAAAAACTGACTAAAAAAATAAAAATGAATATCAAGTTTTCAAAACAATCATCAGCGAAAACTTACTAAAAAAGAAAAATGAATATCAAGTTTTCGAAACACTCATCGACGAAAACTGATTAAAAAAAAGAATATAAAGTTTTCGAAACATTCATCGGCGAAACTGATTAAAAAAAGGAAAATGAATATCAAGTTTTCGAAATACTCATCGGTGAAAACTGATTAAAAAAAGAAAAATAAATATCAAGTTTTCGAAACACTCATTAGCGAAAACTTACTAAAAAAAGAAAAATGAATATCAAGTTTTAAAAAACCCTTATCGACGAAAACTTATTAAAAAAATAAAAATGAATATCATGAATTCGAAACACTCATCGGCGAAAACTGATTAAAAAAGGAAAATGAATATCAAGTTTTCGAAACACTCATCGACGAAAACTGATTTAAAAAATAAAAATGAATATAATGTTTCGAAACACTCATCGGCAAAAACTGATTAAAAAAATTAATATCAAGTTTTGGAAACACACATCGGCGTAAACTAATTAAAAAAAAGAAAAATGAATATCAAGTTTTCAGAACACTCATCGGCAAAAACTGATTTAAAAAAGGAAAATGAATATCATGTTTTCAGAACACTCATCGACGAAAACTGATTAAAAAAAATGAATATCAAGTTTTCAGAACACTCATCGGCGAAAACTGATTAAAAAAAGAAAAATGAATATCAAGTTTTCGAAAACACTCATCGACGAAAACTGATTAAAAAAAATAAAAATGAATATCAAGATTTCAGTACTCTCATCGGCGAAAACTTATTAAAAAAAGAAAAATGAATATCAAGTTTTCGAAAACACTCATCGGCGAAAACTAATTAAAAAATAAAAATGAATATAAAGTTTTCGAAACACTCATCTGCGAAAACTGATTAAAAATAGAAAAAGAAAATTAAGTTTTCGAAACACTCATCGGCGAAAATTGATTAAAAAAAGTAAAATGAATATCAACTTTTCAGAACACTCATCGACAAAAACTAATTAAAAAAATAGAAATGAATATCAAGTTTTCAGAACACTCATCGGAGAAAACTGATTAAAAAAAGAAAAATGAATATCAAGTTTTCAAAAACACTCATCGACGAAAACTGATTAAAAAAAATGAATATGAATATCAAGTATTCAGAACACTCATCGGCGAAAACTGATTAAAAAATGAAAAATAAATATCAAGTTTTCGAAAACACTCATCGGCGAAAACTGATTAAAAAATAAAAATGAATATAATGTTTTCGAAACACTCATCTGCGAAAACTGATTAAAGTTTTCGCCGATGAGTGTTTTGAAAACTTGATATTCATTTTCCTTTTTTAATCAGTTTTCGTCGATGAATGTTTCGTAAACTTGATATTCATTTTTATTTTTTTTAATCAGTTTTCGCCGATGACAGTTTCGAAAACTTGATATTCATTTTACTTTTTTTAATCAGTTTTCGCCGATGAGTGTTTCGAAAACTTGATATTCTTTTTCTATTTTTAATCAGTTTTCGCCGATGAGTGTTTCGAAAACTTGATATTCATTTTTATTTTTTTTAATCAGTTTTCGCCGATGAGTGTTTTCGAAAACTTGATATTCATTTTTCTTTTTTTAATCAGTTTTCGCCGATGCGTGTTCTGAAAACTTGATATTCATTTATATTTTTTTAATCTGTTTTCGTCGATGAGTGTTTCGAAAACTTGATATTCATTTTCCTTTTTTTAATCAGTTTCCGCCCATGAGTGTTTCGAAAACTTGATAGTCATTTTTCGTTTTTTAATCAGTTTTCGCCGATGAGTGTTTAGAAAACATAATATTCATTTTCCTTTCTTTTAAATAGTTTTCGCCGATAAGTGTTTCGAAAACTTGATATTCATTTTTCTTTTTCTTAATCAGTTTTCGCCGATGTGTTTCGAAAACGTGATATTCATTTTTCTTTATTTAATTAGTTTTTATCGATGAGTGT
Source organism: Senna tora (assembly GCA_014851425.1). Classification (NCBI taxonomy): domain Eukaryota; kingdom Viridiplantae; phylum Streptophyta; class Magnoliopsida; order Fabales; family Fabaceae; genus Senna; species Senna tora. Next base: position 23,823,897 of record CM026270.1, on the reverse strand, counting down.
TTCGAAAACTTGATATTTATTTTTCTTTTTTTTAATCAGTTTTCGCCGATAAGTGTTCTGAAAACTTGATATTCATTTTTCTTTTTTTTAATCAGTTTTCGTCCATGAGTGTTTCGAAAACTTGTGTAATACCCGAGAAATATTTTAACTAGCATCGGAAATTTAATTAAATTAATTAATTTTGGAAAGTGGAAATATGAGATAAAAATACACTAACTTATCATTTATTATGTTATAAATATAAAAATTTTAAATCCTAAATTTTCTTTCATATATTTTTTTAATATACCAGATTTCTTTCTTTCTTTTTGTAATATATATATATATATATATATATATATATATAGGTTTATTTTATGTATATATATATTATATAAGTAAAAGAGAAAAGAAAGTAAAAGAAAGAGGAAAGAGAATCAGATAGGGGGAGGGGGTCGAGAAATGGAGATAGACGGAGAGAGAGCCGAGAGTGGTGGGGAGCGGACGGAAATCGCACGGAGGAAGGGCGGAGCGTCTTCGTGCGGGCTGAGCAACGCGTGGTGGTTGCCGGACGTGCGAGGAAGCCGGAGCTCGTCGCCGTTTTGGTGCTGGAGGAGAGAGAGACCACGAGTTAGAGAGAGAAAGCAAAGGGTGAAGGCTTTCTCGTTGAAAAACTCACCGAAAAACGCCGTCTCTTCACCGGGACGCCGTCTCTTCACCGGGGAAGGTAGCTGGGAGTCTCCTCTACTCCATATCGTCGTTCTAATCGGTTGAATTGAGGTGAGAAGTCCCGAAACTCTCAAACCCCAATTTTATCAATTTTAAGGATTTTAGGAAAGACCCCAATTGATTCAATCTGAATGTTCTGGGTCCTAAATTGAAGTATATGCATGTTAGGGAGTGAGTTGGAAGCTTAGGAACCGGAAGCAAATTGATGGAATTTATCCGGGTTGGAAAAAGTGTAGGAAAATGTGGTTGTTAAGGTTTAAGGGTGTTGTGAAATGATTTGGGGTGCATTGAAAGGTTGAATGATAATTATAACATTTTTAAAAATTATTGGAAGGTACGAGGGATTAAAACCCGAGTAGTCACCGTCTCACCGGAACCCAATTCGGGGGGAAAGAGACACTTTTCCAATTTTAAGCGTATCCGGATTTGTGTATGCATATGCAGGTAAGGTGTTGAAAGTTAATTCGGTAAATGGAAATTTTAGACAAGTAGAATTTATGACTCTCTTGAGTCATAAATTCCAGACTTGGGTAATGGGAATTTTATATGGACACATAGAGGTGAGATTGGGTAACCTTGCATTCCCAACTCAAGGCTTCCGAATAGTGTGATTAAGAAAGGGTTGGACACGAATAGAAACATGCTAGGTTTCCTACAACTAGTTGGGGGCATTTCCAAGCCAACAACTAGTCTCTGGAATTAATTAGAAAGAACATGAGCATTAGCGTTACATGTACACGATAGTGGTTGAAATTGCAAGTTTCTGAATCTCTCAAGTATATGTGTATAGGGCACCATACTGTGAGTGGACTTTCGGGCGCACCGAGAGCCGATCAGAGGGACCAACCAGGTGAGGGGCTTTCCTATCCTTGCCCTATAGGGTTGATTGCGGATATGGATATATGGTTTGCCTTCTTGCCTATTTGTAGGAATTACATGTTAGATAACATGCTATTGTTATTCCTAAATTACAGTATATGTGAAAACGTGCTATATGTGTGTATGTGAATTGTAAAAGCAATGGTGGCTCAAGGAGCCTTATATGGAAAGAAGGTCCTCAGGACCTAAATGATATCGGGGGTAGGATCGAGTCAACTTTAATTGTGAGGGTCTTGTGGTATTATAAACCAACCTCATTGTTGATCACCTGAAAAGGGTGGTTGTGTATCTAACTTCTTAAAAGAGATGAACATAGGTGACTTGTTTTAAACCGAGAGCTTTCGAATTAGAAAACCACTTGGGAATTTAGAGTTGCCTAAGAAGGAGAGAAATGAGTAAGCAGTGGTCCATAGGGGTCATTTATGGTACAACGTGGAAACCGAGTCGATCAAGGATAGTCTGGGTAGATCGAGTCTGTTTGTCTTGACTCAACCCACAGAAATACAGAGTATATGAGTACACCACATTGTGGCTATTGCCTTGGGTAAACCGAGGTCAGATGAGTCGTCGGCTATGCTCCAAGTGAAGTCTTGGGGTCAGACTATTGTTCCAAGTAAAGTCTTGGGACCAGGGGTTCCTAGAATGATCAACTAGGTTTCCACATTGCTCACGTGAGATATTGCCTTCGGGCCAGATTCCCTCCTAACGGAGATATTGCCTTCGGGCCAGTTTATGATTACGGTTAATTGAATACGGGTGACCACATGGAATTATATGTTAAATCATGATATGACGTATGTGTGAATTTAAATGTATGTAAATCCATGCTTTAAATTCTTTATTGTGAATATGATATATGTTAATTGTCTGACCACCTAATATATGAAAATTTAAACCCGTTATATGCGTATGTGTTTGTGATTGGCTCCTCTTCTCCAGTTGTAGTGGTACCCGCTACTACACCAGGGATGGGAAAGCCTCTCACTGAGTCTGTTTGACTCACCCCAATGTTACATGTTACAGACACAGGTGGTATAGGCATCGGGAGCGCTTCCACTTCATCTCAGGGAGGCAGACAGACTTAGAGACCGCAGGCATTGTTCGCGTGGGTAGTATTGATATATGTATTTTGTCAGGATGTATATGTATATGATTCTTTTGGTATAGCATTGTTTTGTACAGTTGCTATATGCATATATGTATATATATATATATATGAATGTGACTTCTGCATGTGAATATGATAGATCACACGCACTGAGCGTGTGGTCAATATGTAAATTTATATATATGTGTGACTGAATACTTGGTTGTGTGAAAATACGGCTTCCGCATGTGAATAAGATAGGTCATACGCATTGAGGCGTGTGATCAATATGTATATTTTATGCAGGTGTGTGATTGAATATATATGCTTGACTGTACACAGGAACTCTGCATGTGAATATGATAGATCACCCACCCTGAAGCGCGTGATCAATATGTATATTATATGTACGTGTGATTGACTATGTGTATATGTATAGACTGAAGCGGCATTGAGCGAGCCGTGGATTGCCTGCTACTTAGGTCACCAGATAGGGATGACCATTTATACTATATATTATTTGTAATAGAAATGGGTAGTTATGCATATGTAAGAATGTCAATCAGGGATTAGAGGCTTACGGGATAGGAGAAATCCTACCTCAAGTGCCGGTCACGGACGTCCGATAGGGGGTCATGACAGAAAACTTCATATTCATTTTCCTTTTTTAATCCGTTTTCGCCGATTAGAGTTTTGAAAACGTGATATTCATTTTTTTAATCAGTTTCCGCTGATGAGTGTTTCGAAAACGTGATATTCATTTTTCTATATTTAATTAGTTTTCACCGATGAGTGTTTCGAAAACTTGATATTCATTTTTCTTTTTTTAATCAGTTTTCGCCGATGAGTGTTTCTAAAACTTGATATTCATTTTTCTTTTTTTAATCAGTTTTCGCCGATGAGTGTTTCGAAAACATGATATTTATTTACCTTTTTTAATCAGTTTTCGCCGATGAGTGTTTCGAAAACTTAATATTCATTTTTATTTTTTTAATCAGTTTTCGTTGATGAGTGTTTCGAAAACTTGATATTCATTTATATTTTTTTTAAATCAGTTTTCGTCGATGAGTGTTTCGAAAACTTGATATTCATTTTTCTTTTTCTAATAAGTTTTCGTCGATGAGTGTTTTGACAACTTGATATTCATTTTACTTTTTTTAATCAATTTTCGCCGATGAATGTTTTGAAAACTTGATATTCTTTTTCTATTTTTAATCAGTTTTCGCCGATGATTGTTTCGAAAAATTTTTATTCATTTTTATTTTTTCAATCAGTTTTAGCCGATGAGTGTTTTCGAAAATTTGATATTCAATTTTCTTTTTTTAATCAGTTTTCGTCGATGAGTGTTTCGAAAACTTGATATTCATTTTCCTTTTTTTAGTCAGTTTTCGCCGATGAGTTTGTTGAAAACTGGATAGTCATTTTTCGTTTTTTAATCAATTTTCGCCGATGAGTGTTTCGAAAATGTAATATTCATTTTTCTTTCTTTTAAATAGTTTTCGCCGATAAGTGTTTCGAAAACTTGATATTCATTTTTCTTTTTCTTAATCAGTTTTCGCCGATGACTGTTTCGGAAACGTGATATTCAATTTTTTTTATTTAATTAGTTTTCACCGATGAGTGTTTCGAAAACTTGATATTAATTTTTTTTTAATCAGTTTTCGCCGATGAGTGTTTCGAAAATTTTGTAGTCATTTTTCGTTTTTTAATCAGTTTTAACTGATATGTGTTTCGAGAACTTGATATTCATTTTTCTTCTTTTAATCTTTTTCGCCGATGAGTGTTTCGAAAACTTGATTTTTTTTCCATTTTTAATCATTTTTCGCCGATGAGTGTTTCGAAAACTTGATATTCAATTCATTTTACTTTTTTTAATCAGTTTTCGTCGATGAGTGTTTCAAAAACTTGATATTCATTTTTATTTTTTTTAATAAATTTTTGTCGATGAGTGTTCGAAAACTTGATATTCATTTTTCTTTTTTTAATCAGTTTTCGCCGATGAGTGTTTCGAAAACTTGATATTCATTTTACTTTTTTTAATCAATTTTCGCCGATGAGTGTTTTGAAAACTTCATATTCTTTTTCTAATTTTAATCAGTTTTCGCTCATGAGTGTTTCGAAAACTTTATATTCATTTTTATTTTTTTTAATCAGTTTTCGCCGATGAGTGTTTTCGAAAACTTGATATTTATTTTTCTTTTTCAATCAGTTTTCGCCGATGAGTGTTTCGTAAACATGATAGTCATTTTTCGTTTTTTATTCAGCTTTCGCCGACGAGTGTTTCGAAAACGTAATATTCATTTTTCTTTCTGTTAAATAGTTTTCGCCGATAAGTGTTTCGAAAACATGATATTCATTTTTCTTTTTCTTAATCAGTTTTCACCGATGAGTGTTTCGAAAACGTGATATTCATTTTTCTATATTTAATTAGTTTTCACCGATGAGTGTTTCAAAAACTTGATATTCATTTTTCTTATTTTAAGCAGTTTTCGCCGATGAGTGTTTCGAAAACTTGATATTCATTTTTCTTTTTTTAATCAGTTTTCGCCGATGAGTGTGTCGAATACATGATATTTATTTTCCTTTTTTAATCAATTTTCGCCGATGAGTGTTTCGAAAACTTGATATTCATTTTTATTTTTTTAATCAGTTTTCGTCGATGAGTGTTTCGAAAACTTGATATTCATTTTTCTTTTTTTAATCAGTTTTCACCGATGAGTGTTTCGAAAACTTCATATTCATTTTCCTTTTTTAATCCGTTTTCGCCGATTAGAGTTTTGTAAACTTGATATTCATTTTTCTTTTTTTAATCAGTTTTCGCCAATGAGTGTGTCGATAACGTGATATTCATTTTTCTATATTTAATTAGTTTTCACCGATGAGTGTTTCGAAAACTTGATATTCATTTTCCTTTTTTTTAATCAGTTTTCCTCGATGAGTGTTTCGAAAACTTGATATTCATTTTTCTTTTTTACTCAGTTTTCGCCGATGAGTGTTTCGAAAACTTGATATTCATTTTTTGTTTTTTAATCAGTTTTCGCCGATGAGTGTTTCGAAAACTTGATAGTCATTTTTCGTCTTTTAATCAGTTTTCGCCGATGAGTGTTTCGAAAACGTAATATTCATTTTTCTTTCTTTTAAATAGTTTTCGCCGATGAGTGTTTCGAAAACTTGATATTCATTTTTGTTTTTCTTAATCAGTTTTCGCCGATGAGTGTTTCGAAAACTTGATATTCATTTTCCTTTTTTAATCAGTTTTCGTCGATGAGTGTTTCGAAAACTTGATATTGATATTTTTTTTTAAGGTCAAATGCCCATTTTGGTCCTCTATGTTTCACACAAGTTTTAAATTGGTCCTTTATCTTTCAAAAGTTCTATATTGGTCCTTTATGTTTTCCAAAAGTTTTATATTTGTCCTTCAGGTTTCATTGAAGTTCTATATTGGTCCTTTATGTTTCATTGAAGTTCTATATTGATCCTTTATGTTTCATTGAAGTTCTATATTGGTCCTTTGTGTTTCATTGAAGTTTTATATTAGTCCTTTATGTTTCGTTAAAGTTTCATATTGGTCCTCTCAGCATGATTTTATTTTTGGCTTAAACGACGTCGTTTGAGTGTTTTTAGTGTATCTAAGGCCACGTCAGCTATCTGATACATGTAGGAGAGATTATGTATCCACCTCGGCACGCCACATCAGCAGTTAACTTAAGAAATTGACGAAAGTGGACGGAAGGACCAATTTGGAACTTCTTGCAAACATAAAGGACCAATTTAAACTTTTTGAAACATAAAGGACCAATATGAAACTTCGTGCAAACATAAGGGACCAATTTGGAGTTTTGACCTTTTTTTAATCAGTTTTAGTCGATGAGTGTTTCGAAGACTTGATATTCATTTTTCATTTTTTAATCAGTTTTCGCCGATGAGTGTTTCAAAAACGTGATATTCATTTTTCTATATTTAATTAGTTTTCATCGATGAGTGTTTCGAAAACTTGATATTCATTTTTCTTTTTTTAATCAGTTTTCGCCGATGAGTGTTCTGAAAATTGAAATTCATTTTTCTTCTTTTAATCAGTTTTTCCCTATGAGTGTTATGAAAACTTGATATTCATTTTTCTTTTTTTTAATCAGTTTACGCCGATGTGTGTTTCCAAAACTTGATATTAATTTTTTTTAATCTGTTTTCGCCGATTAGTGTTTCGAAAACTTGATAGTCATTTTTCGTTTTTTAATCAGTTTTCGCCGATGAGTGTTTCGAAAACGTAATATTCATTTTTCTTTCTTTTAAATAGTTTTCGCCGATGAGTGTTTCGAAAACTTGATATTCATTTTTGTTTTTCTTAATCAGTTTTCGCCAATGAGTGTTTCGAAAACTTGATATTCATTTTCCTTTTTTAATCAGTTTTCGCTGATGAGTGTTTCGAAAACTTGATATTCATTTTTATTGTTTTTAATCAATTTTCCTCGATGAGTGTTTCGAAAACTTAATATTCATTTTTCTTTTTTTAATCAGTTTTCGCCGATGAGTGTTTCGAAAACTTGATATTCATTTTACTTTTTTAATTAATTTTCGCCAATGAGTGTTTCGAAAACTTGATATTCTTTTTCTATTTTTAATCAGTTTTCGCCAATGAGTGTTTCGAAAACTTGATATTCATTTTTATTTTTTTTAATAAGTTTTCGTCGATGAATGTTTGGAAAACTTGATATTCATTTTACTTTTTTTAATCAGTTTTCACCGATGAGTGTTTCGAAAACTTGATATTCATTTTCTTTTTTAATCAGTTTTTGCCGATGAGTGTTTCAAAAACTTTATATTCATTTTTATTTTTTTCAAACAGTTTCCATCGATGAGTGTTTCGAAAACTTGATATTCATTTTTCTTTTTTTTATCAATTTTCGCCGATGAGTGTTTCGAAAACTTGATATTCATTTTACTTTTTTTTAATCAATTTTCGCCGATGAGTGTTTCGAAAACTTGATATTCATTTTTATTTTTTTTAATCAGTTTTCGTCGATGAATGTTTGTAAAACTTGATATTCATTGTTCTTTTTTTAATCAGTTTTCGCCAATGAGTGTTTCGAAAATGTAATACCCACGAAAAATTTCAAGGATTAAAGAATGATTTATTTAAAATTTCGAGGATTTAAGAATGATTTATTTCGGGGCTAGGAATTAAAACTTAAAAAAAATATAGAAAATGTATGAAAGTGAAAAGAAACCGAAAAGGAATTTTTTCGAAGATTGTAATATCCGAGGGGTATTTTTGGAATCAAGTCAAATATATAGTAAGACTTAGAATGATCATCATTTGACCAACTTCCATCTTTTTTGCTCTGCGGCAGTTACCAAATTTTTTTCTCACTCTGCGACGCGCAATTTCTTAGATCTGTTTTGATCTTCTTCTTCATCTTTAACAAATTTACAGGGAGGAGTTGTAATTATTGTACCTCCTCCCTGATTTTATCTTTTTACTTTGTTCTTTTTTTTAATTAAATAAGTCAGATCTTTTAGTCCCCCAAGGGTGGTGGTGATTTTGTCCAGATCTATTTCTGGTTTCAGTCTTTCTTTATGAAAGATTTTGTTTCCGATTACTAGATCGACACAGGTCTGAGCATCTATGCTGGAAAGCTTTAAGTCTCTTATCAAATTGATGGAGAAGTCGATGTCATCTACATATGTGCAGAATACTACTTATCTGGTATGCAGGAAGTGTAAGGGTAAGCAATTTGTTGGCAACACCAAGATCGGTGTGATTTTTCATCCTAAGATTATCTTATTTATAGGATTAATTGTGCTTTTCTTTTACTTTTTAGTTTCAACAATGTTTATCAATTATCCTTCTTCTGTTTTATTGGGTTGTAGTTCTCTGACTATTTGTAAGTGCCGTTTGGCTTTTCTATAAATTTAATTTGGCTTGATGCTTTTCAAAAAAAAAAAAAGAATGGTCATCATTTGGAGTTGGAATGTAAAATAATAATAATAATATATAAACAAGTAAATAAATAGAAATATGTATGTATATATATAGATAAATAATCCTAATTAAGAAATGATGGGATAATATGAAATTGATAGAATTTTTATGTTGAGATTGGACATTTTGACTAAATAAAATAAAAATAAGTTTTTGGAATGAAATAAGAATTTTTGGGTTATTATTAAGATTTTAATTGCTTTAGATTTGAGAATTTGATAAATTAAAATAAATAAATAATTCAAATACAAAAAATATAAATTGGGTTAAATATGAAACATATGAATTATTTCGAGCTTATAGTTTAAATTTGAGAATTTTTCAGAAATAAAAATTGTACTGGGTAGAAAATTTTCATCTGCTAGAGACTCAGTGACAGATGTTTTTAATAGGCCTATGATTACCCAAAATTTTCTAAATTTTCCTATTCTTACCCAAAAATAAATCTAGATGAGAAATTCCAATCAAAACTCTATTTTATCATATCCCAAAAGTTGTCAAATGTCTAAATTACCCATAAATCTCCCAACAACTCATAAAGCATTCTCACGCCACTTCCCTTCCACTCATCTTCTTCCTCTTCCTCCCAACTCTCTCTTAGGGCATGGAAGATTTTGCAAAATCTTTACATTCCAACTAGATTTGTTGCTTCCCACCACCAATCTAAGACTCTCTCAAGCTTCCTCCACCATTGTTGAGCATCAAGGAGCTTGGGCAATCTCCCACAAACTCCAATGGTATATCACCTTAGAATCATTTTTGAGCATAGAGATCATCCAAATATTGAGTTTTATGGAGATTTCTACTCTATGGTTCATGACCTACGAATTTGGAGAAAATTTTGGAAATTGTGGATTTCCTTGATGCTTGTTGGTATGTATGAACTTTAAATTATATGTTTAGATATTTTAAATGATTTGGAATGATGCCCAATGGTTAGGTTGGTGATATGTGAACCCTTGATGAAAGTTAGGACTTCCCATATTTGGCAAAATTTCCATTAATGGAGCTTGGAGAGTGAACAAGGTTGTGAGATTAATTAATTATGTATTAAATTGTGTTTAATCTAGAAAGAACACCAAATGATGACCATAGGCCAAGTAAATGAACTTGGGGGTTGGATAAATGTAAGAAGTCATAAGAAAAGAAACTAGGAAATTGTATGAAATTTGATACCGATTGAATTGGTTGTATGTGATAGGGTTCAAGTACTTCCTTGGATACCAGAGTGCTCAAAGGGAATGCTAAGTGAAGCAGCCAAGGGGAGGGTTCTTCCATCTCTGCTCCTAGGGTTGTATACTTGTGTGGATTACATGAGTATGTACATTCTCTGCTTGTCTGGTATGTGATGGCTAGAGGTATAGGATGTTAAAAGAATAAAGGAACTAGAAAATAGGTTGTGGAAAGTAGCTTAGATAGGAAGACATAGGAGTAGAGAGTAATTGTTTGCTATGATTGGTGTGTTACAAATCCAACTCATACACTCGGGAGGCATGATGAGTATTTTATTAAATCTTTTCCACGACGGTGGCAAGAGTCCTTGTACGGAAGGACTAACTTTTTATTTTGAAAACTCGTCACGACGGTGACTTAAATTATAATCATGCAAAGGGAGTTATTGGTGGGTTTCGGATTTGGTTATGCTAGCGATGTGAGACATCGACTAGAACAACGTCATATGGCACTTGAGACCTCAGTTTTATAATCACCATGACGATGGTCATTACCCTATCCTGGCAATATGGTCATAAAGGTTTTATATTGCTATGACGATAGCTTGAGGCTCAGAGAGTGCACCTGGACGGGTATATGAGTTATATCCTGTTGAGGATACTTGTACATATTAATAAGGAGAGGAATTGTTGATCCTTCGGGAAAGATACAAAGAATCCTATTAACATGTGAGACCAAGATAAGGAGACACGGGAGGAACCTACGTGTGAACCGTGAGCCTGATCTTATAGAAGAGAAATCATCCTGTGGAGTTGGTCTAGGGTGTGACAGTGGCCATGCTTGGAGACGTCGTGCCATGCCCGCCATGTGGCCTGGTTGGGTAATGGACGTGTGGGCTCAAGTTATTGCCCCGCAACAAGGGGTCAGAACATGCCACGTGGTGGCTACGTATCAGTTGTTTGATAGATAGAAGTTAATTGTGTTTAACTAATAGAATTTTCATGAGGTGACCAGTACCCAAGTGAATGGGTTAAGTATATTTTGCCACCTGGTGGCTAGCAACCCGAGTGCACGGGTTCGAGGTAGAAAAGCCATGTAGTGACTAGTAAATACCCCAGAGTGGGGGAAGTTAAGTAGATGTATGTTATAGTGTCTGCGTGTACTTAAAGAATTGTCTGTGTTTGCATATTGTTGATTGTGCAGGGGAGTGGTGACGTACAGGATTACGTCATCACAAAGTCTTGTTTGATTCAAACATGCTGAACATGAGAAGACCGGTAAGTAAAAGCCGACACTATATGTTACATGTTTACTTGCTGATTGATGACGTGGAATAAATTGTTGCATGTTTTGGGTGAAATTTCTGTTGTTGTGTGATCACCAAGAATGCATGCTAACAACGGTAACTAGTTGTTTTTGCACGTGGTTGTGTATGACTCCCAAACCCAGCGCTATAGCACCCACCTTGCGCCGGGGATGGGAGAGTCCTCACTGAGTCGCGTGGTTAAGACTCACACCTCATCTTTACTACAGAGAGATAGGTTAAGTACAAGTGGAAGAAGTCTCGATGGAACGAAGGTTGAGAAACACTTTTCCAAGACCCACAACTTGTTCATGTGGGTGAATAAAGTGTAATTGTAATTTAATTTACTTTATTATTGTATCATAAAGTAAAGGGTAGACGTACCCAATTATATTGTATCACTAAATCTAGAACTGTCAGCTTCACACACCTTAAAGATCAAGATCCGTTAGATTACGATGCAGGGAAAACTTGTTTCCAAAAATATATATACATATATCTGTTGCATGTGAATAGGATAGGCAGCATCTTCGGATGGGTAGCCAGTACACAGGTTATATATTATGTGTGTTTTTCTAAATCTATATCCTGAAGCGGCACTGGCCGTGGATTTGCTTGCCTAGGATAGGCCACCATTTCGGTGTAGCCATGGTATTATACTGCATGTGGATGTATTTTCAATAATAGATATTCTGTCAATTAGGTGATAAGGCTTACAGGCAGAGGGATATTCCCTGTGTCTGTGCCGATCATGGTCCTCTAAATGGGGGTCGTGACAAACTTGGTGTCAGAGGCAGGTTGCTCTTTAAGAGTGTGAAGCTAACTAGTAGTCTCGGGTGTCAGTTGGGCTATCCATTACGAATCCGGACGTAACGGTGGATTCGACGGGCACTTGTGAGGTTGCTCAGGATGTTGAGTCATAAATTCTTTCGAGTCATCGCTTTAGGCATAGAATTTGTATGTGAAATTCTATGCAAAGCATATAACCTGTACAGTACACGAGTGCCGATGAGCACCAAGGCCTAAGGTGGGGTGGTAGTGACGTCGGGAACCTTCGGACGCCGTAATATGGAAAGGAGGGCAAGCTAAGTCTAAGATACATCGGACCGTTTGAAATTCTAGAGCACGTGGGAAATGTTGCCTACCGTCTACAATTTCCAGCGGACTTGAAAGGAGTTCATCCGGTGTTTCACGTGTCTATGCTTCGGAAGTACCTGCCAGACCCCTCTCACGTAATCCAACCCCAGGAAGTACAACTAGCTGAGAGTCTAACTTACGAGGAGATGCCAGTGGAAATCCTAGTTCGCCAGTTGAAGAAGCTGAGGTCAAAGGAGATACCCTTGGTGAAAGTCCTGTGGCAAAACCATTCGGTTGAGGAAGCAACGTGGGAAGTTGAGGCGGATATGCGCAGGACATATCCTCACTTATTTCAAGACTAAGGTTAGTGTGTTAATTGAAATTCAGGGACCGAATTTCTTAAGGGGAGAAGATTGTAATACCCGGGAAATTTTTTCGGAGTTTAAAATGAAATGAAAGGGAAAGAAAAGAAGTAGAAAATAATTTTTGGACTTAATTCAGGACCTAAGGAATTGGAAGCCTGAATTAAGTAGGGAAAAGGGATAAAATTGAAATTTATTTTTCAGCCTTACTTATTTAATATTATTATTTTTATATATTAGAAAATAAAAGAAAATAAAAAATTAATTGGAAGGAGGAGAGATTAAATTGGGGATATTTTCAGCTTTTTTTTATATATTATTATTATTAGTATTAGTATTTAGTTATTTTATTAATTAATTATTAATTATTTTAGTTTATTTTAATTATTATAATTATATAATTATTTAATTGTTTTATTTTAAGTTGGGGGTGGGAGCTGTGGGTTAGAAATAAGAAAGAAAGGGAGAAGAAAGAATTGGAAAGGATAAGAAAGAAAGAAGAAAGGGGACGAGAGAGAGAAAGAAGAGAGAGAGGGAGAGGAGCTCGTGGAGTAGGAAGAAGGAGAAGAGGTGGGTGCGCCGGAAAGGTGACCGGGGAGAGCTAGCCGACGCCGGAAAAGTCACCGGAGCTCGGGTACGACGTCTCCTACACCTTCCACCAATCGAATCAAAGGTTGGTAACCCCAATTTCATTCGAAACCCTCAATTTCTTCATTTTTAGGGATTTCTTCGGTCCACCTTCGATTGGGTTGTTTCGAGGGTAGATTGAGACCTAGGAAGTGTTCTTGAACACTTAGTTAGGGTAAGAATCGAGACTATACCCTCGGGTTTAGCCGAATTCGAATTTTAAAGGGTTTGAAGTTGAAAATTCTAAATATTCATAAATTGGGGAAATTATTAATAATTAGGATTGAGCTTGGATTTGAGTAAATAGGCTTGGATTGGAATTATTGAAATTATATTGTTGAATTATTAGTAGAACAAGCCCGTGAAGAGCTGGCCCGAGGTTACTAAGGTTGAACCTTAATGTTAACGTGCCGGGTCCCTACTCGGATTGTTCAAATACACTTTAAGGGTGATGTTGAGGGCTCCAAACTTGTTTTTTTTTTTCAATCAGAAACACCCTAGAATAATTCTAAAAATGTTATCAAGCATCAAGAATTATTTTATGAACTTTCTTGTTTCTCAAGGATGGAAACATGCAGAACAATAAAGTCCAAATTTTAAAATGGCAATTTAATTCCTTCGTAATTATTAGGAAACCTTAAGTAGGATAATTTAGAAGCATATCGAGGTTTAATAACTCAAATCCAAGCCTCCAAAATCAATTCAAGGTGAGCGATAATTATACGAAACCAAGTGTGTAGCACTTGAGACTCTCATGGAAGAGAGGGAAGATGGATAAGACCAAGAACATGGTTCTTGGCAACGTCTAGGTGCATTTTTAGGCGCGAGCATACCATACGCATATGAGTTGCATATAGTTAACATTGTTAACCACGTAAATGCGTTTGTTAGGAAACCACGAGTCGTCCGGAGCGGGAGTTACTCCAGGACAAGCGCAAGGAAGCCGTCCAAGTGAGGGGTTTCCCATCCTTGCCCTACAGGGTTGATTGAGGATGTGGATATGTGGTTTGCCTACTTGCCTATGTGTAAGAATTTCTTAGTGGGTAACATGCTATTGTTGTTCCTAAACTATTATATGTGAAAATATTTGTATATGTGTGTTTGACTACAGGTAAAGAGGTACTGGAGGGTATCCATGTGATGACATGAGATACGCCAAACAGTACAAGCAAGGGGGTAAGTTGTTGATTGAGTCCAAGGTTTGTTTTACCCTATTAATTAGAAACTCATTAAAGAAATCGTATAGAAGTTGTTAGTAAACGTCGATGTTTCACGGTAATTGAACTTAGGGAAGACCTTAGAGCTAGGTTATGATCTAAACCAAGGGTTTGGGAACAATATGAGTATTAATACAATCTCTTAATTGATTAGTGAGTCATAGGGATGTTCACACTACCTAGGTAAAGTCAGTTTAGGATAGTAATGGGTAGATAGAGTCAGGATCCCAGTTGAAAGCTTGGAAAGAGAAACAAATTAAAACAATTGCCCGTTGAGGCCATTGCCCTAGCCTGGTACTAGGGTCAGTTAAAGAGTAAAGCATTTGCCCGTTGTGGCCATTGCCCTAGCTTGGCACTAGGGTTAGTTAAAGATTAAAAGATTTGCCCGTTGAGGCCATTGCCCTAGCCTGGCACTAGGGTCAGTTAAAGATTTAAAAAGAAATTGCCCGTTGAGGCCATTGGCCTAGCCTGGTACTAGGGTCAGTTGAGTGATTTACAACTTTTAGATGATATGTTAAATATGACTGTTTGCTTATGAGAATCGTGATAGAAAAGCATGATCCGTAGGTTTATCTGTGATTTTAATGTTATATTAATATTGCCTGATCGTAATATAACATTTGATAAACTGGACTTTCATGCGCATGTGATTGTTGGTGTTTCCCTTTCCCCAGCTGTAGTGGTACTCGCCGCTACGCCGAGGATGGGAAGCTTCTCACTGAGTCTGTTTGACTCACTCCCTCTGCTTCAATGTTTCAGATACAGGGATCGGGCAGGCATCGATGTCCGGACAGTGATACGGACATCAGACCATCCTTACACACTTGTTTCGCGTGGGTGGACACCTTTTTGATTATTTTGATTTCTCTTGTTGTACATATTTTAAAGTTGTAAGAGTTGTGTATATATATATATATATATTTACAGCTTTTGATATGTACCTACTCTAGAATTGTCGGCTTCACATGTACTTAAAGACAGGGTCCAATTGGGGATAAACTAGGATATATGTTTGAGTATATAAACTTCTGCAAGTGAATAGGATAGATCGTACGCATTGAGGCGTACGGTCAATATGATATGGATATATATTATGCGTGCTTGCTGCCTGTAAATAGGATAGATCGTACGTATTGAGACGTACAGTCAATATGATATTATTATTTACATTATGAGTGCTGATAAATATATCTATACACTAGATTGAGCTGAAGCGGTATTGAGCGAACCACAGATTGCAGGTTAATTAGTCCACCAGTGAGGTGTGGCCACTAGTATGTTATATATATATTGACTGTATAGTAGGGTAGTTATAGTCATTTTTACAGGATAAGGCTTACGGGTTTAGAGGTAAAAATCTATTCCCGTGCCGGTCACGTACTCCCGATTTGGGGTCGTGACAAACTTGGTATCAGAGCCTGGTTATTCTTTAAGTCATGTGAAGCCATTGGTATAACCGGGTGTCGTTTTAAGCTTCGTTGTGAAACCCGGGCACAACGTTGCATTAAACAGGCACTTGTGGGAGTACCCAGGATAATTTGAGTCAGCCTTTCTTTCATTCCTTCTTAATCTATGATAGATTATGCAAATGCTTATCAGGTGACGTTTTTGTGCAGTACAGGGATGTCGCCGACTACTAGGCAGACTATGAGGGGTGGTAGAGTCCCTGCACATACTGATGTGGAATCCGTTCGGGAGGAGAGAATGCCTCCCAGGGGTCGAGCTAGAGGCCGTGCTCGCGGTCGTGGTAGGACACAAGAAAGAGAAGTGCATAGACAACAAACCCCAGAGCCACAGGTTGAGACGGGTGCTCCGTCAGTGGCTGAGATGCTGACTGCGGGATTTCAGGAGTTGAGAGCTGAAATGACCCGCCAAATTCAACAAGAAGTTCGCCGTTTAGTTGTCGGCGAGGAAGAGGAGCAAGTGATATCGGCTGAACAGGAAACTGAAATGGTTGAGGAAAGGGAGGAAGAACCAAGAAGGGAATGGCAACAAAGGGACGTGCCCCGGGGACCGATGGGAGTTCCGAGGGAATTATCGATTACTAAATTCCTGAAGTTGAATCCGCCTACCTTTTGCGAAACCAAAACCAAGGAGGACCCTCAACATTTCCTCCGTGATATAATCAGAATTGGGCAAAAACTGAGGTGTCCAGGAGGAGAGATGGTGGAACTTGCGTCGTTTCAGTTGAGAGGCGCTGCACGGGTTTGGTTTGAATCAGTGCAGAAGAGATATGCAAGGAGAGTTGCTCCTATGACCTGGGAAGATTTTCACAGGGATTTCCTGGGTCGGTTTCTATCTGAAGGAACGAGGTATGCCAAGCGTCAACAATTTGAGGACTTGTGGATGACGTTGAATATGTCAGTAACTGAGTTTGAGCTGCAGTTCACGGAGCTAGCTCAATATTCTCCTGAATTGGTTCCCGATGAGAGGGAGTTGATCAAGAGGTTTATCCACAGGTTGGTAGAGCCATGTGGTTAGTTTGAAACTCTAGCACAGGTTGCTGATTGTCCTAGGGTAATTATAAATAGAAAGAAATTTGGGACGTCGGCAAATCCCAATAATAAGTTACTGACAGGCAATGATAGACAGGGGTGGAAGAAGAAGCAAAGGACAACAGGTGGTTCTAGTGCAATTCCAAATTATGCAGGGCAAGTTGGTGGGCAGTCTGCCATTACCACCACAAGTTCTGGGAGGAGTAACACACAAGGTGGGCAGAGATTCCAAGGCAGTAGTCAGGGCGGTAACCAGAAACCGCAGTGTGGAACATGTGGGAGATTCCATTTTGGAGAGTGTAGAGTCACAAAGGCAGGTTGTTACAACTGTGGTCAATCCGGGCATATGGCTAAGGAATGTCCGCAGAGGAAGAGTAATACGAGTGTCAAGAGCAATCCTACTCCAGGTAGTACTCCAATTGCAGCCCCACCAGTTAGAATTGTACCACCCCAAATCAACACTCCAGGAGTGGGCAGAGGTAGAGGAGCAGGAGCAGGAGGTAGAGGACCAGGTGCACCAGGGGGAGGACAGGCACGGGTGTTTGCTTTGTCTCGACAGGATGCACATGCCTCAAATGCAGTAGTGACAGGTACACTTTCAGTATGCTCTCTCCAGGCTCTTGTATTATTTGATTCTGGTTCAACACATTCCTACATCTCACATGCATTTGCACGAAAAGTTGAGAAAAGCCCGACTATGTTGAAGGAGGCAGAATGGTCTCTACTCCGATGGGTGAATCAATACAAGTCAAGTATGTCTATGAATCGTGTATGGTTGTGGTCGAGGGTCATGAAACAGTTGAGGACCTACGACTACTCTATATGGTTGACTTGGATGTCATTCTAGGTATGGATTGGTTGGCATCATGTCATGCGGTAGTTGACTGCAGGGCGAAGTGTTTGAAATTCAATATGCCGAATGAAGAGCCATTCGTGGTGCGGGGTGATGGTGCTGCACCATATCCGAGTCTAATTTCAGCAATGAAAGCTTCCAAGCTACTCGAGAAAGGGTGTAAAGGATATCTGGCTTTTGTGAGGGATACTACGAAAGAAGTACTTCCTACGAATTAGGTACCGGTGGTTCGGGAATTTCTTGATGTATTTCCTGACGATTTGCCTGGTTTGCCGCCTGATCGAGAGATTGAATTTGAGATCGAGCTTTTACCAGGTACTCAGCCGATTTCCACACCACCCTATAGAATGGCTCCGAAGGAGTTGAAGGAGCTACACGCGCAGTTACAGGAATTACTTGATAAGGGTTTCATCAGACCCAGTTTTTCACCTTGGGGTGCACCGGTTCTATTTGTGAAGAAGAATGATGGAACTTTAAGATTGTGTATCGATTACCGAAAGTTAAATAAGGTAACGGTCCGCAATCAATATCCACTTCCAAGAATCGATGTTCTGTTCGACCAGTTGCAAGGTGCTAAGAGGTTTTCAAAGATCGATCTGCGATCAGGGTATCATCAGCTGAAGATTAGAAAAGAAGATGTGCCCAAGACTGCTTTTCGAACTCGATACGACCATTATGAGTTTCTAGTCATGTCGCTTGGGCTAACTAATGCACCAGCAGCTTTTATGGATATGATGAATCGGGTTTTCAAACCATTTCTAGACCGATTTGTCATTGTATTTATTGATGACATTCTAGTCTATTCCAAGAATGCTGAGGAGCATGCAGAGCATTTGAGACTAGCATTACAGAAGCTAAGGGAAGAGAAATTGTATGCTAAGTTTTCGAAATGCGAGTTTTGGCTTGATAGAGTTGCATTCCTCGGTCACGTGGTATCATCAAAAGGAATCCATGTTGACCCGAGTAAAGTAGAAGCAGTGAAGAATTGGTCCCAGCCTACCTCAGTCACGGAGATTCGCAGTTTTCTAGGTTTGGCTGGATATTATAGAAGGTTTGTGCAGGACTTTTCGAAGGTTGCTGCACCTCTTACAAAGTTAACTCAGAAAGGGATAAAGTTTGTGTGGGATAACAAGTGTGAAGAGAGTTTTCAGAAGCTGAAGGAAAGTCTCACCACAACACCGATGTTGGCTCTTCCGGAGGGTATGTGGTTTACTGTGATGCTTCACGGGTTGGGTTAGGGTGTCTTCTTATGCAACATGGCAAGGTGATTGCTTATGCGTCTAGGCAACTCCGGAAGCATGAGAGAAACTACCCAACTCATGATCTTGAAATGGCAGCGGTGGTATTTGCCTTGAAGATTTGGAGGCACTACCTTTATGGCAAAACATGTGAGGTATACACAGACCACAAGAGCCTTAAGTACATTTTCGAGCAGAAAGATCTAAATCAGAGACAACACAGGTGGATGGAATTGTTGAAAGACTATGACTGCACGATTTTGTACCATCCTGGTAAGGCGAATGTGGTGGCAGAAACTCTGAGCCGAAAGTCAATGGGTAGCTTAGCCCATACCAGTGAAGTACGAAGGCCGTTAATTCGGGAAATACATGAGCTGGAACTGTCTAGAACTCAGTTTGAAATTGGAGACTTCGACTTATTTCTAGGCCACATCCAAGCCAAGTCAGCTCTAATCGAAGAGGTTAAATCCAAACAAGAGCAAGATGCCGACCTTAAACAGATCAAAGATACAGTGGTTAAGGGGGAGAAGGACGACGTCCGATTCTCCATAGATGATAGTGGTATACTCCGGTTGGAAGGACGACTGTGTGTACCTAGGTAGATGGGTTGAAAGAAAGAATTCTTGATGAGGCACACAAGACAGCGTACACAATTCATCCGGGTAGTAATAAAATGTATCAAGATCTGAGAGAATTGTATTGGTGGAACGGTATGAAGAAGGATGTGGCAGACTACGTGTCTAGATGTCTAGTATGTCCGCAGGTTAAGGCTGAACACCAAAAGCCCGCCGGAAGACTTCAACAGATAGAAATTCCTGAATGGAAGTAGGAGAGAATTACTATGGATTTTGTGACAGGATTGCCGCGATCTCAGAGGGGATTCGATTCAGTTTGGGTAATCGTTGATCGGATGACCAAGTCCGCCCATTTCCTGCCAGTTAAGACCACTTACGGAGTGGGTCAGTATGCCCAGTTGTACCTATCAGAGATAGTGAGGTTAAGTAGATGTATGTTATAGTGTCTGCGTGTACTTAAAGAATTGTCTGTGTTTGCATATAATTGTTGATTGTGCAGCAGAGTGGTGACGTACAGGATTACGTCATCACAAAGTCTTGTTTGATTCAAACATGCTGAACGTGAGAAGACCGGTAAGTAAAAGTCAGCACTATATGTTACATGTTTACTTGCTGATTGATGACGTGGAATAAATTGTTGCATGTTTACAGCTATTAAATGCATGTGAGTGTTTGGGTGAAATTTTTGTTGTTGTGTGATCACCAAGATTGTATGCTAACAACGGTAACTAGTTGTTTTTGCACGTGGTTGTGTATGACTCCCAAACCCAGCGCTATGGCACCCACCTTGCGCCGGGGATGGGAGAGTCCTCATTGAGTCGCGTGGTTAAGACTCACACCTCATCTTTACTACACAGAGACAGGTTAAGTACAAGTGGAAGAAGTCTCGGTGGAACGAGGGTTGAGCAACACTTTTCCAAGACCCACAACTTGTTCATGTGGGTGAATAAAGTGTAATTGTAATTTAATTTACTTTATTATTGTATCATAAAGTAAAGGGTAGACGTACCCAATTATATTGTATCACTAAATCTAGAACTGTCAGCTTCACACACCTTAAAGATCAGGATCCGTTAGATTACGATGCAGGGAAAACTTGTTTCCAAAAATATATATACATATATCTGTTGCATGTGAATAGGATAGGCAGCATCTTCGGATGTGTAGCCAGTACACATGTTATATATTATGTGTGTTTTCCTAAATCTATATCCTGAAGCGGCATTGGCCGTGGATTTGCTTGCCTAGGATAGGCCACCATTTCGGTGTAGCCATGGTATTATACTGCATGTGGATGTATTTTCAATAATAGATATTCTGTCAATTAGGTGATAAGGCTTACAGGCAGAGGGATATTCCCTGTGTCTGTGCTGGTCACGGTCCTCTAAACGGGGGTCGTGACAAACTTGGAATCAAAGGCAGGTTGTTCTTTAAGGGTGTGAAGCTAACTAGTAGTCTCGGGTGTCAGTTGGGCTATCCATTACGAATCCGGACGTAACATCGGATGTGACGGGCACTTGTGAGGTTGCTCAGGATGTTGAGTCATAAATTCTTTCGAGTAATCGCTTTAGGCATAGAATTTGTATGTGAAATTCTATGCAAAACATATAACCTATACAGTACACGAGTGCCGATGAGCACCAAGGCCTAAGGTGGGGTGGTAGTGACCCCGGGAACCTTCGGACGCCGTAATATGAAAAAGAGGGCAAGCTAAGTCCAAGATACATCGGACTGTTTGATATTCTAGAACGTGTGGGAAATGTTGCCTACCGTCTAGAATTGCCAGCGGAGTTGGAAGGAGTTCATCCGGTGTTTCACGTGTGTATGCTTCGGAAGTACCTGCCAGACCCCTCTCATGTAATCCAACCCCAGGAAGTACAACTAGCTGAGAGTCTAACTTACGAGGAGATGCCAGTGGAAATCCTAGATTGCCAGTTGAAGAAGCTGAGGACAAAGGAGACACCATTAGTGAAAGTCCTGTGGTGAAACTATTCGGTTGAGGAAGCATCATGGGAAGTCGAGGCGAATATACGCAGGACATATCCTCACCTATTTCAAGACTAAGGTTAGTATGTTAATTGAAATTCGGGGACCGAATTTCTTAAGGGGAGAAGATTGTAATGCCCGGGAAATTTTTTCGGAGTTTAAAATGAAATGAAAGGGAAAGAAAAGAAGTAGAAAATAATTTTTGGACTTAATTCAGGACCTAAGGAATTGGAAACCTGAATTAAGTAGGGAAAAGGGATAAAATTGAAATTTATTTTTCAGCCTTACTTATTTAATATTATTATTTTTATATATTAGAAAATAAAAGAAAATAAAAATTTAATTGGAAGGAAGAGAGATTAAATTGGGGATATTTTCAGCTTATTTTATATATTATTATTAGTATTACTATTTAGTTATTTTATTAATTAGTTATTAATTATTTTAGTTTATTTTAATTATTATAATTATTTAATTGTTTTATTTTAAGTAAGGGGTGGGAGCCGTGGGTTAGAAATAAGAAAGAAAGGGAGAAGAAAGAATTGGAAAGGATAAGAAAGAAAGAAGAAAGGGGACGAGAGAGAGAAAGAAGAGAGAGAGGGAGAGGAGCTCGTGGAGTAGGAAGAAGGAGAAGAGGTGGGTGCGCCAGAAAGGTGACCAGGGAGAGCTAGTCGACGCCGAAAAAGTCACCGAAGCTCGGGTACAACGTCTCCTACACCTTCCACCAATCGAATCAAAGGTTGGTAAGCCCAATTTCATTCGAAACCCCCCAATTTCTTCATTTTTAGGGATTTCTTCGATTGGGTTGTTTCGAGGGTAGATTGAGACCTAGGAAGTGTTCTTGAACACTTAGTTAGGGTAAGAATCGAGACTATACCCTCGGGTTTAGCCGAATTCGAATTTTGAAGGGTTTGGGGTTGAAAATTCTAAATATTCATAAATTGGGGAAATTATTAATAATTAGGATTGAGCTTGGATTTGAGTAAATAGGCTTGGATTGGAATTATTGAAATTATATTGTTGAATTATTATTTGAACAAGACCAGTGAAGATCTGGCCCGAGGTTACTAAGGTTGAACCTTAATGTTAACGTGCCGGGTCCCTACTCGGATTGCCCAAATACACTTTAAGGGTGATGTTGAGGGCTCCAAACTTGTTTTTTTCAATCTTAAACACCCTAGAATAATTCTAAAAATGTTATCAAGCATCAAGAATTATTTTAGGAACTTTCTTGTTTCTCAATGATGGAAACTTGCGGAATAATAAAGTCCAAATTTTAAAATGGCAATTTAATTCCTTCGTAATTGTTAGGAAACCTTAAGTAGGATAATTTAGAAGCATATCGAGGTTTAATAACTCAAATCCAAGGCTCCAAAATCAATTCAAGGTGAGCGATAATTATACGAAACCAAGTGTGTAGCACTTGAGACTCTCATGGAAGAGAGGGAAGATGGATAAGACCAAGAACTCGGTTCTTGGCAACGTCTAGGTGCATTTTTAGGCGCGAGCATACCCTAAGCATATGAGTTGCATATAGTTAAGATTGTTAACCAAGTAAATGCGTTTGTTAGGAAGCCACGACTCGTCCGGAGCGGGAGTTACTCCAAGACAAGCGCAAGGAAGCCGTCCAGGTGAGGGGTTTCCCATCCTTGCCCTACAGGATTGATTGAGGATGTGGATATGTGGTTTGCCTATTGCCTATGTGTAAGAATTTCTTAGTGTTTAACATGCTATTGTTGTTCCTAAACTGTTATATGTGAAAATATTTGTATATGTGTGTTTGACTACAGGTAAAGAGGTACTGGAGCGTATCCATGTCATGACATGAGATACGCCAAACAGTACAAGGAAGGGGGTAAGTTGTTGATTGAGTCCAAGGTTTGTTTTACCCTATTAATTAGAAACTCATTAAAGAAATCATATAGAAGTTGTTAGTAAACGTCGACGTTTCACGGTAATTGAACTTAGGGAAGACCTTAGAGCTAGGTTATGATATAAACCAAGGGTTTAGGAACAATATGAGGATTAATACGATCTCTTAATTGATTAGTGAGTCGTAGGGATGTTCACACTACCTAGGTAAAGTCATTTCAGGATAGTAATGGCTAGATAGAGTCAGGATTCCAGCTGAAAGCTTGGAAAGAGAAACAAATTAAAACAATTTCCTGTTGAGGCCATTGCCCTTGCTTGGTACTAGGGTCAGTTAAAGAGTAAAGCATTTGCCCGTTGAGGCCATTGCCCTAGCCTGGCACTAGGGTCAGTTAAAGATTAAAAGATTTGCC
Organism: Senna tora; assembly: GCA_014851425.1. Taxonomy (NCBI): domain Eukaryota; kingdom Viridiplantae; phylum Streptophyta; class Magnoliopsida; order Fabales; family Fabaceae; genus Senna; species Senna tora. Next base: position 23,800,055 of record CM026270.1, on the reverse strand, counting down.
CGTTGAGGCCATTGCCCTAGCCTGGTACTAGGGTCAGTAAAAGACTAAAAGATTTGCCCGTTGAGGCTATTGCCCTAGCCTGGCACTAGGGTCAGTTAAAGATTTAAAAAGAAATTGCCCGTTGAGGCCATTGCCCTAGCCTTGTACTAGGGTCAGTTGAGTGATTTACAGCTTTCAGATGATATGTTAAATATGATTATTTGCTTATGAGAAGCATGATAGAAAAGCATGATCCGTAGGCTTTTCTGTGATTTTAATGTTATATTAATATTGCTTGATCGTAATATAACATTTGATAAACTGGACTTTCATGCGCATGTGATTGTGGGTGTTTCCCTTTCCCCAGCTATAGTGGTACCCGCCGCTACGCCGAGGATGGGAAGCTTCTCACTGAGTCTGTTTGACTCACTCCCTCTGCTTCAATGTTTCAAATACAGGGATCGAGCAGGCATCGGCGTCCGGACAGTGATACGGACATCAGACCATCCTTACGCTCTTGTTCGCGTGGGTGGACTCCTTTGGCTATTTTGATTTCTCTTGTTGTACATATTTTAAAGTTGTAAGAGTTGTATATATATATTTACAGCTTTTGATATGTACCTACCCTAGAATTGTCGGCTTCACATGTACTTAAAGACAGGGTCCAGTTGGTGATAAACTAGGATATATGTTTGAGTATATAAACTCCTGCATGTGAATAGGATAGATCGTACGCATTGAGGCGTACGGTTAATATGATATGGATATATATTATGTGTGCTTGCTGCATGTGAATAGGATAGATTGTACGTATTGAGACGTACGGTCAATATGATATTAATATTTACATTATGAGTGCTGATACATAAATCTATACACTAGATTGAGCTGAAGCGGTATTGAGCGAACCGCGGATTGCAGGTTAATTAGGCCACCAGTGAGGTGTGGCCACTAGTATGATATATATATTGACTGTATAGCAGGGTAGTTATAGTCATTTTTACAGGATAAGGCTTACGGGTTTAGAGGCAAAAATCTATTCCCGTGCCGGTCACGTACTCCCGATTTGGGGTCGTGACATTGATATTCATTTTACTTTTTTTAATCAATTTTCACCGATGACTGTTTCGAAAACTTAATATTCTTTTTCTATTTTTAATCAGTTTTCGCCGCTGAGTGTTTCGAAAACTTGATATTCATTTATATTTTTTTTAATCAGTTTTCGTCGATGAGTGTTTCAAAAACTTGATATTCATTTTTCTTTTTTTGATCAGTTTTCGCCGATGAGTGTTTGGAAAACTTGATATTCATTTTACTTTTTTTAATCAATTTTCGCCGATGAGTGTTTCGAAAACTTTATATTCATTTTTATTTTTTTTAATCAGTTTTCGTCGATGAGTGTTTTCGAAAAATTGATATTCATTTTTCTTTTTATAATCAATTTTCGCCGAGGAGTGTTTTGAAAACTTGATATTCATTTTTCTTTTTTTAATCAATTTGCGCCGATGAGTGTTCTAAAAACTTGATATTCATTTTTCTTTTTCTTAATCAGTTTTCGCCAATGTCTGTTTCCAAAACTTGATATTAATTTTTCTTTTTTTAATCAGTTTCCGCCGATGAGTGTTTCGAAAACTTGATAGTCATTTTTCATTTTTTAATCAGTTTTCGCCGATCAGTGTTTCGAAAATGTAATATTCATTTTTCTTTCTTTTAAATAGTTTTCGTTGATGCGTATTTCGAAAACTTGATATTCATTTATCTTTTTATAATCAGTTTTCGCCGAGGAGTGTTCTGAAAACTTGATATTCATTTTTCTTTTTTTAATCAGTTTTCGCCGATGAGTGTTCTGAAAACTTGATATTCATTTTTCTTTTTCTTAATCAGTTTTCGCCAATGTGTGTTTCCAAAACTTGAAATTAATTTTTTTTTTTTTTAATCAGTTTTCGCCCAAGAGTGTTTCGAAAACTTGACAGTCATTTTTTGTTTTTTAATCAGTTTTCGCCGATGAGTGTTTCGAAAACGTAATATTCGTTTTTCTTTCTTTTAAATAGTTTTCGCCGATGAGTGTTTCAAAAACATGATATTCATTTTTCTTTTTCTTAATCAGTTTTCGCCGATTTGTGTTTCGAAAACGTGATATTCATTTTTCTTTATTTAATTAGTTTTCACCGATGAGTGTTTCAAAAAGTTGATATTCATTTTTCTTTTTTTAATCAGTTTTCACCGATCAGTGTTTCGAAAACTTGATATTCATTTATATTTTTTTTAATCAGTTTTCGTTGATGAGTGTTTCGAAAACTTGATATTCATTTTGTTTTTTTTTAATCAGTTTTCACCGATCAGTGTTTCGAATACTTTACATTCATTTTCCTTTTTTAATCAGTTTTCGTCGATGAGTATTTTGAAAACGTGATATTCATTTTTCTTTATTTCATTAGTTTTCACCGATGAGTGTTTCGAAAACTTGATATTCATTTTCCTTTTTTAATCAGTTTTCGCTGATAAGTGTTCTAAAAACTTGATATTCTTTTTTTATTTTTTTTAATCAGTTTTCATCGATCAGTGTTTCGAAAACTTCATATTCATTTTTCTTTTTTTTAACCAATTTTCGCCGATAAGTGTTTCGAAAATTTGATAGTCATTTTTCTTTTTTTAATCAGTTTTAAGTGGTCTGTGTTTCGAGAACTTGATATTCATTTTTCTTCTTTTAATCAATTTTCGCCAAAGAGTGTTTTGAAAACTTGATTTTTTTTTTTCTTTTTTTAATTATTTTTCGCTGTTGAGTGTTTTGAAAACTTGATATTCATTTTTCTTTTTTTAATCAGTTTTCGTCGATGAGTGTTTCGAAAACTTTATATTCATTTTTATTTTTTTTAATCAGTTTTCGCCGATGAGTGTTTCAAAAACTTGAAATTTGTTTTTCTTTTTTAATCAGTTTTTGCCAATATGTGTTTCGAAAACTTGATATTCATTTTTATTTTTTTAATTAGTTTTCGCCGATGAGGGTTTCGACAACTTGATATTCATTTTTCTTTTTTAATAAGTTTTCACCGATAAGTGTTTCGAAAACTTTATATCCATTTTAATTTTTTTAATCAGTTTTCGCCGATTAGTGTTTCTAAAAATGGATATTCTTTTTTCTTTTTTTAATAAGTTTTGGCTGATAAGTGTTTCGAAAACTTTATATTCATTTTTCTTTTCTTATTAAGTTTTCGCCAATGTGTGTTTCCAAAACTTGATATTAATTCTTCTTTTCTTTAATCAGTTTTCGCGGATGAGTGTTTCGAAAACTTGATAGTCATTTTCGTTTTTTAATCACGCCGATGAGTGTTTCGAAAACATAATATTCATTTTTCTTTTTTTTAAATAGTTTTCGTCGATGAGTGTTTCGAAAATTTGATATTCATTTTTCTTTTTGTTAATCAGTTTTCGCCGATAAGTGTTTCGAAAACGTGACAATTATTTTTCTTTATTTAATTAATTTTCGCCGAAAAGTGTTTCGAAAACTTGATATTCATTTTTCTTTTTTTAATCAGTTTTCGCCGATTAGAGTTCTGAAAACTTGATATTCATTTTCCTTTTTTAAATCTTTTTTCACCGATTAGTGTTTCGAAAACTTGATATTCATTTTTCTTTTTTTAATCAGTTTTCACCGATCAGTGTTTCGAAAACTTGATATTTATTTATATTTTTTTTAATCAGTTTTCGTCGATGAGTGTTTCGAAAACTTGATATTCATTTTCCTTTTTTTAATCATTTTCCGTCGATGAGTGTTTCAAAAACTTGATAGTTATTTTCTTTTTTTAATCAGTTTTCGCCGATGAGTGTTTCGAAAACTTTATATTCATTTTTATTTTTTTAATCAGTTTTCGTCGATGAGTGTTTCGGAAACTGGATATTTATTTTTCTTTTTTTTAGTACGTTTTCGCTCATGAGTGTTTCGAAAATGGATATTCATTTTCCTTTTTTTTAATCAATTTTCGCAGATGAGTGTTTTGAAAACTTGATATTCATTTTTCTTTTTTTAAACATTTTTCACCGATGACTGTTACTAAAAGTTGGTATTCATTTTTCTTTTTTTAATCAGTTTCACCGATGAGTAATTCATAAACTTGATATTCATTTTTCTTTTTTTAATCAGTTTTCGCCGATGAGTGTTTCGAAAACTTGATAGTCATTTTTCGTTTTTTAATCAGTTTTCGCCGATTAGTGTTTCAAAAACGTAATATTCATTTTTCTTTCTTTTAAATAGTTTTCGCTGATGTGTATTTCCAGAACTTGATATTCATTTTTCTTTTTCTTAATCAGTTTTCGTCGATGTGTGTTTCGAAAACGTGATATTCATTTTTCATTATTTAATTAGTTTTCACCGATGAGTGTTTTGAAAACTTGATATTCATTTTTCTTTTTTTAATCAGTTTTCGCCGATGAGTGTTTTGAAAACTTGATATTCTTTTTTCTTTTTTTAATCAGTTTTCGCCGATGATTGTTTCTAAAACTTGATACTCATTTCTCGTTTTTTAATCAGTTTTTGCTGATGAGTGTTTCGAAAACGTAATATTCATTTTTCTTTCTTTTAAATAGTTTTCGCCGATGAGTGTTTTGAAAACTTGATATTCATTTTTCTTTTTCTTAATCAGTTTTCACCGATTAGTGTTTCGAAAACGTTATATTCTTTCTTCTTTATTTAATTAGTTTTCACCGATGAGTGTTTCGAAAACTTGATATTCATTTTTCTTTTTTTAATCAGTTTTCGCCGATGAGTGTTCTGAAAACTTGATATTCATTTTCCTTTTTTTAATCAGTTTTCGCCAATAAGTGTTTTGAAAACTTGATATTCATTTTTCTTTGTTTAATCAGTTTTCGCCGATGAGTGTTTCGAAAACGCAATATTCATTTTTTTTATTTAATTAGTTTTAACCGATGAGTGTTTCGGAAACTTGATATTCATTTTCCTTTTTAAATCAGTTTTCGCTGATAAGTGTTCTAAAAACTTGATATTCATTTTTATTTTTTTTAATCAGTTTTCGTTGATGAGTGTTTCGAAAACATGATTCTTATTTTTCCTTTTTAAATCAGTTTTCGCCGATGAGTGTTTCGAAAACTTGATAGTCATTTTTCGTTTTTTAATCAGTTTTAACTTATCTGTGCTTCGAGAACTTGATATTCATTTTTCTTCTTTTAATCATTTTTCGCCGATGAGTGTTTAGAAAACTTGATTTTTTTTTCTATTTTTAATCATTTTTCGCCGATGAGTGTTTCGAAAACTTGATATTCATTTTTCTTTTTTTAATCAGTTTTCGCCGATGAGTGTTTCGAAAACTTGATATTCATTTTTTTTAATCCATTTTCGCCGATAAGTGTTACGAAAACTTGATATTCTCTTTCTATTTTTTTAATCAGTTTTCGTCGATTAGTGTTTCGAAAACTGGATATTCTTTTTTCTTTTTTTAGTAAGTTTTGGCTGATAAGTGTTTCGAAAACTTGATATTCATTTTTCTTTTTTTAATAAGTTTTCGCCGATGTGTGTTTCCAAAACTTGATATTAATTCTTCTTTTTTTAATCAGTTTTTGACGATGAGTGTTTCGAAAACTTGATAGTCATTTTTTGTTTTTTAATCAGTTTTCGCCGATGAGTGTTTCGAAAACATAATATTCATTTTTCTTTTTTTTAAATAGTTTTCGTCGATGAGTGTTTCGAAAACTTGATATTCATTTTTCTTTTTGTTCATCAGTTTTCGCCGATAAGTGTTTCGAAAATGTGATAATTATTTTTCTTTATTCAATTAGTTTTCACCGATAAGTGTTTCAAAAACTTGATATTCATTTTTCTTTTTTTAATCAGTTTTCGCCGATGAGTGTTTTGAAAACTTGATATTCATTTTTCTTTTTTAAATCATTTTTCACCAATGAGTGTTTCGAAAACTTGATATTCATTTTTCTTTTTTTAATCAGTTTTCACCGATCAGTGTTTCGAAAACTTGATATTCATTTATATTTTTTTTAATCAGTTTTCGTCGATGAGTGTTTTGAAAACTTGATATTCATTTTCCTTTTTTTAATCAGTTTTCGCCGATGAGTATTTCGAAAACTTGAAAGTCATTTTCCTTTTTTAATCAGTTTTCGCCGATGAGTGTTTCGAAAACTTGATATTCATTTTTCTTTTTTTAATCAGTTTTCGCCGATGAGTGTTTCGAAAACTTGATATTCATTTTCCTTTTTTAATCAGTTTTCGCTCATGAGTGTTTCGAAAATGGATATTCATTTTTCTTTTTTTTTTAATTAGTTTTCGCATATGAGTGTTTTGAAAACTTGATATTCATTTTTCTTTTATTAAACATTTTTCACCGATGAGTGTTTAGAAAACTTGATATTCATTTTTCTTTTTTTAATCTGTTTTCGTCGATGAGTGTTTCGAAAACTTGATATTCATTTTTCATTTTTTAATCATTTTTCGCCGATGAGTGTTTCGAAATCTTGATAGTCATTTTTCGTTTTTTAATCATTTTTCGCCGATTAGTGTTTCGAAAACGTAATATTCATTTTTCTTTCTTTTAAATGGTTTTCGCTGATGTGTATTTCGAAAATTTGATATTCATTTTTCCTTTTCTTAATCAGTTTTCACTGATGAGTGTTTCGAAAACGTGATATTCATTTTTCATTATTTAATTAGTTTTCATCGATTAGTGTTTCAAAAACTTGATATTCATTTTTCTTTTTTTAATCATTTTTCGCCGATTAGTGTTCTGAAAACTTGATATTCTTTTTTCTTTTTTTTAATTAGTTTTCGCCGAAGTGTGTTTCCAAAACTTGATATTAATTTTTCTTTTTTTTTATCAGTTTTCGCCGATGTGTGTTTCGAAAACTTGATAGTCATTTTTCGTTTTTTAATCAGTTTTTGCCGATGAGTGTTTCGAAAACGTAATATTCATTTTTCTTTCTTTTAAATAGTTTTCGCCGATGAGTGTTTCGAAAACTTGATATTCATTTTTCTTTTTCTTAATCAGTTTTCACCGATTATGTCACGACCTCCGTTTAGAGGATCGTGACCGGCACAGACACAGGGAATACCCCCATGCCTGTAAGCCTTTTCACCTAATTAACAGAATATCTATTATTGAAAATACATTCACATGCATTATAATACCATGGCTACACCGAAATGGTGGCCTATCCTACAAGCAAATCCACGGCCAGTGCTGCTTCAGGATATAGATATAGGAAAACACACATAATATATAACCTGTGTACTGGCTACACATCCGAAGATGCTGCCTATCCTATTCACATGCAACAGATATATGTATATATATATTTTTGGAAACAAGTTTTCCCTGCATCGTAATCTAACGGATCCTGATCTTTAAGGTGTGTGAAGCTGACAGTTCTAGATTTAGTGATACAATATAATTGGGTACGTCTACCCTTTACTTTATGATACAATAATAAAGTAAATTAAATTTACAATTACAATTTATTCACCCACATGAACAAGTTGTGGGTCTTGGAAAGTGTTGGTCAACCCTCGTTCCACCGAGACTTCTTCCACCTGTACTTAACCTGTCTCTGTGTAGCAAAAATGAGGAGTGAGTCTTAATCACGCGACTCAGTGAGAACTCTCCCATCCCCGGCGCAAGGCGGGTACCATGGCGTTGGGATTGGGAGTCATACACAACCACATGCAAAAACAACTGGTTACTGTTAATTTGCATACATTCTTGGCGACCACACAACAATAGATATCTCAGCCAACCACTCACATGCATTTAACAGATACAAGCATGCAGCAGTTTATTCCACGTCATCAGTCAGCAAATAAACACATAATATATAGTGCCGGCTTTTACTTACCGGTCTTCTCACGTTCAGCATATTTAAATCAAGCAAGACGTTGTAGTGATGTAATCCTGTACGTCACCACTACACTGCACAATCAGCAATTATATGCAAACACAAACAAGTTGTACCTACACACAGGTACTATAGCATACATCTACTTAATCTCCCCCACTCTGGGGTATCTACTAGCCACTACGTGGCTTTTCTACTTCGAACCCGTGCACTCGGGTTACTGGCCACCACGTGGCAAAGCATACTTAACCCATTCACTTGGGTACTGGTCAGCTCGTGACAATTATGTTAATCAAACAATACTTAACCCATTCACTTGGGTACTAGTCACCTCGTGACAATTATGTTAATCAAACACAATCAACCTCTATGTATCAAGCAACTGATCCATAGCCACCAAGTGGCACGTTCTGACCCCTCACTGCGGGGCAATAGCTTGAGCCCACTCCTCCATTACCCAACCAGGCCACAATGGCGGGCACGGCACGACGTCTCGAAGCATGGCCGCTGACACACCCTAGACCAACTCCACAGGATGATTTCTCTTTTCTAGGTTAGGCTCACAGTTCGCCCGTAGGTTCCTCCCGTGTCTCCTTACCTTAGTCTCACATATTAATAGGATTCTTTGTATCTTTCCCGAAGGATCAACAATTCCTCTCCTTGTTAATATGGACAAGTATCGTCAACAAGATATAACTCATATACCCGTCCAGATGCACTTTCTGAACCTCAAGCTATCGTCATAGCAATATAAATCCTTTCTAACCCTATTGCCAGGATAGGGCAATGACCATCGTCATGGTGATTATAAAACTGAGGTCTCAAGTGTCATCTGACGTTGTTCTAGTCGATGTATCACATCGCTAGCATAATCAAATCCGAAACCTACCAATAACTCCTTTTGCATGATTATAATCTAAGTCACCGGCGTGACGAGTTTTCAAAATAAAAGTTTAGTCCTTCCGGACAAGGACTCTTGTCACCGTCGTGGAAAAGATTTAATAAAATACTCATCATGCCTTCGGAGTGTACGAGTTGGATTTTTAACACACCAATCATAGCAAACAATTACACTCTACCCCTATGTCTTCCTATCCAAACATACTCATGTAATCCACATAAGCTTACAACCCTAGGAGCAGAGATGAAAGAGCCCTCACCTTGGCCGCTTCACTTAGCATTCCCTTTGAGCACTCTGGTCTCCAAGGAAGTACTTGAACCTATCACATACAATCAATTCAATCGATATCAAATTTCATACAATTTCCTAGTTTCTTTTCTTATGAATTCTTACATTTATCCAACCCCCAAGTTCATTTACTTGACCTATGGTCATCATTTGGTGTTCTCTTTTAGTTCAACTCAATTAATGCATAAATAAACAAGTTTACAAACTTGTTCACTCTCCGACCTCCATCAATGGAGAATTTACCAAATATGAAAAGTTCTCATTTTCACCAAATGTTCACATATCATTATTCCAATTATTGGGCATTCTTACAAATCATTTAGAATACCTAAATAATTCATTTGAAGTCCATACATGCCATCAAGTTTAAGAAAATTTATAAACTCCATAAATTTTGCCAATATTCGTAGGTTAGAAACCCTAGGGTAGAAATCTCCATAGAACTCAGTATTTGGGTGATCTCTATGTTCAAAAATGATCCTAAGGTGATATATTATTGATAGGTAACTCATTCCCATCAAGAAACCTATGATTTAAGAGGTGAAAACAAGGTTTTGATGCTTACCTTTGGGGAAGTCCGAATTTGGAAATCCATGGAGGTTGCCCAAACTTGTTAATGCTTAACAATGGTGGAGAGAGCTTGATGAGGCATGGAATTGGTGGGAGGAAGCAAGAAACATGGTGGAAAGTGAAGGATTTCTTCACTTGTTGCTTGCCCTAAGAGAGAAAATGTGAAGAATAAGAGATAAAAGGAATGGCGTGGTTCTTCCTTTTGCTGGAGAAGAAGACGCTCACTTATGTTGGGTTTGGAATTTAAGGGTAATTTGGACATTTGACAATTTTTGGGGTATGGTAAAATAAATTTTTTAAGGGACTTTCTTATTTAGATTTATTTATGGGTAAAAATGGGAAACTTTAGAAAATTTTGGAAAATGATAGGCCTATTAAAAATATCTGTCACTAAGTCTCGAACAGATAAGAATTTTCTACCCAGTACAACTTTTATTTTTGAAAAATTCTCAAATTTAAACTATAACCTCGAAATAATTCATATGATTCATATTTAATCCAATTTATATTTTTCTATTTGAATTTATTATTTATTTTAATTTCTTAAATTCTCAAATCTAAAGTAATTAATATCTTAATAATAACCAAAAAAATCTTATATTATTCCAAAAAAATTATTTTTATTTTATTTAGTCAAAATGTCCATCATCAACCTCAAAAATCTATCAACTTCATATTATCGCATTATTTCTTAATTAAGATTATATATATATATATATATATATATATATATATATATATATATATATACATTTTTCTATTTATTTACTTGTTTATATATGATTTATTTGTGTTTTTTTTACATTCCAACTCTAAATGATGATCATTCTAAGTCTTACTATATATTTGACTTGATTCCAAAAATACCCCTCGGGTATTACAATCTTCGTAAAAAAGTTCTTTCCGGTTTCTTTTAACTTTCATACATTTTCTATATTCTTTTTTTTTAGTTTTAATTCCTAGCCCCGAAATAAATCATTCTTTAATTCTCGAAATTTTCCGGGGTATTACATTAGTGTTTCTAAAACGTGATATTCTTTTTTCTTTATTTAATTAGTTTTCACCGATGAGTGTTTCGAAAACTTGATATTCATTTTTCTTTTTTTAATCAGTTTTCGCCGATGAGTGTTCTGAAAACTTGATATTCATTTTCCTTTTTTTAATCAGTTTTCGCCAATAAGTGTTTTGAAAACTTGATATTCATTTTTCTTTGTTTAATCAGTTTTCGCCGATGAGTGTTTCGAAAACGCAATATTCATTTTTCTTTATTTAATTAGTTTTAACCGATGAGTGTTTCGAAAACTTGATATTCATTTTCCTTTTTAAATCACTTTTTGCCGATAAGTGTCCTGAAAATTTGGTATTCATTTCTATTTTTTTAATCAGTTTTCGTCGATGAGTGTTTCGAAAACATGATATTCATTTTTCTTTTTTTAATCAGTTTTCGCCGATGAGTGTTTCGAAAACTTGATAGTCATTTTTCGTTTTATAAACAGTTTTAACTTATCTATGTTTCGAGAACTTGATATTCATTTTTCTTCTTTTAATCATTTTTCACCGATTAGTGTTTCGAAAATTTGATTTTTTTTTCTATTTTTAATCATTTTTCGCCGATGAGTATTTCAAAAACTTGATATTCATTTTTCTTTTTTCAATCAGTTTTCGCCGATGAGTGTTTTGAAAACTTGATATTCATTTTTCTTTTTTTAATCATTTTTCTTTTTATTCTTTTAGCATTCTATACCTCTACCTAACACATATCAGACAAACAGAGGATATACATACTCATGATTAAAAAAATGAATATCACGTTTTCGAAACAATAATTGGCAAAAACTATTTAAAAAAAGAGAAAAATGAATATTACATTTTCGAAACACTCATCGGCGAAAAATGATTAAAAATTGAAAAATGACTATCAAGTTTTCGAAACACTCAACGCGAAAACTGATTAAAAAAAAGAAAAATAAATATCAAGTTTTCGAAACACTCATCGGCGAAAATTGATGAGTGTTTCCAAAACTTGATATATTTTTTTTCTTTTTTAATCAGTTTTTGCCGATAAGTGTTTTGAAAACTTGATATTCATTTTTCTTTCTTTAATCAGTTTTCGCCGATCAATGTTTCGAAAAGTTGATATTCATTTTTCTTTTTTTAATCAGTTTTCACCGAGGAGTGTTTCAAAATCTTGGTATTCATTTTCCTTTTTTAATCAGTTTTCATCGATTAGTGTTTCGAAAACTTGATATTCATTTTTATTTTTTATAATAAGTATTCGTCGATGAGTGTTTCAAAAACTTGATATTAATTTTTTTTAATCAGTTTTCACCGATGAGTGTTTCGAAAACTTGATATTCATTTTCCTTTTTTAATCCGTTTTCGCCGATTAGTATTTTGAAAACTTGATATTTATTTTTATTTTTTTTTAATCAGTTTTCGTCGATGAGTGTTTCAAAAACTTGATATTCATTTTTCCTTTTTTTAATCAGTTTTCGCCGATGAGTGTTTCGAAAACTAGATAGTTATTTTTCGTTTTTTAATCAGTTTTAAGTAATCTGTATTTCGAGAACTTGATATTCATTTCTCTTCTTTTAATCATTTTTCGTCGATGAGTGTTTCGAAAACTTGATTTTTTTTTCTTTTTTTAATCATTTTTGGCCGATGAGTGTTTCGAAAACTTGATATTGATTTTTCTTTTTTTTTAATCATTTTTCGCCGATGAGTGTTTCGAAATCTTAATATTCGTTTTTCTTTTTTTAATCAGTTTTCGCCGATAAGTGTTTCGAAAACTTGATATTCATTTTCCTTTTTTAATCAGTTTTCGCCGATGAGTGTTTCGAAAACTTAATATTGATTTTTATTATTTTTTTAGTCATTTTTCGTCGATGATTGTTTCGAAAACTTGATATTCATTTTTCTTTTTTTAATCAGTTTTCGCCGATGAGTGTTTCGAAAACTTCATATTCATTTTAATTTTTTTAATCAATTTTCGCCGATGGGTGTTTCGTAAACTTGATATTCTTTTTCTATTTTTAATTAGTTTTCGCCGATAAGTGCTTCGAAGACTTTATATTCATTTTTATTTTTTTAATCAGTTTTCGCCGATGAGTGTTTTCGAAAACTTGATATTCATTTTTCTTTTTTTAATCAGTTTTCACCGATGAGTGTTTTGAAAACTTGATATTCTTTTTTATTTTTTTAATCAATTTTTGTCGATAAGTGTTTCGAAAACTTGATATTCATTTTTATTATTTTAATCAGTTTTCGTCGATGAGCATTTCAAAAACTTGATATTCATTTTTATCTTTTTAATTAGTTCTCGTCAATGAGTGTTTCGTAAACTTGATATTCATTTTACTTTTTTTTAATCAATTTTCGCCGATTAATGTTTCAAAAACTTGATTTTCATTTTAAATTTTTTAATCAATTTTCGCCGATGTGTGTTTCGAAAACTTGATTTTTTTTCTATTTTTAATATGTTTTCGCCGAGAAGTGTTTCGAAAACTTTATATTCATTTTTATTTTTTTAATCAGTTTTCGCCGATAAGTGTTTTTGAAAACTAGATATTCATTTTTCTTTTTTTAATCAGTTTTCGCCGATGAGTGTTCTGAAAACTTGATATTCATTTCTATTTTTGTTAATCAGTTTTCGTCGATGAGTGTTTCAAAAACTTGATATTCATTTTCCTTTTTTTTTAATCAGTTTTCGCCGATGAATGTTTCGAAAACTTGATAGTCATTTTTCGTTTTTTAATAAGTTTTCACCGATGAGTGTTTCGAAAACGTAATATTCATTTTTCTTTCTTGAATAGTTTTCGCCAATAAGTGTTTCGAAAACTTGATATTCATTTTTCTTTTTCTTAATCAGGTTTCGCCGATGTGTTTCGAAAACGTGATATTCTTTTTTCTTTATTTAATAAGTTTTCACCGATAAGTGTTTCGAAAACTTGATATTCATTTTTCTTTTTTTAATCAGTTTTCGCCGATGAGTGTTAATAAAATTTGATATTCACTTTTCTTTTTTTAATCAGTTTTCGCCCATGAGTGTTGTGAAAACTTGATATTCATTTTTTTTAATCAGTTTTCGCCGATGTGTGTTTCCAAAACTTGATATTAATTTTTCTTTTTTCTTTAATCAGTTTTCGCCCATGAGTGTTTCGAAAACTTGACAGTCATTTTTTGTTTTTTAATCAGTTTTCGCCGATGAGTGTTTCGAAAACATAATATTCGTTTTTCTTTCTTTTAAATAGTTTTCGCCGATGAGTGTTTCGAAAACATGATATTCATTTTTTTTTCTTAATCAGTTTTCGCCGATAAGTGTTTCGAAAACATGATATTCATTTTTCTTTTTCTTAATCAGTTTTCGCCGATTAGTGTTTCGAAAACGTGATATTCATTTTTTCTTTATTTAATTAGTTTTCAACAATGAGTGTTTCGAAAACTTGATATTCATTTTTCTTTTTTTAATCAGTTTTCGCCAATGAGTGTTCTGAAAACTTGATATTCATTTTTCTTTTTTTAATCAGTTTTCGCCAATGAGTGTTTTGAAAACTTGATATTCATTTATCTTTCTTTAATCATTTTTCACCGATGAGTGTTTCGAAAACTTGATATTCATTTTTGTTTATTTAATCAAATTTCACTGATGAATGTTTCGAATACTTGACTTTCATTTTCCCTTTTTAATCAGTTTTCGCCGATGAGTGTTTCGAAAACGTGATATTCATTTTTCTTTATTTAATTAGTTTTCACCGATGAGTGTTTTGAAAACTTGATATTCATTTTCCTTTTTAAATCAGTTTTCACCGATGAGTGTTCTGAAAACTTGATATTCATTTTTCTTTTTTTTAATCGGTTTTCGCCGATGAGTGTTTTGAAAACTTTATATTCATTTTTCTTTTTTTTTAAATCAATTTTCGCCGATGAGTGTTTCGAAAACATGATATTTATTTTTCTTTTTTCAAATAAGTTTTCGCCGATGAGTGTTTTGAAAACTTGATAGTCATTTTTCAATTTTCAATTATTTTTCGTCGATGCGTGTTTCAAAAACGTAATATTCATTTTTCTTTTTTTTTTAAATAGTTTTTGCTGATAATTGTTTCGAACACGTGATATTCATTTTTCTTTTTTTAATCATATTTCGCCGATAAGTGTTTCGAAAACTTGATATTCATTTTTCTTTTTTTTTTAATTAGTTTTCGCCAATGAGTGTTTCAAAAACTTGATATTTATTTTCCTTTTTTTAATCAATTTTCGCCGATAAGTGTTTCCAAAACTTGATATTCATTTTTCTTTTTTTTAATCAGTTTTCGCCAATGAGTGTTTCAAAAACTTGATATTTATTTTTCTTTTTTTAACCAGTTTTCGCCGATAAGTGTTTCGAAATCTTGATATTCAGTTTTTAATCAGTTTTCGCCGATAAGTGTTTCGAAAACTTGATATTCATTATTATTATTTTTAATTAGTTTTCGTCGATAAGTGTTTTGAAAACTTGATATTCATTTTTCTTTTTTTAATCAGTTTTCACCGATGAGTGTTTCGAAAACTTGATATTCATTTTCCTTTTTTAATCCGTTTTCGCCGATTAGAGTTTTGAAAACTTGATATTCATTTTTATTTTTTTTAATCATTTTTCGTCGATAATTGTTTCGAAAACTTGATATTCATTTTTCTTTTTTTTAACCAGTTTTCGCCGATCAGTGTTTTGAAAACTTGATAGTCATTTTTCGTTTTTTAATCAGTTTTAACTTATCTGTGTTTCGAGAACTTTATATTCATTTTTCTTGTTTTAATCATTTTTCGCCCATGAGTGTTTGGAAAACTTGATTTTTTTTCCTTTTTTACTCATTTTTCGCCGATGAGTGTTTCGAAAACTTGATATTCATTTTTCTTTTTTTAATCAGTTTTCGCCGATGAGTGTTTCGAAAACTTGATATTCATTTTTATTTTTTTTAATCAGTTTTCGTCGATGAGTGTTTCGAAAACTTGATAGTCATTTTTCTTTTTTTAATCAGTTGTCGCCGATGAGTGTTTCGAAAACTTGATATTCATTTTACTTTTTTTAATAAATTTTCGCCGATGAGTGTTTTGAAAACTTGATATTCTTTTTCTATTTTTAATCAGTTTTCGCCGATGAGTGTTTCGAAAACTTTATGTTCATTTTTATTTTTTTTAATCATTTTTCGCCGATGAGTATTTTCAAAAACTTGATTTTCATTTTTCTTTTTTTAATCAGTTTTCGCTGATGAGTGTTTCGAAAACTTGATACGTTTTTCAATTTTTAACTATTTTTCGCCGATGCATGTTTCAAAAACGTAATATTCATTTTTCTTTTCTTTTTTTAAATATTTTTCGCTGATAATTGTTTCGAAAACGTGATATTCATTTTTCTTTTTTTAATCATATTTCGCCGATAAGTGTTTCGAAAACTTGATATTCATTTTTTTGTTTTTTAATCAGTTTTCGCTGATGAGTGTTTCAAAAACTTGATATTTCTTTTTCTTTTTTTAATCAGTTTTCGCCGATAAGTGTTTCGAAAACATAATATTCATTTTTCATTTTTTAATTAGTTTTCATCGATAAGTGTTTCGGAAACTTGATATTCATTTTTCTTTTTTAATCAGTTTTCGCCGATTACTGTTTTGAAAACTTGATATTCATTATTATTATTTTTAATTAGTTTTCGTCGATAAGTGTTTTAAAAACTTGATATTCATTTTTCTTTTTTTAATCAGTTTTCACCGATGAGTGTTTCGAAAACTTGATATTCATTTTCCTTTTTTTAATCCGTTTTCGCCGATTAGAGTTTAAAACTTGATATTCATTTTTATTTTTTTAATCAGTTTTCGTCGATGAGTGTTTCGAAAACTTGATATTCATTTTTCTCTTTTTTAATCAGTTTTCGCCGATCAGTGTTTTGAAAACTTGATAGTCATTTTTCGTTTTTTAATCAGTTTTAACTTATCTGTGTTTCGAGAACTTGATATTCATTTTTCTTCTTTTAATCATTTTTCGCCCATGAGTGTTTCGAAAACTTGATTTTTTTTTACTCATTTTTCGCCGATGAGTGTTTCGAAAACTTGATATTCATTTTTATTTTTTTTAATCAGTTTTCGTCGATGAGTGTTTCGAAAACTTGATAGTCATTTTTCTTTTTTTAATCAGTTGTCGCCGATGAGTGTTTCGAAAACTTGATATTCATTTTACTTTTTTTAATAAATTTTCGCCGATGAGTGTTTTGAAAACTTGATATTCTTTTTCTATTTTTAATCAGTTTTCGCCGATGAGTGTTTCGAAAACTTTATATTCATTTTTATTTTTTTTAATCAGTTTTTGCCGATGAGTATTTTCAAAAACTTGATATTCATTTTTCTTTTTTTAATCAGTTTTTGCCGATGAGTGTTTCGAAAACTTGATAGTCATTCTAAGTGTATATTTATTGTTTGCTAGAAGAATTAAGTGTTTGTAATTGTGTGACATTGCTTGTTGCATTTAGAAAGCATATAGAAGTGCATTTTTCTTAGAAAAGAGGGTGGGAAGGACCTAAAAAATATAGACTAAAGTGAAAGGAAAAAGTAGTGTGTGAGGGTGAGAAGTGAATTCTCTCCCTAAGAGGTTGGTGACACCTCTTATACACTAGACGAACCATCGCACACATACAGTCACTCACCATTTTCCAAAACCTAGAGAGAGAGAGAGTTAGAGAGAAAGGAGATCACTCAAGAGGAGGATTCAAGCTTGGAATCCCATTCGGGCAAAATCAAACCGTAGAATCGAAGCTGAGCACCAACTAAACAAGAATCTAGCTTCAGATTAAGGTAATCAAATTATCAACCACTCACTTTTTTCAGATTAAAGATTTCAAGAAAATGGCCAAAACCTAGTTTTGAATTTTGGGCCATTTGAGAGGAAAAAACTACTTCTTTTTGTTTTATGAACGTAGACGGATGTTAGATGTTGATTGGCATATCTGGATTTAGCTGGAAAATTAGATAATCTAGAAGGGTTTTGGAAATGGGTATGGGTTTGAGAGAAAACCATGATTCGAGCTAGTTTAATCTTGTTTATAGACAAGTTTTTCATGGGTTTTGATGCATAAATAATAGGGATTAAGTTCCACTTTTGGTTGTCAAGTTTTGGGGCTTTAATTTGGACAAAATGAAGCTTTTAAAAGCATTTCCACCCCGTATCAGCCGGCTGATGCGTTCATAAATTTCCAGAAAATTTTCCAGATTTAGAACAGCCGGCTGATAGGTGCAATTTTTCCAGAAATGTTCATGTTTTTGCCCAGAAACATTCATATTTTACCCAGAAATTTCTAGAATTAAAACAGCCGGCTGATGGCTTAAGAACAGCCGGCTGGTGTGCTTTTAATGCGACTGAAAAAGCTCTACAGAGAGCTATCAGTCGGCTGATAGGTCCTAACAGCCGGCTGATAGGTCTCTGGAAAGTTTTATTTTTCAAATTTAAGGGCCAATCAGCCCAGCTGATAGACCCCTGTTTTTGCAAAGTGATTTTCAACACCTAAAAATGATGTTTTAACACTTAATTTCATTCTCAAACATGGTGATTTAAGTTTATGATGTAATATGAGTCACGGGTAGAGAGAAATAACATAGAAAAGAGAAGAGCAAGTATCTAGTGTGTATGTTTTGAAAATGAAAAGGTCCACAATCGAATGTTCAATCGTTGGTATGGGACGACCGTGGACTTTCCACGGTTGTGTCATGTTTTTAGGATGGTAAAACATCCAATTGACCAAGAAAAGCTTTTCGAAAACACCGTGTTGGTTACCGAATTTTAAGTTGGTGGACCAAGTTATTAAAGACAGGGCCATATACTTAAAGCTTGGATAACCAAAATTGGGACCTAGTCATTTTATCTTATACTCACTTAGATAGCATAACAAAAGGGAGGATCTACATATATATATATATAAATATGAGAAGAACCGTTAAAAAGAGACGGGGACCTCTAAATTAAAAAGAGAAGAACCGTTATGATAGACGGGGACCTCTAAGTTTAAGAGGAGAAGAACCGTTAGCAAGAGACGGGGATCTCCAATTTCTAAGTAGAAGTGACTCCCTGGCTAAATAGAACCAATCAGAAGTAGAGACGATCTATCAGTTAAAGGATGGTGATCTATAAACCAGAATAGTACTCGGATCCACTGGGGGACGCTCCAGATAGTACACAGAATAGAAATAGCTTGACTGCTATGGGTTCTCATTTATTATATGCCACTAGAGTTGTATGTATGAGTAACCACTGGGTTGTGCTCTCTATGCTCTTATATTTCTATTTTGATTGTTATTTCTCTACCTCTTAGATTTATGAGATTATGTACAGAAGTAGATGCTGATATTTATGTTTAAGAAAGTATGCCATTCCATTTCACAATGCCTGTTTTGTATGAATTTTCATGTTATAAGATTTCCTCAGGAGTATGACATGCATGAGTTTTAGTTAAACATCACATCCACGTTTTATAAGTATAATGAGAAAGGAAATGCAGTGATTTTCTGTGCAAGGCACAGTGGTACACAACGACGAGTTTATAAACAGGTAGTTTTTTATTACTGGGGTTTATCCTCACTACGTTGGTGTGTATCAGCTGACTAGGTACCCGGATGCCTATGAGACGAGACAGGGGCGATGGGTAGCTCGACCTTTTGAGAAGAAAGATAATATATGAAGTAGAAGCATATAGTTTTTACTTTTGTAAACTTGGGTATGTACATCCCCTTGTAACCAACCATTAACCTTATTATATCTTTTTGGAAGTTTTAATTGGTATATTTTGTATAGGTATATGTACAAGGGATGAGAAGAAATGTTTTAATACATGTATGTATAAGTGGATGACAAGTTAGAGCTTTTATGAATTAGTAAGTTAAAGGTCATAATCTATATTTGTTAGAAATGTAGATTATCATCTTTTACAAAGCTCTATCTATCATGTATGATGTTATAAGTATGTAAGTATGTGTAATCGTTTATGACTATGTTTATAATTATTATAAAGAAGTTTTCATGTATGAAATATTTATTTATGATGCATGCTTCCGAAGTAGTTTCGGTATGCGCGAGAGATACCCGAGAGATAGAACCCAAATGTGTCTCTTAATTATTCAACGGGTAAAAAAGTTAAAATAAATTCGGGTAGAAGTAGTAGTAACACACCGGTTCTAGATCAAAGATATGTTCTATATTACAAAACTATGATTTCTAAAGGGTCTGGAACTGGGGTGTTACATTTCTAGCTCATGTCCAAGCCAAGTCAGCTCTAGTCGAAGAGGTTAAATCCAAGCAAGATCAAGACGCTGACCTCAAACAGATCAGAGATACAGTGGTTAAGGGGGAGAAGGACGACGTCCGATTCTCCATAGATGACAATGGCATACTCCGGTTGGAGGGACGACTATGTGTACCTATGGTGGATGGTTTGAAAGAAAGAATCCTGAATGAGGCACACAAGACAGCGTACACAATCCATCCGGGTAGTAATAAGATGTATCATGATCTGAGAGAATTGTACTGGTGGAATGGTATGAAGAAAGACGTGGCAAACTACGTATCTAGATGTCTAGTGTGTCAGCAAGTTAAGGCTGAACACCAAAAGCCCGCCGGAACACTTCAATAGATGGAAATTCCTGAATGGAAGTGGGAGAGAATTACTATGGACTTTGTGACAGGATTGTCGCGGTCACAGAGGGGATTCGATTCAGTTTGGGTAATCGTTGATCAGATGACCGAGTCCGCACATTTCTTGCCAGTTAAGACCACTCACGGAGTGGGTCAATATGCCTAGTTATACCTATCAAAGATAGTGAGATTGCATGGAGTACCGGTGTCGATTATCTCTGACAGGGGGCCACAGTTTACCTCTCAATTCTGGAGAGCATTGCAGGAGGCATTGGGGACGAGGGTTGATCTGAGTACAGCATTTCATCCGCAGACAGACGGGCAATCTGAGAGGACCATTCAAATTCTAGAGGACATGCTTAGAGCATGTGTTATGGATTTCGACGGAGGGTGGGAGAAATACCTGTCGTTAGTGGAGTTTGCCTATAACAACAGTTACCAAGCCAGTATTCAAATGGCACCCTTCGAGGCTTTGTACGGTCGGAAGTGCAGGTCCCCGATTGGGTGGTTCGAGGTCAGAGAGGCCAAGTTGGTTGGTCCAAAACTTGTGCAGGATGCTTTGGAAAAGATAAAGTCCATTAGAGAAAGGCTTACCACGGCTCAGAGTAGGCAGAAGTCGTATTCTGACAAATTAATTTGCTGTGGGAGAGCAGGTCTTCTTGAAAATTTCACCAATGAGGGGCGTGATGAGATTTGGCAAGAAAGGCAAGTTAAGTCCAAGGTACATCGGACTGTTTGAGATTCTAGAACGCGTGGGAAATGTTGCCTACCGTCTAGAATTGCCGGCGGAATTGCAAGGAGTTCATCCGGTGTTTCACGTGTCTATGCTTCGAAAGTACCTACCAGATCCCTCTCATGTAATCCAACCCCAGGAAGTACAACTAGCTGAAGGTCTGACTTATGAGGAGATGCCAGTGAAAATCTTAGATCGCCAATTGAAGAAGTTGAGGTCAAAGGAGATACCATTGGTGAAAGTCCTGTGGCGAAACCATTCGGTTGAGGAAGCAACGTGGAAAGTTGAGGCGGAGATGCGCAGGACATATCCTCACCTATTTCATGACTAAGTTTAGTATGTAAATTGAAATTCGGGGACCGAATTTCTTAAAGGGGGAAGATTGTAATACCCGGGAAATTTTTTTGAAGTTCAAAAATAAAAAAAAAAGGGAAAGAAAGGAAGTAGAAAATAACTTTTAGGACTTAATTCAGGACCTAAGAAATTGGAAACCTAAATTAAATAGGGAAAGGGATAGAATTTGAAATTTATTTTTTCAGCCTTACTTATTTAATATTATTATTTTTATATATTAGAAAATTAAAGAAAATAAAAATTTAATTGGAAAGATGAGGGATTAAATTGGGGATATTTTTTAAACTCTTCTTTAATTAATTATTATATTCTAATTAGCTAATGTATTATTTAATTATTTATTTATTTTTATTAATATATATATATATATATATATATATTATGTTCTAATTAATTGTTTTAAATTTGGGGTGGGGGTGCGTACTAAAGAAGGAAAGAATTAAAAGAGAAAGAGGAAGAAAGAAGGAAGGAGAGAGGAGCCGAGAAAGAAAGAAAGGAAGGAGAGAGAAAGAAGAGAGAGAGAGTGAGGCGTAAAGGAGAAGAAGGAGAAGGGTTGGGGTTCGCCGGAAAAGTGACCGGGGAGAGCTAGCCGACGCCGGAAAAGTCACCGGAGCTCGGGTATGACGTCTCCTACACCTTCCACCAATCGAATCAAAGGTTGGTAACCCCAATTTCATTCGAAACCCTCAATTTCTTCATTTTTAGGGATTTCTTCGATCCACCTTCGACTGAGTTGTTTCGAGGGTAGATTGAGACCTAGGAAGTGCTCTTGAACACTTAGTTGGGGTAAGAATCGAGAACTATACCCTCGGGTTTAGCCGAATTCGAATTTGGAAGGATTTGGGGTTGAAATTATAATTATTTCTAAATTGGAGAAATTATTGTTAGCTTAGGAATTGAGCTTGGGTTTGAGTAAATAGGCTTGGATTGGTATTATTGAAATTATATTTTTAAGATATTAGCTGAACAAGACCTGTGAAGAGCTGGCCTGAGGTTACTAAGGTTGAACCTTGACATTAACGTGCCGGGTCCCTGCTCGGATTGCCCAATTACACTTTAAGGGTGATATTGATGGCTCCAAACCTCTTCTTTTCAATCTTAAACACCCTAGAATAATTCTAAATAAGCTATCAAGCATCAAGAATTATTTTAGGTACTTTCTTGTTTCTCAAGGATGGAAACTTGCGGAACAATAAAGCCAAAATTTAAAATGGCAATTTAATTCCTTCGTAATTATTAGGAAACCTTAAGTAGGATAATTTAGAAGCATATCGAGGTTTAGTAACTCAAATCCAAGGCTCTAAAATCAATTCAAGGTGAGTGATAGTTTTACGAAACCAAGTGTGTAGCACTTGAGACTCTCATGGAAGAGAGGGAAGACGGATAAGACCAAGAACTCGATTCTTGGCGACGTTTAGATGCCTTTTTATGTACGAGTATACCATACGCATATGAGTTGTGTCACGACCCCATTTCTAGGAGTCCGTGACCGGCACGGGAGTAGGATTTCACCCCTAAACCCGTAAGCCTTCCCTATTACCATTTAAAATAATTACCCTGCTATACAAACAACATACAATATTCACATAATAAATATTGGCCACGTCATTTACGGTGGCCTAAATAACCTGCAATCCACGGCGCTCATTGCCGCTTCAGCCCAATTCAAGTATATATATATATATATATATCCATTCACATAAGCAATCACACATAAATTTGTATATACGTAGTGATCAAACCGCAAGGGAATGATCTATCCTATTCACACACAATATATATATATAACCTGTTCAATCACCGGTATATGAGCATCCACACTCTCATTTAAATTTACATATTGATCACACGCCTCAATGCGTGTAATCTATCCTATTCACATGCAGGTTTATATATTTGCAAACAATCACATACCAACCACACATATATACATATATAATTTACATATTGATCACACCCCATAGGGTGTGACCTATCCTATTCACATGCGGAAGCAATTCATACTCATCATAATATTCATATATCCTATATTCCCATCCATGACCTAATCTTTAAACAGTATGAAGCCGACAAGTCTAGATTTGTACATATAGTTATACATATAGCAATTGCCTATACATCAAAGGCTATACTCAAAATAATGTA
The DNA here is from genome assembly GCA_014851425.1 of Senna tora. NCBI lineage: Eukaryota > Viridiplantae > Streptophyta > Magnoliopsida > Fabales > Fabaceae > Senna > Senna tora. Next base: position 23,776,590 of record CM026270.1, on the reverse strand, counting down.
TACATCAGTGAAATATAACAAAAGAATGTATACATCAAAAGATAAACCTGTCACGCGAACAATGCGTGAGGTCTCTAGGAATGTCCGCCTCCTTGAGAGGAAGTAGACGCGTGTCCGGTACCCGCTACACCTGTATCTGTAACATGTAAAATTGGGGGGGTGAGTCAACGGACTCAGTGAGAGGCTCTCCCATCCTTGGTGTAGTAGCGGGTACCACTACAACTGGGGAAAGGGAGCCAATCACATCCACATGCACATATAATATTCCTTTTAACCTTTCATGTTTAAGTGATCATGCTTTGGCATATATAACACATATATTGACAAAATTAGGCATATATATCACCTGTTCATATCGTCCAAACACTTCCAATATCATATATCGTTTTAAAATAACATAAACTGGCTCGAAGGCATATCTCCCTTTGGGGAGAGAACTGGCCCGAAGGCATACTCCGTTAGGAGAGAAATCTGGCCCGAAGGCATAACTCACGTGAGTGGCATCCGTTATGAGGTAAACTGGCCCGAAGGCATAGCTCACGTGAGCGGTTAGGAACCTAGTTGATCATTCTAGGAACCCCTGGCCCCAAGACTTTACTTGAGACATATCTGGCACCAAGACTTTACTTGGTACATAGCCGGCGACTCGTGTGACTTTGGCCTAACCAAAGCTTTAACCACAAAGTGGCAAACTCATAGACTTTGGACTCTTGGGTGTCCGACTTCACGAGGACATACTCGATCTACCCGGTTTATTTAAAATGGACACCTCTTTTATCATAGACTCTACATGACTCCTATGAACCCCTACTAGTTCGGTTTTACTTTTCTTGGAAAAACTTATAAGTTTATACCCTTTCCCAAGTTCGAAAATAATTTCAAGGAAGAACATCCTAAGTTCGATTATTTCAAAAATTTCAAGATCAAACAATAGGTTTCCAACTTCATTTAACTTGTGAGTTTCTAGGACCATGGAATTTAGACACCGAAAGTAGACTCGATCCTACCCCGATATCGTTCTAGGTTCCAAGAACCTTTTTCCATATAAGGCTTCCCAAGCCATCATGATATTTCACATGTATCAAATACACATATAACATGTAATTTCATATAATAACATTTAGGAATAACAATAGCATGTTTCTAACATACATATTCTAACAAAGAGGCAAATAATACAAACCATATTTTTCCACATCCTCATACAACCCACAAGAGGGCAAGGATGGGAAAACCCCTCACCTGGTTGGCACTTCGGATCAGCTCTCGGTGTGCCCGAAGGTCCACTCGCAGTATGGTGCCCTATACACATATATATTTAGGAAATTTAGAACGCGTAATTAAACATCTAAAAATGCGTGTGTCGTACTAATACTCATGTACCGTTTAGATATTTCTAAGAACTAATTATTTAATTCGTTACGTCGTCTAAATTTCTCTTTTTGAAAGTCCAGAATGCCCCATATTTGACTTTCACACTCTCGAGCCATTTAGAACATCTAATTGCTTAGGTTATAGGTTTCCACTTGTCTAAATTCCCCTTCATGTGTTCATGTGAAGTTCCCATTACCCAAGTCTTGAATTTATGGCTCAAGAGTCATAAATTCTACTTGTCCAAAATTTCCATTTATCAAAATAACCCTGAACACTTCACCTACACATGAATACGTATACCCGAATACGCGTAAAATTAGAAAATTGTCTCTTTTTCCCCGAACGGGGTTCCGGGTGAGACGGAAATTACTCGGGTTTTAATCCCTCGTACATTCCAATAATTTTAATAATTATATAATTATTATTCAACCTTTCAGTGCACCCCGAGTCATTCCGCAACACCCTTAAACCTTAACAATCACATTTTCCTACACTTTTTCGAACCCAGATAAATTCCATCAATTTGGTTCCGGTTCCTAAGCTTCCAACTCACTTCCTAGCATGCAAATACTTCAATTTAGGATCCAAAATACTCATATTGAATCAATTGGGGTCTTTCTAAAAATCCCTAAAATTGATAAATTTGGGGTTTGAGTGATTCGGGACTTCTTACCTCGATTTAATCGGTTAAGATGATGGAATAGGGTATAGGAAACCCCCGGTCACCTTCCCCGAGCTCGGAACGGCCAAAATCCGGCGAGATTCCGGCGAAAAACACTATTCCCGTTTGTTTCTCTCTCTAACCAAGCTCTCTCTCTCTCCTCCGAGAAACCCGCGCCGGACCACCTTCTCCGGCGCCCAACGTCGCCGTCGACAGCCCTTGTTCCGGCGAACGGCGGCGTCACAGCTCCGTTTGCTCTCCCGCACCCCCTCGGCGTCCGTGTGTATGTGGTCCTCAACTCCTTCTTCTCTGCTTCTCGATGGCGGCTGGAAGCAAGAATGAGGACCAAATGTTTTTTTTTTAAATGGGGGGTCACGTGCGTGACCCCCCCTTCCTCTGCCAACACTATATATATTTATATATATACATTTACCTAACATATTATATATTTATATATATATTTATTTATATATTATTTATTTATTTAAAATTGACTTTGGGGTTAATAAACTTACACCCAATATTTCCCGTTAAGTCTAAATTTTGGTCCAAATAAAATTTCATTTATTTAAAATTTTCTCCTTTTCCTTCCAAATTAAATAAAAATTAAATTAGGACCTTAACGTAAATTGGAAAATTTTCGGGTATTACAATCTTCCCCCCTTAAGAAATTCGGTCCCCGAATTTCAATCACATACTAACCTTAGTTTTCAAATAGATGAGGATACGTCCTGCGCATATCAGCCTCGACTTCCCACGTAGCTTCCTCGGTCGAGTGATTTCTCCACAGAACTTTCACCAATGGTATTTCTTTCGATCTCAACTTCTTCAATTGACGATCTAAGATTTCCACTGGTATCTCCTCATACGTCAACTCTTCGGTTAGTGTACTTCTTGGGGTTGGATCACATGAGAAGGATCTGGCAAGTACTTGCGAAGCATTGATACATGAAACACTGGATGAACTCCTTCTAGTTCCGCCGGCAATTGAAGACGGTAGGCAACATTCCCCACACGCTCTAGTATCTCAAATGGTCCAATATACCTTGGACTTAGCTTGCCTTTCTTGCCAAACCTCATCACGCCTCTCATTGGTGAAACTTTCAAAAACTAGCTCACCCACAGCGAATTCCAATTCTCTTCTTCGGTTGTCAGCATATGACTTCTGTCTACTTTGAGCCGTTAACAACTCTCCCTTATTTCTTTTACCTTTTTAATGGCATCTTGTAGAAGTTCCGGACCGACTAAGCTAGCTTCTCCGACCTCGAACCAACCAATCGGGGATCGACACCTTCGACCATAAAGAGCCTCGAAAGGTGCCATCTGGATACTCGCTTGGTAACTGTTATTATATGCAAATTCAGCTAGAGGTAGATATTTTCCCAACTTCCGCCGAAATCCATAATACATGCTCTAAGCATGTCTTCCAGAATTTGAATAGTTCTCTCTGATTGCCCATCTGTCTGTGGGTGAAAAGCGGTGCTCAAATCAACTCTAGTCCCCAACACTTCTGCATAGACTTCCAAAACCTGGAAGTGAACTGTGGCCCTCTATCCGATATTATGGATACTGGTATCCCGTGTAACTGACGATCTCTGATAGATAGAGCTGCGCATACTGACTCACACTATAAGTGGTCTTAACTGGCAGAAAGTGGGCGGACTTGGTCATACGATCCACTATTACCCAAACTGAATCAAACCCACGCTGTGATCTAGGCAACCCTGTAACAAAATCCATTGTGATCCTCTCCCATTTCCATTCTGGTATTTCTATTTGTTGTAACATCCCGGCGGGTTTCTGGTGTTCAGCCTTAACCTGCTGACACACTAAACATTCTAGCCACATAGTCTGCAACATCTCTTTTCATACCATTCCACCAATACAATTTTTTCAAATCATGATACACCATCCTTGTTAGCTCCTGGGTGGATGGTATAAGCGGTCCGGTGTGCTTCTTCAAGAATTCTCTCTTTCAAATTTTCCACCATCGGAACACACAACCGTCCCTCCAGCGAAGTACCCCGAAAATCATCAATAGAGGAATCGGATATCATCCCTTTTCTCTTTGACCACCGTATTCTTAATCCTGTTGAGGTCGGCATCTTCATCCTGTTAGACTTCACCTCTTCTACCAAAGAGGATTTAGCTTCTAGATGAGCCAACAATGAATTTGAACTTCCAATCTCAAACCGATTCCCGGTTTGTTCTAACTCATGAAGTTCCTTAATCAACGGTCTTCTCTCTTCACTTATATGGGCAAGACTACCCATGGATTTCCGACTCAGAGCATCAGCTACCACATTACCTTTCCCGGATGATACAAAATCGTGGCAGTCATAATCTTTTAACAACTCTAGCCATCGACGTTGGTCGCAAGTTTAAATCTTTCTGCTCGAAGATGTATTTGAGACTCTTGTGATCTGTATAAATTTCACATCTCTCCGTATAGGTAATGGCCTCCATATTTTTAAGGCAAAACCACCGCGGCCATTCAAGATCATGAGTCGGGTAATTCTTCTCATGTTTCCTCAACTGTCTCGAGGCATACGCAATCACTTTGCCGTGTTGCATTAATACACACCCCAACCCGATCCTCGATGCATCACAATACACCACATACCCTCCGTGCCTTCAGGCAGTGCTAACACTGGAGCGGTAGTGAGGACTTTCCTTCAACTTCTGGAACTGTGCTCACATTTCTCATCCCATACAAACTTCACCCCTTTTTTGTGTCAATTTGGTCAATGGCGCAGCCACCTTAGAAAAATCTTGCACGAATCTTCTGTAATAGCCCGCCAAACCCAAAAAGCTACGGATTTCTGTAACTGAGGTAGGTTGGGACCAATTCTTTACCGCCTCCACCTTACTTGGATCAACGTGGATTCCCTCTGATGATACCACGTGACCCAAAAAGGCAACTCTATCAGCCAAAATTCGCATTTGGAGAACTTGGCATACAACTTCTCTCCCTCAACCTTTGTAAGGCCAACCTTAAGTTGTTCAGCGTGCTCTTCTGAATTTTTCGAATAGACCAAGATGTCATCAATAAAGACAATGACAAATTGATCCAAGAAAGGTTTGAAGACCCTGTCATCATATCCATAAACGCTGCAGGAGCATAGTCAATCCAAAAGACATCACCAAAAACTCGTAATGTGCCATATCGGGTTCGAAAGCGGTCTTAGGTACGTCTGATTCTCGAATCTTGAGTTGGTGATACCCAGATCGCAAATCAATTTAGAAAAACCGCTTTGCACCTTGTAATTGATCAAACAAGTCATCTATCCTCGGAAGTGGGTATTGATTGCGGATCGTCACCTTATTTAACTTTCGGTAATCGATACACAACCGCAAAGATCCGTCCTTCTTCTTTCACAAAAAGAACCGGCGCACCCCAAGGAGAAAAACTAGGCCGAATAAAGCCCTTGTCAAGCAACTCCTGCAACTGTGTATGTAACTCCTTCAATTCTTTCGGAGCCATACGATAAGGTGGTGTGGATATAGGTTGAGTACCGGGTTGCAATCAATTTCAAATTCGATTTCCCGATCGGGAGGCAACCCCGGCAATTCTTCCGGAAATACATCTAAGAACTCACGCACCACCGGTACTTGATTCGGTGAAACCACTTCTTTCGTATGTCTCTCACGAAGGCCAGGTACCCTTTGCACCCTTTTTCAAGTAGCTTGGATGCCTTGATAGCTGAAATCAAGCTTGGGTACGGAGCGGCTCCGTCGCCCCTTATCACAAAAGGTTTCTTCATTCGGCATGCTAAATTTTAGACACTTAGCTCTACAATCCACCACCGCATGACAAGATGCCAACCAGTCCATTCCCAGAATTACATCTAATCAACCATAACTAAAAGACGAAGGTCTACTATAGTCTCATGACCATCGACCTCCACCACACAGGATTTATGCACATACTCAACTTGTACCGATCTCCCATCGGAGTAGATACTAATACTATCTCTTCCATTCTATATGGACTTTCTCTTGAATTTAGAGGCAAATTCATGCGACACGTATGAATGAGTAGAACCAGAATCAAACACACTTTTGCTTCAAGAGAACAAACAAGTAGAGTACCTGTGACCACTGCATTGGATGCATAGCGTCCTGCTGGGAAAGTGCGAATACTCTGGTTTGACCGCCACTCACTGCCCCTGTACCTCTACCCCTGTTACCCCGCACCACGACCTCTAATTGCACCCGTGTTGGTTGTATGTGGTGGCAACGGCTCTCACCCGGTGGGGCTGGAAATAGGAGTACTTCTCGGAGTCGGGTTACTCCTCACACTTGTACCTTCCCTCCGCTTAGGACACTCCCTAGACATGTGGCCCACTTCGCCACAAGTGTAGCATGCACCGGTCAATTTCCGGCATACACCAAAGTGACGTCTGTTGCAGATTGCACATTGAGGCCATGTGTCACCGGTGTTTTTAACTGCCTTGTACTCTCTGTCCACCTTGGTGTTACTCTTCCCAGAACTTGTGGTGGTAATAGCAGACTGCCCACCAACTTGTCCTGCATAATTTGAAACTATACCAGAATTACCAGCTGTCTTTTGCTTCTTCTTCCACCCTTGACCCTCATTGCCCATCAATAATTTATTCTTGGGATTCGCCGACGTCCCAAACTTCTTTCTATTTTCGATCACTCTTGCACAATCTGCAGCCTGTGCTAAAGTTTCAAATTGATTACACTGGGGTAGTAGCACTACGAACAACGGCTCTAACCAGTCTGTGAATGAACCTCTTGACCAATTCCCTCTCATCAGGAACTAATTCAGGAGCGTATTGAGCTAGCTCTGTGTACTGCAGTTCAAACTCGGTCACAGACATATTCGGCGTCATCCACAAGTCTTCGAACTGTTGACGCTTGGCATACTTCATTCCTTCAGACAGAAACCGTCCCAGGAATTCCCTCTGAAAATCTTCCCAGGTCATAGGAGCAACTCTCCTTGCATATCTCTTCTGTACTGATTCAAACCAACCCGTGCAGCGCCTCTTAACTGAAACGAGGCAAGTTCCACCATCTCTCCTCCTGGACACCTCAGTAATTGCCCAATTCTGATTATATCACGGAGGAAATGTTGAGGGTCCTCCTTGGTTTTCGGTTCCGCAAAATGTGGGCGGATTTAACTTCAAGAATTTTGTAATCGGCAATTCCCTCGAAACTCCCCTCGGTCTCCTGGGTACTCCCTTAGTTGCCAATCCCTTCTAGGTTCTTCCTCCCTTGTTCAGTTTCCTGTTCAACCGATATCACTTGCTCTTCTTCTTTCGCCGACAACTAAACGGCGGACTTCTTGTTGAATTTGGCGGGTTATTTCGGCTCTCAATTCCTGAAATCCCGCAGTCAACATCTCAGCCACCGACGGAGCACCCGTCTCAACCTGTGGCTCTGGGTTTTGTTGCCTATGCACTTCTCTTTCTTGTGTCCTACCACGACCGCGAGCTACGGCCTCTAGCACGGCCTCTAGCATGGCCTCTAGCTCGGCCCCTGGGAGGCACTCTCTCCTCCCGAACGGACTCCTCATCTATACGTGCAGGGACTCTACCGCCCCTCCTAGCCTGCCTAGTGGATCGGCAGCATCCCTGTACTGCACAAAGATCACACCTAATAAATACGCATATAACAATGATATATTTAAATATCAAAGAGAGTAGAAAGAAAGGATTGACACATTTTCCTGGGTATTCCCACAAGTGCCCTTTTACTCCACGTTGTGCCCGGGTACACAAAGAAGGGTAAACCGACACCCGGTCATACCTATGGCTTCATACTATTTAAAAATAACCTGCCTCTGATACCAACTTTGTCACGACCCCATTTCTAGGAGTCCGTGACCGCACGGGAGTAGGATTTCACCCCTAAACCCGTAAGCCTTCCCTATTACCATTTAAAATAATTACCTTGCTATACAAACAACATACAATATTCACATAATAAATATTGGCCACGTCATTTACGGTGGCCTAAATAACCTGCAATCCACGGCGCTCATTGCCGCTTCAGCCCAATTCAAGTATATATATATATATCCATTCACATAAGCAATCACACATAAATTTGTATATACGTAGTGATCAAACCGCAAGGGAATGATCTATCCTATTCACACACAATATATATATAACCTGTTCAATCACCGGTATATGAGCATCCACACTCGCATTTAAATTTACATATTGATCACACGCCTCAATGCGTGTAATCTATCCTATTCACATGCAGGTTTATATATTTGCAAACAATCACATACCAACCACACATATATACATATATAATTTACATATTGATCACACCCCATAGGGTGTGACCTATCCTATTCACATGCGGAAGCAATTCATACTCATCATAATATTCATATATCCTATATTCCCATCCATGACCTAATCGTTAAACAGTATGAAGCCGACAAGTCTAGATTTGTACATATAGTTATACATATAGCAATTGCCTATACATCAAAGGCTATACTCAAATAATGTATACATCAGTGAAATATAACAAAAGAATGTATACATCAAAAGATAAACCTCTCACGCGAACAATGCGTGAGGTCTCTAGGAATGTCCGCCTCCTTGAGAGGAAGTAGACGCGTGTCCGGTACCCGCTACAACCTGTATCTGTAACATGTAAAATTGGGGGGTGAGTCAAACGGACTCAGTGAGAGGCTCTCCCATCCTTGGTGTAGTAGCGGGTACCACTACAACTGGGAAAAGGGAGCCAATCACATCCACATGCACATATAATATTCCTTTTAACCTTTCATGTTAAGTGATCATGCATTTGGCATATATAACACATATATTGACAAAATTAGGCATATATATCACCTGTTCAATATCGTCAAACACTTTCCAATATCATATATCGTTTTAAAATAACATAAACTGGCTCGAAGGCATATCTCCCTTTGGGGAGAGAACTGGCCCGAAGGCATATCTCCGTTAGGAGAGAATCTGGCCCGAAGGCATAACTCACGTGAGTGGCATCCGTTATGAGGTAAACTGGCCCGAAGGCATAGCTCACGTGAGCGGTTAGGAACCTAGTTGATCATTCTAGGAACCCCTGGCCCCAAGACTTTACTTGAGACATATCTGGCACCAAGACTTTACTTGGTACATAGCCGGCGACTCGTGTGACTTTGGCCTAACCAAAGCTTTAAACCACAAAGTGGCAAACTCATAGACTTTGGACTCTTGGGTGTCCGACTTCACGAGGACATACTCGATCTACCCGGTTTATTTAAAATGGACACCTCTTTTATCATAGACTCTACATGACTCCTATGAACCCCTACTAGTTTCGGTTTACTTTTCTTGGAAAAACTTATAAGTTTATACCCTTTCCCAAGTTCGAAAATAATTTCAAGGAAGAACATCCTAAGTTCGATTATTTCAAAAATTTCAAGATCAAACAATAGGTTTCCAACTTCATTTAACTTGTGAGTTTCTAGGACCATGGAATTTAGACACCGAAAGTAGACTCGATCCTACCCCGATAATCGTTCTAGGTTCCAAGAACCTTTTTCCATATAAGGCTTCCCAAGCCATCATGATATTTCACATGTATCAAATACACATATAACATGTAATTTCATATAATAACATTTAGGAATAACAATAGCATGTTTCTAACATACATATTCTAGCAAAGAGGCAAATAATACAAACCATATTTTTCCACATCCTCATACAACCCACAAGAGGGCAAGGATGGGAAAACCCCTCACCTGGTTGGCACTTCGGATCAGCTCTCGGTGTGCCCGAAGGTCCACTCGCAGTATGGTGCCCTATACACATATATATTTAGGAAATTTAGAACGCGTAATTAAACATCTAAAAATGCGTGTGTCGTACTAATACTCATGTACCGTTTAGATATTTCTAAGAACTAATTATTTAATTCGTTACATCGTCTAAATTTCTCTTTTTGAAAGTCCAGAATGCCCCATATTTGACTTTCACACTCTCCGAGCCATTTAGAACATCTAATTGCTTAGGTTATAGGTTTCCACTTGTCTAAATTCCCCTTCATGTGTTCAGGTGAAGTTTCCCATTACCCAAGTCTTGAATTTATGGCTCAAGAGTCATAAATTCTACTTGTCCAAAATTTCCATTTATCAAAATAACCCTGAACACTTCACCTACACATGAATACGTATACCCGAATACGCGTAAAATTAGAAAATTGTCTCTTTTTCCCCGAACGGGGTTCCGGGTGAGACGGAAAATTACTCGGGTTTTAATCCCTCGTACATTCCAATAATTTTTAATAATTAATATAATTATTATTCAACCTTTCAGTGCACCCCGAGTCATTCCGCAACACCCTTAAACCTTAACAATCACATTTTCCTACACTTTTTCGAACCCAGATAAATTCCATCAATTTGGTTCCGGTTCCTAAGCTTCCAACTCACTTCCTAGCATGCAAATACTTCAATTAGGATCCAAAATACTCATATGAATCAATTGGGGTCTTTCTAAAAATCCCTAAAATTGATAAATTTGGGGGTTTGAGTGATTCGGGACTTCTTACCTCGATTTAATCAGTTAAGATGATGGAATAGGGTATAGGAAACCCCCGGTCACCTTCCCCGAGCTCGGAACGGCCAAAATCCGGCGAGATTCCGGCAAAAAACACTATTCCCGTTTGTTTCTCTCTCTAACCAAGCTCTCTCTCTCTCCTCCGAGAAACCCGCGCCGGACCACCTTCTCCGGCGCCCAACGTCGCCGTCGACAGCCCTTGTTCCGGCGAACGGCGGCGTCACAGCTCCGTTTGCTCTCTCCCGCACCCCCTCGGCGTCCGTGTGTATGTGGTCCTCAACTCCTTCTTCTCTGCTTCTCGATGGCGGCTGGAAGCAAGAATGAGGACCAAATGTTTTTTTTTTAAATGGGGGGGTCACGTGCGTGACCCCCCCTTCCTCTGCCAACACTATATATATATTATATATATATACATTTACCTAACATATTATATATTTATATATATATTTATTTTATATATTATTATTTATTTAAAATTGACTTTGGGGTTAATAAACTTACACCCAATATTTCCCGTTAAGTCTAAATTTTGGTCTAAATAAAATTTCATTTATTTAAAATTTTCTCCTTTTCCTTCCAAATTAAGATAAAAATTAAATTAGGACCTTAACGTAAATTGGAAAATTTTCGGGTATTACAAGTTGCATATAGTTAAGATTGTTAACCACGTGAATGCATTCTTTAGGAAACCACGATTCGTCCGGAGCAGGAGTTACTCCAGGACAAACGCAAGGGAGCCTTCCAGGTGAGGGGTTTCCCATCCTTGCCCTACAGGGTTGATTGAGGATGTGGATATGTGGTTTGCCTACTTGCCTACTTGTAAGAATTTTTTAGTGGTTAACATGCTATTGTTGTTCCTAAACTGTTATATATGAAAGTATTTGTATATGTGTGTTTGACTACAGGTAAAGAGGTACTAGAGGGTATCCATGTGATGACATGAGATACGCCGAACAGTACAAGCAAAGGGGTAAGTTGTCGATTGAGTCCAAGGTTCGGTTTACCCTATTAACTAGAAACTCATTAAAGAAATCGTATAGAAGTTGTTATTGGACGTCGACGTTTTACGGTAATTGAACTTAGGAAAGGCCTTAGAGCTAGGATATGATCTAACCAAGGGTTTGGGTATTACATAAGGATTAAAACAATCTCATAAATTGGTTAGTGAGTCATAGGGAGGTTCACACTACCTAGGTAAAGTCAGTCTAGGATAGTAATGAGTAGATAGAGTCAAAATCCCAGCTGAAGGCTCGGGAAGAGAAACAAGTCAGAAAGGATTGCCCGTTGAGGCCATTTCCCTAGCCTGGCACTAGGGTCAGTAAGAGATACAAAAGATTTGCCCGTTGAGGCCAGTGCACTAGCCTGGTACTAGGGTCAGTAAAAGATATAAAAGATTTGCCCGTTGAGGCCATTGCCCTAGCTTGGTACTAGGGTCAGTAAAAGATATAAAAAGATTTGCCCGTTCAGGCCATTGCCCTTATATGTTAAAATGTGATTGCTTGTTTACGAGAAGCATGATAGAGGAGCATGATCCGTAGGTTTATCCATGATTTTATGTTATATTAATATTGCCTGATCGTAATATAACATTTGATAAACTGGATTTTCATGTGCATGTGATTGTGGGTGTTTCCCTTTCCCCAGCTATAGTGGTACCCGCCGCTACGCCGAGGATGGGAAGCTTCTCACTGAGTCTGTTTGACTCACTCCCTCTGCTTTAATGTTTTAGATACAGGGATCGGGCAGGCATCGATGTCCGGACAGTGATACGGACATCAGACCATCCTTACACACTTGTTTCGCGTGGGTGGACACCTTTTTGATTATTTTGATTTCTCTTGTTGTACATATTTTAAAGTTGTAAGAGTTGTGTATATATATATATTTACAGCTTTTGATTAGGATAGATCGTACGTATTGAGACGTACGGTCAATATGATATTAATATTTACATTATGAGTGCTGATAAATATATCTATACACTGGATTGAGTTGAAGCGGTATTGAGCGAACCGCGGATTGCAGGTTAATTAAGCCACCAGTGAGGTGTAGCCACTAGTATGATATATATATTGATTGTATAGCAGGGTGGTTATAGTCATGTTTACAAGATAAGGCTTGCGGGTTTTGAGGTAAAAATCTATTCTCGTGCCGGTCACGTACTCCCGATTTGGGGTCGTGACATTGATATTCATTTTTCTTTTTTTTTAATCAGTTTTCGCCGATGAGTGTTTCGAAAACTTGATATTCATTTTACTTTTCTTAATCAAGTTTCGCCAATGAGTGTTTCGAAAACTTGATATTTTTTTTCTATTTTTAATCAATTTTCGCCGATGAGTGTTTCGAAAACTTGATATTCATTTTTATTTTCTTTAATCAATTTTCGCCGACGAATGTTTCGAAAACTTGATATTCATTTTTCTTTTCCTTAATCAGTTTTCGCCGATGAGTGTTTTGAAAACTTGATATTCATTTTCCTTTTTTAATCAGTTTTCGCCGATGAGTGTTTCAAAAACTTGATATTCATTTTTATTTTTTTTAATCAGTTTTCGTCAATGAGTGTTTCGAAAACTTGATATTCATTTTTCTTTTTTTAATCAGTTTTCGCCGACGAGTGTTTCGAAAACTTGATATTCATTTTACTTTTTTTAATCAATTTTCGCCGATGAGTGTTTCGAAAACTTGATATTCTTTCTCTATTTTTAATCAGTTTTCGCCGATGAGTGTTTCGAAAACTTGATATTCATTTTTATTTTTTTTAATCAGTTTTCGCCAATGAGTGTTTCGAAAACTTGATATTCATTTTACTTTTTTTAATCAGTTTTCGCCGATGAGTGTTTCGAAAACTTAATATTCTTTTTCTATTTTTAATCAGTTTTCGCCGATGAGTGTTTCGAAAACTTTATATTCATTTTTATTTTTTTTAATCAATTTTTGCCGATGAGTGTTTTCGAAAACTTGCTATTCATTTTTCTTTTTTTAATCAGTTTTCGCCGATGAGTGTTTCAAGAACTTGATAGTCATTTTTCGTTTTTTAATCAGTTTTAACTGATCTGTGTTTCGAGAACGTGATATTCATTTTTCTTCTTTCAATCATTTTTCGCCGATGAGTGTTTCGAAAACTTGATAGTCATTTTTCGTTTTTTAATCAGTTTTCGCCGATGAGTGTTTCGAAAACATAATATTCATTTTTCTTTCTTTAAAATAGTTTTCGCCGATAAGTGTTTCGAAAACTTGATATTCATTTTTCTTTTTCTTAATCAGTTTTCGCCGATGACTGTTTCGAAAACGTGATATTGATTTTTCTTTATTTAATTACTTTTCACTGATGAGTGTTTCGAAAACTTGATATTCATTTTTCTTTTTTTAATCAGTTTTCGCCGATGAGTGTTCTGAAAACTTGATATTCATTTTTCTTTTTTCAATCAGTTTTTGCCGATGAGTGTTCTGAAAACTTGATATTCATTCTTCCTTTTTTTAATCAGTTTACGCCGATGTGTGTTTCCAAAGCTTGATATTAATTTTTCTTTTTTTTAATCAGTTTTCGCCGATTAGTGTTTCGAAAACTTGATAGTGATTTTTTGTTTTTTAATTAGTTTTCGCCGATGAGTGTTTCGAAAACGTAATATTCATTTTTCTTTCTTTTAAATAGTTTTCGCCGATGAGTGTTTCGAAAACTTGATATTCACTTTTCTTTTTATAATCAGTTTTTGCCGATGAGTGTTTTCGAAAACTTGATATTTATTTTTCTTTTTTTAATCAGTTTTTGCCGATGAATGTTTCGAAAACTTGATACTCATTTTACTTTTTTTAATCAATTTTCGCCGATGAGTGTTTCGAAAACTTGATATTCTTTTTCTATTTTTAATCAGTTTTCGCCGATGAGTGTTTCAAAACTTTATATTCATTTTTATTTTTTTAATCAGTTTTCGCCGATGAGTGTTTTCGAAAACTTGATATTCATTTTTCTTTTTTTAATCAGTTTTCGCCGAGGAGTGTTCTGAAAACTTGATACTCAATTTTCTTTTTTTAATCTGTTTTCGCCGATGAGTGTTTCGAAAACTCGATAGTCATTTTTCGTTTTTTAATCAGTTTTCGCCGATTAGTTTTTCGAAAACGTAATATTCATTTTTATTTGTTTTAAATAGTTTTCGCCGGCAAGTGTTTCGAAAACTTGATATTCATTTTTCTTTTTCATAATCAGTTTTCGCCGATGAGTGTTCCGAAAACGTGATATTCATTTTTCTTTTTTTAATCAGTTCTCGCGCGATGAGTGTTCTGAAAACTTGATATTTCTTTTTCTTTTTTTAATCAGTTTTCGCCGATGAGTGTTATGAAAACTTGATATTTATTTTTCTTTTTTTTTAATTAGTTTTCGCCGATGAGTGTTTCGAAAACTTAATATTCATTTTTATTTTTTTTAATCAGTTTTCGTCGATGAGTGTTTCGAAAACTTGATATTCATTTTTCTTTATTTAATCGGTTTTCGCCGATGAGTGTTTCGAAAACTTGATATTCATTTTACTTTTTTTAATCAGTTTTCGCCGATGAGTGTTTCGAAAACTTAATATTCTTTTTCTATTTTTAATCAGTTTTCGCCGATGAGTGTTTCGAAAACTTTATATTCATTTTTATTTTTTTAATCAGTTTTTGCCGATGAGTGTTTTCAAAAACTTGCTATTCATTTTTCATTTTTTAATCAGTTTTCGCCGATGAGTGTTTCGAAAACTTGATACTCATTTTACTTTTTTTAATCAATTTTCGCCGATGAGTGTTTCGAAAACTTGATATTCTTTTTCTATTTTTAATCAGTTTTCGCCGATGTGTGTTTCAAAACTTTATATTCAATTTTATTTTTTTTAATCAGTTTTCGCCGATGAGTGTTTTCGAAAACTTGATATTCATTTTTCTTTTTTTAATCACTTTTCGCAGAGGAGTGTTCTGAAAACTTGATATTCAATTTTCTTTTTTTTAATCTGTTTTCGCCGATGAGTGTTTCGAAAACTCGATAGTCATTTTTCGTTTTTTAATCAGTTTTCGCCGATTAGTTTTTCGAAAACGTAATATTCATTTTTATTTGTTTTAAATAGTTTTCGCCGGCAAGTGTTTCGAAAACTTGATATTCATTTTTCTTTTTCATAATCAGTTTTCGCCGATGAGTGTTCCGAAAACGTGATATTCATTTTTCTTTTTTTAATCAGTTCTCGCGCGATGAGTGTTTTGAAAACTTGATATTTCTTTTTCTTTTTTTAATCAGTTTTCGTCGATGAGTGTTATGAAAACTTGATATTTATTTTTCTTTTTTTTTAATTAGTTTTCGCCGATGAGTGTTTCGAAAACTTGATATTCATTTTTATTTTTTTAATCAGTTTTCGTCGATGAGTGTTTCGAAAACTTGATATTCATTTTTCTTTATTTAATCAGTTTTCGCCGATGAGTGTTTCAAAAACTTGATATTCATTTTACTTTTTTTAATCAGTTTTCGCCGATGAGTGTTTCGAAAACTTAATATTCTTTTTCTATTCTTAATCAGTTTTCGCCGATGAGTGTTTCGAAAATTTTATATTCATTTTTATTTTTTTAATCAGTTTTTGCCGATGAGTGTTTTCGAAAACTTGCTATTCATTTTTCATTTTTTAATCAGTTTTTGCCGATGAGTGTTTCAAAAATGTCATATTCATTTTTCTTTCTTTTAAATAGTTTTCGCCGATAAGTGTTTCGAAAACTTGATATTCATTTTTCTTTTTCTTAATCAGTTTTCGCCGATTAGTGTTTCGAAAACGTGATATTCATTTTTCTTTATTGAATTAGTTTTCACCGATGAGTGTTTCGAAAACTTGATATTCATTTTTCTTTTTTTAATCAGTTTTTGCCGATGAGTGTTCTGAAAACTTGATATTCATTTTTCTTTTTTTAATCAGTTTTTGCCGATGAGTGTTCTAAAAAATTGTTGGATATTATTATAAATTAATAAAATTAACATAATAATATGTTATAAATAATTGAAATGAGAATGTTACAAATTGACTAGTTCAAATCTTAGAATTAATGGTAGCATTAAAACACATTAAAATACTTTAAGTAATAGTGCAATTTTGTGACATATATATATGTGTGTGTTGGTTAGAAGAGACACTAACTAACAAAATAGGATAGGAGAACGTGCAGTAAGAGATTTTCTTGTTTCTAAAATTATAGTATACATATCATGTGTGTTATTTGGGTAGAGAAAGGTGTGGGAGACAGAGTCCTGTCTACCTCCTACGTGCAGAGGTTGTAGACATACAGGCGAGTACTGGACTGTTGTATCTTGGAGGTTACGCGTCTGAGTACCCCTGCACCGGGTGATATAGCAAAATCAACCCGTGGGAGGCGTGAATTACCTTAAAGATAACGAGATACCCGTGCCTCAGTCTGGTACCACGCGTATTATAATTTCTCTAACAATTTTATATTTCCCTACTTTTTGGTATTTATTCTTATTTTCAGGGTGCTGCCCCAACAAGTTTAAGGTAATTCATGTTAATTCCCATAATGCAGCAAATGAAAAGTAAGAATAATTGGGGAATAAGTATTTGAGTTCTAGTTGGTGAACTAACTCAAATATATATATTTTCGGTATCTTGATTTATTTTGTGAGTCTATAATATTTTTATATTTTACTGCTCACAAATTCTGAGATATATTTGTGAAAATTTCACTAGATATAATTATGAGATACCAAATTATATAATATACATAGCATATTGAAGTGTTGGTATGTATTTGGGTGGTAATATATTTTTGACATTATTTAAATATGTCATATTGTTTTTGAAAATAAAGCATATTATTTTTATAACAATAAGGGGAAGAAATTTATGTATGCTATTGTTATAAAAATAAATATGAAAATATTTTTTGGCTTATATTTTGGGTTCATGAAATGGTTTTAAAACCATTTTATTATAATTATTTCTAAGCTCATGTGAGATTAGAAAATGATTCTATTATCTATTGGGATATATTGTCATAAAAATTAAATTTTTTATGGACAATGAAATGAGAATATTCTGGTTTTTCATTTTATGGAAATGGTTTTAAGCCATTATTTTATAAAGCCTATTGTGAGTTAATGAATATTTTATGGAATTTAAGAGATGTGATAAATTTCATAAATTTTCATTAAAATGATAATGGCATGTGAAAAGCTTTTATAAGCTTATATATGATGAAGCATGAAAAATGCTAGAGGTGTGTTTATAGAATGTTATATTCTATATTTTGTGAGATTTTAAATATCTCATGTGGACTTTTAAAGTCATATGTGACAAATGAATTTAATTTGTCATGAATTTTATTTGGAAAAATTTCCAAATAAATTTGGTGAAATATTTTGAGGAAATATTTTCAAACAATGAGAATTCACTTTATAGTGAATAAGTGTGCACACATATATACTTATGAAAAATAATTTTCATAATTGTGGATTTTGTGATATTTTCACAAAAAATGAATTTAAAAATTCATATGTGATGTTTTATAAGTGCTACAAGAATATTATATTTTGGGTGAACAAATAAATTGTGAAATTCTTGTGAAAGGCACAATACTCATCAATAGTGGGGGTATATATTTATTTTGTGGATATCCTAAATGAGTTCACCTTAATTTTGACGGTATATTTTTATTGTGAGAAATTGCTATGCAATTTATAATGTGAATTATATTATTCATTTTTTGGAACTATTTTTATTGTGAATGTGACTGAAAATTTTATTGTGGATAAAGGCATATATTTGTGATCAATTTATAAATTGATGATACCATCTCAAAGAGATGAAGATATGCCTAACTAATTTAAATTTGAGTAAGCCCAAATGGTGCTACTTCCTATAGTACAAAGTTTTACATATAGATGATACTAATTTTTGTCACATTATTGAGTTTGAAAAAGTTCCTTAAATGGATTAATGTTTTATTTTATTGGCTATTATTATTATTTGGTGGAAGAATATATTGAAAAATATATTTTATAAATTTTGGGATACCTGCCAATAATAATAATTGAGTTTTTTGGAGCCAATAATATGTGATCACTTATTGTGATGAATACCGTTATTACTAGATTCTTTGAATTGTGTGTTTTTTAAAAACTATAGCTATAGTCAAAGAATCTAGTGTGTGTACATCGAGGGGGATAAATATTTAAAGCCCGTATGGATTAAAAGCAACCTATGAGGATACCCTACCTTGTGATTAGAGATCCTAAGAACTTGGTTCAAAGGGATGAACGATGTCACAACCCCGATTCCAGGAATCCGTGACCGGCACGGGAATAGAATTTAGCCTCTAAACCCGTAAGCCTTATCCATAATCATAAATTATCTACCCTTATATACAATCATCATTCAATATTCACATAGTGTATATAGTGGCCACACCATCATTGGTGGCCTAGATAACCTGCAATCCACGGCGCTCAATGCCGCTTCAGCCCATTTCACGTATATATATATATACATCCATACACTCAGGTCATCCATACACTCAGGTCATCCACACATAAATATATATATACATAGTGATCAAACCCCAAAGGAATGATCTATCCTATTCACACACAATATATGTATAACCTGTCATAATCACACATGTACACTCACACGCACAGTTAAGTATACGTAGTGATTACAAGTCTCAATACGTGTAATCTATCCTATTCACATGCAGATATTTATATTTTTCATCCAACATATACCAAGTCACACGTATATATATAGCATATACATATTGATCACACACCATTATGTGTGATCTATCCTATTCACATACGCAGATATGTATATATATAAGTATATCAAGACTTTCCCAACACCCAGAATCCTATCAGTAAGCACATGTGAAGCCGACATGTCTAGATATAGCATAATTCAAAAGCTGCAAATATTTACATCGCATTTACAACTTTAGAATATATACAACTCAAAATAATGAAGGCTAAATAATCAAAAGATGTCCACCCACGCGAACAAATGCGGTGCAAGTGGATAGATGTCCGTATCACTGTCCGGACGTCGAAGCCTGCCCGATTCCTGTATCTGTAACATATAAACAGAGGGTGTGAGTCCAACAGACTCAATGAGAAGCTTCCCATCGTCGGCGTAGCGGCGGGTACCACTACAGCTGGGGAAAGGGAACCACTCACAACCACATGCACACGAAATACCAGTTTATCATAAGTTATATAATGATCAGGCAACATTAATATAACGTTACATCACAGATAAACCTAAGAATCATGCTCCTCAATCCTGCTACTCATAAGCAACCAATAACATGAAACATTTCATATCAAAACTATAAATCATACAATCAACTCTAGTGCCACGCTAGAGCAATAGCCTCAACGGGCAAGTCTTTCAAATGCTATGCACCACCCTAGTGCCAAGCTAGGGCAATAGCCACAACGGGCAAGTCTATCAAATGCTATGCACCACCCTAGTGCCAGGCTAGGGCAATAGCCACAACGGGCAACCATGTATATGAAATGCACCACCCTAGTGCCAGGCTAGAGCAATAGCCACAACGGGCAAATGTCTGACGTCATATTTCACTCTCTTACTTTCAGTGGGGTTTGTAACACGAACTACCCATTTCTATTCTAAAGTGTCTTTACCTCAGCAGTGTGAACTCCACTAAGAATTTCTAATCAATTATGAGATTTTCTATTCTTTACTTAGTACCCAACCCTTGATTAGATGATCACCTAGCTCTAAGGTATTTCCTAAGTTCATTTACCACAAATCACGTCGACGTGTATAAATAAGTCAGTTTCATTTCCTTAGTGGGTTTCTAATTATTAGGACAAACCAAAAATTGAACGAAATCAATATCCTACCCCTTTTTACTTGTACTGTTTGGCGTATCCCATGTCATCACATGGATACCCTCCAGTACCACTTCAACTTTAATCAATCACATATATACAACTATTTTCACAATTAACAGTTTAGGAACAACAATAGCATGTGATTTCCTAACAATTCTTACAAACAAGAAAGTAAGCAAACCACGTATTCACATCTTTATTCAACCCTGTAGGGCAAGGATGGGAAACCCCTCACCTGGACGGCTTCCTGTTTCTGGTCCTGGAGTCACTCCTGCTCCAGACAATTCGTGGTTACCTAACAAACATATTTACATCATTGTCATCTTTACTATATGCAAATTATATGCATATGCTATGCTCATGTCAAATTAATACATTAAACTTTGCCAAGAACCAAGTCCTTGGTCTTAACCTTCGTCCTCTCTTTAATACCGTTTCCAAGTGTCTCACACTTAATCTCATCTCTTTACCGCTTTCTTTGAATACTCATTTTCACCTACAAGTGTTCGTATGTGACTTTTCACAATTCCCATATCCAATTGATGGCCTATGTTAGTCATAGCCTCAAATTTTCTATGGTTGCTAATTACCCAACCACTCTTTCAACTTATATTCACATACGAACACATGTGGCCTAATATATCTGAAAATTGGGATTTTTACCAAATAAGGGCATTTTACTATTTAAATAAATTCCGGCGTCCATTATGGTCTATCCGAAACTTCTAACCTATAACTTAGCTCCACATTCTAAATTGGATCGAAAAGTGTCTCTTTTAATACCAAATTGGTCTCCGGTTGAGACGGAATTACTCGGGCGTTAATCCCTCGCATATTCCAACAATCCCTACCATTCTATAACACCAATCCAACACACCAATCAATCCCAATTCAATTTATACTACACTTTATCTCACTTTAAATTCCTTACTACTATGGTTTTCAAATTGGGTAACCTCCATCATCAATTTTCCAACACACACACTTCCAAATACCTCTAAACAACCCAATAGCTTCAAATTGGGACCCAAAATAATTTATTCATACCAATTAGGAATTTTCCAAAAATCCCTAAAATAGATAAATTTGGGGTTTAAGGGATTCGGGACTTTTTACCTCGATTCAATCGGATAGGATGATGGAATGGGGTAGAAAGAACTCCCGGTCACCTTTCCCGGCTTCAAAACGGCGGATTCCGGCAAAAATTCCGGCGAAAACGCTATTCCCGTCACTTCCCTCTTCTCCCCGTGAAACCCGCGTCGAACCCACCTTCTCCGGCGTCCAGCGTCGCCGTCGACGGCTCTTGTCCCGGCGAACGGCAGCTCGCAGCTCCGTTTCTTCCCCACACTCCCGCGTGCTCGTCACCTTCCCGTTTCTCCTCGGCGTCGCTGGTCCTCAATTCTTTTTCTGCTTCAAAACTCTCGGCCCTTGCTGGAGGAAGAATTGGGGTCATATTTTTTAATTATAAGGGGGTCACGTGTGTGACCCCCCTTCCAGCCACATACTTATATTATTTTTTTTTATAAAAATAAATTGTATATATATATGTATACACATATATTTAATATATATTATTTATTGTTAAAATTAATTTTGGGGTTAATAAACTTACACCCTATATTTCCCGTTAGGTCCTAATTTTGGTCCAAATAAAATTTCATTTATTTTAAATTTTCTCCTTTTCCTTCCAAATTAAATTAGGACCTTAACGTTGATTGGAAAATTTCCGGGTATTACAAACGAATCATAGAGTGGCTGTTGAAATGCACATTTGAAAGAGTTTCGACTCTTAATTTATCCCTATGATGTAAGTGCATTTTCCTGCAATGATATGTGAGGTTGAGTTTTCAAACTCTTAATGAAGTCTGTAGCTCTATAAGAGTGGGGTATCTTAATTGCAGGAATATCCTTGACAGAATTCACCTATTTGAATGTGACGGAGTGGGGCCGCTCCTATGAGAATATAAAAGGGCATATATTCTTGAAACACATTCAAGAAACAGGGTGCGCACACGGGCGCATAATGTGCGGGCTAGGGCTCATATATTGCACCTGGATTATTATGTGCATGATATATGTCTTGTCTCCCTTAAGCAGTTATGGTTCAAGGCGAATACCACCATGACTCTGGAACAAGATATATATTTTTGCTAAATATAGATTTAAGGCAATTTAGCTATCTACCCAAATGTAAAAACTAAAGTATAAAAATGTGTGTGTTAATTTATAATAATAAGTGGGGGATTGTTGGATATTATTATAAATTAATAAAATTAATAAAATTAATTTATTAAATTAATTAATATAATAATATGTTATAAATAATTGAATGAGAATGTTACAAATTGACTAGTTCAAATCTTAGAATTAATGGTAGCATTAAAACACATTAAAATACTTTAAGTAATAGTGCAATTTTGTGACATATATATATGTGTGTGTTGGTTAGAAGAGACACTAACTAACAAAATAGGATAGGAGAACGTGTAGTAAGAGATTTTCTTGTTTCTAAAATTATAGTATACATATCATGTGTGCTATTTGGGTAGAGAAAGGTGTGGGAGACAAAGTCCTGTCTACCTCCTACGTGCAGAGGTTGTAGACATACAGGCGAGTACTGGGCTATTGTATCCTGGAGGTAACGCGTCTGAGTACCCCTGCACCGGGTGATATAGCTAAATCAACCCGTGGGAGGCGTGAATTACCTTAAAGATAACGAGATACCCGTGTCTCAGTCCGGTACCACGCATATTATAATTTCTCTAACAATGTTATATTTCCCTACTTTTCGGTATTTATTCTTATTTTCAGGGTGCTGCCCCAACAAAACTTGATATTCATTTTTCTTTTTTTTAATCAGTTTACGCCGATGTGTGTTTCCAAAGCTTGATATTAATTTTTCTTTTTTTAATCAGTTTTCGCCGATTAGTGTTTCGAAAACTTGATAGTCATTTTTTGTTTTTTAATTAGTTTTCGCCGATGAGTGTTTCGAAAACGTAATATTCATTTTTCTTTCTTTTAAATAGTTTTCGCCAATGAGTGTTTCGAAAACATGATATTCATTTTTCTTTTTTTAATCAGTTTTCGCCGATGAGTGTTTTCGAAAACTTGATATTTATTTTTCTTTTTTTAATCAGTTTTCGTCGATGAGTGTTTCGAAAACTTGATATTCATTTTACTCTTTTTTATCAATTTTCCCCGATTAATGTTTTGAAAGTTTGATATTCTTTTTCTATTTTAATCAGTTTTCGCCGATTTGTGTCTTGAAAACTTTATATTCATTTTTATTTTTTTTAATTAGTTTTCGTAGATGGGCGTTTTCGAAAACTTGATATTCATTTTTCTTTTTTTAATCAGTTTTCGCCGAGGAGTGTTCTAAAAACTTGATTGTAATACCCCGGAAAATTTCGAGGATTAAAGAATGATTTATTGAAAAATTCGAGGATTTAAGAGTGATCTATTCCGGGGCTAGGAATTAAAACCTTAAAAAAAATAATAAATAAATAAATAAATACGAGTGAAATTTATCTTATTTTTTTTATAAAAGGAGGTTTCAAAATGGAATAGAAAAATTTTGGAGAAATGGGAATAAGAAAATTCTCAATTTGAAAATTAATATTTCTTTTTGAAAATAAGACTAAAAAAAAATAGAGTGTGGGAGTAAAAAAAAATGGAAATAGGGATTTAATTGAAGGAAAAATATGGAGTTGGGGTTGGAAGTTAAATTTCTCTTTTCCTCGCCTAATGCTCATTAAATCGTGACCCCCATTCCAACCACGCCCATTTTTCAGCTTGAGGAAAAGAGAGAGGAGAAAGAAGGAAGAACTATGGAGGAGGAGGAGAAGGGAAGTCACCGGAATCCGGCGAGGCGTCACCGGAGAAGTTGATCGGAGATCATCTCCAACATCCTCTACACTTCTTCTTCTTGATTGAGGTAGGTAATAACTTCAAAACCCCAATTTCTTTCCATCTTCATCAATTTTGGTTTCACGGTTCTTGTAGGGAGATTCTTTGAATTTAAGAGGATGAATGATGATGAATGAGTGTTCTTGAACATCCATGGATGTTGGGAAAAATAGCTAGGTGGCCGGAGATGGCCGGAAATGGAGATTTTGATGTTAGGGTTCATGAAACCCATTTTCACTAAATCTTGATTTTGGGTTGGGTGATTGATGATTTGAGATTGGATTTGAGTATATAGGTAAACAAAATGAAGTATGTATGATTTAGAACAAAACCCCATTAATTGGAATTGAAATCAGGGCTGGAAAGTGGCCGGAAAACGAATGGGAAGGCTGAAAAACGAAGGAAAAACGTAACCTTCGCTGCAACAACAAAAAGCAGCGGTTCTATTCGCTTCAGCGAGCAAAAGCAACGCTTCTGTTCGCTGCAGCGAACAGATTTGTTCACTGCAGCAAGCCCTGCTTCAAATGGGCATAATTCCTTCGTCCGATGTCTGTTTTTGGCAAACCATATGTCTATTTTCAACGTTTTTCTGTCCTCTACGCAATGGAATAAGTTTTGGAGCCTAATAAATTAAGATGAAGTTGCAGTAGATGAATTTTTACACACCGCCAGATTTTTTTGTTTTGAAAAGTTGCTTTTTCTTCCTTATTTTAAATGGTTACTCTTCCTATGATTAAAGAAGAGTTTAATGCTTGTATATACCTTGCCATTGGAAACCCAAACCTCTTTAATTGATTTCAAATGTGTTTAAAATGAATTCTTACCCCTCAAACTATCTAAATTCCTTGATCAAGATAAACCAATTACCTTAGACTTCAAACTTCTTTCTTGAGTTGTCTAAAGGTTTACTAAACTAGAAGTTTGGATAGCTAAAAGCTAGTTACTCAAATCCAAGGCTCCGAAAACACTCAAGGTGAGTTTTGAAAATGAATAAAGAATGTCGGGTCTAGGGATATTCTTAAAACTAAAGAAAGAGGGTTTAGAACACCAAGAGTACGGCTCTTGGCAACCACAGCCTACGGGTGTTTGCATGTGCATTAGAAATTGATTGTAACATGAATGTTAATTACATGTTGATTGTATGGATGTGCAATTTAGGGCACTATAGAAGGCTTGGAGGGAATAGCACTCTTGGAGGTGCAAGGGAAGGTCGCCCAGGTGAGGGCTCTTTCATCTCTGCTCCTAGGGTTGTATGCTTATGTGGATTACATGAGTATGTACATTCTATGTTTGTCTGGTATGTGTTAGCTAGAGGTATAAAATGTTAAATGAATAAAGGAACTAGAAATTAGGTTGTGGAAAGTAGCTTAGATAGGAAGACATAGGAGTAGAGAGAAATTGTTTGCTATGATTGGTGTGTTACAAATCCAACTCATACACTCCGGAGGCATGATGAGTATTTTATTAAATCTTTTTCCACCACGGTGGCAAGAGTCCTTGTACGGAAGGACTAACCTTTCATTTTGAAAACTCGTCACGACGGTGACTTAAATTATAATCATGCAAAGGGAGTTATTGGTGGGTTTCGGATTTGATTATACTAGCGATGTGAGACATCGACTAGAACATCGTCAGATGGCACTTGAGACCTCAGTTTTATAATCACCATGACGATGGTCATTGCCCTATCCTGGCAATAGGGTCAGAAAGGTTTTATATTGCTATGACGATAGCTTGAGGCTCAGAGAGTGCATCTGGACGGGTATATGAGTTATATCCTGTTGAGGATACTTGTACATATTAATAAGGAGAAGAATTGTTGATCCTTCATGAAAGATACAAAGAATCCTATTAATATGTGAGACAAAGGTAAGGAGACACGGGAGGAACCTACGGGTGAATCGTGAGCCTAACCTAGTAAAAGAGAAACCATCCTGTGGAGTTGGTCCAGGGTGTGTCAGTGGCCATGCTTCGAGACGTCGTGTCGTGTCTGCCATGTGGCCTGGTTGGGTAATGGACGAGTGGGCTCAAGCTATTGCCCCGCAGCGAGGGGTCAGGACGTGCCACGTGGTGGCTACATATCAGTTGTTTGATAGATAGAAGTTGATTGTGTTTGATTAATAGATCTGTCACGAGGTGACCAGTACCCAATTGAATGGGTTAAGTATGTTTTGCCACCTGGTGGCTAGCAACCCGAGTGCACGGGTTCGAGGTAGAAAAGCCATGTAGTGGCTAGTAAATACCCCAGAGTGGGGGAAGTTAAGTAGATGTATGTTATAGTGTCTGCGTGTACTTAAAGAATTGTCTGTGTTTGCATATAATTGTTGATTGTGCAGCGGAGTGGTGACGTACAGGATTATGTCATCACAAAGTCTTGTTTGATTCAAACATGCTGAACGTGAGAAGACCGGTAAGTAAAAGCCGGTACTATGTGTTACATGTTTACTTGCTGATTGATGACGTGGAATAAACTACTGCATGTTTACAGTTATTAAATGCATGTGAGTGTTTGGATGAAATCTCTATTGTTGTGTGATCACCAAAAATGTATGCTAACAACAGAACTAGTTGTTTTTGCATGTGATTGTGTATGACTCCCAAACCCAGCGCTATGACACCCACCTTGCGCCGGGGATGGGAGAGTCATCACTGAGTCGCGTGGTTAAGACTCACACCTCATTTTTACTACACAGAGACAGGTTAAGTACAGGTGGAAGAAGTCTTGGTGGAACGAGGGTTGAGCAACACTTTTCCAAGACCCACAACTTGTTCATGTGGGTGAATAAAGTGTAATTGTAATTTAATTTACTTTATTATTGTATCATAAAGTAAAGGGTAGACGTACCCAATTATATTGTATCACTAAATCTAGAACTGTCAGCTTCACACACCTTAAAGATCAGGATCCGTTAGATTACGATGCAGGGAAAACTTGTTTCCAAAATATATATATACATATATCTGTTGCATGTGAATAGGATAGGCAGCATCTTCGGATGTGTAGCCAGTACACAGGTTATATATATTATGTGTGTTTTCCTATATCTATATCCTGAAGCGGCACTGGCCGTGGATTTGCTTGCTTAGGATAGGCCACCATTTCGGTGTAGCCATGGTATTATAATGCACGTGAATGTATTTTCAATAATAGATATTCTGTCAATTAGGTGATAAGGCTTACAGGCATGGGGGTATTCCCTGTGTCTGTGCCGGTCACGGTCCTCTAAACGGGGGTCGTGACATTGATATTCAATTTTCTTTTTTTAATCTGTTTTCGCCAATGAGTGTTTCGAAAACTCGATAGTCATTTTTCGTTTTTTAATCAGTTTTCGCCGATTAGTGTTTCGAAAACGTAATATTCATTTTTATTTCTTTTAAATAGTTTTCACCGGTAAGTGTTTCGAAAATTTGATATTCAGTTTTCGCCGATGAGTGTTCCGAAAACGTGATATTCATTTTTCTTTATTTAATTAGTTTTCACCGATGAGTGTTTCGAAAACTTGATATTCATTTTTCTTTTTTTAATCAGTTCTCGCCGATGAGTGTTCTGAAAACTTGATATTTCTTTTTCTTTTTTTTAATCAGTTTTCGCCGATGAGTGTTATGAAAACTTGATATTTATTTTTCTTTTTTTTAATTAGTTTTCGACGATGAGTGTTTCGAAAACTTGATATTCATTTTTATTTTCTTTAATTAGTTTTTGTCAATAAGTGTTTCGAAAACTTGATATTCATTTTTCTTTATTTAATCAGTTTTCGCCGATGAGTGTTTCGAAAACTTGATATTCATTTTACTTTTTTTAATCAATTTTTCCCGATGAATGTTATGAGAACTTGATATTCATTTTTCTTTTTCTTAATCAGTTTTCGCCGATTAGTGTTTCGAAAATGTGATATTCATTTTTCTTTATTTAATTAGTTTTCACCGATGAGTGTTTCGAAAACTTGATATTCATTTTCCTTTTTTAATCAGTTTTCGCCAATGAGTGTTCTGAAAACTTGATATTCATTGTTATTTTTTTAATCAGTTTTCGTCGATGAGTGTTTCGAAAACTTGGTATTCATTTTTCTTTTTCTTAATCAGTTTTCGCCGATGAGTGTTTCGAAAACTTGATATTCATTTTTTTTAATCTGTTTTCGCCAATGAGTGTTTCGAAAACTTGATATTCATTTTTATTTTTTTAATCAGTTTTCGTCGATGAGTGTTTCGAAAACTTGATATTCATTTTTCTATTTTAATCAGTGTTCGCCGATGAGTGTTTCGAAAACTTGATATTCATTTTACTTTTTTTAATTAATTTTTACCGATGAGTGTTTCGAAAACTTGATATTCTCTTTCTTTTTTTAATCAGTTTTCGCCGATGAGTGTTTCGAAAACTTGATATTCATTTTTATTTTTTAATCAGTTTTCGCCGATGAGTGTTTCGAAAATTTGATATTCATTTTAGTATTTTTAATCAGTTTTCGCCGATGGGTGTTTCGAAAACTTGATATTCTTTTTCTATTTTTAATCAGTTTTCGCCGATGGGTGTTTCGAAAACTTTATATTCTTTTTCTATTTTTAATCAGTTTTCGCCGATGAGTGTTTCGAAAACTTTATATTCATTTTTATTTTTTTTAATCAATTTTCGCCGATGAGTGTTTTCGAAAACTTGCTATTCATTTTTCTTTTTTTAATCAGTTTTCGCCGATGAGTGTTCTAAAAACTTGATATTCAATTTTCTTTTTTTTAATCAGTTTTCGCCGATTAAGGTTCTGAAAACTTGATATTCATTTTTCTTTTTTTAGTCATTTTTCACAGTTGAGTGTTTCGAAAACTTGATATTCATTTTTATTTTTTTTAATTAGTTTTCGCGGTTGAGTGTTTCGAAAACTTGATAGTCATTTTTCGTTTTTTAATCAATTTTAACTGATCTGTGTTTCGAGAACTTGATATTCATTTTTCTTCTTTTAATCATTTTTCGCCGAGGAGTGTTTTAGAAAACTTGATTTTTTTTCTTTTTTTAATCATTTTTTGTCGATAAGTGTTTCGAAAACTTGATATTCATTTTTCTTTTTCTAATCAGTTTTCGCCGATGAGTGTTCTAAAAACTTGATATTCATTTTTCTTTTTTTAAATCAGTTTTCGCCGATTAGTGTTTTGAAAACTTGATATTCATTTTTCTTATTTTAATCAATTTTCGCCGATGAGTGTTCTGAAAACTTGATATTCATTTTTCTTTTTTTAATCATTTTTCGCCGATTAGTGTTTCGAAAACTTGATATTCATTTTTCTTTTTTAATCAGTTTTCGCCGATGAGTGTTCTTAAAAATTTGATATTCATTTTTTTTAATCAGTTTTCGCCGATTAGTGTTTTGAAAACTTGATATTCATTTTTCTTTTTTTAATCATTTTTTACCAATGAGTGTTTTGAACACTTGATAGTCATTTTTCTTTTTTTAATAAAATTTCACCGATGAGTGTTTCGAACACATGACATTCATTTTCCTTTTTTAATCAGTTTTCGCCGATTACTATTTCGAAAACGTGATATTCATTTTTCTTTATTTAATTAGTTTTCACCGATGAGTGTTTCGAAAACTTGATATTCTTTTTCTATTTTTAATCAGTTTTCGTCGATGAGTGTTTCGAAAACTTTATATTCATTTTTATTTGTTTTAATCTGTTTTCTCCGATGAGTGTTTTCGAAAACTTGATATTCATTTTTCTTTTTTTAATCAGTTTTCACCAATGAGTGTTCTGAAAACTTGATATTCATTTTTATTTTTTTAATCAGTTTTCTTCGATGAGTGTTTCGAAAACTTGATATTCATTTTTCTTTTTTTTAATCAGCTTTCGCCGATGAGTGTTTCGAAAACTTGATAGTCATTTTTCGTTTTTAATCAGTTTTAACTGATCTGTGTTTCGAGAAGTTGATATTCATTTTTCTTTTTTTTTTTAATCAGTTTTCGCCGATGAGTGTTTCGAAAACATAATATTCATTTTTCTTTCTTTCAAAAAGTTTTCGCCGATAAGTGTTTCGAAAACAGGATATTCATTTTTCTTTTTCTTAATCAGTCTTCGCCGATGAGTGTTTCAAAAACGTGATATTCATTTTTCTTTATTTAATTAGTTTTCACCGATGAGTGTTTCGAAAACTTGATATTCATTTTTCTTTTTTTCATCAGTTTTCGCCGATGAATGTTCTGAAAACTTGATATTCATTTTTCTTTTTTTTAATCAGTTTACGTCGATGAGTGTTTCGAAAACTTGATATTCATTTTACTTTTTTAATCAATTTTCGCCGATGAGTGTTTCGAAAACTTGATATTCGTTTTCTATTTTTAATCAGTTTTCGCCGATGAGTGTTTTGAAAAATTGATATTCATTTTTCTTTTTTTAATCAATTTTCGCCGATGAGTGTTTCGAAAACTTGATATTGATTTTACTTTTTTTAATCAATTTCGCCGATGAGTGTTTCGAAAACTTGATATTCTTTTTCTATTTTTAATCAGTTTTCGCCGATGAGTGTTTCGAAAACTTGATATTCATTTTAATTTTTTTTAATCAGTTTTCGTCGATAAGTGTTTCGAAAACTTGATTGTCACGCCCCCCTATCGGACGTCCGTGAACGGCACGGGAGGTAGGATTTCTTCTATCCCGTAAGCCTCTAATCCCTGATTGTCACTCTTATATATGCATAACTACCCATTTCTATTACAAACAATATATAGTATATGTGGTCATCCCTATCCAGTGACCTAAGTAGCACGCAATCCACGGCTCGCTCAACGCCGCTTCAGTCTATACATATTCACATAATCAATCACACGTACATATAGTATACATATTGATCACGCGCCTCAAGGTGGGTGATCTATCCTATTCACATGCAGAATTCCTGTGTACAGTCAAGCATATATATTCAATCACACGTCTGCATAAAATATACATATTGATCACACGCCTCAATGCGTGTGACCTATCCTATTCACATGCGGAAGCCGTATTTTCACACAATCAAGTATTCAGTCACACATATATATAATTTACATATTGACCACACGCTCAGTGCGTGTGACCTATCTTATTCACATGCAGAAGTCACATCCATATATATATACACATGATATTCATCATATCATAACCTATGATCCCAACAACCAGACCAATCTTTAACTTGTATGAAGCCGACAATTCTAGAGTGTGACATATACATATATGCATATAGCAACTGTACAAGGCAATGCTATACCAAAATGAATCATATACATATATATCCTAACAAAATACATATAACAGTACTACCCACTCGAACAATGCGTGCGGTTTCTAAGTCTGTCCGCCTCCCTGAGATGAAGTTGAAGCGCTCCTGATGCCTATACCACCTGTGTCTGTAACATTTAAAATTGGGGTGAGTCAAACAGACTCAGTGAAAGGCTTTCCCATCCCTGGTGTAGTAGCGGGTACCACTACAACTGGGGAGAGGAGCCAATCACAAACACATACGCATATAACGGTTTAAATTTTCATATATTAGGTGGTCAGGGAATTAGCATATATCTTATTCACAATAAAGAATTTAAAGTATGGATTTACGTACATTTAAATTCACACATACATCATCTCATGATTTAACATATAATTCTATGTGGTCACCCGTATTCAATTAACCGTAACCATAAACTGGCCCGAAGGCAATATCTCCGTTAGGAGAGAATCTGGCCCGAAGGCAATATCTCCGTTAGGAGGAAATCTGGCCCGAAGGCAATATCACACGTGAGCAATATGGGAACCTAGTTGATCATTCTAGGAACCCCTGGTCCCAAGACTATACTTGGAACAATAATCTGACCCCAAGACTTTACTTGGAGCATAGCCGGCGACTCATCTGACCTCGGTTTACCCAAGACAATAGCCACAATGTGGTGAACTCATGTACTATGTATTTCTGTGGGTTGACTCAAGATAAGAGACTCAATCTACCCGGACCGCCCGTGATAGACTCGGTTCCCGCGTTGTACCATAAATGACCCCTATGGACCACTACTTGTTCATTTTTACTTCTTCTTAGGCGGATTTAGATTTCCAAGTGGTTTCTAATTCAGAATCTTGGTTCAGAACAAAGTCACCTAGGTTTATTCTCTTTAAAGACTTACATACAAAACCACACCCTTCGGATAGTATTTACTCGATCCTACCCCCGATATCGTATAGGTCCCGTGGACCTTCTTTTCATATAAGGCTCCTTGAGCCACCATTGCTTTTACAATTCACATACACACATATAGCACGTTTTCACATATACTGTAATTTAGGAACAACAATAGCATGTTATCTAACATGTAATTCCTACAAATAGGCAAGAAGGCAAACCATATATCCATATCCGTAGTCAACCCTATAGGGCAAGGATAGGAAAGCCCCTCACCTGGTTGGCCCCTCTGATCGGCTCTCGGTGCGCCCGAAAGTCCACTTACAGTATGGTGCCCTATACACATATACTTGAGAGATTCAGAAACTTGCAATTTCAACCACTATCGTGTACATGTAACGCTAATGCTCATGTTCTTTCTAATTAATTCCATAGACTAGTTGTTGTCTTGGAGTGCCCTCAACTAGTTTTCGGAACACCTAGCATGCTTCTATTCGTGTTCAGCCCTTTCTTAATCACACTATTCGGAAGCTTTGACTTGGGAATGCAAGGTTACCCAATTTCATCTCTATGTGTCCATATGAAATTCCCATTACCCAAGTCTTGAATTTATGACTCAAGAGAGTCATAAATTCTACTTGTCTAAATTTCCATTTACCGAATTAACTTTCAACACCTTACCTGCATATGCATACACATATCCGGACACGCTTAAAATTGGAAAAGTGTCTCTTTTTCCCCTAACGGGGTTTCGGGTGAGACGGGAATTACTCGGGTTTTAATCCCTCGTACATTCCAATAATTTTTAATAATTATATAATTATCATTCACCCTTTCAATGCACCCCAACTCATTCGACAACACCCTTAAACCTTAACAATCACATTTTCCTACACTTTTCCAACCCGGATAAATTCCATCAATTTGGTTCCGGTTCCTAAGCTTCCGACTCACTTCCTAGCATGCAAATACTTCAATTTAGGACCCTAAATACTCAGATTGAATCAATTGGGGTCTTTCCAAAAATCTCTAAAATTGATAAAATTGGGGTTTGAGAGTTTCGGGACTTCTCACCTCGATTCAACCGGTTAGAAGGACGATATGGAGTAGAGGAGACTCCCAGCTACGTTCCCCGGTGAAGAGACGGCGTTTTCCGACGAGAAAGCTTTCTTCCTCTTGTTTCTCTCTCTGCCCGAACTCTCTCTCTCTCTAGCAAACGGTGGCGTTTTCCGGCTCCGGTGGACGGCAACTCCGGCCACCACGCGTGCGTCCGGCCACTCTCGCACGCCGTCCGTGAGCTCCTCCAGCCAAGACGTTGCTGCCCGTTAACGAAGCCTCTCCCTCTCTCTCGTGTTGCTCTTCTGGTCGTGCGTGGTCCTCTACCCTTTACCCCTTTCACGCTTCTCTTCTCTTCCTTTTCTTTTTTTATCTTTTACTTATAATATATATATATATATATATATATATATATATATATATATATATATATATATATTACAAAGAAGAAAAAGGAGTCTAATGTGATAACATAAATAATAAAAAAAATATTATAAAACATTTAGGATTTAAACAAATTGTGTTAAAAATAAGTAGTAGTGTAGTGTGTATTTTCATCTCACTTCCCACTTTTAACTTAATTAATTTAATTTAACTAATGGTGCTAATTAGAATAGTCTCGGGGTATCATATTGATATTCATTTTTCTTTTTTTAATAAGTTTTCGCCGATGAGTGTTTCGAAAACTTGATATTCATTTTACTTTTTTTAATCAATTTTCGCCGATGAGTGTTTCGAAAACTTGATATTCTTTTTCTATTTTTAATCAGTTTTCGCCGATGAGGGTTCGAAAACTTTATATTCATTTTTCTTTTTTTTTAATCAGTTTTCTCCGATGAGTGTTTTCGAAAACTTGATATTCGTTTTTCATTTTTTAATCAGTTTTCGCCAAGGTGTGTTCTGAAAACTTTATATTCATTTTTTTAATCAGTTTTCGCGGATGTGTATTTCAAAAACTAGATATTAGTTTTTCTTTTTTAATCAGTTTTCGTAGATTAGTGTTTCGAAAACTTGATAATCATTTTTCGTTTTTTAATCAGTTTTCGCCGATGAGTGTTTCGAAAACATAATATTCATTTTTCTTTCTTTTAAATAGTTTTCGCCAATAAGTGTTTGGAAAACTTAATCTTGATTTTTCTTTTTCTTAATCAGTTTTCGCCGATTAGTGTTTCGAAAACGTGATATTCATTTTTCTTTATTTAATTAGTTTTCACTGATGAGTGTTTCGAAAACTTGATATTCTTTTTCAATTTTTAATCAATTTTCGCCGATGAGTGTTTCGAAAACTTGATATTCTTTTTCTATTTTTAATCAGTTTTCGCCGATAAGTGTTTCGAAAACTTGATATTCATTTTTATTTTTTTTAATCAGTTTTCGCCGACGAGTGTTTCGATCACTTGATATTCATTTTTCTTTTTCTTAATCAGTTTTCGCCGATGAGTGTTTCGAAAACTTGATATTCAATTTACTCTTTTTAATCAATTTTCGCCGTTGAGTGTTTCTAAAACTTGATATTCTTTTTCTATTTTTAATCAGATTTCGCCGATAAGTGTTTCAAAACCTTGATATTCATTTTTATTTGTTTAATCAGTTTTCGCCGACAAATGTTTCGAACACTTGATATTCATTTTTCTTTTCCTTAATCAGTTTTCGCCGATGAGTGTTTCGAAAACTTGATATTCATTTTCCTTTTTTAATCAGTTTTCATCGATGAGTGTTTCGAAAACTTGATATTCTTTTTCTATTTTTAATTAGTTTTCGTCGATGACTGTTTCGAAAACTTGATATTCATTTTTCTTTTTTTAATCAGTTTTCGCCGATGAGTGTTTCGAAAACTTGATATTCATTTTTCTTTGTTTAATCAGTTTTCGCCGATGAGTGTTTCGAAAACTTGATATTCATTTTACTTTTTCTAATCAGTTTTCGTCGATGAGTGTTCTGAAAACTTGATATTCATTTTTCTTTTTTTTTAATCAGTTTTCGCCGATTAGTGTTTTGAAAACTTGATATTCATTTTACTTTTTTTAATCAATTTTCGCCGATGAGTGTTTCGAAAACTTGATATTCTTTTTCTATTTTCAATCAGTTTTCGTCGATAAGTGTTTCGAAAACTTGATATTCATTTTTATTTTTTTTTAATAAGTTTTCGCCGACGAGTGTTTCGAACACTTGATATTCATTTTTCTTTTTCTTAATCAGTTTTCGCCGATGAGTGTTTCGAAAACTTGATATTCATTTTAATTTTTTAATCAGTTTTCGCCGATGAGTGTTTCGAAAACTTGATATTCTTTTTCTATTTTTAATCAGTTTTCGTCGATGAGTGTTTCGAAAACTTGATATTCATTTTTCTTTTTCTAATCAGTTTTCGCCGATGAGTGTTACGAAAACTTGATATTCATTTTACTTTTTTTTAATCAATTTTCGCCGATGAGTGTTTCGAAAACTTGATATTCTTTTTCTAATTTTAATAAGTTTTCGGCGATGAGTGTTTCGAAAACTTGATATTCATATTAATTTTTATTAATCAGTTTTCGTCGATGAGTGTTTCAAAAACGTGATATTCATTTTTCTATTTTTAATCAGTTTTCGCCGAGGAGTGTTCTGAAAACTTGATATTCATTTTTTTAATCAGTTTTCGCGGATGTGTGTTTCAAAAACTTGATATTAGTTTTTCTTTTTTTAATCAGTTTTCGCCGATGAGTGTTTCGAAAACTTGATAATCATTTTTCGTTTTTTAACCAGTTTTCGCCGATGAGTGTTTCGAAAACGTAATATTCATTTTTCTTTCTTTTAAATAGTTTTCGCCAATAAGTGTTTGGAAAACTTAATCTTGATTTTTCTTTTTCTTAATCAGTTTTCGCCGATTAGTGTTTCGAAAACGTGATATTCATTTTTCTTTATTTAATTAGTTTTCACCGATGAGTGTTTCGAAAAACTTGATATTCTTTTACTATATTTAATCTTTTTTCGCCGATATGTGTTTCGAAAACTTGATATTCATTTTTCTTTTTTTAATCAGTTTTCGCCGATGAGTATTTCGAAAACTTGATATTCATTTTACTTTTTTTAATCAATTTTCGCCGATGAGTGTTTCAAAAACTTGATATTCTTTTTCTATTTTTAATCAGTTTTCGCCGATGAGTGTTTCGAAAACTTGATATTCATTTTTCTTTTTTTAATCAGTTTTTGCCGATGAGTGTTCTGAAAGCTTGATATTCATTTTTCTTTTTTTAATCAGTTTTTGCAGATGAGTGTTCTGAAAACTTGATATTCATTTTTCTTTTTTTTCATCAGTTTACGCCGATGTGTGTTTCCAAAACTTGATATTAATTTTTCTTTTTTTTTTAATCAGTTTTCGCCGATTAGTGTTTCGAAAACTTGATAGTCATTTTTTGTTTTTTAATCAATTTTCGCCGATGAGTATTTTGAAAACGTAATATTCATTTTTCTTTCTTTTAAATAGCTTTCGCCGATGAGTGTTTCGAAAACTTGATATTCATTTTACTTTTTTAATCAATTTCCGCCGATGAGTGTTTCGAAAACATGATTGTCACGACCCCCTATCGGACGTCCGTGACCGGCACGGGAGGTAGGATTTCTCCTATCCCGTAAGCCTCTAATCCCTGATTGACATTCTTATATATGCATAACTACCCATTTCTATTACAAACAATATATAGTATATATGGTCATCCCTATCCGGTGACCTAAGTAGCACGCAATCCACGGCTGGCTCAACGCCGCTTCAGTCTATACATATACACATAATCAATCACACGTACATATAATATACATATTGATCACGCGCTTTAGGGCGTGTGATCTATCCTATTCACATGCAGGATTCCTGTGTACAGTCAAATATATATATTCAATCACACACCTGCATATAATTTACATATTGATCACACGCCTCAATGCGTGTGATCTATCCTATTCGCAAGCAGAAGCTGTATTTTCACACAACCAAGTATTCAGTCACATATACATATAAATTTACATATTGATCACACGCTCAGTGCGTGTGATCTATTCTATTCACATGCGGAAGTCACATTCATATATATATATACACATGATATTCATCATATCATAACCTATACTCCCATCAACAAGACCAATCTTTAATCTGTATGAAGCTGACAATTCTAGAGTGTGACATATACATATATGTATATAGCAACTGTACAAACAATGCTATACCAAAATGAATCATATACATATATATCTTGTTGAAATACATATAACAGTACTACCCACGCGAACAATACGTGCGGTCTCTAAGTCTGTCCGCCTCCCTGAGATGAAGTGGAAGCGCTCCCGATGCCTATACCACCTGTGTCTGTAACATTTAACATTGGGGTGAGTCAAACGGGCTCAGTGAGAGGCTCTCCCATCCCTGGTGTAGTAGTGGGTACCACTACAACTGGGGGAAGGGAACCAATCACAATCACATACGCATATAACAGATTTTGAATCTCATATGTTAAGTGGTCAGGCAATTAGCATATATCATATTCACAATAAAGAATTTAAAGCATGGTTATACATACGTTTAAATTCATACATACATCATATCACAATTTAACATATAGCTTTATGTGGATATCCGTGTTCAAATAACCGTAATCATAAACTGGCCCGAAGGCATATCTCCGTTAGGAGAGCATCTGGCCCGAAGGCAATATCCCCGTTAGGAGAGCATCTGGCCCGAAGGCAATATCTCATGTGAGCGATATAGGAACCTAGTTGATCATTCTAGGAACCCCTGGCCCCAAGACTTTACTTGGAACGATAATCTGACCCCAAGACTTCATTTGGAGCATAGCCGGCGACTCATCTGACCTCGGTTTACCCAAGGCAATAGCCACAATGTGGTTTACTCATATACTTTGTAATTCTGAGAATTTGACTCAAGATCACAGACTCGATTTACCCGGACCACCCGTAATAGACTCGGTTCCCGCGTTGTACCATAAATGACCCCTATGGACCACTACTTATTTATTCTACTTCTTCTTAGGAAATTCTAAATTTCCAAGTGGTTTTCTAATCCGAAATTCCTCGGCTTAAAACAAGGTCACCTATGTTCATTTTCTTTGAGAGTTTACATACACCACCACACTTTTCAGATAATAATCAATAAGGTGAGTTTCTAGTACCACAAGACTCTCCCAATTAAAATTGACTCGATCCTACCCCCGATCTTATATAGGTCCCGAGGACCTTCTTTTCATATAAGGCTCCTTGAGCCACCATCGCCTTTACAATTCATATACACACATATAGCATGTTTTCACATATACTGTAATTTAGGAACAACAATAGCATGTTATCTAACATGTAATTCCTACAAATAGGCAAGAAGGCAAACCATATATCCATATCCACAGTCAACCCTATAGGGCAAGTATAGGAAAGCCCCTCACCTGGTTGGCCCCTCTGATCGGCTCTCGATGCGCCCGAAAGTCCACTCACAGTATGGTTCCCTATACACATATACTTGAGAGATTTAGAAACTTGAGATTCAGCCACTATCGTGTACATGCAACGCTAATGCTCATGTTCTCTCTAATTAATTCCATTGACTAGTTGTTGGCTTGGAATGCCCTCAACTAGTTTTCAGAACACCTAGCATGCTTCTATTCGTGTCCAACCCTTGCCTAATCACACTATCCGGAAGCCTTGATTTGGGAATGCCAAGTTACCCAATTCCACCTCTATGTGTCCATGTGAAGTTTCCATTACCCAAGTCTTGAATTTATGGCTCAAGAGAGGCATAAATTCTACTTGTCTAAATTTTTCATTTACCAAAATAACCTTGAACACTTTACCTACACATGAATACACATTTCCGGGCACGCGTACAATTGGAAAATTGTCTCTTTTTCCCCCGAGTTGGGTTCCGGTGAGACGGTGAGTACTCGGGTTTTAATCCCTCGTACATTCCAATAATTTTTAACATTTATATAACTACCCTTCAACCTTTCAATGCACCCCAAATCAGTCCGCAACACCCTTAAACATTACCAATCATATTTTTCCCCCGAGTTGGGTTCCGGTGAGACGGTGAGTACTCGGGTTTTAATCCCTCGTACATTCCAATAATTTTTAACATTTATATAACTACCCTTCAACCTTTCAATGCACCCCAAATCAGTCCGCAACACCCTTAAACATTACCAATCATATTTTCCTACTAGTTTTCCAACCCGGATAAATTCCATCAAATTAGTTCCGGTTCTTAGGCTTCCAACTCACTTCCTAACATGCAAATACTTTAATTTAGGACTCAGAATACTCAGATTGAATCAATTGGGGTCTTTCCAAAAATCCCTAAAATTGATATAATTGGGGTTTGAGAGTTTCGGGACTTCTCACCTCGATTCAACCGGTTAGAAGGACGATATGGAGTAGAGGAGACTCTCAACCACCTTCCCCGGTGAAGAGACGGCATTTTCCGGCGAGAAAGCTCTCCCGCTTTGCTTTCTCTCTCTAACACGCGACTCTCTCTCCTCCAGCACAACAATGGCGTTTTCCGGCGACGGCGTCTCACTCCGGCACCGGCTCGCACATCCGGCCACCTCCGTGCATTTCTCCGTACAGCCTTGAGCCTTCCCGTCGAGCTTCCTCCAGCAACGCCCAGCCTCTCTCTCTCTCTCGTGCGTTTTCTTTTCCTTCTCACGGTTTCTTCTTCGTTTCTCTGCTTCTCTCTCACGTTTCCTTCTTTTACTTTTTCTTTTTATTCCATTCTTTTACAATACCTTAATATAGTAATAATACCTTAATATACATACCTATTACTAAAAACAAATATGATATAGTAATAATGAAGAAAAAGAAATATGCATATAAAAAAAATTAGGATTTACTTAAATTTGTATTTTTTAAAAAAAAAATATGTAATAGGATTGTGTATATTTATTTTCCTTTTTATCACATTTTTTCCACTTTTAATTTAATTTAATTAATAACGCTAGTTAAAAAATATTCTCGGGTATTACAATGATATTCTTTTTCTATTTTTAATCAGTTTTCGCCGATGAGTGTTTCAAAAACTTGATATTCATTTTCCTTTTTTTCATCAGTTTTCGCCGATGAGTGTTTCAAAAACTTGATATTCATTTTACTTTTTTAATCAATTTTCGCCAATGAGTGTTTCGAAAACTTGATATTTTTTTTCTATTTTAAATCAATTTTTGCCGATTAGTGTTTCGAAAACTTTATATTCATTTTTATTTTTTTTAATCAGTTTTCACCGACGAGTGTTTCGAAAACTTGATATTCATTTTTCTTTTTCTTAATCAGTTTTCGTCGATGAGTGTTTTCGAAAATTTGATATTCATTTTTCCTTTTTAATCAGTTTTCACCGATGAGTGTTTCGAAAACTTGATATTCATTTTTATTTTTTTTAATCAGTTTTCGTCGATGAGTGTTTCGAAAACTTGATATTCATTTTTCTTTTTTTAATCAGTTTTCGCCGATGAGTGTTTCACAAACTTGATATTCATTTTACTTTTTTTAATCAATTTTCGCCAATGAGTGTTTCGTAAACTTGATATTCTTTTTCTATTTTTAATCAGTTTTCACCGATGAGTGTTTCGAAAACTTGATATTCATTTAAATTTTTTTTAATCAGTTTTCGTCGATGAGTGTTTCTAAAACATGATATTCATTTTTCTTCTTTTAATCAGTTTTCGCCAATGAGTGTTTCGAAAACTTGATATTCATTTTACTTTTTCTAATCAGTTTTCGCCGATGAGTGTTCTGAAAACTTGATATTCATTTTTCTTTTTTTTAATCAGTTTTCGCCGATTAGTGTTTTGAAAACTTGATATTCATTTTACTTTTTTTAATCAATTTTCGCCGATGAGTGTTTCGAAAACTTGATACTCTTTTTCTATTTTTAATCAGTTTTCGCCGATAAGTGTGTCGAAAACTTGATATTCATTTTTATTTTTTTTAATCAGTTTTCGCCGACTATTGTTTCGAACACTTGATATTCATTTTTCTTTTTCTTAATCAGTTTTCGCCAATGAGTGTTTCCAAAACTTGATATTCATTTTCCTTTTTTAATCAGTTTTTGTCGATGAGTGTTTCGAAAACTTGATATTCATTTTTCTTTTTTTAATCAGTTTTCGCCGATGAGTGTTTCGAAAACTTGATATTCATTTTACTTTTTTTTAATCAATTTTCGCCGATGAGTGTTTCGAAAACTTTATATTCTTTTTCTAATTTTAATCAGCTTTCGGCGATGAGTGTTTCGAAAACTTGATATTCATTTTAATTTTTTTTAATTAGTTTTTGTCGATGAGTGTTTCGAAAACGTGATATTCATTTTTCTTTTTTAATCAGTTCTCGTCGATGAGTGTTTCGAAAACTTGATATTCATTTTACTTTTTTAATCAATTTTCGCCGATGAGTGTTTCGAAAACTTGATATTCTTTTTCTATTTTTAATCAGTTTTCACCGATGAGTGTTTCGAAAACTTGATATTCATTTTTCTATTTTTAATTACTTTTTGCCGATGAGTGTTCTGAAAACTTGATATTCATTTTTCTTTTTTTTAATTAGTTTTTGCATATGAGTGTTCTGAAAACGTGATATTCTTTTTTCTTTTTTTTTTAATCAGTTTTTGCCGATTAGTGTTTCGAAAACTTGATAGTCCTTTTTTGTTTTCTAATCAATTTTCGCCGATGAGTGTTTCGAAAACGTAATATTCATTTTTCTTTCTTTTAAATAGTTTTCGCCGATGAGTGTTTCGAAAACTTGATATTCATTTTACTTTTTTAATCAATTTCTGCCGATGAGTGTTTCGAAAACATGATATTTTTTTTCTATTTTTAATCAGTTTTCGCCGATGAGTGTTTCGAAAACTTGATATTCATTTTCCTTTTTTTAATCGGTTTTCGCCGATGAGTGTTTCCAAAACTTGATATTCATTTTACTTTTTTTAATCAATTTTCGCCGATGAGTGTTTCGAAAACTTGATATTCTTTTTGTATTTTTAATCAATTTTTGCCGATTAGTGTTTCGAAAACTTTAAATTCATTTTTATTTTTTTAATCAGTTTTCGCCGACGAGTGTTTTGAAAACTTGATATTCATTTTTCTTTTTCTTAATCAGTTTTCGTCCATGAGTGTTTCGAAAACTTGATATTCATTTTTCTTTTTTAATCAGTTTTCGTCGTTGACTGTTTCGAAAACTTGATATTCATTTTTATATTTTTTAAAAATTTTTCGTCGATGAGTGTTTCGAAAACTTGATATTCATTTTTCTTTTTTTAATCAGTTTTCGCCGATGAGTGTTCCGAAAACTTGATATTCATTTTACTTTTTTTAATCAATTTTTGCCGATGAGTGTTTCGAAAACTTGATATTCTTTTTATATTTTTAATCAGTTTTTGCCGATGAGTGTTTCGAAAACTTGATATTCATTTTATTTTTTTTAATCAGTTTTCGCCGATAAGTGTTTCAAAAACTTGATATTCATTTTTCTTTTTTTAATCAGTTTTCGCCGATGAGTGTTTCAAAAACTTGATATTCATTTTACTTTTTTTAATCAATTTTCGCCGATGACTGTTTCGAAAACTTGATATTCTTTTTCTATTTTTAATCAGTTTCCGCCGATGAGGGTTCAAAAACTTTATATTCATTTTTATTTTTTTTAATCAATTTTCTCCGATGAGTGTTTTCGAAAACTTGATATTCATTTTTCTTTTTTTAATCAGTTTTCGCCAAGGAGTGTTCTGAAAACTTGATATTCATTTCTTTTTTTTTAATCAGTTTTCGCGGATGTGTGTTTCAAAAAGTTGATATAAGTTTTTCTTTTTTTAATCAGTTTTCGCCGATGAGTGTTTCGAAAACTTGATAATCATTTTTCGTTTTTTAATCAGTTTTCGCCGATGAGTGTTTCGAAAACGTAATATTCATTTTTCTTTCTTTTAAATAGTTTTCGCTAATAAGTGTTTGGAAAACTTAATCTTGATTTTTCTTTTTCTGAATCAGTTTTCGCCGATTAGTATTTCAAAAACGTGATATTCATTTTTCTTTATTTAATTAGTTTTCACCGATGAGTGTTTTGAAAACTTGATATTCATTTTTCTTTTTTGAATCAGTTTTCGCCGATGAGTGTTCTGAAAACTTGATATTCATTTTTCTTTTTTTTAATCAGTTTTCACCGATGAGTGTTTCAAAAACTTTATATTCATTTTTACTTTTTTTAATCAGTTCTCGTTGATGAGTGTTTCGAATACTTGATATTTATTTTTCTTTTTTTTTAATCAGTTTTCACCGATGATGTAATACCCGGAAAATTTTTTCGAAGTTCAAAATAAAATAGATGGGATAGAAAATAAGTAGAAAATAATTTTTAGGATTTAATTCAGGACCTAAGAAATTGGAAACCCGAATTAAATAGGGAAAGGGATTAAATTAAAAATACATATTAGTTATTAATTATTTAATTATTAATTAATTAATTTTTAATTTTATTTATTCATTTATTATTTACTTAATTATTACTTATTTTATTAATTATATTACTTTCAGATTTTTATTATTATTATTATTACTAATAATATATATATATATATATTAATAGAAAGAAAAGAAATAAAAAGAAGTTAAAGAGAAAAGAAAAGAAGGCCACGTGACTTAGGAGAGTTGGTGAAGAAGAAAGGAAAAGAGAGGGAGAGAGGTGAGAGCACGAGAGAGAAGCAGAAGAAAGGGAGAAAGAGGGCGACGAAAGGGAGAAAAGGAAGGGGAGCTCGCCGGAAAATCGGCCGGAGAGGGCGGTCCGACGTCGGAAACGACTACAACATCTTCCTCACCTTCCACCAATCGAATCAAAGGTTGGTAACCCCAATTTCATTCGAAACCCCTAATTTCTTAATTTTTAGGGATTTCTTCGATCCACCTTCGCTTGGGTTGTTTCGAGGGTAGATTGAGACCTAGGAAGTGTTCTTGAACACTTAGTTGTGGTAAGAATTGAGGCTATACCCTCGGGTTTAGCCGAATTCGAATTTGAAAGGATTTGGGGTTGAAATTCTAATTATTTATAAATTGGAAAAATTTTGATAATTAGGATTGAGCTTGGATTTGAGTAAATAGGCTTGGATTGGAATTACTAAAATTATATTGTTGAAGTATTAGCTGTATAAGACCCGTGAAGAGTTGGCCTGAGGTTACTAATGTGGAACCTTGACATTAACGTGTCGGGTCCCTGCTCGGATTGTCCAATTACACTTTAAGGGTGATATTGAGGGCTCCAAACCTCTTATTTTCAATCTTAAACACCCTAGAAAAATTCTAAATATGCTATCAAGCATTAAGAATTATTTTAAGTACTTTCTTGTTTCTCAAGG
The DNA here is from genome assembly GCA_014851425.1 of Senna tora. NCBI lineage: Eukaryota > Viridiplantae > Streptophyta > Magnoliopsida > Fabales > Fabaceae > Senna > Senna tora. Next base: position 23,731,662 of record CM026270.1, on the reverse strand, counting down.
ATGGAAACTTGTGGAACAATAAAGCCCAAATTTTAAAGTAGCAACTTTATTTCCTTGTAATTATTAGGAAACCTTATGTAGGATAATTTAATAGTATATTGAGGTTTAGTAACTCAGATCCAAGGCTCTAAAATTAATTCAAGGTGAGCGATAATTATACGAAACCAAGTATGTAGCACTTGAGACTCTCATGGAAGAGAGGGAAGACGGATAAGACCAAGAACTCGGTTCTTGGCGACGTCTAGATGCATTTTTAGGTACGAGCATGTCACATGCATATGAATTACATATATTTTGAGATGTTAACCACATGAATGCATTCGTTAGGAAACCACGACTCGTCCGAAGTGGGAGTTACTCCAGGACTAGCGCAGGGAAGCCGTCCAGGTGAGGGGTTTCCCATCCTTGCCCTATAGAGTTGATTGAGGATGTGGATATGTGGTTTGCCTACTTGCCTATTTGTAAGAATTACTTAGTGGTTAACATGCTATTGTTGTTCCTAAACTGTTATATATGAAAGTATCTGTATATGTGTGTTTGACTACAGGTAAAAAGGTACTGGAGGCTATCCATGTGGTGACATGAGATACGCCGAACAGTACAAGCAAGGGGGTAAGTTACTGATTGAGTCCAATGTTTGGTCTACCATATTAATTAGAAACTCACCTAAGAAATCATTGATTTTAATGTTATATTAATATTTCCTGATCGTAGGTTTATCTTTGATTTTAATGTTATATTAATATTGCCTGATCGTAATATAACATTTGATAAACTGGACTTTCATGCGCATGTGATTGTGGGTGTTTCCCTTTCCCCAGCTGTAGTGGTACCCGCCGCTACGCCGAGGATGGGAAGCTTCTCACTGAGTCTGTTTGACTCACTCCCTCTGCTTCAATGTTTCAGATACAGGGATCGAGCAGGCATCGACGTCCGGACAGTGATACGGACATCAGACCATCCTTACGCTCTTGTTCGTGTGGGTGGACTCCTTTTGGTTATTTTGATTTCACTTGTTGTATATATTTTAAAGTTGTAAGAGTTTTATATATACATTTACAGCTTTTGATATGTACTTACTCTAGAATTGTCGACTTCACATGTACTTAAAGACAGGGTCCAGTTGGGGATAAACTAGGATTTATGTTTGAGTATATAAACTTCTGCATGTGAATAGCATAGATCGTACGCATTGAGGCGTACGGTCAATATGATATGGATATATATTATGTGTGCTTGCTGCATGTGAATAGGATAGATCGTACGTATTGATACGTACGGTCAATATGATATTAATATTTACATTATGAGTGCTGATGAATATATCTATACATTGGATTGAGCTGAAGCGGTATTGAGCGAACCGTGGATTGCAGGTTAATTAGGCCACTAGTGAGGTGTGGCCACTAGTATGACAAATATATATTGATTGTATAGCAGGGTAGTTATAATCATGTTTACAGGATAAGGCTTACGGGTTTAGAGGTAAAAATCTATTCCTGTGCCGGTCACGTACTCCCTATTTGGGGTTGTGACAAACTTGGTATCAGAGCCTGGTTATTCTTTAAGTCATGTGAAGCCATTGGTATGATCGAGTGTCGGTTTAAGCTTCGTTATGAAACCCGGGCACAACGTTGCATTAAACAGGCACTTGTGGGAGTACCCAGGATAATTTGAGTCAGCCTTTCTTTCATTCCTTCTTAATCTATGATAGATTATGCAAATGCTTATCAGGTGACATTTTTGTGCAGTACAGGGATGCTGCCGACTACTAGGCAGGCTAGGAGGGGCGGTAGAGTCCATGCACGTACAGATGAGGAGTCCGTTCGGGAGGAGAGAGTGCCTCCTAGGGGCCGAGCTAGAGGCCATGCTAGAGGCCGTGCTCGCGGTCGTGGTAGGACACAAGAAAGAGAAGTGCATAGGCAACAAAACCCAGAGCCACAGGTTGAGACGGGTGCTCCGTCAGTTGCTGAGATGCTGACTGTTGGATTTCAGGAATTAAGAGCTGAAATGACCCGCCAAATTCAACAAGAAGTCCGCCGTTTAGTTGTCGGCGAGGAAGAAGAGCAAGTGATATCGGCTGAACAGGAAACTGAAAGGGTTGAGGAAAGGGAGGAAGAACCAAGAAGGGGATGGCAACAAAGGGACGTGCCCCGGAGACCGAGGGGAGTTCCGAGAGAATTACCGATTACTAAATTCCTGAAGCTAAATCCGCCTACCTTTTGCGGAACCGAAACCAAGGAGGACCCTCAACATTTTCTCCGTGATATAATCAGAATTGGGCAGTTACTGAGGTGTCCAGGAGGAGAGATGGTGGAACTTGCCTCGTTTCAGTTAAGAGGCGCTGCACGGGTTTGGTTTGAATCAGTACAGAAGAGATATGCAAGGAGAGTTGCTCCTATGACCTGGGAAGATTTTCAGAGGGAATTCCTGGGTCGGTTTCTATCCGAAGGAATGAGGTATGCCAAGCGTCAACAGTTTGAAGATTTGTGGATGACGCCGAATATGTCAGTGACTGAGTTTGAGCTGCAGTTCACGGAGCTAGCTCAATATGCTCCAGAATTGGTTCCCGATGAGAGGGAGTTGATTAAGAGGTTTATCCACAGGTTGGTAGAGCCATTGTTCGTAGTTCTACTGCCGCAATGTGGTCAGTTTGAAACTCTAGCACAGGCTGCTGATTGTGCCAGGGTAATTGAAAATAGAAAGAAGTTTGGGACATCGGCGAATCCCAAGAACAAGTTACTGACAGGTAGTGATGGACAGGGATGGAAGAAGAAGCAGAAGACAGCTAGTAATTCTGGTATAGTTCCAAATTATGCAGGGCAAGTTGGTGGGCAGTCTATTATTACCACCACAAGTTCTGGGAGGAGTAACACCCAAGGTGGGCAGAGGTTCCAAGGCAGTAGTCAGGGCGGTAGCCAGAGACCATAGTGTGGAACATGTGGAAGATTTCATTTTGGAGAGTGCAAAGTTATGAAGGGAGGTTGTTACAACTGTGGACAGTTCGGGCACATGGCTAAGGAATGTCCGCAGAGGAAGAGTAATACGAGTGTCAAGAGCAATCCTACTCCGGGCAGTACTCCAATTGCAGCCCCACCGGTTATAATTGTACCACCCCAAGTCAACACTTCAGGAGCGGGCAGAGGTAGAGGAGCAGGAGCAGGAGGTAGAGGCCCAGGTGCACCAGGGGGAGGACAGGCACGAGTGTTTGCTTTGTCTCGACAAGATGCACATGCCTCAAATGCAGTAGTGACAGGTACACTTTCAGTATGCTCTCTCCAGGCCCTTGTATTATTTAATTCTGGTTCAACACATTCCTACATCTCACATGCATTTGCACGGAAAGTTGAGAAAAGCCCGACTAGGTTGAAGGAGACAGAAATGGTCTCTACTCCGATGGGTGAATCAATACAAGTCAAGTACGTCTATGAGTCATGTGTGGTTGTGGTCGAGGGTCATGAAATAGTTGTGGACCTACGACTACTATACATGGTAGACCTGGATGTCATTCTGGGTATGGATTGGTTGGCATCTTGTCATGCGGTAGTTGATTGCAGGGCGAAGTGTTTGAAATTCAACATGCCGGATGAAGAGCCATTTGTGGTGCGGGGTGATGGTGCTGCACCATATCCGAGTCTAATTTCAGCAATGAAAACTTCCAAGCTACTCGAGAAAGGGTGTAAAGGATATTTGGCTTTTGTGAGGGATACTACGAAAGAAGTACTTCCTGCGAATCAGGTACCGGTGGTTCGGGAATTTCTTGATGTATTTCCTGACGATTTGCCTGGTTTGCCGCCTGATCGAGAGATTGAATTTGAGATCGAGCTTTTACCAGGTACTCAGCCGATTTCTACACCACCCTATAGAATGGCTCCGAAGGAGTTGAAGGAGCTACACACGCAGTTACAAGAATTACTTGAAAAGGGTTTCATCAGATCCAGTTTTTCACCTTGGGGTGCACCGGTTCTATTCGTGAAGAAGAAGGATGGAACTTTAAGATTGTGTATCGATTACCGAAAGTTGAATAAGGTAATGGTTCGCAATCAATATCCACTTCCAAGAATCGATGATCTGTTCGACTAGTTGCAAGGTGCTAAGAGGTTTTCAAAGATCGATCTACGATCAGGGTATCATCAGTTGAAGATTAGAAAAGAAGATGTGCCCAAGACTGCTTTTCGAACCCGATACGGCCATTATGAGTTTCTAGTCATGTCGTTCGGGCTAACTAATGCACCAGCTGCTTTTATGGACATGATGAATCGGGTTTTCAAGCCATTTCTAGACCGATTTGTCATTGTATTCATAGATGACATTCTAGTTTATTCCAAGAATGCTGAGGAGCACGCAAAGCATTTGAGACTGGCATTACAGAAGCTGAGAGAAGAGCAATTGTATGCTAAGTTTTCAAAATGCGAGTTTTGGCTTGATAATGTTGCATTTCTCGGTCACGTGGTATCTTCAGAGGGAATCCATGTTGATCCGAGCAAGGTGGAAGCCGTGAAGAATTGGTCCCAGCCTACCTCAGTCATGGAGATCCGCAGTTTTCTAGGTTTGGCTGGATACTATAGAAGGTTTGTGCAGGACTTTTCAAGAGTTGCTGCACCTCTTACAAAGTTAACTCAGAAAGGGGTAAAGTTTGTATGGGATGACAAGTGTGAAGAGAGTTTTCAGAAGCTGAAGGAAAGTCTCACCACAGCACCAGTGTTGGCTCTTCCTAAGGGCACCAGAGGGTATGTGGTTTACTGTGATGCTTCACGAGTTGGGTTAGGGTGTGTTCTTATGCAACATGGAAAGGTGATTGCTTATGCGTCTAGGCAACTCCGGAAGCATGAAAAGAATTACCCAACTCACGATCTTGAAATGGCAGCGGTGGTATTTGCCTTGAAGATTTGGAGGCACTACCTTTATGGCGAAACATGTGAGGTGTACACAGACCACAAGAGCCTTAAGTACATTTTCGAGCAGAAAGATCTGAATCTGAGACAACGCAGGTGGATGGAGTTGTTGAAAGACTATGACTGCACGATTTTGTCCCATCCTGGTAAGGCAAATGTGGTGGCAGACGCTTTGAGCCGAAAGTCAATGGGTAGCTTAGCCCATATCAGTGAAGTACGAAGGCCGTTAATTCGGGAAATACATGAGCTAGAACAGTCTGGAACTCAGTTTGAAATTGGAGACTCCGACTTGTTTCTAGCCCATGTCCAAGCCAAGTCAGCTCTAGCCGAAGAGGTTAAATCCAAGCAAGATCAAGACGCCAACCTCAAACATATCAGAGATACAGTGGTTAAGGGGAAGAAGGACGACGTCCGATTCTCCATAGATGACAATGGCATACTCCGGTTGGAAGGACGACTGTGTGTACCTATGGTAGATGGGTTGAAAGAAAGAATTCTTAATGAGGCACACAAGACAGCATACACAATCCATCCGGGTAGTAATAAAATGTATCAAGATCTGAGAGAATTGTACTGGTGGAACAGTATGAAGAAGGATGTGGCAAACTACGTATCTAGATGTCTAGTGTGTCAGCAGGTTAAGGCTGAACACCAAAAACCCGCCGGAACACTTCAACAGATAGAAATTCCTGAATGGAAGTGGGAGAGGATTACTATGGATTTTGTGACAGGATTGCCGCGATCACAGAGAGGATTCGACTCAGTTTGGGTAATTGTTGATCGGATGACCAAGTCCGCCCATTTCCTGCCAGTTAAGACCACTTAAGGAGTGGGTCAGTATGCCCAGTTGTACCTATCAGAGATAGTGAGGTTGCATGGAGTGTCGGTGTCGATTATCTCTGACAGAGGGCCACAGTTTACCTCTCGATTCTAGAGAGCATTGCAGGAGGCATTTGGGACAAGGGTTGATCTGAGTACATCATTTCATCCCCAGACAGATGGGCAATTTGAGAGGACCATTCAAATTTTAGAGGACATGCTTAGGGCATGTGTTATGGATTTCGGCGGAGGGTGGGAGAAATACCTGCCATTAGCGGAGTTTGCCTACAACAACAGTTACCAATCCAGTATTCAGATGGCACCCTTCGAGGCCTTGTACGGTCGGAAGTGCAGGTCACCGATTGGGTGGTTCGAGGTCGGGGAGGCCAAGTTGGTTGGTCCAAAACTTGTGCAGGATGCTTTGGACAAGATAAAGTCCATTAGAGAAAGGCTTGCCACGGCTCAGAGTAGACAGAAGTCGTATGCGGACAACCGGAGAAGAGACTTAGAGTTTGCTGTGGGTGAGGAGGTGTTCTTAAAAATTTCACCGATGAAGGGCGTGATGAGATTTGGCAAGAAAGGCAAGCTAAGTCCAAGATACATCAGACCGTTTGAGATTCTAGAACGCGTGGGAAATGTTGCCTACCGTCTAGAATTGCCAGCGGAGTTGGAGGGAGTTCATCCGGTGTTTCACGTGTCTATGCTTCGCAAGTACCTGCCAGATCCCTCTCATGTAATCCAACCCCAGGAAGTACAACTAGCTGAAAGTCTGACTTATGAGGAAATGCCAGTGGAAATCTTAGATCATCAGTTGAAGAAGCTAAGATCGAAGGAAATACTATTGGTGAAAGTCCTGTGGTGAAACCATTCGGTCGAGGAAGCAACGTGGGAAGTTGAGGCGGAGATGCGCAGCACATATCCTCACCTATTTCAAGACTAAGGTTAGTATGTTTATTGAAATTCGAGGACCGAATTTCTTAAGGGGGGAAGATTGTAATACCCGGAAAATTTTTTCGAAGTTTAAAATAAAATAGAAGGGATAGAAAATAAGTAGAAAATAATTTTTAGGATTTAATTCAGGACCTAAGAAATTGGAAACCTGAATTAAATAGGGAAAGGGATTAAATTAAAAATACATATTAGTTATTAATTAATTTATTTTTAATTTTATTTATTCATTTATTATTTACTTAATTATTACTTATTTTATTAATTATATTACTTTTAGATTTTTATTATTATTATTATTACTAATAATATATATATATATATATATTAATAGAAAGAAAAGAAATAAAAAGAAGTTAAAGAGAAAAGAAAAGAAGGCCACATGACTTAGGAGAGTTGGTGAAGAAGAAAGGAAAAGAGAGGGAGAGAGGTGAGAGCACGAGAGAGAAGCAGAAGAAAGGGAGAAAGAGGGCGACGGAAGGGAGAAAAGGAAGGGGAGCTCGCCGGAAAATCGGCCGGAGAGGGCGGTCCGACGTCGGAAACGACTACCGGAGTTCGACTACAACATCTTCCTCACCTTCCACCAATCGAATCAAAGGTTGGTAACCCCAATTTCATTCAAAACCCCCAATTTCTTAATTTTTAGGGATTTCTTCGATCCACCTTCGCTTGGGTTGTTTCGAGGGTAGATTGAGACCTAGGAAGTGTTCTTGAACACTTAGTTGTGGTAAGAATTGAGGCTATACCCTCGGGTTTAGCCGAATTCGAATTTGAAAGGATTTGGGGTTGAAATTCTAATTATTTATAAATTGGAAAAATTTTGATAATTAGGATTGAGCTTGGATTTGAGTAAATAGGCTTGGATTGGAATTACTGCAATTATATTGTTGAAGTATTAGATGTATAAGCCCCGTGAAGAGCTGGCCTGAGGTTACTAATGTGGAACTTTGACATTAACGTGTCGGGTCCCTGCTCGGATTGTCCAATTACACTTTAAGGGTGATAATGAGGGCTCCAAACCTCTTATTTTCAATCTTAAACACCCTAGAAAAATTCTAAATATGCTATCAAGCATTAAGAATTATTTTAAGTACTTTCTTGTTTCTCAAGGATGGAAACTTGCGGAACAATAAAGCCCAAATTTTAAAGTAGCAACTTTATTTCCTTGTAAATTTTAGGAAACCTTAAGTAGGATAATTTAATAGTATATTGAGGTTTAGTAACTCAGATCCAAGGCTCTAAAATTAATTCAAGGTGAGCGATAATTATACGAAACCAAGTATGTAGCACTTGAGACTCTCATGGAAGAGAGGGAAGACGGATAAGACCAAAAACTCGGTTCTTGGCGACGTCTAGATGCATTTTTAGGTACGAGCATGTCACATGCATATGAATTACATATATTTTGAGATGTTAACCACATGAATGCATTCGTTAGGAAACCACGACTCTCCGGAGCGGGAGTTACTCCAGGACTAGCGCAGGGAAGCCGTCCAGGTGAGGGTTTTCCCATCCTTGCCCTACAGGTTTGATTGAGGATTTGGATATGTGGTTTGCCTACTTGCCTATTTGTAAGAATTACTTAGTGGTTAACAAGCTATTGTTGTTCCTAAACTGTTATATATGAAAGTATCTGTATATATGTGTTTGACTACAGGTAAAAAGGTACTGGAGGCTATCCATGTGGTGACATGAGATACGCCGAACAGTACAAGCAAGAGGGTAAGTTATTGATTGAGTCCAATGTTTGGTCTACCATATTAATTAGAAACTCACCTAAGAAATCATAAAGAAAGTGTTGCTAACGTCGACGTTTTATGGTAATTGAACTTAGGAAAGATCTTAGAGCTAGGTTATGATCTAAACCAAGGGTTTGGGAACAATATGAGGATTAATACGATCTCTTAATTGATTAGTGAGTCGTAGGGATGTCCACACTAGCTAGGTAAAGTCAGTTTAGGATAGTAATGGGTAGATAGAGTCAGGATCCCAACTGAAAGCTTGGGAAGACAAACAAGTTAAAACAATTGCCCGTTGAGGCCATTGCCCTAGCCTGACACTAGGGTCAGTTAAAGAGTAATAGATTTGCCCGTTGAGGCCATTGCCCTAGCTTGGTACTAGGGTCAGTTAAAGAGTAAAGCATTTGCCCGTTGAGGCTATTGCCCTAGCCTGGCACTAGGGTCAGTTAAAGATTAAGAGAAATTGCTCGTTGAGGCGATTGCCCTAGCCTGGCACTAGGGTCAATTGATTGAGTTACAGTTTTCATATGATATGTTAATTATGACTGTTTGATTATGAGAAGCATGATAGAAAAGCATGATCCGTAGGTTTATCTTTGATTTTAATGTTATATTAATATTGCCTGATCGTAATATAACATTTGATAAACTGGACTTTCATGCGCATGTGATTGTGGGTGTTTCCCTTTCCCCAGCTGTAGTGGTACCCGCCGCTACGCCGAGGATGGGAAGCTTCTCACTAAGTCTGTTTGACTCACTCCCTCTGCTTCAATGTTTCAGATATAGGAATCGGGCAGGCATCGACGTCCGGACAGTGATACGGACATCAGACCATCCTTACGCTCTTGTTCGCGTGGGTGGACTCCTTTTGGTTATTTTGATTTCACATGTTGTATATATTTTAAAGTTGTAAGTGTTTTATATATACATTTACAGCTTTTGATATGTACTTATTCTAGAATTGTCGGCTTCACATGTACTTAAAGACAGGGTCCAGTTGGGGATAAACTAGGATTTATGTTTGAGTATATAAAATTCTGCATGTGAATAGGATAGATCGTACGCATTGAGGCGTACGGTCAATATGATATGGATATATATTATGTGTGCTTGCTGCATGTGAATAGGATAGATCGTACGTATTGATACGTACGGTCAATATGATATTAATATTTACATTATGAGTGCTGATGAATATATCTATACACTGGATTGAGCTGAAGCGGTATTGAGCGAACCGTGGATTGCAGGTTAATTAGGCCACCAGTGAGGTGTGGCCACTAGTATGACAAATATATATTGATTGTATAGCAGGGTAGTTATAATCATGTTTACAGGATAAGGCTTACAGGTTTAGAGGTAAAAATCTATTCCCGTGTCGGTCACGTACTCCCTATTTGGGGTTGTGACAGATGAGTGTTTCGAAAACTTGAAATTCATTTTTCTATTTTTAATCAGTTTTTGCCGATGTGTGTTCTGAAAACTTGATATTCATTTTTCTTTTTTTAATCAGTTTTTGCATATGAGTGTTCTGAAAACTTGATATTCTTTTTTTCTTTTTTTTTTAATCAGTTTTCGCCGATTAGTGTTTCGAAAACTTGATAGTCATTTTTTGTTTTCTAATCAATTTTCGCCGATGAGTGTTTCGAAAACGTAATATTCATTTTTCTTTCTTTTAAATAGTTTTCGCCGATGAGTGTTTCGAAAACTTGATATTCATTTTACATTTTTAATCAATTTCTGCCGATGAGTGTTTCAAAAACATGATATTCTTTTTCTATTTTTCATCAGTTTTCGCCGATGAGTGTTTCGAAAACTTGATATTTATTTTCCTTTTTTTAATCAGTTTTCGCCGATGAGTGTTTCGAAAACTTGATATTCATTTTCCTTCTTTTAATCAGTTTTCGCCGATGAGTGTTTCAAAAACTTGATATTCATTTTACTTTTTTTAATCAATTTTCGCCGATGAGTGTTTCGAAAACTTCATATTCTTTTTTCTATTTTTAATCAGTTTTTGCCGATTATTGTTTCGAAAACTTTAAATTCATTTTTATTTTTTTAATCAGTTTTCGCCGACAAGTGTTTTGAAAACTTGATATTCATTTTTCTTTTTCTTAATCAGTTTTTGTCGATGAGTGTTTCGAAAACTTGATATTCATTTTTCTTTTTTAATCAGTTTTCGCCGATGACTGTTTCGAAAACTTGATATTCATTTTTATTTTTTTAAAAAGTTTTCGTCGATGAGTGTTTCGAAAACTTGATATTCATTTTTCTTTTTTTAATCAGTTTTCGCCGATGAGTGTTTCGAAAACTTGATATTCATTTTACTTTTCTTAATCAATTCTTGCCGATGAGTGTTTCGAAAACTTGATATTCTTTTTATATTTTTAATCAGCTTTCGCCGATAAGTGTTTCGAAAACTTGATATTCATTTTAATTTTTTTTAATCAGTTTTCGCCGATAAGTGTTTCGAAAACTTGATATTCATTTTTCTTTTTTTAATCAGTTTTCGCCGATAAGTGTTTCGAAAACTTGATCTTCATTTTACTTTTTTTAATCAATTTTCGCCGATGACTGTTTCGAAAACTTGATATTCTCTTTCTATTTTTAATCAGTTTCCGCCGATGAGGGTTCGAAAACTTTATATTCATTTTTATTTTTTTTAATCAGTTTTCTTAGATGAGTGTTTTTGAAAACTTGATATTCATTTTTCTTTTTTTAATCAGTTTTCGCCGAGGAGTGTTCTGAAAACTTGATATTCATTTTTCTTTTTCTTTTTTTAATCAGTTTTCGCGGATGTGTGTTTTAAAAAGTTGATATTAGTTTTTCTTTTTTTAATCAGTTTTCGCCGATGAGTGTTTCGAAAACGTAATATTCAGTTTTCTTTCTTTTAAATAGTTTTCGCTAATAAGTGTTTGGAAAACTTAATCTTGATTTTTCTTTTTCTTAATCAGTTTTCGCCGATTAGTGTTTCGAAAACCTGATATTCATTTTTCTATATTTAATTAGTTTTCACCGATGAGTGTTTTGAAAACTTGATATTCATTTTTCTTTTTCTGATAAGTTTTCGCCGATGAGTGTTCTGAAAACTCGACATTCATTTTTCTTTCTTTTAATCAGTTTTCGCCAATGAGTGTTTTGAAAACTTGATATTCATTTTTCTTCTTTTAATTAATCTTCGCCGATGAGTGTTTCGAAAACTTGATATTCTTTTTCTATTTTTAATCATTTTTCGCCGATGAGTGTTTCGAAAACTTTATATTCATTTTTACTTTTTTTAATCAGTTCCCGTCGATGAGTGTTTCGAATACTTGATATTTATTTTTCTTTTTTTTTCAATCAGTTTTCGCCGATGAGTGTTTCGAAAACTAGATAGTCATTTTTCAATTTTTAATCATTTTTCGCTGATGAGTGTTTCGAAAACGTAATATTCATTTTTCTTTTTTTTAAATAGTTTTCGCTGATGATTGTTTCGAAAACGTGATATTCATTTTACTTTTTTTAATCATATTTCGCCGATAAGTGTTTCAAAAACTTGATATTTATTTTTCCTTTTTTTATCAGTTTTCGCCGATAAGAGTTTCGAAAACTTGATATTCATTTTTGTTTTTTAATTAGTTTTCGCCGATTAGGGTTTCTAAAACGTAATATTCATTTTTCCTTCTTTTAAAAAGTTTTCGCCGATAAGTGTTTCGAAAACTTCATATTCATTTTTTTTCCTTAATCAATTTTCGCCGATGAGTGTTTCGAAAACGTGATATTCATTTTTCTATATTTAATTAGTTTTCACCGATGTGTGTTTCGAAATCTTGATATTCATTTTTCTTTTTTTAATCAGTTTTTGCCGATGAGTGTTCTGAAAACTTGATATTCATTTTTCTTGTTTTAATCTATTTTCGTCGATAGTGTTTCGAAAACTTGATATTCATTTTCCTTTTTTAATCAGTTTTCGCCGATGAGTGTTTCGAAAACTTGATATTCATTTTTATTTTTTTAATCAGTTTTCGTCGATGAGTGTTTCGAAAACTTAATATTCATTTTTCTTTTTTTAATCAGTTTTCGTCGATGAGTGTTTCGAAAACTTGATATTTATTTTACTTATATTAATGAATTTTCGCCGATGAGTGTTTCGAAAACTTGATATTCATTTTTCTTTTTTTAATCAGTTTTCGTCGATGAGTGTTTCGAAAACTTGATATTCATTTTCCTTTTTTTTAATCAGTTTTCGCCGATAAGTGTTTCTAAAACTTGATAGTAATTTTTCGTTTTTTAATCAGTTTTCGCCGATGAGTGTTTCGAAAACGTAATATTCATTTTTCTTTCTTTTAAATAGTTTTCGCCGATAAGTGTTTCGAAAACTTGATATTCATTTTTCTTTTTCTTAATCAGTTTTCGCCGATGAGTGTTTCGAAAACGTGATATTCATTTTTCGTTATTTAATTAGTTTTCACCGATGAGTGTTTCAAAAACTTGATATTCATTTTTCTTTTTTTAATCAGTTTTCGCCGATGAGTGTTCTGAAAACTTGATATTCATTTTTCTTTTTTTAATTAGTTTTTGCCGTTGAGTGTTCTGAAAACTTGATATTCATTTTTCTTTTTTTTAATCAGTTTACGCCGATTATGGAATACCACGAAAAATTTCGAGGATTAAAGAATGATTTATTTCAGGGCTAGGAATTAAACGTTAAAAAAAAGAATATAGAAAAATTATGAAAGTTAAAAGAAACCGGAAAGGAATTTTTTTTTCAATGATTGTAATACTCGAGGGGTATTTTTGGAATCAAGTCAAATATATAGTAAGACTTTGAATGGTCATCATTTGGAGTTGGAATTTAAAAATAAATAAATAAATAATATATAAACAAGTAAATAAATAGAAATATGTATATATATAGATAAAAAATCTTAATTAAGATATGATGGGATAATATGAAATTGATAGAATTTTGATGTTGAGGTTGGACATTTTGACTAAATAAAATAAAAATAATTTCTTGGAATGAAATCAGATTTTTTGGGTTATTATTAAGATTTTAATTGCTTTAGATTCAAGAATTTAAGAAATTAAAATAAATAAGAAATTCAAATAGAAAAATATAAATTAGGTTAAATAGGAATCATATGAATTATTTCAAGCTTATAGTTTAAATTTGAGGATTTTTTGAAAATAAAAATTATACTGGGTAAGAAATTTTCATCTGCAAGACACTCAATAACAGATATTTTTAATAGGCCTATGATTAGCCAAAAATTTCAAATTTTTCCTATTCTTACCTACAAATAAATATAGTTAAGAAAATTCAATCAAAACTTTATTTCATCATATCTCAAAAGTTGTCAATTGCTTAAACTACCCTTAAATGCTCAAACCCAATTAATAAGCACCAACATCACGCACACCACTCTTCCTCATTTTGTTCATCTTCTTCTTCTCTTCTCTTCCTCTAAAGCTCTCTTAGGGCAAGCAACAAGTGAAGAAATTCTTCACTGTCCACCATGTTTCTTGCTTCCTCCGACCAATTCCATGCCTCATCAAGCTCCCTCCACCAAATATTGAGTTCTATGGAGATTTCTACCCTAGGGTTTCTAACCTACGAATTTTGACAAAATTTATGGAATTTATAAATTTTCTTAAACTTGATGGCATGTATGGACTTCAAATGAACTATTTAGGTATTCTAAATGATTTGTAAGAATGCCCAATAATTGGAATAATGATATGTGAACATTTGGTGAAAATGAGAACTTTTCATATTTGGCAAATTTTCCATTGATGGAGGTTGGAGAGTGAACAAGTTTGTAAACTTGTTTATGTATGCATTAATTGAGTTGAACTAAAAGAGAACACCAAATGATGACCATAGGCCAAGTAAATGAACTTGGGGGTTAAATTTGATATCGATTGAATTGGTTGTATGTGATAGGGTTCAAGTACTTCCTTGGAGACTAGAGTGCTCAAAGGGAATGCTAAGTGAAGCGGCCAAGGTGAGGGTTCTTCCATCTCTGCTCCTAGGGTTGTATGCTTATGTGGATTACATGAGTATGTGTATTATCTGCTTGTCTGATATGTGTTAGCTACAGGTATAGGATGCTAAAAGAATAAAAGAACTAGAAAATAGGTGATGGAAAGTAGCTTGGATAGGAAGACATAGGAGTAGAGTGTAATTATTTGCTATGATTGGTGTGTTACAAATCCAACTCATACACTCCGGAGGCATGATGAGTAATTTATTAAATCTTTTCCACGACGGTGGCAAGAGTCCTTTTACGGAAGGACTAAGCTTTTATTTTGAAAACTCGTCACGACTGTGACTTAAATTATAATCATGCAAAGGGAGTTATTGGTGGGTTTCGGATTCAATTATGCTAGCGATGTGATACATCGACTAGAACAACGTCATATGGCACTTGAGACCTCAATTTTATAATCACCATGATGATGGTCATTGCCCTATCCTGACAATAGGGTCAGAAAGGATTTATATTTCTATGACGATAGCTTGAGGTTCAGAGAGTGCATCTGGACGGGTATATGAGTTATATTCTGTTGAGGATACTTGTCCATATTAACAAGGAGAGGAATTGTTGAGGATGTGCCACTTGGTGGCTACGGATCAATTGTTTGATAGATAGATGTTGATTGTGCTTGATTAACAGAATTTCCACGAGGTGACTAGTACCCAAGTGAATGTGTTAAGCATTGTTTGATTAACAGAATTGTCACGAGGTGACCAGTACCCAAGTGAATGGGTTAAGTATGCTTTGTCACATGTTGGCCAGTAACTCGAGTGCGCGGGATTGAAGTAAAAAAGCCACGTAGTGGCTAGTAGATACCATAGAGTGGGGGAGATTAAGTAGATGTATGCTACAATATCTGTGTGTAGGTACAACTTGTCTGTGTTTGCATATGATTGCTGGTTGTGCAGCGTAGTAGTGACGTACAGGATTACGTCACCACAACATCTTGGTTGATTCAGATATGCTGAACGTGAGAAGACCGGTAAGTAAAAGCTGGCATTATATGTTATATGTTTACTTGTTGAGTGATTATGTGAATTAAACTGCTGCATGCTTGTATCTGTTAAATGCATGTGAGTGGTTGGGTGAAATATCTGTTGTTGCGTGGTCGCCAAGAATGTATGCTAATTAATAGTTTTCGCCGATGAGTGTTTTGAAAACGTGATATTCATTTTACTTTTTTAATCAATTTTCGCCGATGAGTGTTTCGAAAACTTGATATTCTTTTTCTATTTTTAATCAGTTTTCGCCAATGAGTGTTTCGAAAACTTGATATTCATTTTTATTTTATTTAATCAGTTTTCGTCGATGAATGTTTGGAGAACTTGATATTCATTTTTTTTAATCAGTTTTCGCCGATGAGTGTTTCGAAAACTTGATATTCATTTTTCTTTTTCTTAATCAGTTTTCCCTGATGAGTGTTTCGAAAACTTGATATTCATTTTTTCTTTTTTTAATTAGTTTTCCCCGATGAGTGTTTCGAAAATTTGATGTTCATTTTACTTTTTTTAATCAATTTTCGCCGATGAGTGTTTCGAAAACTTGATATTCATTTTTATTTTTTTCATCAGTTTTAGTCGATGAATGTTTGTAAAACTTGATATTCATTTTTCTTTTTTTAATCAGTTTTCACCGATGAGTGTTTCGAAAACTTGATATTCATTTTTCTTTTTCTTATCAATTTTCACCGATTAGTGTTTCAAAAACTTGATATTCTTTTTCTATTTTTAATCAGTTTTCGCCGATGAGTGTTTCGAAAACCTTATATTCATTTTTATTTTTTTTAATCAGTTTTCGTCGATGAGTGTTTCGAAAACTTGATATTCATTTTTCTTTTTTTAATTAGTTTTTGCCGATGAGTGTTTCGAAAACTTGATATTCATTTTACTTTTTTTAATCAATTTTCGCCGATGAGTGTTTCGAAAACTTGATATTATTTATCTATTTTTAATCAGTTTTCGCAGATGAGTGTTTCGAAAACTTGATATTCATTTTTATTTTTTTAATCAGTTTTCGTCGATGAATGTTTGTAAAACTTGATATTCTTTTTTCTTTTTTTAATCAGTTTTCGCCGATGAGTGTTTCGAAAACTTAATATTCGTTTTTCTTTTTCTTATCAATTTTCGCCGATGAGTGTTTCAAAAACTTGATATTCTTTTTCTATTTTTAATCAGTTTTCGCCGATGAGTGTTTCGAAAACTTTATATTCATTTTTTTTTTTTTTAATCAGTTTTCGTCGATGAGTGTTTCGAAAACTTGATATTCTTTTTTCTTTTTTTAATTAGTTTTCGCCGATGAGTGTTTCGAAAACTTGATATTCATTTTTCTTTTTCTTATCAATTTTCGCCGATTTGTGTTTCGAAAATTTGATATTCCTTTTCTATTTTTAATCAGTTTTCGCCGATTAGTGTTTCGAAAACTTTATATTCATTTTTATTTTTTTTAATCAGTTTTCGTCGATGAGTGTTTCGAAAACTTGATATTCATTTTTCTTTTTTCAATCAGTTTTCACCGATGAGTGTTTCGAAAACTTGATATTCATTTTACTTTTTTTTAATCAATTTTCGCCGATAAGTGTCTCGAAAACTTGATATTATTTATCTATTTTTAATCAGTTTTCGCTGATGAGTGTTTCGAAAACTTGATATTTATTTTTATTTTTTTAATCAGTTTTCGTCGATGAATCTTTGTAAAACTTGATATTCATTTTTCTTTTTTTAATCGGTTTTTGTCGATGAGTGTTTCGAAAGCTTGATATTCATTTTAGTTTTTTTAATCAATTTTCGCCGTTGAGTGTTTCAAAACTTGATATTCTTTTTCTATTTTTAATCAGTTTTCGCCGATGAGTGTTTCGAAAACTTGATATTCTTTTTCTATTTTTAATCATTTTTCGCCGATGAGTGTTTCGAAAAGTTTATATTCATTTTTATTTTTTTAATCAGTTTTCGCCGATTAGTGTTTTCGAAAACTTGATATTCATTTTTCTTTTTATAATCAGTTTTCGCCGAGGTGTGTTCTGAAAAATTGATATTCATTTTTCTTTTTCTTTAATTAGTTTATGCCGATGAGTGTTTCGAAAACTTGATAGTCATTTTTCGTTTTTAATCAGTTTTCGCCGATTAGTGTTTCGAAAACGTAATATTCATTTTTCTTTCTTTTAAATAGTTTTCGCCGATAAGTGTTTCGAAAACTTGATATTCATTTTTCTTTTTCTTAATTAGTTTTCGCTGATAAGTGTTTCGAAAACGTGATATTCATTTTTCTTTATTTAATTAGTTTTCACTGATGAGTGTTTCGAAAACTTGATATTCATTTTTCTTTTTTTAATCAGTTTTCGCCGATGAGTGTTCTGAAAACTTGATATTCATTTTTCTTTTTTTTTAATTAGTTTTCGCAAATGTGTGTTTCCAAAACTTGATATTAATTTTTCTTTTTTTAATCAGTTTTCGCCGATGAGTGTTTCAAAAACTTGATAGTCATTTTTCATTTTTTAATCAGTTTTCGCCGATGAGTGTATCGAAAACGTAATATTCATTTTTATTTCTTTTAAATAGTTTTCCCCGATGAGTGTTTCGAAAACATGATATTCATTTTTCTTTTCCTTAATCAGTTTTCGCCGATTAGTGTTTCGGAAACGTGATATTCATTTTTCTTTATTTAATTAGTTTTCACCGATAAGTGTTTCGAAAACTTGATATTCATTTTACTTTTTTTAATCAGTTTTCGCCGATGAGTGTTATGAAAACTTGATATTTATTTTTCTTTTTTTTAATCAATTTTTGCCAATGAGTGTCTTGAAAACTTGATATTCATTTTTCTTTTTTTAATCATTTTTCACCGATGAGTGTTTCGAAAACTTGATATTCATTTTTATTTTTTAATCAATTTTCACCGATAAGTGTTTCGAAAACTTGATATTCATTTTTCTTCTTTTAATAATTTTTCGCCGATGAGTGTTTCGAAAACTTGATTTTTTTTTCTTTTTTTAGTCATTTTTCGCCGATGAGTGTTTCGAAAACTTGATATTCATTTTTTTTTATTCAATCAGTTTTCGCCGATGAGTGTTCTGAAAACTTGATATTCATTTTTCTTTTCTTTAATCAGTTTTCACCGATGAGTGTTTTGAAAACTTGATATTCATTTTTCTTTTTTTAATCATTTTTCACCAATGAGTGTTTCGAAAACTTGACATTCATTTTTCTTTTTTTTTTATCAATTTTCAACGATGAGTGTTTCGAATACATAACATTCATTTTCCTTTATTTAATCAGTTTTCGCCGATTACTGTTTCGAAAACGTGATATTAATTTTTCTTTATTTAATTAGTTTTCACCGATGAGTGTTTCGAAAATTTGAGATTCTTTTTCTATTTTGAATCAGTTTTCGCCGATGAGTGTTCCGAAAACTTTATATTCATTTTTATTTTTTTAATCAGTTTTCGCCGATGAGTGTTTTCGAAAGCATGATATTCATTTTTCTTTTTGTAATCAGTTTTCGCCGATGAGTGTTCTGAAAACTTGATATTCATTTTTATTTTTTTTAATCAGTTTTCGTCGATGAGTGTTTTGAAAACTTGATATTCATTTTTCTTTTTTTTAATCAGTTTTCGCCGATGAGTGTTTCGAAAATTTGATAGTCATTTTTTGTTTTTTAATCAGTTTTAACTGATCTGTGTTTCGAGAACTTGATATTTCGCCGATGAGTGTTCCGAATACTTGATTTTTTTCTTTTTTTAATCAGTTTTCGCCGATGAGTGTTTCGAAAACTTGATATTTATTTTTCTTTTTTTAATCAGTTTTGTCACGACCCCCTATCAGACGTCCGTGACCGGCACGGGAGGTAAGATTTCTCCTATCCCGTAAGCCTCGAATTCCTGATAGACATTCTTATATATGCATAACTACCCATCTCTATTACAAACAATATATAGTATATATGGTCATCCCTATCCGGTGACCTAAATAGCACGCAATCCACGGCTCGCTCAACGCCGCTTCAGTCTATACATATACACATAATCAATCACACGTACATATAGTATACATATTGATCACGCGCTTAAGGGCGGGTGATCTATCCTATTCACATGCAGAATCCCTGTGTACAGTCAAGCATATATATTCAATCACACACCTGCATAAAATATACATATTGATCACACGCCTCAATGCGTGTGACCTATCCTATTCACATGCGGAAGCCGTATTTTCACACAATCAAGTGTTCAGTCACACATATATATAAATTTACATATTGACCACACGCTCAGTGCGTGTGATCTATCCTATTCACATGCAGAAGTCACATTCATATATATATATATATACACACATGATATTCATCATATCACAACCTATAATCCCAACCACAAGACCAATCTTTAACCTGTATGAAGCCGACAGTTCTAGAGTGTGACATATACATATATGTATATAGCAACTGTACAAAACAATGCTATACCAAAAGAATCATATACATATACATCCTGACAAAATACATATATCAATACTACCCACGCGAACAATGCGTGCGGTCTCTAAGTCTGTCCGCCTCCCTGAGATGAAGTGGAAGCGCTCCCGATGCCTATACCACCTGTGTCTGTAACATGTAATATTGGGGTGAGTCAAATAGACTCAGTGAGGGGCTTTCCCATCCCTGGTGTAGTAGCGGGTACCACTACAACTGGGGAAGAGGAGCCAATCACAAACACATACGCACACAACGGATTAAATTTCCATATATTAAGTGGTCAGGCAATTTACTTATATCATATTCACAATAAAGAATTTAAAGCATGGATTTACATACATTTAAATTCACACATACATCATATCATGATTTAACATATAATTTCATGTGGTCCTCTGTATTCAAGTAATCATAATCATAAACTGGCCCGAAGGCAATATCTCTGTTAGGAGAGAATCTGGCCCGAAGGCAATATCTGACGTGAGCAATATGGGAACCTAGTTGATCATTCTAGGAAACCCTGGTCCCAAGACTATACTTGGAACAATAGTCTGACCCCAAGACTTCACTTGGAGCAATAGCCGGCGACTCATCTGACCTCGGTTTACCCAAGGCAATAGCCACAATGTGGTGAACTCATATACTCTGTATTTCTGTGGGTTGACTCAAGACAAGAGACTCAATCTACCCGGACTACCCGTGATAGACTCGGTTCCCGCGTTGTACCATAAATGACCCCTGTGGACCACTACTTGTTCATTTGACTCCTTAGACAAATCTAGATTTCCAAGTGATTTCTATTTCGGACTCTTGGTTCAGAACAAAGTCACCTAGGTTTATTCTCTTTAAGGACTTACATACAAAATCACACCCTTCAGATAATATTTATTCGATCCTACCCCCGATATCGTATAGGTCCCGTGGACCTTCTTTTCATATAAGGCTCCTTGAGCCACAATTGCTTTTACAATTCACAAACACACATATAGCACGTTTTCACAAATACTGTAATTTAGGAACAACAATAGCATGTTATCTAACATGTAATTACTACAAATAGGCAAGAAGGCAAACCATATATCCATATCCGCAGTCAACCCTATAGGGCAAGGATAGGAAAGCCCCTCACCTGGTTGGCCCCTCAGATCGACTCTCGGTGTGCCCGAAGGTCCACTCACAGTATGGTGCCCTATACAAATATACTTGAGAGATTCAGAAGCTTGAAAATTAGCCAATACCACGTACATGTAACCCTAATGCTTAAGTTCTCTCTAATTAATTCCATAGACTAGTTGTTGGCTTGGAATGCCCCTAACTAGTTTTCGGAACACCTAAAATGCTTCTATTCGTGTCTAACCCCATTCTTAATCACACTATTCGGAAGCTTTGACTTGGGAATGCAAGGTTACCCAATTCCACCTCTATGTGTCCATATAAACTTCCATTACCCAAGTCTTGAATTTATGGCTCAAGAGAATCATAAATCCTACTTGTCCAAGCATTCCATTTATCAAAATAACCTTGAACACTTCACCTACACATGAATACGTATACCCGAATACGCGTAAGATTAGAAAATTGTCTCTTTTTCCCCGAACGGGGTTCCGTGTGAGACGAGAATTACTTGGGTTTTAATCACTCATACATTCCAATAATTTTTAATAATTATATAATTATCATTCAACCTTTCAATGCACCCCAAATCATTCCACAACACCCTTAAACCTTAACAACCACATTTTCCTACACTTTTTCCAACCCGGATGAATTCCATCAATTTGGTTCCGGTTCCTAAGCTTCCAACTCATTTCCTAGCATGCAAATACTTCAATTTAGGACCCAAAATACTCAGATTGAATCAATTAGGGTCTGTCCAAAAATCCCTAAAATTGATAAAATTGGGGTTTGAGAGTTTCGGGACTTCTCACCTCGATTCAACCGGTTAGAAGGACGATATGGAGTAGAGGAGACTCCCAGCTACCTTCCCCGGTGAAGAGACGGCGTTTTCTGGCGGGTTTTCCGGCGAGAAAGCTCTCCCCCTTTGCTTTCTCTCTCTAACCCGAGCTCTCTCTTTCCTCCATCCACAAGACGGCGTTTCCCGGCGAACGGCGACTCCGGCCACCACGCGTGCGTCCGGCCACCCGTTGCTCAGCCCATGCGTTTTCCGTTTGCTTCTCTTGCTCTCTCTCCATGTTGCTCACTCCCTCTCGTGCCCGTGCCTCTCGTTTCTCTGCTTCTCTCCCTCACGCCTTCTTTTCTTTTTTCCTCTTATCCTTCTATTCTCTTATAACATATATATACATATATATTTAATTAATACATATATACATATCACCAAAAACAAAAGAAAAGAAGTCTGACATAGTAATAAATAAATAATGATAATATGTAGAATTATTAGGTTATAAAATAATTTGTATATATTATTATTATTTATTTATTTTCTTTTTTTTAATAATAATAAGAAGTAGGATAGTATCTATTTGTTATCTCATTTTTTTCTTTCACTTCTAAATTAATTAATTTAATTTAATTGATGACGCTAGTTAAAATATTCTCGGGTATCACAATCTTCCCCCTTAAGAAATTCGGTCCCTGAATTTCAAACAAAATACTAACCTTAGTCTCGAAATAGATGAGGATACGTTATGCGCATTTCACCCTCGACTTCCCATGTAGTCCTCGGTCGAGTGGTTTCTCCACAGAACTTTAACCAATGGAATCTCTTTCGTTCTGAGTTTCTTCAACTGCCGATCTAAGATTTCCACTGGCTCCTCTTCATACGTCATATTTTCGGTTAGTTGCACGTCTTGCGATTGGATCACGTGCGAGGGATCGGAAAGATACTTCCGAAGCATCGATATATGAAAGACAGGGTGTACCCCCTCCAATTCCGTAGGCAACCCAAACCGATACGCTACATTTCCAACTCGTTCTAAGATTTCAAACAGTCCGATATACCTAGGATTCAACTTCCCCTTCTTACCGAACCGCATTACGCCTTTCATCGGTGATATTCTCAAGAACACCTGGTCACCAATGGAAAACTCTAGTTCTTTCCTTCGACTGTCTACATAAGACTTTTGCCTACTCTGAGCCGTCAGTAACCTCTCCCTTATACACTTTACTTTCTGCAAGGCATCTTGTAGCAATTCTGGGTCGACTAGGCTAGCTTCTCCGACCTCGAACCACCCAATCGGGGATCTGCACCTACGGCCGTACAGAGCCTCGAAAGATGCCATTTGAATACTTGCTTGATAACTATTATTGTACGCAAACTCAGCCAAAGGTAAATACCTTTCCCAACTTTCGCCGAAATCCATAATACACGCCCGAAGCATGTCCTCAAGAATCTGAATGGTTCTTTCTGATTGCCCGTCGGTCTATAGGTGGAAAGCAGTCCCAACACTTCCTGCAATGACTTCCAAAACCTGGAAGTGAACTGTGGACCTCTATCAGATATTATGGACACTGGCACACCGTGCAATCTAACGATTTCTGATAGGTAAATCTGTGCATATTGACTCACTCTGTAAGTGGTCTTAACTGGCAGAAAGTGTGCGGACTTAGTCATGCGATCCACTATTACCCAAACTGAATCAAATCCCCGTTGTGATCTTGGCAACCCTGTTACAAAATCCATCGTTATCCTCTCCCATTTCCACTCAGGTATTTCTATCTGTTGTAATGTTCCGGCGGGCTTCTGGTGTTCAGCCTTGACTTGCTGGCACACTAAACACCTGGCTACATAGTTTGCGACATCCTTTTTCATGCCATTCCACCAATACAACTATTTCAGATCATGATACATTTTATTAGCTCCCAGATGGATTGTATACGTTGTCCGGTGTGCTTCTTCAAGAATTCTTCCTTTCAAGTTATCAACCCTAGGGACACACAACCGTTCCTCCAACCAGAGTATGCCACTGTCATCCATGGAGAATCGGATGTCGTCCCTCTCCCCCTTAACCACTATATCTCTGATTTGTTTGAGCTCATTGTCTTGATCTTGTTTGGATTTAACTTCTTCGATTAGAGCTGACTTAGCTTGGATGTGGGCTAGAAACAAATTGGAATCTCCAATTTCCAACTGAGTTCCTGACTGTCCCTAACCACGACGGTGGATATGATAAAATTTGTTCTCCGAGGAGTTAACTATTGTCTTCTCTAGTGAGGCTTACCTTGACTCAATCTGCCTATTCATCTATCTATCTTCGTAACGACTTCTTATATCCGTCTTGGAACACGCCAAGATACTCGCTAGTTGCATAGCACACTAGGTTCTATTTCTATAACTCTAACTAACGAAGTATTCCCTTTCATCGGAGTCCCCGTACCTAAGTATCCTCTACTACCAAGCAGCTACCCTTATGCCGGTATTCCCCCGATATATTCCTTGTAAACGACTTCTTCAGAAAAATCTGTTTACATCTTACTACACCCTCTACTCTACATCTAGACTTACCGTTTACACGGCATGCACCCTACGTAGGTGTTTATACTTTGTGCCATTAGTGTGCCCCACCCTTCCGAGGTTGTTACACTCACTACCGACTCGGTTTACCATACTCGTGTCCTAACGAAGCTAGATACCACGACACTAGCACAACTATGTATTACACTTACTGTTTCTCCACCAAACGGTAAAGGATTTTACATTTATGACTTGTGTTTCCCTTTCTTTTCCGGACTTCTACACTTACCCTTAGTGGTTTCCATCACCACTTCAGGTTACTCCCTGTCGACATCCTATGTCTGACCGGCTTAGATTCTTCCCTGACTACTTCTTGTAGTCATTTCTATTTATAATGGAAACTCATCAGTCTCCTCCTTACTATCATGCTCATTACTCATGCCTCAGGCTCAGTTCGGTCTTCACATTCGAAGACCTCGCTTAATACGACTATGACTGTGGATCTGTACCATCCTCAGGTTAGTCCACTTAGAGTTGCACATCCTGTGCTAACTCTACTCGTTGGGTTTCTGTTGGCTTTTACCCTAACTTGGCCCACTTGGACTCCTCAACTCACTTAGATCCTGTATTCCAACTTGGAATACTTGATCCATTAAATCCAGCATGAACCTTTTCAGACATGCTCTACTCCCCTTGACCAAACGGGATCCTCTCCCACGATTTGACTCTTTCCTTCCTTATGGTGTGGCATATGTTCACGAACATATACCGCCTCTTGCAAGTGTGTTACCCATTGGGTTCCAATCGCCCCCAACGGTAGCATACCTGTTTCATCATTTGGCTCGCATCCCCCGATGCTTACCCGACCCTGTTCCCGTATTCACTCTCTTCTTTTCATTTCGTACCTACGTGGTACTCTTTCATCGAGTATTTCTCAATACTCATTACTCACTACATTCTCCTTCTCGATTAACCGTCCTTACGATTAATTTTTCCTTTATGGCACCCCCATGGCCATTTATACGTTTGGTTTGTCCACTCAGTCTCCACCCATACACGGGCTTCAGACTAACGGATTTACGGTTCACCAACCTATGGAACTAGCGTATCTAGCTATGTCAACTACAATTCGTGTACTATACATGCACTTACCGTAGTAGTTGGTTCTCCACCCCGTACTTGACTTTTATCGTATGAGGTCCTATAGGCTTTCGCTCTTCCCCCCTTATGGGACTACTTATCCATGTCTACTTTCGCTCCCCTCGGGCCTCCACAAGTCCCTTTGGGGTTTATCTCTCACGTTATCTCGTTCGAGAGCTATCTATCGCAATAACACTCATTTTCCTATTTCTGGACGGTACCCGAAGGTCTACGCCCATTTCCACTCCTAGGCCTGCTCCGGTATAATCCTTTCGGGTCCATTATCAATCTATGGCCCCCTTAATTGGTAACTCTTAGGTTTACCTGTATACTCCCTTGGCACTTTAGCACTCTTTAGTGCTTTTCGATGTCTACTTAACTTTAATCACTCCAAGCGAGTGATTTCTCAACTACATTTACCGTCCTTATACAACTTACCTGTAAAAGGATTGTTGTTTGGTACGGTATTGGTCACATGAGTTAGTCTTCTTAGGCACCCTGTGGGTTTTGAAATTTATTCAAGTTTATTTCTTAGAAAATGACGCCTAAGGTTTTCGTAAATGGTTAGGGTTTAACCAATTGGAATGACACAAATTGAGAAAGAGTTTTCATGAAAATTTGCCTTCCAATGGTTATCCCTTGTATTTTCAAGAGAAATTTTTAGGGTCTTTCAGAAGCTCTCATCCGGAAGGACCAAAAAGACTTTTACAAAAAATTTTCATGTGATCAATATCCCACTCTTTATGCTCTTCCTTAAGCACCCTAGAGAGTTTGGTTGGGCTTAATCCCTTCCTTTCCCCCTTATTTGCTTAAGGAACTAGTAGTTCATGGATCGAGCGCAGGGTTGGACTAGGCTCCTTCCCTGTGCCTTACCATTTACTCTATTTCCGACTCGGCATATGGTCACGCTCTACTTGTTTACATATGCCTCTACTTCTTAACATCTATTTCTACGGCATGTGGTTCGGCCACTTTTCCCTTCCACATATTGTATCCTGATTTTCCAGTCCGTAGATTTCTACTTCTATACTGTGGCATGCACCACCTCTTTTCTGTTTACTTTACAAACCATTCTTGGCCTAGACTACCATTCATGGCACTATTTCACTTGCATTCTCTACCATAGTTAAATAACTTGTGCCTATACCATAGCACACAATGCGCGCTAACAGAGCAGACGCATCGTCTCTTTTAACAACTGCAAAACAATCACACATTGTAGCGCATTCCTACCTACAATGCAACCAAATGTGTCTGTGTCTAGGTAGCATCCTTCATGGATGTCTCCTTTCCCTATTATGGCGTCCTAAGGTTCCTGGGGTCACTACCACCCCACCTTACGCCTTAGTGCATCGCTGTACCGCACAAGAATGTCACCTGATAAGAATTTTCATAATCCATCATAGATTAAGGAAATGAAAGAAAGGCTAACTCAATTTTTTCCTGGGTACTTCCACAAGTGCCTTTTTACTCCCACGTTGTGCCCGGGTACACAAAGAGGGCTAAACCGACATCCGGTCATACCTATGGCTTCATACAGTTTAAAGTAAACCTGGCTCTGATACCAAGTTTGTCACGACCCCCTATCGGACGTCCGTGACCGGCACGGGAGGTAAGATTTCTCCTATCCCGTAAGCCTCTAATTCCTGATAGACATTCTTATATATGCATAACTACCCATCTCTATTACAAACAATATATAGTATATATGGTCATCCCTATCCAGTGACCTAAATAGCACGCAATCCATGGCTCGCTCAACGCCGCTTCAGTCTATACATATACACATAATCAATCACACGTACATATAATATGCATATTGATCACGCGCTTAAGGGCGGGTGATCTATCCTATTCACATGCAGAATCCCTGTGTACAGTCAAGCATATATATTCAATCACACACCTGCATAAAATATACATATTGATCACACGCCTCAATGCGTGTGACCTATCCTATTCACATGCGGAAGCCGTATTTTCACACAATCAAGTGTTCAGTCACACATATATATAAATTTACATATTGACCACACGCTCAGTGCGTGTGATCTATCCTATTCACATGCAGAAGTCACATTCATATATATATATACACACATGATATTCATCATATCACAACCTATAATCCCAACCACAAGACCAATCTTTAACCTGTATGAAGCCGACAGTTCTAGAGTGTGACATATACATATATGTATATAGCAATTGTACAAAACAATGCTATACCAAAAGAATCATATACATATACATCCTGACAAAATACATATATCAATACTACCCACGAGAACAATGCGTGCGGTCTCTAAGTCTGTCCGCCTCCCTGAGATGAAGTGGAAGCGCTCCTGATGCCTACACCACCTGTGTCTGTAACATGTAATATTGGGGTGAGTCAAACAGACTCAGGGAGGGGCTTTCCCATCCCTGGTGTAGTAGCGGGTACCACTACAACTGGGGAAGAGGAGCCAATCACAAACACATACGCACACAACAGATTAAATTTCCATATATTAAGTGGTCAGGCAATTTGCTTATATCATATTCACAATAAAGAATTTAAAGCATGGATTTACATACATTTAAATTCACACATACATCATATCATGATTTAACATATAATTTCATGTGGTCCTCTGTATTCAAGTAATCATAATCATAAACTGGCCCGAAGGCAATATCTCCGTTCGGAGAGAATCTGGCCCAAAGGCAATATCTCACGTGAGCAATATGGGAACCTAGTTGATCATTCTGGGAACCCCTGGTCCCAAGACTATACTTGGAACAATAGTCTGACCCCAAGACTTCACTTGAAGCAATAGTCGGCGACTCATCTGACCTCGGTTTACCCAAGGCAATAGCCACAATGTGGTGAACTCATATACTCTGTATTTCTGTGGGCTGACTCAAGACAAGAGACTCAATCTACCCGGACTACCCGTGATAGACTCGGTTCCCGCGTTGTACCATAAATGACCCCTGTGGACCACTACTTGTTCATTTGACTCCTTAGACAAATATAGATTTCCAAGTGGTTTCTATTTTGGACTCTTGGTTCAGAACAAAGTCACCTAGGTTTATTCTCTTTAAGGACTTACATACAAAATCACACCCTTCAGATAATATTTACTCGATCCTAACCCCGATATCGTATAGGTCCCATGGACCTTCTTTTCATATAAGGCTCCTTGAGCCACAATTGCTTTTACATTTCACAAACACACATATAGCACGTTTTCACAAATACTGTAATTTAGGAACAACAATAGCATGTTATCCAACATGTAATTACTACAAATAGGCCAGAAGGCAAACCATATATCCATATCCGCAGTCAACCCTATAGGGCAAGGATAGGAAAGCCCCTCACCTGGTTGGCCCCTCGGATCGACTGTCGGTGTGCCCGAAGGTCCACTCACAGTATGGTGCCCTATACAAATATACTTGAGAGATTCAGAAGCTTGAAAATTAGCCAATATCATGTACATGTAACGCTAATGCTTAAGTTCTCTCTAATTAATTCCATAGACTAGTTGTTGTCTTGGAATGCCCTTAACTAGTTTTCGGAACACCTCATGCTTCTATTCGTGTCTAACCCCTTTCTTAATCACACTATTCGGAAGCTTTAACTTGGGAATGCAAGGTTACCCAATTCCACCTCTATGTGTCCATATAAACTTCCATTACCCAAGTCTTGAATTTATGGCTCAAGAGAATCATAAATCCTACTTGTCCAAGCATTCCATTTATCAAAATAACCTAGAACACTTCACCTACACATGAATACGTATACCCGAATACGCGTAAGATTAGAAAATTGTCTCTTTTTCCCCAAATGGGGTTCCGGGTGAGACGGGAATTACTCGGGTTTTAATTCCTCGTACATTCCAATAATTTTTAATAATTATATAATTATCATTCAACCTTTCAATGCACCCCAAATCATTCCACAACACCCTTAAACCTTAACAACCACTTTTTCCAACCCGGATGAATTCCATCAATTTGGTTCCGGTTCCTAAGCTTCCAACTCACTTCCTAGCATGCAAATACTTCAATTTAGGACCCAAAATACTCAGATTGAATCAATTGGGGTCTTTCCAAAAATCCCTAAAATTGATAAAATTGGGGTTTGAGAGTTTCGGGACATCTCACCTCGATTCAACCGGTTAGAAGGACGATATGGAGTAGAGGAGACTCCCAGCTACCTTCTCCGGTGAAGAGACGGCGTTTTCCGGCGAGAAAGCTCTCCCCCTTTGCTTTCTCTAACCCGAGCTCTCTCTTTCCTCAAGCCACAAGACGGCGTTTCCCGGCGAACGGCGACTCCGGCCACCACGCATGCGTCCGGCCACCCGTTGCTCAGCCCGTGCGTTTTTCGTTCGCTTCTCTAGCTCTCTCTTCGTGTTGCTCTCTCCCTCTCGTGCTCGTGCCTCTCGTTTCTCTGCTTCTCTCCCTCACGCCTTCTTTTCTTTTTTTTAATCAGTTTTCGTCGATGAATATTTGTAAAACTTGATATTCATTTTTCTTTTTTTAATCAGTTTTCGCCGATGAGTGTTTCGAAAACTTGATATTCATTTTTCTTTTATTAATAAGTTTTCGCCGATGAGTATTTCGAAAACTTGATATTTATTTTTCTATTTTTAATCAGTTTTCGCCGTTGAGTGTTTTCGAAAACTTGATATTCATTTTTCTTTTTTTAATCAATTTTCGTCGATGAGTGTTCTGAAAACTTGATATTCAGTTTTATTTTTTTTAATCAGTTTTCACCGATGAGTGTCCTGCACCATGACCTCTAGCTGCACCTATACTTGCTGGCTGTGGTGGTACGGTTCTTACTGGTGGGGCTGGAATAAGTGTACCCCTTGGCGTCGGATTACTTCTCACACTTGTACCCTCTTTTCTCTTTGGATACTCTCTAGCCATATGACCCACCTGGCCACAGTGGTAGCATCCCCCTGTCAGTCTCCGACACACTCCAAAATGATACCTGCCACAAGTCGCACACTGGGGTCTTGTTTTACCGGTATTTCCACCCCATTGCACTCTCTGTCCCCCTTGAAAATTTCCGCTTGTACCTGTTTCATGAGTGGTAGTTGAGGATTGTCCTCCTGCGGACCCTGAATATCCTGCACTTCCACCTGTTGTCTTCCTCATCTTACTTCCACCTCCTTGGTTATCACTGCCTGTAATTAACTTGACTTTGGGATCAACAGAAGTCTCGTACCTCTTCTTGGTTTCAATGATTCTGGCACAGTCTGCTGCTTGAGCTAAAGTCTCAAAGTGTCTTCTCTGGGGTAGGAAAGCAGTAAACAACGACTCCTTGAGTCAGTGTATAAATCTCTTGATCCTCGCCTCTTCATCAGGAACTAACTCAGGTGAGAATTGAGCCAGTTCTGTAAAAAGTAATTCATATTCCGTCACGGTCATGTTAGGCGTCATCCACAACTCCTCGAATTGCTGACGCTTTGCATCTTTGGTGCCTTCAGATAGAAACTGACCCAAGAATTCCCTTTGAAAATCTTCCCAGGTCATCGATGCCACCCTTCTTGAATACCTCGTCTGTACGGACTCTATCCATACTCTCGCAGCTCCCCTCAGCTGAAATGAAGCCAACTCCACTAACTCATGCCCTGAGCACCTCAGCATGTGCCCAATTCTAACCACATCTCTGATAAAATACTGCGGATCCTCTTTCTCACTAGTTCCGCAAAAAGTGGGTGGATGAAGCTTCAGAAATTTTGAAATTGGTAGCTCTCTAGGTGCTACCACGGCTCACGAGGCATTTCCTGTGGTTGTTGCCATTCCCTATCCTCTTCCTCAACAACCTCGATCTCTTGATTGCTAGAAACTCTCTCTTGTTCTTCCTCGCCGACTACTAACTGGCGTACCTCCCTCTGTATTTGTCTCGTCATCTCCTCTCTTAGTTCCTGAAATCCTGCCGTGAGCATTTCCGCCACGGAAGGTGCACCTGTCTTAACCTGAGGTTCCGGTGACTGTCTCCTCTCTTCTTCTCTCACTTGTGCTCTACCTCGACCACGAGCACGACCTCTACCTTGGCCTCAGGTACGGCCTCTACCTCGACCTCGGGTGGGCATTTCCTCCTCCCGAACCGACTCTTCATCAAATTCAGTAGGAGTTCTCCCTCCACCCCTAGCCCGTCTCGTAATCGGTGGCATCCCTATACTGCACAAGGACCACACCTAATGAGTACACGTATATCAATGATTCATATCAAAGAGAGTAGAAAGAAAGGCTGACTCAATTTCCTGGGTACTCCCACAAGTGCCTTTTTACTCCCACGTTGCGCCCGGGTTCACAACAAGGCGTAAACCGACACCCGATCACACCTATGGCTTCATACAGTTTAAAGAAAACATGCCTCTGATACCAAGTTTGTCACGACCCCCTATCGGACGTCCGTGACCGACACGGGAAGTAGGATTTCTCCTATCCCGTAAGCCTCTAACCCCTGATTGAGATTTCCACCTGTTTATAACTACCCTTTTCTAATACAAACAATATATAACATATATGGTCATCCCTTTCTGGTGACCTAAGCAGTTTGCAATCCACGGCTCGCTCAACGCCGCTTCAGTATATACATATACACATATTCATTCACAAGTAAGTATAATATACATATTGATCACGCGCTTTAGGGCGGGTGATCTATCCTATTCACATGCAGAAGTCCTGTATACAGTCATACATATATTCAATCACACGCTTACATATAGTTTACATATTGATCACACGCCTCAATGCTTGTAATCTATCCTATTCACATGCGGAAGCCATATTTTCACACAAACAGGTATTCAATCACACATACATATAATTTACGTATTGATCACACACCTCAATGCGTGTGACCTATCCTAGTCGCATGCAGAAGTCATATACGTATATACATGATATATATTATATCATAGCCTATATTCCCATCACCAAGACCTAACTTTAATCTGTATGAAGCCGACAATGCTAGAATTCAAGTGTGATATGTATATATACACAGCAGATGTAAACGTACAACCTACGCCCAAAAATGATTCATATATACATATACATCACAACATATATACATAATCAAAATAACTACCGACGCGAACAAAGCGTGCGGTCTTCAGAGTTGTCCGCCTCCTTGAGAAGAAGTGGACGCGTTCCCGACTCCTGAACCACCTGTATTAGAAACATGTAAATAGGGGGTGAGTCGAACAGACTCAGTGAGAAGCTCCCCCATCCCTGGCGTAGCAGCGGGTACCACTACAGCTGGGGGAAGGGAGCAACCACAACCACATGAGAATGAAATGGATTTATATTGTGATCTTTAGCATGGTCAGACAATCAATAAATCATATTCACAATTAAAATCCTAATTCATGCTCCTAAGATATTTATTAATCCACATGTAAATCATTCTCAACATATCTCATTTGGTTTCACAATTAACACATATTTGTGCACGTAGGCACTCACTTTCTGTCTCCCGCGTTACACTAAGAGAAATACTGGCCCGAAGGCAATTTCATGTACGAACCTGGTTGATCACACCAGGAACTTTCTGACTCCAAGGCATGCTTAGAGTAATAGCCGGCAACTTGTCTGACCCCGGTTAAACCAAGGTAATGGCCACTATGTGGCATACTTACTGTTAACTGAATCCTGTCTGTTCGACCAGGATAACCGACTCGATCTACCCGAACTAACCTAAACAAATTCAAATAACCTATTCGACCTTGAAAGACGCCCTATTAATAACTAACTGAATATTACACGTGTTAATTAGCTAGGCCTAGTTTCCCCCGTTTCAATTATGCAACCCTCTCGCTCACAATTAACAACCTAGGTTCATAATCCTCAATGTACCATACGGTCAAAACCTTTGCACGATGATCAATTTAAATGTGTTTCTAATATTAATAAAGCCTCACATGTAAAATTCCGACTCAATCCTACCCACGGTATCACATAAGGCTCGGTGAGCCACAATAGCACATATACACCTTGAGGTTAATCATATAACCACATATACTATTGCACGTTGACTGCTTACTTGCAAATCATACAAGTGTAACACAAATTTATTCATATAAATATATTCCATATAACAATTTGCACAAAATAGAGCAAACCACATTTTCCACGTAGTCATCGAACCCTGTGGGGCAGGGATGGGAGAGCCCCTCACCTCGTTGGCCCTCCTGACCAGTACTCGGAGTGCCTGAAACTCCAATCGCTCTGTGGTGCCCTATACATATATATATTTAGGAAATTTAGAACGTGTAACTAAGCATCTAAAAATGCGCGTGTCATGCTAATGCTCATGTACCCTCTAGGTATTTCTAAGAACTAATTATTTAGTTCG
Source organism: Senna tora (assembly GCA_014851425.1). Classification (NCBI taxonomy): domain Eukaryota; kingdom Viridiplantae; phylum Streptophyta; class Magnoliopsida; order Fabales; family Fabaceae; genus Senna; species Senna tora. The sequence goes on along the minus strand of CM026270.1, from coordinate 23,697,853 downwards.
TTACGTCGTCTTATTTACTCTTTCTGAAAGTCCAGAATGTCTCATATTCGACTTTCACACTTTCGAGCCATTTAGAACCTCTAACTGCTTAGGTTAGAGATTCCCACTTGTCTAAATTTTCCTTCATGTGTTCATATGGGTATTTAACTAATAAAACAATTAAATTCTCGGTTCAATAGAGGCTCTAGCTTACTCATCCCACCGTCTCCCTTATTCGCCCAGTAAAAGATTAATTACTACCTCTTTACTTGTTATATCCTCCTTTTCTTTTAGGTCCTAGAAAAATATTCATATAGTCCCTATTATTTTCTCATTTATTTTATTTTAACTCTTTAATTCTTTAATTTAATTTATTTTTCTTTCTGAAAGAAAAATAAATTAATAATAATGATAATAATGCAAATTAATATCTCGGATATTACAAGTTTTCGCCGATGAGTGTTCTGAAAACTTGATATTAATTTTTCTTTTTTTTAATCAGTTTTCGCCGATGAGTGTTTCGAAAACGAGATATTCATTTTTCTTTATTTAATTAGTTTTCACCGATGAGTGTTTCGAATACTTGGCATTCATTTTCCTTTTTTTATCAGTTTTCGCCGATGAGTGTTTCGAAAACGTGATATTCATTTTTCTTTATTTAATTAGTTTTCACCGATGAGTGTTTCGAAAACTTGATATTCATTTTCCTGTTTTAATCAGTTTTCGCCGATGCGTGTTCTGAAACTTGATATTAATTTTTATTTTTTTAATCACTTTCCCGATGAGTGTTTCGAAAACTTGATAGTCATTTTTCGTTTTTTAATCTGTTTTAACTGATCTGTGTTTCGAGAACTTGATATTCATTTTTCTTCTTTTAATCATTTCTCGCCGATGAGTGTTTCGAAAACTTGATTCTTTTTCTTTTTTTAATCATTTTTCGCCGATGAGTGTTTCGAAAACTTGATATTCATTTTTCTTTTTTTAATCAGTTTTCGCCGATGAGTTTTTCGAAAACTTGATATTCATTTTTCTTTTTTTAATCAGTTTTTGCCGATGAGTGTTTCGAAAACATGATATTCATTTTCCTTTTTAAATCAGTTTTCGCCGATGAGTGTTTCGAAAACTTGATATTCATTTTTATTTTTTTTAATCAATTTTCGCCGATGAATGTTTCGAAAACTTGATATTCTTTTTCTATTTTTAATCAGTTTTTGCCGATGAGTGTTTTCGAAAACTTGATATTCATTTTTTTTAATCAGTTTTCGCCGATGAGTGTTCTGAAAACTTGATATTCATTTTTTTAATCAGTTTTCGCTGATGAGTGTTTCGAAAACTTGATATTCCTTTTTTTTTTTAATCAATTTTCACCGATGAGTGTTTCGAATACTTGACTTTCATTTTCCTTTTTTAATCAGTTTTCGCCGATGAGTGTTTCGAAAACGTGATATTCATTTTTCTTTATTTAATTAGTTTTCACCGATAAGTGTTTCGAAAACTTGATATTCATTTTCCTTTTTTAATCAATTTTCGCCGATCAGTGTTCTAAAAACTTCATATTCTTTTTTATTTTTTTTAATCAGTTTTGGTCAATGAGTGTTTCGAAAACTTGATATTCATTTTTCTTTTTTTAATCAGTTTTCGCCGATGAGTGTTTCGAAAACTTGATAGTTTTTAATCAGTTTTGACTGATCTGTGTTTCGAGAACTTGATATTTATTTTTATTCTTTTAATCATTTTTCCTCGATGAGTGTTTCGAAAACTTGATATTTTTTTCTTTTTTTAATCATTTTTCGCCGATGAGTGTTTCGAAATCTTGATATGCATTTTTTTAATCAGTTCTCGCCGATGAGCGTTTCGAAAACTTGATATTCATTTTTCTTTTTTTAATCAGTTTTCGTCGATGAGTGTTTCGAAAACTTGATATTCATTTTCCTTTTTTAATCAGTTTTCGCCAAAAAGTGTCTCGAAAACGTAATATTCATTTTTTTTCTTTTAAATAGTTTTCACCGATAAGTGTTTCTAAAACTTGATATTCATTTTTCTTTTTCTTAATTAGTTTTTGCCGATTAGTGTTGCGAAAACGTGATATTCATTTTTCTTTATATAATTAGTTTTCACTGATGAGTGTTTCGAAAACTTGATATTCATTTTTTTTAATCAGCTTTCGCCGATGAGTATTCTGAAAACTTGATATTTATTTTTCTTTTTTTAATCAGTTTTTGCCGATGAGTGTTCTGAAAATTTGATATTCATTTTTCTTTTTTTTAATCAGTTTTAGCCGATGAGTGTTTTGAAAACTTGATATTCATTTTTCTTTTTTTTAATCAGTTTTCGCCGATGAGTGTTTCGGAAACTTGATAGTCATTTTTCGTTTTTTAATCAGTTTTCGCAGATGAGTGTTTCGAAAACGTAATATTCAATTTTCTTTCTTTTAAATAGTTTTCGCCGATGATTGTTTCGAAAACTTGATATCATTTTTCTTTTTCTTAATCAGTTTTCGCCGATTAGTATTTCGAAATCGTGATATTCGTTTTTCTTTATTTAATTAGTTCGTGTTTCGAAAACTTGATATTCATTTTTCTTTTTTTAATCAGTTTTCGCCGATGAGTGTTTTAAAAACTTGATATTCATTTTACTTTTTTAATCATTTTTAACCAATGAGTGTTTCGAAAATTTGATATTCATTTTTCTTTTTTTAATCAATTTTCACCGATGAGTGTTTCGAATACTTGACATTCATTTTCCTTTTTTAATCAATTTTCGCCGATGAGTGTTTCGAAAACGTGATATTCATTTTTCTTTATTTAATTAGTTTTCACCGATGAGTGTTTCGAAAACTTGATATTCATTTTCTTTTTTTAATCATTTTTCGCCGATAAGTGTTCTGAAAACTTGATATTCATTTTTATTTTTTTTAATCATTTTTCGTCGATAAGTATTTCGAAAACTTGATATTCATTTTTCTTTTTTTCAATCAGTTTTCGCCGATGAGTGTTTTGAAGACTTGATAGTCATTTTTCGTTTTTTAATCATGTTGGATATATTGGGATCTTCAGGATTAAATATCCGCCCATGTGGGAGTCTGATCGGGTCGAGTGAGGATCCGTTGGAAAGCTTGCAAAGAGACGAAGAGAACGAAACGAAAATGACTCTCATCGGAGGTCACACGAGCCCGTACTCGTGGCCCAAAGTGGGCTAGGTGATCATGATGGAAGTGAATATTTTTGTTCATATTCCAAGTCTCACATTGCTTGCGTCAATGATGGGAGCTCTCTCATCCTCCTATAAATAGGAGTGACTCTACCCCTTTCTAGTTGCTCATTCCATGTGTTGGAAAGGGGGTCCCGTTTGCGAAACCCCACTAAGTATAATATTTCTCTTTCACTTGAGTCCTCTTCCGCGCATCAGTCGTAGACATGTGGCTCTACTTGTCGTAGGTAGAGTCCTCCGTTTGGTGCGACCCTTTTCAGTGTTCGTCGTTTGGAGGCCAGCCCTGGTGGAGCAGAGGCACTAGCAAGATCCAAGGTCTTAGCATTGGCGCCCAGGTTAGTAGCTTCCGCAATATTTATTTTTGCCTGGATTTATTTTTGGTTTTTCATTTAGGTCCCAGGGTCGGGTCGGGTCATGTGGATCCAGGCCTTTACCTACATTGGTATCAGAGCCTGGTTATGCTAGGGCTTTGTTCTCCAGGGATTGATGAACTGAAAAGGGTTAGTAACATGTTTAGGTCTTGTATGATTTTTTATTTAAAACTTAGGAACATGGTTAGGTTCCCAGTTTTATTTAAATGTTTTGAATTTGATTTAAAACATGTGTTATATCATACATTGTAGGGTAAGGTCATATGTCTTTTGAATTTAAATTATATGAGTTAATTTTTTGAATTCAATATTGACTGGTAACCTATACCCTAAAACCTACAAACATGTTTAGGTTCCCCTTTCAATATTAAAGACCCTAATATGCATGCATGTATATATTATTTATGGTATGTGTACCCTACGAATTAGACATATACCTGTGGATGTATGCTATTGCTTTGGGGAGGGGGACTGTTAACTGATGAGGTGGAGTTGACTGACTGCGGATGACAGAGCTGCCAGCCGGCCGACTTTCGGTGGTCGGCGCCGCCGCAAACTGCCACCCGGCCGACAGGGGTCCGGCAACCGGCGGAGGACCGGCGCCGCAGGTCGTCGGCGCCGGCGGAAGGCCGGCGCCGTGGGTCGCCGGTGCCGGCGGGCGGCCGGCCGAAGGTGCTCCGGCGACTTCCACCGCCGCAAGCCACTGGCGACCGGCGCCGCCGGATGCGGTGGTGGGCCGGCGACCACAAGGGGTCAATGGTTGACCGTTGACTGGTCAACGCTGACCGTTGACCAGCGGTCGCGATGTTTTCAGTCGCGCATAAATTCTCCGTTTTAGCTCCAATTTCGATGATTTTTGAGTCGTTTTTCTCGTTTTAGCGAGACGAATCCAAGTATGGGGAGAAATTAGGGTGAATTGAAGTCTAAAGAGTGGATATGACCATCTGTTGACACATTCACATGCACAACGAGAGAACAGATTTAAGCGATTTGTGATAATTTAAATTACCTTAAGTGTTTTACTCGAGTGGGAGCTAGGGGTACCATGTGGCAAACCCATAACTCGATGTAAATGCTTATCCACGTGGGAATTTAAATAGTAAGTGACTGTTTAAATGATCGTAAGCATTGTAATCAAGTGGAAGTTCGAGGTCGTGCCTGTGTCGACTCGATGTTCTTCTTGATCGCTTACATAGTGGGAATCCAAAAGGGATTTTGAATAGTATGTGACTATTCTATGAAAATTGTTGAGTCAAGCAGAGAAAAGTGTACATATATAGGCTCTCTGTGTGATGAGGGTGGTTGACCCTACTTCTCGAATGCAGAGACTGACTATATCTACACTCGTCTTGCGTTGATTACAATTTTCCAGAGTTATGTGTTGTGTAATAAGGAGCTGTGTAATTAGTGTTAGTATTTAGGATTGACTGATAGTATAACTATAAAACTTATGAATGTAGATCACATTAGAGAGATCGCTTTGGTGACATTGTGGCCACCAAACTGAGGCAGCTTACAATCAAGTTTGATTCCTCCAAGATGCGCTCTGACAAGAGCATGAAGACGCATCTAAGGGAGAAATCAAACATAATTTGGGAGTGTGAGTATGCCTGAACACTCCCCACTGGTAAATAGTGAGTTCAAACTGTTGCCAGATCTCTTCCCTCCTATTGGGAGTGCATATAGGTCATTTCGACCTCCACTAATATCATCAAGTTTCTTGATGATATTAAACACCACCTAGTGCTCTAGGATTGTTGGCATAAGGCTGCGAAATCCATCAAGCACGTAGCCTAAGTGGCTAAAATTACTTAGAGCTCTAGGAACAAGGACAATGGTTCCAAGAGATGTGGTACTAGGAAGAGAAAGGGTAAGTGTAAGGTAAGTAGCCTCAGTTCAAAGGAAAAGCAAGAGAGGAAAAGAGATTTTGGCCAAGGTCAAATGTTGCTTGTGTCATTCCATAAGGCACTATGCGCAAAAATTGTTTGCAGCAATCATTTTCCTCCCACCCATGAACATTGGTTCATGGAGTTTCGTCCTCTGCCCAATGGGAGCAGAAGTATCCTCGTGGGAACAAAGAATTATTAAAGTTAAGAGGTTGGGCAACTACAAAAACGAAGTTGCGTAGTGGCCACTCTTTATCTTTATAAATGTTTTGTGTTCTAGATACTGAACGAAACTCATTATTAGATATTTTTCCGTGAGAGAACTTAAGATATAATACGATCTACATGTTTATCATGACTCTATAGTGTTAGTTCTGATTTTATGACAATGGTTGTGTTGTGATACACTTTGAATTACATTCCCGTAATTCAACTAGTTGCTTTGTTGTGTCTTCCTATGTGGTTGATACATCTATTTGGCAAGTGCGTGTGGGACGCAATTACGTATTAGCAAAGGAGAATTTGTGAGGTCAAATTCCCAATGCTAATTTGTAAACGTTGCCTTACAGACAAAGCAACTTGTTGCTGTGTCTTCCTCTGTGGTTGATACACCTATTTGGCAAGTGCGTGTAGGACGCAATTACGTATTAGCAAAGGAGAATTTCTGAGGACAAATTCCCAATGCTAGTTTGTAAATGTTGCCTTACAGACAAAGCAACCTAAGAACCATTCAGTCATGAAATTAGAAAACCCGCTTTCATCAAATTAGTCCACTTGGACATCTGTGGTCCGATAAGCGTGGGGGCAAGGCAAGTGGCCTAGTATTTTCTCACAGTTACTTGATGAAATTGGAATTGTTAGACAACTAACTATTCCACAAACTCCACAGCAAAATGAGTTGCTCCTGGAGTTGGTTAAGTTGATAATGACTCAGGTGAACGTTCCCATTGGGGAGATGCTTTGCCAACAGTCACTTTCGTACTTAACCATATGCCCTTTTCAAATTATGTGAATGATTCCTGATGAGTTTTAGTTAGGTAAAAAGACCTGATTAGAGTATGCTGGGACCATAAGGGTATCCAGCATATTTGATCCTTCCTGTGAGTATAGGAAGCTTGACCCTAGAGGCAAGTAGCATGTCTTGGTAAGATAGCTTGGTCACTCAAAAGGATGCGTCTTCATTAGTGAGAATGAAGACACTCCGGTCACATAATTTGAGTCTAAGGATGTAGTGGTCCTTAAGACAAACTTTTCTAGAGCAAGGGAGACGGATTTTGGGATGTGCATCTTTATTGAAAGAAGGTGGACCTACAACACGTTGAAAGGAGCGTATAGACGCATCTCCAGTTGCTGAGTCCAGTGGGAGTAATGCTTATTAGGAGCATATCTCCATGAAGCACAATCTAAGAGGAGTACTAGATGAGTACTAAATTATCAAGTAGAGCCTTTGATAGTTTAAAAGGCTCTCTCCGGCCCTACTAGTAAAAGTTGGACTAAGACGATGGAAGAAGAAAAGACGAAGTCTATAAGGACATACCAAGTATAAGACTTGGTGGCTCTGCCCCGCGTCACAAGGCATTTTGAGAACAAATGTGCTCTCAGAAGTAAAGGGAGGCAGATTGGTCAATCGACCACTACTAGGCACATCAAGCAGTGAAGAAGTACACACAACAAGAAGGTATCAACTGTGACGAAACCTTCTCGTTCATTGTGTGGTCAGAGTCTGATTCTAGCTTTGGTCAGCAGTTTAAGTCTGGGGTACATCGATTAGGATGTCAAGATCGCTTTTCTTGTATGGCAAACTAGATGAAAGGATCTACGTGCATAAGCACATAGGTCTCATGGCAAAAGGCCAGGAGCGTAGAGTACGCTGACTCTGAGGATCTGTCAAGATCTCACATATTCATCTAGACTCGTGGTAATTGACCACTTAGTCCATTTCAAGAAAGTTGAGAGTATTTCATTACCCTCATGCTATATGTAGAAGACATATAACTAGCTAGAAATGACACAGAGGCTGCTTTAGCCAATTAAAGATGGCTATCCTTTCATCTTTAAGATAAAGGAATTGGGTTAGGCAGTGGGAGTCAAGATTCATGGAGAATGCTCCAAGAATTGACTCACTATGTCACAAGAATCCTATGAAGAAGAGATTCTTGGAGGATTCCAATTGAGGGGACCTGAACCCGAGTGATGTGCTAGTAGCTAGAGGCAAGAGTTTGAGTCTTGCTACACGTCTTTAGACCAAGTCAGAGATGGAGTCATTGGATAGTATTTTGATACATGTGGTTAGTAGCTAGAAGTACAATTAGGATTGTACTCGCTCCAACGTGCTTTTTGTAGTTGGCTTTGTGAGCCGTTATCAGTCAAACCTTGGTCAGACACACTGTTTAGAGTGTTCTGTGGTACTTGAAGGGCGATGCTGAAGGGCGCTGCTAAAAATCGATTGTTTTCATCATATTGGTGACCTGCAAACGGCAGGCCACACATTGATGTCTATTGGGTAAGAGACTTGGATGAGAAGACATCCACGTCTTGGTGTGCTTTGCTAAGCACTGTAACTATCTTGCAGAGAGGCAAGTAAGGATTATGCATTTCTCTGTCTACTAGGGACATGGAGTTCATTGCATGATCATCAGCAATATAGGACAGTTTGGATTGGAAGATCTAACGTCACTTATAGATCGCAGAAAGAGCTATTAACCTAGTGACATTGATCTCATCAAGTCAAACAGCTATGGTTTACACCAAAGAAAGCCTAAGTACCACAAGAGAACGGAACATAACTTTGTATGAGACATCGTTACACAGTAGTTAACTACCCTATTATGTCAGTCTAAGCATCAAGTGACCGGAGAGAGGGTCATCACAGTATGACCTGTGATAGAGCATTGGCTCTATACCCTCACGGACCCGTATTGGTGGGTTGGCTGTATAGAGATACAAGCCATAAAACAAGTGTTTTAGATACACTGGATTGCTTAGAACCAGGGTGATTTAACATAATTTATGTCATGAGGACAAACTTTGTGAGAGCTCTATTCCTTGATCATAAGTAAAGTGTGATGCCTAGGCTTACCTTTATTTTGTGTGGATCAAGAAACAAATGTACTTATTACACAATATATAAAGTATGTTGTACAGGCTTTGGAAGTTGGCTCTCTGACACGAGCAACCGCCTTGGACACGCAGGTGGTGTGGGCCAAGATGAGACTTGGGTGATTTTTCCTTGAACACCAAAATGGGATATAGTGTGAATATCCAAAGGCAGCTGAAAAGCGCCGAGTGTTGGACATGAAAACACCACTGAGAACTGATAAGTCGCCCTAGTAAGTGTACTAGGATGAGATCCGCTAGGATGATGAGGTCTTATGATCAAATTATGAATTCCCGCTATTCATAATGCCTGTAGCCAGACGTGAGTGCTCCACTTGGCGCTATGTGAAGCGAGCGAAGTGTGGTAGCAAACTCAGGTCAGATTCTAAGTGAGTCTGGACTAAGGTCTGTGTGGTGTAAGTGATTGAGGATCAAAATCGACATACGCTCGAGAACACCACAACGTGCGTTTCATACCGCATGTGCTTTAAGAACCGCTAGGGAAGCATCTGAATGAATCCCTGCTTCAATGCTGTGTGAGTCCCTAAAAGGATGCATCGATCCTTTCAAAGGGTACCCTTATGCACTTTGACTCTGTCATGAAGAGATGAGGTTGTAATACCCGGAAATTTTCCAATTAACGTTAAGGTCCTAATTTAATTTTTTATTTTAATATGGAAGGAAAAGGAGAAAATTTAAAACAAATGAAATTTTATTTGGACAAATTAGGACCTAACGGGAAATATTGGGTGTAAGTCTATTAACCCCAAAGTTAATTTTAACAATAGATAATAATTCAAAATATGTTCTTTTATTTATTAAGCTATATTTATATATTAAATATGTATATATATAACAAATAAAAATATATTAAATATATATAAATATAAATATATATGCAAAATATTTAAAAAAAAATATAATGTATGTATGTGGCTGGAAGGGGGTCACACACGTGACCCCCCTTAATATTAAAATTGATCCCAAATTATTTTGGGTCTCCAGAGAAGAGCAGCCGAAATTTCAAGCAGAAAGAGGCTTTAGGACCACACACACACACACGACGCTAAGGGCTCAGCGGGAAGAGGAGGTGACGCGCGCGGGGAAAGCCAGCCGGGAAGTGCACCGCCGTTCGCCGGATAAGGGCCGTCGACGGCGACTCGGGACGCCGTAGGAAGGTGGCCGGCGCGGTTCACGGTGGAGAGAGAGAGCAACGACGGGAAAGTTATTTTTAGCCGGAATCTTCGCCGGAATCCGCCGTTTCGAAGCCGGGGAAGGTGACCGGGAGTTCTTGCTACCCTATTCCATCATCCTATCCGATTGAATCGAGGTAAAAAGTCCCGAATCCCTCAAAACCCAACTTTATCTATTTTAGGGATTTTTGGAAAATTCCTAATTGGTACGAATAAATTATTTTGGGTTCTAATTTGAAGCTATTGGGTTGTTTAGAAGTACTTGGAAGTATATTTGTTGGAAAATTGATGATGGAAGCTACCCAACTTGAAAACCATAGAGCAATGGAATGTAAAGTGAGACAAAGTGTAGTATAAACTGAATTGGGATTGATTGGTGTGTTGGATTGGTGTTATAGAATGGTAGGGAGTGTGGAATATGCGAGGGATTAACGCCCGAGTAATTCCGTCTCAACCGGAAACCAATTTGGTATTAAAAGAGACACTTTTCAATCCAATTTAGAATATGGAGCTAAGATATTAGCTAGGAATTTAGATTATACCGTGGTGGATGCTCGGGATTGATTTAAATAGTGAAATGCTTTTATTAGGTGAATTATTGATTTTAAAGGATATCCGGCCACATGTGTTGTATGTGAATATAAGTTGAAAGGTTGGTTTGGAAATTGACAACCATTGATAATTTGAGGCCATGACTAACATAGGCCATAAATTAGACATTGGGTTGTGGAAAATTACATACGGACACTGGTAGGTGAAAACGGATAAATTGGAGATTTATAACTTGAAACTAGTTATAAAAGAAATAATGTGAATTAGACATAAATAGAAATATGCTAAATATCCCGAACACTAGTTAATGGATTTCTAAGTTAATTAACTAGCAGTGGGGTTAAATTGGGAAGGATGTGAACGTTAATTTGACGTGTACAAATCAATGGCTGAATTCAAGTGTCTAAAGTTATTGAATGTGTATGATTAGGTAACCACGAATTGTCTGGAGCAGGAGTGACTCTAGGACCAGAAACAGGAAGCCGTCCAGGTGAGGGGTTTCCCATCCTTGCCCTACAGGGTTGAATGAGGATGTGAATACGTGGTTTGCTTACTTGCTTGTTTGTAAGAATTGTTAGGAAATAACATGCTATTGTTGTTCCTAAACTGTTATTTGTGAAAATATTTGTATATATGTGACTGATTAAAGTGGAAGTGGTACTGGAGGTTATCCATGTGATGACATGGGATTTGCCAAACAGTACAAGTAAAAAGCGGTAGGATATTGATTTCGTTCAATTTTTGGTTTGTCCTAATAATTAGAAACCCACTAAGGAAATGAAACTGACTTATTTATACACGTCGACGTGATTTGTGGTAAATGAACTTAGGAAATACCTTAGAGCTAGGTTATCATCTAATCAAGGGTTGGGTACTAAGCAAAGAATAGGAAATCTCATAATTGATTAGAAATTCTTAGTGGAGTTCACACTGCTGAGGTAAAGACACTTTAGAATAGAAATGGGTAGTCCGTGTTACAAACCCCACTGAAAGTAAGAGAGTGAATTATGACGTCAGACATTTGCCCGTTGAGGCTATTGCCCTAGCCTGGCACTAGGGTGGTGCATTTCATATACATGGTTGCCCGTTGTGGCTGTTGCCCTAGCCTGGCACTAGGGTGGTGCATTTCATATACATGGTTGCCCGTTGTGGCTATTGCCCTAGCCTGGCACTAGGGTGGTGCATTTCATATACATGGTTGCCCGTTGTGGCTATTGCCCTAGCCTGGCACTAGGGTGGTGCATAGCATTTGATAGACTTGCCCGTTGTGGCTATTGCCCTAGCTTGGCACTAGGGTGGTGCATAGCATTTGAAAGACTTGCCGTTGAGGCTATTGCTCTAGCGTGGCACTAGAGTCGATTGTACGATTTATAGTTTTTAATATGAAATGTTTCATGTTATTGGTTGCTTATGAGTAGCATGTTTGAGAGGCATGATTCCTAGGCTTATCTGTGACATAACGTTATATTAATGTTGCTTGATCATTATATAATATATGATAAACTGGTATTTCGTGCGCATGTGGTTGTGAGTGGTTCCCTTTCCCCAGCTGTAGTGGTACCCGCCGCTACGCCGAGGATGGGAAGCTTCTCACTGAGTCTGATGGACTCACACCCTCTGTTTAAATGTTACAGATACAGGAATCGGGCAGGCTTCGACGTCCGGACAGTGATACGGACATCTATCCACTTGCACCGCATTTGTTCGCGTGGGTGGACATCTTTTGATTATTTAGCCTTCATTATTTTGAGTTGTATATATTCTAAAGTTGTAAAGGCGAAGTAAATATTTGCAGCTTTTGAATTATGCTATATCTAGACATGTCGGCTTCACATGTGCTTACTGATAGGATTCTGGGTGTTGGGAAAGTCTTGATATACTTATATATATATATATCTGCGTATGTGGATAGGATAGATCACACATAATGGTGTGTGATCAATATGTATATGCTATATATATACGTGTGAATTGATATATGTTGGATGAAAAATATAAATGTCTGCATGTGAATAGGATAGATTACACGTATTGAGACGTGTAATCACTATGTATACTTAACTGTGCGTGTGAGTGTACATGTGTGATTATGACAGGTTATATATATATTGTGTGTGAATAGGATAGATCATTCCTTTGGGGTTTGATCACTATGTATATATATATTTATGTGTGAATGTCTTGAGTGTATGGATGTAGATAAATATACGTGAAATGGGCTGAAACGGCATTGAGCGCCGTGGATTGCAGGTTATCTAGGCCACCAATGATGGTGTGGCCACTATATACACTATGTGAATATTGTATGATGATTGTGTTTAAGGGTAGATAATTTATGATTATAGGTAAGGCTTACGGGTTTAGAGGCTAAACTCTATCCCCGTGCCGGTCACGGATCCCTGTAATTGGGGTCGTGACAAACTTGATATTCATTTTTCTTTTTTTAATTAGTTTTCACTAATGAGTGTTTCGAAAACATGATATTCATTTTCCTTTTCTAATCATTTTTCGCCGATTAGTCTTTCGAAAACTAGATATTCATTTTTATTTTTGTAATCAGTGTTCACCGATGAGTGTTTCGAAAAATTGATATTCATTTTTCTTTTTTTAATCAGTTTTCGCCGATGAGTGTTTCGAAAACTTGATATTCATTTTTCTTTTTTTAATCAGTTTTCGCCGATGAGTGTTTCGAAAAGTTGATATTCATTTTCCTTTTTTAATCAGTTTTCGCCGATGAGTGTTTCGAAAACTTGATATTCATTTTTCTTTTTTAGTAAGTTTCCGATGATGAGTGTTTCGAAAACTGGATATTCATTTTTCTTTTTTTTTAATCAGTTTTCGCCAATGAGTGTTTCGAAAACTTGATATTCATTTTCCTTTTTTAATCAGTTTTCTCCGATTAGTGTTTCGAAAACTTGATATTCATTTTTATTTTTTTTAATCAGTTTTCGTCGATGAGTGTTTCGAAAACTTGATATTCATTTTTCTTTTTTTAATCAGTTTTCACCGATGAGTGTTTCGAAAACGTGATATTCATTTTCCTTTTTTAATCTGTTTTCGCCGATTAGTATTTTGAAAACTTGATATTCATTTTTCTTTTTTTTAATCAATTTTCGTCGATGAGTGTTTCGAAAACTTGATAGTCATTTTTCGTTTTTTAATCAGTTTTAACTGATCTGTGTTTCGAGAACTTGATATTCATTTTTCTTCTTTTAATCATTTTTCGCCGATGAGTGTTTCGAAAACTTGATTTTTTTTAATCATTTTTCGCCGATGGGTGTTTCGAAAACTTGATATTCATTTTTCTTTTTTTAATCAGTTTTCGCCGATGATTGTTTCGAAAACTTGATATTCATTTTTCTTTTTTTAATCAGTTTTCACCGATGAGTGTTTCGAAAACGTTATATTCATTTCCCCTTTTTAATCATTTTTCGCCGATGAGTGTTTCGAAAACTTGATATTCATTTTTATTGTTTTTAATCAGTTTTCGCCGATGCGCGTTTCGAAAACTTGATATTCATTTTTCTTTTTTTAATCAATTTTCGTCGATGAGTGTTTCGAAAACTTGATAGTCATTTTTCGTTTTTTAATCAGTTTTAACTGATCTGTGTTTCGAGAACTTGATATTCATTTTTCTTCTTTTAATCATTTTTCGCCGATGGGTGTTTCGAAAACTTGATATTCATTTTTCTTTTTTTAATCAGTTTTCACCGATGAGTGTTTCGAAAACTTGATATTCATTTTCCCTTTTTAATCATTTTTCGCCGATGAGTGTTTCGAAAACTTGATATTCATTTTTATTGTTTTTAATCAGTTTTCGCCGATGCGTGTTTCGAAAACTTGATATTCATTTTACTCTTTTTAAACCAATTTTCGCTGATTAGTGTTTCAAAAACTTGATATTCTTTTTCTATTTTTAATCAGTTTTCGTCGTTGAGTGTTTCGAAAACTTTATATTCATTTTAATTTTTTTAATTAGTTTTCGCCGATGAGTGCTTTCGAAAACTTGATATTCATTTTTCTTTTTTTAATCAGTTTTCGCCGATGAGTGTTCTGAAAACTTGATATTCATTTTTATTTTTTTTAATCAGTTTTCATCGATGAGTATTTCGAAAACTTGATATTCATTTTTCTTTTTTTAAATCAGTTGTCGCCGATGATTGTTTTGAAAACGTAATATTCATTTTTCTTTCTTTTAAATACTTTTCGCCGATAAGTGTTTCGAAAACTGGATATTAATTTTTCTTTTTCTTAATCATTTTTCGCCGATGAGTGTTTCGAAAACCTGATATTCATTTTTCTTTATTTATTTAGTTTTCACCGGTGAGTATTTCGAAAACTTGATATTCATTTTTGTTTTTTTAATCAGTTTTAGCCGATAAGTGTTTTGAAAACTTGATATTCATTTTTCTTTTTTTTTAAATCAGTTTTCGCCGATGAGTGTTTTGAAAACATGATATTCATTTTTCTTTTTTTAATTATTTTTCACCGATGAGTTTTTCGAAAAATTGATATTCATTTTTCTTTTTTTATTCAATATTCACCGATGAGTGTTTCGAATACTTGACATTCATTTTCCTTTTTTAATCAGTTTTCGCCGATGAGTGTTTCGAAAACGTGATATTCATTTTTCATTATTTAATTAGTTTTCACCGATAAGTGTTTCGAAAACTTGATATTCATTTTCCTTTTTTAATCAGTTTTCGCCGATGAGTGTTCTGAAAACTTGATATTGAATTTTATTTTTTTTAATAAGCTTTCGTCGATGAGTGTTTCGAAATCTTGATATTCATTTTTCTTTTTTTTAATCAGTTTTCGCCGGTGAGTGTTTTGAAAACTTGATATTCATTTTTCTTTTTTTTAATCAGTTTTCGCCGATGAGTGTTTCAAAAATGTGATATTCATTTTTCTTTTTTTTAATCAGTTTTCGCCGTTGAGTGTTTCAAAAACGTGATATTTATTTTTCTTTATTTAATTAGTTTTCATCGATGAATGTTTCGAAAACTTGATATTCATTTTTGTTTTTTTACTCAGTTTTCGCCGATTAGTGTTATGAAAATTTGATATTCATGTTTCTTTTTTTAATCAGTTTTCGCCGATGAGTGTTCTGAAAACTTGATATTCTTTTTTCTTTTTTTTTAATCAGTGTTCGGCGATGAGTGTTTTGAAAACTTGATTTTTTTTCTTTTTTTAATCATTTTTCGCCAATTAGTGTTTCGAAAACTTGATATTCATTTTTCTTTTTTTAATCAGTTTTCGCTGATGAGTATTTCGAAAACTTGATATTCATTTTTCTTTTTTTAATCTGTTTTCGCGGATGAGTGTTTCGAAAACGTGATATTCATTTTTCTTTTTTTAGCCAGTTTTCGCCGATTAGTGTTCTGAAAACTTGATATTCATGTTTCTTTTTTAATCAGTTTTCGCCAATGAGTGTTCTGAAAACTTGATATTCATTTTTCTTTTTTTTAATCAGTTTTTGCCGATGTGTATTTCCAAAACATGATATTAATTTTTTTTAATCATTTTTCGCCGATGAGTGTTTTGAAAACTTGATTTTTTTTCTTTTTTTAATCATTTTTCGCCGATTAGTGTTTCGAAAACTTGATTTTCATTTTTCTTTTTTTAATCAGTTTTCGCCGATGAGTATTTCAAAAACTTGATATTCATTTTTCTTTTTTTAATCAGTTTTCGCCGATGAGTGTTTCGAAAACGTGATATTCATTTTTCTTTATTTAATTAGTTTTCACCGATGAGTGTTTCGAAAACTTGATATTCATTTTTCTTTTTTTAGTCAGTTTTCGCCAATTAGTGTTCTGAAAACTTGATATTCTTGTTTCTTTTTTTAATCAGTTTTCACCGATGAGTGTTCTGAAAACTTGATATTCATTTTTCTTTTTTTTAATCAGTTTTCGCCTTTTATAGCCCGCTTCTTGTTCTTTCTCCTTCAAAATCGTCGCTAGCTTCTCTCTTTTTAGTTGTGATTTTCTTGTTTTTATCTCCTTCAGAATCGGCGCTACTCTGCTCTGTTTTTTCGCTTCTCTCTCTTCTTCTTCTTTTTATTTCTTTTAAGTGGAATGCTGACGTAGCATCTGGTTTAATGAAGCTTTAAGCATGCCCACGCCTAAGTCTGCTGAAGAGAGAAATTAACAAATTCATCACAATATCAAGTAAACTCCTCTTTTTAGACAAATAATTAAATAGTAGCTAATAAAGTTGCTAATTATGAAACCAATTAAGTTGAAAAATCCAACAATAAAATGAACTCAACAAATTCCCTCACACTTAGACCGTGCTTGCCCTCAAGCAGGAATTGAGGATTTAAATCAAGACTCCCCAAACATTTTCATCCCAGCATTTGCAATTCTTTCCCTAAGTGATCAACATCCAAAGTTCTCAGTTTTCAGAAATGTCATACAACCATGTTAAAAACCAAATATGTCCAAGAGAAAAGAGAGAACATTTTCAAGCAATTTTAGCAAGTCAATTCATTAAGCCTCACTCATCCCAAAGTTTTGCAAAGTCAAGTTAAATTGCATAAACAAATCTGGATTAATTGAAGAATTAAATTCAAGCAGAGAACCATTCAAAATCATGCTATCTAACAATCTCAATCTCCCATTCATTCTTTCAATATTATGATTTTTTTTCTCTTTTTTTTTTCTTCTTTTTGCTCTTGATTTCATATTTTTTTGGGATTGACTACCTATCCGTCTTACGGTCTAGGTAATTCAAATCCTAGGTCATTTAGGGCCTTCTCCTATCCGTTTTACGGTCTAGGTGAAGTCTATCCCCTAAATTGCCCTTTGGCAATGCTCATAGTTATTACCAACTAGCGGAGCAAGAACTTAAATTTTGGGAAAGAAAAAGGAGAAAGTAAGACAGCATGCATCCCAATAATTCAACACCAAGAATTCAATTTCTCAATTGATACAAATATGAATGCAACCCTACTAAAATAAGCAAAAGACTAGGATGAGAGATTGTCAATTAAAATTAAAATCATGCATTGTTTTTATTTTACTTCATCTCTCTAATCACTTGAAAATACTTGGTAAACATATGGTTACACAACACTTAAGAAATATGAGTCAAAGGATACCGGTCAAGCTTCAAAGAATTAAAAGCAAATGCCAAAGTAAATTATTGGGAAATTTGAAAAGTTAAATGAACAATTTCCATACTTAAAGATCAAATATGTGGGAGAAGAATAGTCATAAATTTCAGATTTTCAACAAAATTGGTTAACAAAAAGAGATTTTTTTTTACTGCAAAATTCTTCTAGTTTAAACTATCCAATATGTTAACAAAACAGATTTTAAACCTCCCCCACACTTTATCAGGAGCATTGTCCTCAATGCAACAAATATAGACAAAAAGAGAATGAGGAAACTTCCCTGAAGCCTATTGACGTGGGGTTACTGCCTTAATAAATTTCTGATGGCTTGTATTGCTGGAGTGTTTTGAGCTTGGTGGGTTTCCATTATGACCAGTGAAGCTTTCAATTCTTGAATTTCTTCAGTATTTTTAGCTTGTTGGGCTTCTAGCCTTGTCAATGAGGCTCTTAATTCTTGGGTTTCTGGTTGCATTGAAGAGGAAGGACGTGCTGCCTGACCTGGTTGTGTTCCATGTGCTGAGGACCTAAAATGTAAACCCCATCCTGCAGACGAGCAATAATATGCATATTTTCTAAAGTTTTTAAATCTAATGGTTGCATATCAATTGCCCGGGAGGTGGGGTTGTCAAGGTCAATTAAATTCTATGTCCTAGCAATATTTGTTATGTAGGATCCCAAAATTAAAGACCTACTCTTTGAATTACAGGCAGCCATTTGTATTGCAAACCACCAGCCCAAATTTACCTTCCTTTTTTGTACCATGCACCACAGGAAAAACAATTCAGTTTTAGAAAGTAGTGATGAACTATCTTTCCTTCCTGAAAATGAAAAAGCCAAAAATCTATGTATATATTTTAAAGCATGGTTAGTTAAGGAGCTATCAGTGGTGGTGCGGGGATTGTATTATGCTTCCGGGAGACCTGTCAGGTCTCGGTATACCTGGAATTGGTCAAAGTCGTCTGGGTAATCACACAAAAATTCTCCTATGGAAGATTCATCATCCTCTTCTTCGCAGAATCCTAAAACTTTATTAAATTCAATCAAAGACAATGAAAAATTTCTCTCTAGCATTTGAAATTGAACAACAGCAGGGGAATCTACTAGTATTTTTTTTTATGTTCAAAGTGAATGTAGAGTAGAATTCTCGAACAGCCTCTGAAATAATTGGACACGGGATATTCATGTACTTTGTCCAACCAATATTTTCCATGAATGTTTTGACATCTTCAGCAATGTCTAGTACATCTAGAGTAGAGGGATCGATGTACTTACATGGAACCATGGGATTTCGTTGAATTTGTTCGTACCTAGCGTCCCATATTGTGTTCTGAATGGCGGCTTGAGGGGCTCTTTGTGCTTGTTCTTATGTGCGTTTCCCTTGCTTGCGCCTTGTCGCTTTTGCAGGTGGTTGTTCTTCCTCGGGTTATTTCATTGTTTCGATTTCAGGTATTGGCTCCAGTTCTGTTTGAGGAGTAGGCTCTGCTTCATAAGTTTGTTCCATCATAGAACGCGTCCTCCGTCTGAGAGGAGAGGTGGTTTGCTCCGTCGATGTCGTGGCTCGGCTTCTCTTTGGTGAAGGTGGTGGTGGGTTTGAGGAGGAGTGTGATGAAGAAGAAGAAGAAGAAGAAGAAGAAGGAAGATGGCGTTTGTTGGGGTTCTTTGTGCGTGCCATTGTGCGAGTCCGAGAGCTTCGATTTTCAGGGGAGGAACGGCGACGGCGTGAACGGCGTGCGACGGCGTGAACGGCGTGAGTGACGTGAGTGAGAGAGAGCACTTCCGTTTCCTAGGGCAAAAGGGAGGGAATGATTAGTTCAAAGTTATAAGCATCGATAAAATTTTTCTTCTTCCCTTCCTTTTTATTTTTTTATTTTTATAAAAAAATAATAAATAAATAAATAAATAAATAAAAATAAGAAAAAAAAGGAAAATAAATAAAAATAAAATAAAAATTCGGAAAATTAAAAAACAGAAAATTATTATTTTTTATATGTATTTATTTATTTTTTTTTTATAAAAATCAGAGAACTATAAAAAAAATAAGTATTGATTAAGAAGTTGTTAGTCGTGACCCTTGAGCATGGGCATGCCTAAATAACTTTTACACCATGTGGGCCATTCTGCGAATTCAAGTCAGAGAGATAGCGCTGTAATTCTGTCAAAATTTTAGGTGAAAGGATTATGCTTTAGGCATGGGCATGCCTAGTGTTATTGCTGAAACGTGAGTGAAAATTTAACGTTAAATTGAAAAACCAAACAAATGCAAAAATAAATCAACCTAAACTACTGCTACTATCAAGACATAGGTATGCCTTGATCAAAATACTTCCTTATTATGCAGGTGATTGGGAAGAACCCAATTCCAGGTGGTTCTCCACTAGTTTGATTTCTTCTACTGTGATATTTTGAAATCCTTCATAGAAAGACTTCAACCTGTGACCATTTACCTTAAAAAAATTTCCAGTGTCTATGCTTGTAATTTCCACTGCACCATGAGGATAAATGTTAGTAACAACAAAATGACCAATCCATCTAGACCTAAGCTTAACTGGGAATAGCTTGAGTTTTGAATGAAAAAACAGTACTTTCTGACCCAAGGTAAATTGTTTTCTGGAAATTTGGTGGTCATGGAAGACTTTTGTTCTTTCTTTGTAAATTTTAGCACTGTCATATGCCTCATTCCTTAACTCTTCTAGTTCTTGTAGCTGCAATTTCCTATTTTGACCTGCCTCATCCCTGCTCAAATTACATTGTTTACTAGCCCAATAAGCTTTATGTTCTAATTCTACCGGGAGATGACATGATTTTCCATAAATTAAACGATAAGGGGACATACCAATGGGTGTCTTATATGTTGTCCTATATGCCCATAGGGCGTCATCAAGTCTTAAACTCCAATCCTTCCTAGTTGGACCAACAGTTTTTTCTAAGATGGACTTAATTTCTCTATTAGAGATTTCAGCTTGTCCATTACTTTGGGGATGATAGGCAGTAGAGATTCTATGAGTGACTCCATATTTCTTTAATAGTGCATCAAAAGACATATTACAAAAGTGAGTTCCCCTATCACTAATTATAGCTCTAGGAACACCAAATCTAGTGAAGATATGAGATTTAACAAAGTCAATAACAGTTTTAGACAGCCCTTGTTGCTTTTGCTTCTACCCATTTTGACACATAATCTACTGCCAAAAGAATATAAGTGAACCCAAAAGATGGTGGGAATGGACCCATGAAGTCAATACCCCAAATATCAAATATTTCAAAAACTAGAATGGGGTGAAGGGGCATTTGATTTTGTTTAGTTATATTTCCAGTTTTTTGACAATTTTCACATGTTTTGCAAAACATATATGAATCTTTAAAAAGCGTTGGCCAATAAAAACCAGCTTCTAGAATTTTTCTAGCAGTTCTTTTAGGTCCAAAGTGACCCCCACATGCATAGGAATGACAAAAATTCAGTATGGAATTAATTTCACATTCTGGCACGCATCTTCTAAGTACCTTATCCAAGCAATATCTCCATAAGTACAGGTCATCCCATACGTAGTAGTGAGCATCTCTCTTAATTTTTTCTTTTTTGATCTTGATGACTCATCAGGAAGGAGACCAGAACTCATGTAATTCACCAAGTCAGCATACCAAGGTGTAATTGTTTGATTTGAGAAAAGGTGCTCACCTGAGAATTCATCATTAAGTGGGGTGGCATCTTTATTGGTAGGTATTCTACTAAGGTGATCTGCCACCAAATTTTCACACCCCTTTTTATCTTTGATCACTAGGTCGAATTCTTGCAACAACAACATCCAACGGATCAGCCTTGGTTTAGCTTCTTTTTTCTGCAAAAGGAACTTAAGAGCAGCATGGTCAGAGCAAACAATAACTTTGGTGCCTAGTAAATAAGAACGAAATTTTTCTAATGCAAAAACAATAGCTAAAAGTTCTTTTTCTGTTGTTGAGTAATTTTGTTGAGCAGGATCTAGCATCCTTGAAGCATAGTAAATCACTGTGGGAATTTTGTCTATTCTTTGGCCAAGTACAGCTCCAATTGCATAATTGCTTGCATCGCACATAATCTCGAACGGGTGTTCCCAGTTTGGTGCTTGGATGATTGGAACTGAAGTGAGTTTTTCCTTCAAGCAATCAAAGGCTGTTTTGCATTCTTGATTAAATTCAAACGCAGCTTCTTTTTGTAGTAGTTTACACAAAGGTTGTGTAATCTTTGATAAGTCCTTGATGAACCTTCGATAGAATCCTGCATGGCCTAAAAAAGAACGTACTTCCCGTACTGTAATGGGGTAAGGTAGGGATTTTATCAAATCTATCTTTGCCTTATCTACCTCTATTCCTTCTTTTGAAACAATATGGCCTAGAATTAAACCTTGATCTACCATAAAGTGACACTTTTCATAATTTAGAACGAGATTTGACTCTAAGCATCTTTCTAAAATTTTGGTTAGGTTGGTAAGACATTCATCAAA
Source organism: Senna tora (assembly GCA_014851425.1). NCBI lineage: Eukaryota > Viridiplantae > Streptophyta > Magnoliopsida > Fabales > Fabaceae > Senna > Senna tora. The sequence continues at coordinate 23,675,974 of CM026270.1, read as the reverse complement.
AGAGGTTCCATGAACAGTAAAATCATCCATAAAAACTTCTATAATATTTTCGACATATTCAGAAAAAATACTTATCATACACCTTTGGAAAGTGGCTGGAGCATTACATAACCCGAATGGCATCCTTCTATATGCGAAAGTGCCAAATGGACATGTAAAAGTAGTCTTTTCTTGATCTTTCGGTGCCATTGGTATTTGAAAGAAACCTAAATATCCATCTAAACAACAATAGTGAGTTTTGCTAGATAATCTTTCCAACATTTGATCTATAAAAGGAAGTGGGAAATGATCTTTTCTAGTAGCAGAATTTAACTTCCTATAGTCAATACATACACGCCAACCATTTTGAACTCGAGTAGGTACCTTTTCTTTTTCTGAATTTTCTACCACAGTGATACCTGTTTTCTTCGGCACCACGTGTACCAGACTTACCCATTTGCTGTATGAGATTAGATAGATCATGCCCGCGTCTAAGAGTTTCAGAATTTCTGATTTTAATACCTCCATCATGGGTGGGTTGAGACGCCTATGTGATTCTCTTACAGGTTTGCAATCTTTTTCCAAGAGGATTTTATGCATGCAAGTAGATGGACTTAAGCCTTTTATGTCAGCAATAGTCCAACCTATAGCTTCTTTGTATTGCATTAGTACGTCTACTAACTTGCATTCTTCTTCCCCACTTAGCTTGCTGGATATAATGACAGGTAGCATTTTTTTAGAGCCAAGATAGGCATACTTTAGGTGTTCAGGAAGTGGCTTTAATTCTAGCTCAGGTGCCTGCATTATGGAAGGTAGCATTTTAGTGTGAGAATGAGTTAAACTAAGAATTTGAGAGTTACCAGGCTTAGATGCTAAAGTTTCCATCTCTTGGACCAGCTCTTCTAGCTCGATGTCAACATCAAACTCTTGTTTTAATTTGCATAGGCTGTTCCTATTGACACTCATATTCAATATTGTCTCCAAAGCATCCGACTTGGTTAGCTGAAAAACATTTTGTGTTAACGGGTCAATAATATCAATATTATATAATGAGGATGTATCACCTGGATGTTTTAAAGCATCATACATATTGAAGTTAACAACTTCTCCATCAAATTCCATGGAAAGTGTCCCACTATGCACATCGATCTTAGTTCTAGCGGTGCTTAAGGACGGTCTTCCAAGCAAAATATCAGATTTTGTCTCGGATTTATCATCCTCCATATCCAATATATAAAATTCAACAGGAAAAACCAAGTTATTTACCTGTACTAACACATCTTCTAGCACTCCTTCGGGGTATACCACAGATCTGTCAGCCAATTGTATGATAACCCCTGTTTTCTTTAATTCCCCAGCACCCAATGCATTATATATAGATAGAGGCATCACATTTATTGAAGCTGCCAGATTACACATAGCCTTATGAATATCTATATTACCAATTTTACATGAGATAGCAAACATACATTGATCCTTGCATTTAGGGGGAAGTTTCTTCTGAATTACTGCTGACACGTTTTCTCCCATGTTTACTCTTTCATTCCCTGCTAATCTTTTTTTGTTGCTGCAAAGCTCCTTCAAGAATTTTGCATATCTTGGAATTTGTTTGATTGCAACAAGAAGGGGGATATTTACCTCTACTTTTCTGAAGGTGTCCATAATTTCTTTTTCTTCCCTCTCCTTTTTAGATTTAGCAAACCTTTCAGGAAAATGTAGGTGAGCAATTAATTCAGCTGGTGGGGATTGTTTCTCCTCCTTTTGGTTTCGTTCAGGCTATTTTTCCACCTCCAATTCAGCTTCTGGTTCTGTACCTGCATCTTTGTCTAAGGCATGCCCACGCCTAAGTTTGGCGGATGCATTTTTTAGCTCTTTCCCACTACGTAGAGTAATGGCACTAGCATTATGTTTAGGGTTAGTTTCTGTTTGAGAGGGTAATTTACCTTGAGATTCAAGCTTACTTACGCTCGTGGCCAGTTGGCTCATTTGTTGTTCTATATTCTGTATGCTAGAAGCTAAAGACTTCACCACATCCTCTAGTGAGGAGTTTGGTTTTGGAGATGGTGCTGGCATATACTGTCTAGGTGTTGTAGGTCTAGACTGAAAATTTTGAAAATCAGTAGATTGGCCTTGATAATTTTGTTGCCCTGCTGCATAGCTGAAATTTGGATGGTCTCTCCATCCTGAGTTATATGTATTAGAATAAGGGTCATACCTTTTCTGCGGTTGTTGTTGAAATCCTCCTACCGCATTCACTTCAGTTTGTGTATACCCCTGGAGTTGAGGACACATATCCGTAGGATGTCCCTGCATAGCACAAATTTCACATACCTTTGCTTGCACAAGCTGTCCAGTAGCCAAGTTTTGCATCATGTTAGAGAGCTGGTTAAGTTTTGCCTCTATAGAAGAGATTGATGCCTCATTTACTGTTCTAGGCATATCTTGACTGTCCCCAAAATCTTGGGAGGTGGCTGCCATAGTGGAAATTATTTCCTTAGCTTCAGTTGGTGTCTTGTCAACAATAGACCCACCACTGGCAGCATCTAACATTCCTCTTTCTGTAGGATGCAATCCTTGATAGAAGTAAAGGATGAGACCTTGTTCTGAAACACCATGTTGTGGGCAGCTAGCGCAAAGTCTCTTGAAACGCTCCCAATAGTCATGGAGTGTCTCAGTGGGTTTTTGCTTGATGCCACATATATCCCTCCGGATAGCAATGGCTCGAGAAGCTGGGAAGTATTTATTTAAAAATTGTTTCATCATGGCTTCCCAAGTTGTGATTGACCCCGGTGGTAAATAAAATAGCCAATCCTTCGCTGCATCTTCTAAAGAGAATGGAAAAGCCCTTAGCTTGACTTGTTCCGTTGTCACATCCTGTGGTTTCATGCTAGAACAGACTACATGAAGTTGCTTCAAATGTTTATAAGGATCCTCATTAGGGAGTCCCCTAGATTTTGGCAGCAAGTGTATCAAACCCGATTTCAGCTTGAATGGCGCAGTCAATGTTGGAGTTGCGATGCACAATGGTTGCTGGTCTACAGGAGGAGCATTATGTTCCCTGATGGTTTGTTCTACAGCCACATCTTCTCTTTCCTCAGCCATTTTTTCTGTTTCCGAACTTGAATCAGTAGATGAAGTAGTCTCTTCTACTATGTCATCTATATGCTCTATGGAAGTTGAAGTTTGAGATTTTGCTTTCGCGATTCAGCTTCTTTTCTCAATCTCCTAGCTGTTTTCTCGATTTCAGAATCAAAATGTTGTTCTTTTACTCGATCAAACCTGGTCATTCAAAAAGAAATTTAACTTAGTAATTGCCAATCCTCGGCAACGGCACCAAATTTGTTGGGTGTCGAAACCAACAAAATAATATTTTCCTACTCTAGCCACTAAAAAGAAGTATAGTGAATGTAGGGTTGAATCCACAGGGATTGGTAACTCAATTTCTTCTGAAAAATAAGTCAATAAAGGAATTAAATTATAAAAGAAACAATTGGGGGGTTTTAGTTTGTTTGCAACAAGATTAAATTGAAATTGCAGAGTAAGTGTTAAGCGTGGGCACGCTTAAGGCTACGAAAATTGACTCAAGAAAGTGACGCTTCCCAGTCAGAGGTTTCGAATTTCAGGACATAAGTGGAGCTGCTCATCGATTTTAAACTTCCCTTTTATTCAAAATACATCAGGTACAATGGTTGTTAAACACCCATTGAATTTCCTCCAAGTAAATGGTTAAGAAACGTTCATTAAACATTCTCAATCAATTAATAAATCATGAACATGTATCAAGATTTAATCAATTAAAAGCATTAAGATCAAGAAGGAGCATGCTATTGCAACATATAAAATCAGAGAAATTCTCCAACTACGAGTGTAAAGGATTTATCATATCAAAATACGTTGTTTACTGTAATCTTGACATAAAAGACTTAAAATGTATAAACCATTCATATCAATTGCTACCAAATCAGGTTCCTAGCTACGAGCTTAAAAATCCTATTAGTTGAAGAAGAAGAATTAAGCCATAAATGTTGGCAATGTCACTACCCAAGCATTTACAGACTTAAGACTCGAATTAGAAAGGACTACAATAAATAAGAAGAACAAAAGAAAATATATTCAATATGATCCCAATCTCCCAGCTCACTTTGCCTCTGAAATCTCTACCTCTGACTAGAAAGAAGTTTAGCAACTCATGATGGAACTAAACTCTCAAGAAAAGGGTGAAGAATGATGGTCGATGATCCTATCTGATGCACGAGCTACTCCTTTTATAGCCCGCTTCTTGTTCTTTCTCCTTCAAATTCGGCGCTAGCTTCTCTATTTTTAGTTGTGATTTTCTTGTTTTTATCTCCTTCAGAATCGGCGCTACTCTGCTCTATTTTTTCGCTTCTCTCTCTTCTTCTTCTTTTTATTTCTTTTAAGTGGAATGCTGACGTGGCATCTAGTTTAATGAAGCTTTAAGCATGCCCACGCCTAAGTCTGCTGAAGAGAGAAATTAACAAATTCATCACAATATCAAGTATAGACAAATAATTAAATAGTAGCTAAAATCTCAATTAACTTGATTAAAGTTGCTAATTATGTCACGACCCCCTATCGGACGTCCGTGACCGGCACGGGAGGTAGGATTTCTCCTATCCCGTAAGCCTCTAATCCCTGATTGACATCCTTATATATGCATAACTACCCAGTTCTATTACAAACAATATATATAGTATATATGGTCATCCCTATCCGGTGACCTAAGTAGCACGCAATCCATGGCTCGCTCAACGCCGCTGCAGTCTATACATATACACATAGTCAATCACACGTACATATAATATACATATTGATCACGCGCCTCAAGGCGGGTGATCTATCCTATTCGCACGCAGAATTCCTGTGTACAGTCAAGCATATATATTCAATCACACACCTGCATAAAATATACATATTGATCACACGCCTCAATGCGTGTGACCTATCCTATTCACATGCGGAAGCCGTATTTTCACACAATCAAGTATTCAGTCACACATATATATAAATTTGCATATTAACCACACGCTCAGTGCGTGTGATCTATCATATTCACATGCGGAAGTCACATCCATATATATATACACACATGATATTCATCATATCATAACCTATGATCCCAACAACAAGACCAATATTTAATCTATATGAAGCCGACAATTCTAGAGTGTGACATATACATATATGTATATAGCAACTGTACAAAACAATGCTATACCAAAGAATCATATACATATACATCCTGACAAAATACATATATCAATACTACCCACGCGCACAATGCGTGCGGTCTCTAAGTCTGTCCGCCTCCCTGAGATGAAATGGAAGCGCTCCCAATGCCTATACCACCTGTGTCTGTAACATGTAACATTGGGGTGAGTCAAACAGACTCAGTGAGAGGAGCCAATCACAAACACATACGCATATAACAGATTCTGAATTTCCATATATTAGGTGGTCAAGCAATGAGCATATGTCATGTTCACAATAAAGAATGTAAAGCATGGTTCTACATACATTTAAATTCACACATACATCACATCAGAGTTTATCATACAACTTCATGTGGATATCCATGTTCAAATAACCATATTTATAAACTGGCCCGAAGGCATATCTTCGTTAGGAGAGAATCTGGCCCGAAGGCAATATCTCCGTTAGGAGAGAATCTGGCCCGAAGGCAATATCTCCGTTAGGAGGGAATCTGGCCCGAAGGCAATATCTCCGTTAGGAGAGAATCTGGCCCGAAGGCAATATCTCACGTGACCAATATGGGACCCTAGTTGATCATTCTAGGAAACCCTGGTCCCAAGACTATACTTGGAACAATAATCTGACCCCAAGACTTCACTTGGAGAATAGCCGGCGACTCATCTGACCTCGGTTTACCCAAGGCAATAGCCACAATGTGGTGTACTCATATACTTTGTATTTCTGAGAGTTTGACTCAAGCTAACAGACTCGATCTACCCGGACCACCCGTGATAGACTCGGTTCCCGCGTTGTACCATAAATGACCCCTATGGACCACTACTTATTTATTTTACTCCTTCTTAGGAAATTCTAAATTTCCAAGTGGTTTTCCTAATCCGAAATCCCTCGGTTTAAAACAAGGTCACCTATGTTCCTTTTCGTTAAGAGTTTACATATACCACCACACTTTTCAAATAATAATCAATAAGGTTGGTTTCTAGTACCACAAGACTTTCCCAAATAAAATTGACTCGATCCTACCCCCGATCTTGTATAGGTCCCGAGGACCTCCTTTTCATATAAGGCTCCTTGAGCCACCATCGCCTTTACAATTCACATACACACATATAGCACGTTTTCACATATACTGTAATTTAGGAACAACAATAGCATGTTATCTAACATGTAATTCCTACAAATAGGCAAGAAGGCAAACCATATATCCATATCTGCAGTCAACCCTATAGGGCAAGGATAGGAAAGCCCCTCACCTGGTTGGCCCCTCTGATCGGCTCTCGGTGCGCCCGAAAGTCCACTCACAGTATGGTGCCCTATACACATATACTTGAGAGATTCAGAAACTTGCAATTTCAACCATTATCGTGTACATGTAACGCTAATGCTCATGTTCTTTCTAATTAATTCCATAGACTAGTTGTTGGCTTGGAATGCCCTCAACTAGTTTTCGGAACACCTAGCATGCTTCTATTCGTGTTCAGCCCTTTCTTAATCACACTATTCGGAAGCTTTGACTTGGGAATGTAAGGTTACCCAATTCCACATCTATGTGTCCATATGAACTTCCATTACCCAAGTCTTGAATTTATGGCTCAAGAGAATCATAAATCCTACTTGTCCAAGCTTTGAATTTATCAAACTAACCTTGAACACTTCACCTACACATGAATACACATACCCGAATACGCGTAAAATTAGAAAATTGTCTCTTTTTCTCCGAACGGGGTTCCGGGTGAGACGAGAATTACTCGGGTTTTAATCCCTCATACATTCTAATAATTTTAACAATTATAGAATAACAATTTCCACCTATTAATGCACCCCCAATCAGTCCACAACACCCTTAAACCTTAACAACCACATTTTCCTACAATTTTTCCAACCCGGATAATTTCCATCAATTTGGTTCCGGTTCCTAAGCTTCCAACTCACTTCCTAACATGCAAATACCTCAATTTAGGACCCAAAATACTCAGATTGAATCAATTGGGGTCTTTCCAAAAATCCCTAAAATTGATAAAAATGGGGTTTGAGAGTTTCGGGACTTCTCACCTCGATTCAACCGGTTAGAAGGATGATATGGAGTAGAGGAGACTCCCAGCTACCTTCCCCGGTGAAGAGACGGCGTTTTCCGGCGAGAAGCTCTCTTCCTCTTGTTTCTCTCTCTAACCCGAGCTCTCTCTCTCTCTAGCACAACGGACGACGACCAGCTAGCTCCGGCGGACGGCACGGCGTACTCCAGCACCGGCTCGCACGTCCGGCCACCTTCCACGCGTGGCTCCGTCCGTGCATGCTTTGCCCCTCCCTCTTGCGTTTTCCGTTCGTCCGTGCGTCTCTCACGCGTTGCTCTTCCCCTCTCGTGCGTCTTTCCTTTCCTTGCTCACACTCTGATTTCTTTTCTTTATTCTCTTATCTTATTCCTTTATATATATATATATAATAAATTAATATACATATATATTACAAAAGAAAAAGAAACAATCTAGTTTCCTTCCCTCTCTTTAATTCTTCTTTTTCTTTACTTTTATATATACATATATATATATATATATATATATATAAAATTAATTTATACATATACCTATCACATAATTAAAATCTGGTATAATAATAATAAAAAAGAAAAAGAAATATAAAAAATATATAATTAGGATTTAAACAAATTTGTATAAAAAAAATGTAGTAGGATAGTGTGTGCTTCTATCCATTTCCAACTTTTAAATTAATTAATTTAATTTACTTTAATTAATGATGCTAGTTAAAATATTCTCGGGTATTACAAATTATGAAACCATTTAAGTTGAAAAATCCAACAATAAAATGAACTCAACAAAACTTGATATTCATTTTTCTTTTTTTTAATCAGTTTTCGCCGATGTGTGTTTCCAAAACATGATATTAATTTTTTTAATCAGTTTTCGCCGATGAGTGTTTCGAAAACGTAATATTCATTTTTCTTTTTTTTAAATAGTTTTCGCCGATGATTGTTTCGAAAACGTGATATTCATTTTTCTTTTTTTAATCATATTTCGCCGATTAGTGTTTCGAAAATTTGATATTCATTTTTCTGTTTTTTAATCATTTTTCGCCGATGAGTGGTTGGAAAACTTGATTTTATTTCTTTTTTTAATCATTTTTCGCCGATGAGTGTTTTGAAAACTTGATATTCATTTTTCTTTTTTTAATCAGTTTTTGTCGAGGAGTGTTTCGAAAACTTGATATTCTTTTTTCTTTTTTTAATTAATTTTCGCCGATGAGTGTTTCAAAAACTTGATAATCTTTTTCTATTTTTAATCATTTTTTGCCGATATGTTTTTCGAAAACTATATATTCAATTTTATTTTTTTTATCAGTTTTCGCCGATTAGTGTTTCGAAAACTTGATATTCATTTTTCTTTTTTTAATCAGTTTTCGCCGATGAGTGTTTCGAAAACTTGATATTCATTTTTCTTTTTTTAGTAAGTTTTCGCTGATGAGTGTTTCGAAAACTGGATATTCATTTTTCTTTTTTTTTCTAAATCAGTTTTCGTCGATGAGTGTTTCGAAAACTTGATATTCATTTTCCTTTTTTAATCATTTTTTACCGATTAGTGTTTCGAAAACTTGATATTCACTTTTATTTTTTTTAATTAGTTTTCGTCGCTAACTGTTTCGAAAACTTGATATTCATTTTGCTTTTTTAATCTGTTTTCGCCGATTAGTGTTTTGAAAACTTGATATTCATTTTTATTTTTTTAATCAGTTTTCGTCGATGTGTGTTTCGAAAACTTGATATTCATTTTTTTTAATCAGTTTTCGTCGATGAGTGTTTCGAAAACTTGATATTCATATTTCTTTTTTTAATCAGTTTTTGCCGATGAGTGTTTCGAAAACTTGATAGTCATTTTTTGTTTATTAATCAGTTTTCGCCGATGAGTATTTCGAAAACGTAATATTAATTTTTCTTTTTTTTTAAATAGTTTTTGCCGATGATTGTTTCGAAAACGTGATATTCATTTTTCTTTTTTTAATCATATTTTGCCGATTAGTGTTTCGAAAACTTGTTATTCATTTTTCTGTTTTTTAATCAGTTTTCGTCGATGAGTGTTTCGAAAACTTGATAGTCATTTTTTTGTTTTTTAATTAGTTTTAACTGATCTGTGTTTCGAGAACTTGATATTCATTTTTCTTCTTTTAATCATTTTTCGCCGATGAGTGTTTCGAAAACTTGTTTTTTTTTTCTTTTTTTAATCATTTTTCGACGATGAGTGTTTCGAAAACTTGATATTCATTTTTTTTATTCAGTTTTCGCCGATGAGTATTTCGAAAACTTGATTATCATTTTTCTTTTTTTAATCAGTTTTCGCCGATTAGTGTTTCGAAAACTTGATATTCATTTTCCTTTTTTAATCAGTTTTCGCCGATGAGTGTTTCGAAAACTTGATATTCATTTTTATTTTTTTAATCAGTTTTCGTCGATCAGTGTTTCGAAAACTTTATATTCATTTTTATTTTTTTAATTAGTTTTCGCCGATGAGTGTTTTCGAAAACTTGATATTCATTTTTCTTTTTTTAATCAGTTTTCACCGATGAGTGTTCTAAAAACTTGATATTCATTTTTATTTTTGAAATAATTTTTCGTCGATTCGTGTTTCGAAAACATGATATTTATTTTAATTTTTTAATCAGTTTTGGCCAATGAGTGTTTCGAAAATTTGATAGTCATTTTTAATTTTTTAATCAGTTTTCACCGATGAGTGTTTGGAAAACGTAATATTCATTTTTCTTTCTTTTGAATAGTTTTCGCCGATAAGTATTTCGAAAACTTGATATTCAATTTTCTTTTTCTTAATCAGTTTTCGCCGATTAGTGTTTCGAAAACGTGATCTTCATTTTTCTTTATTTAATTAGTTTTCACCGATGAGTGTTTCGAAAACTTGATATTCATTTTCCTTTTTTAATTTGTTTTCGCCGATGAGTGTTCTGAAAACTTGATATTCATTTTTATTTTTTTAAATCAGTTTTCGTCAGTAAGTATTTCGAAAACTTGATATTCATTTTTCTTTTTTTAATTAGTTTTCGCCGATGAGTGTTTCGAAAACTTGATAGTCATTTTTCGTTTTTTAATCAGTTTTCGCCAATGAGTGATTCGAAAACGTAATATCCATTTTTTTAAATAGTTTTCATCGATGATTGTATCGAAAACGTGATATTCATTTTTCTTTTTTTAATCATATTTCGCCGATTAGTGTTTCGAAAAGTTGATATTCATTTTTCTATTTTTTAATCAGTTTTCGCCGATGATTGTTTCAAAAACATGATAGTCATTTTTCATTTTTAATCAGTTTTAACTGATCTGTGTTTCAGGAACTTGATATTCATTTTTCTTCTTTTAATCATTTTTCGCCGATGAGTGTTTCAAAAACTTGATTTTTTTTCATTTTTTAATCATTTTTCGCCGATGAGTGTTTCGAAAAATTGATATTCATTTTCCTTTTTTAATTAGTTTTCGCCGATGAGTATTTCGAAAACTTGATATTCATTTTTATTTTTTTAATCAGTTTTCGTCGATGAGTGTTTCGAAAACTTTATATTCATTTTTATTTTTTTTAATCAGTTTTCGCCGATGAGTGTTTTCGAAAACTTGATTTTCATTTTTCTTTTTTTAATCAGTTTTCGCCGATGAGTGTTCTGAAAACTTGATATTCATTTTTACTTTTTTAATAAGTTTTCGTCGATTAGTGTTTCGAAAACTTGATATTTATTTTAATTTTTTAATCAGTTTTGGCCGATGAGTGTTTCGAAAACTTGGTAGTCATTTTTAGTTTTTCAATCAGTTTTCACCGATGAGTGTTTGGAAAACATAATATTCATTTTTCTTTGTTTTAAATAGTTTTGGGCGATAAGTGTTTCGAAAACTTGATATTTAATTTTCTTTTTCTTAATCAGTTTTCGCCGATTAGTGTTTCGAAAACGTGATCTTCATTTTTCTTTATTTAATTAGTTTTCACCAATGAGTGTTTCGAAAACTTGATATTCATTTTCCTTTTTTAATCTGTTTTCGCCGATGAGTGTTCTGAAAACTTGATATTCATTTTTATTTTTTTAAATCATTTTTCGTCGGTAAGTGTTTCGAAAACTTGATATTCATTTTTCTTTTTTTAATCAGTTTTCGCCGATCAGTGTTTCGAAAACTTGATAGTCATTTTTCATTTTTAATCAGTTTTCGCCAATGAGTGATTCGAAAACGTAATATCCATTTTTTTAAATAGTTTTCGTCGATGATTGTTTCGAAAACGTGATATTCATTTTTCTTTTTTTAATCATATTTCGCCGATTAGTGTTTCGAAAACTTGATATTCATTTTTCTGGTTTTTAATCAGTTTTCGCCGATGATTGTTTCGAAAACATGATTGTCATTTTTCATTTTTTAATCAGTTTTAACTTATCTGTGTTTCAGGACTTGATATTCATTTTTCTTCTTTCAATCATTTTTCGCCGATGAGTGTTTCAAAAACTTGATTTTTTTTTCATTTTTTAATCATTTTTCGCCGATGACTGTTTCAAAAACTTGATATTCATTTTTCTTTTTTTAATCAGTTTTCGCCGATGAATATTTCGAAAACTTGATATTCATTTTTCTTTTTTTAATCAGTTTTCGCCGATGAGTGTTTCGAAAACTTGATATTCATTTTCTTTATTTAATCAGTTTTCGCCAATGAGTGTTTCGAAAACTTGATATTCATTTTTACTTTTTTAATCAGTTTTCATCGATAAGTGTTTTGAAAACTTTATATTCATTTTTCTTTTTTTAATCAGTTTTCGTTGAGGAGTGTTTCGAAAACTTGATAATCATTTTTCTTTTTTTAATTAATTTTCGCCGATGAGTGTTTCGAAAACTTGATAATCTTTTTCTATTTTTAATCATTTTTCGCTGATGCGTGTTTCAAAAACTTTATATTCATTTTTTTTAATCCGTTTTCGCCGATGAGTGTTTCGAAAACTTGATATTCATTTTTGTTTTTTAATCAGTTTTAACTGATCTGTGTTTCGAGAACTTGATATTCATTTTTCGCCGATGAGTGTTTCGAAAACTTGTTTTTTTATCTTTTTTTAATCATTTTTCGACGATGAGTGTTTCGAAAACTTGATATTCATTTTTCTTTTTTAATCAGTTTTCGCCGATGAGTATTTCAAAAACTTGATTATCGTTTTTCTTTTTTTAATCAGTTTTCGCTGGTGAGTATTTCGAAAACTTGATATTCATTTTCCTTTTTTAATCAGTTTTCGCCGATGAGTATTTCGAAAACTTGATATTCATTTTTATTTTTTTAATCAGTTTTCGTCAATGAGTGTTTTGAAAACTTTATATTCATTTTTATTTTTCTTAATCAGTTTTCGCCGATGAGTATTTTCGAAAACTTGATTTCCATTTTTCTTTTTTTAATCAGTTTTCGCCGATGAGTGTTCTGAAAACTTGATATTCATTTTTATTTTTTAATAAGTTTTCGTCGATTAGTGTTTCGGAAACTTGATATTTATTTTACTTTTTTTTAATCACTTTTGGCCGATGAGTGTTTCGAAAACTTGGTAGTCATTTTTAGTTTTTTAATCAGTTTTCACCGATGAGTGTTTGGAAAACGTAATATTCATTTTTCTTTGTTTTAAATAGTTTTGGCCGATAAGTGTTTCGAGAACTTGATATTCAATTTTCTTTTTCTTAATCAGTTTTCGCCGATTAGTGTTTCGAAAACGTGATCTTCATTTTTCTTTATTTAATTAGTTTTCGCCAATGAATGTTTCGAAAACTTGATATTCATTTTCCTTTTTTAATCTGTTTTCACCGATGAGTGTTCTGAAAACTTGATATTCATTTTTATTTTTTTAAATCATTTTTCGTCGGTAAGTGTTTCGAAAACTTGATATTCTTTTTTCTTTTTTTAATCAGTTTTCGCCGATGAGTGTTTCGAAAACTTGATAGTCATTTTTCGTTTTTTAATCAGTTTTCGCCAATGAGTGATTCGAAAACGTAATATCCATTTTTTTTAAATAGTTTTCCTCGATGATTGTTTCGAAAACGTGATATTCATTTTTTTAATCATATTTCGCCGATTAGTGTTTCGAAAACTTGAAATTCATTTTTCTATTTTTTAATCAATTTTCGCCGATGATTGTTTCAAAAACATGATAGTCATTTTTCATTTTTTAATCAGTTTTAACTAATCTGTGTTTTAGGAACTTGATATTCATTTTTCTTGTTTTAATCATTTTTCGCCGATGAATGTTTCAAAAACTTGATTTTTTTTTCATTTTTTAATCATTTTTCGTCGATGACTGTTTCGAAAACTTGATATTCATATTTATTTTTTTAATCAGTTTTCGCCGATGAATATTTCGAAAACTTGATATTTATTTTTCTTTTTTTAATCAGTTTTCGCCGATGAGTGTTTCGAAAACTTGATATTCATTTTCTTTTTTTAATCAGTTTTCGCCGATGAGTGTTTCGAAAACTTGATATTCATTTTTATGTTTTTTAATCAGTTTTCATCGATGAGTGTTTTGAAAACTTTATATTCATTTTTCTTTTTTGAATCAGTTTTCGTCGAGGAGTGTTTTGAAAACTTGATAATCATTTTTCTTTTTTTAATTAATTTTCGCCGATGAGTGTTTCGAAAACTTGATAGTCTTTTTTTATTTTTAACCATTTTTCGCTGATGAGTGTTTCGAAAACTTTATATTCATTTTTATTTTTTTAATCAGTTTTCGCCGATGAGTGGTTCGAAAACTTGATATTCATTTTTGTTTTTTTAATCAGTTTTCGCCGATGAGTGTTTCGAAAACTTGATATTCATTTTTCTTTTTTTTTAATCAGTTTTCGCCGATGAGTGTTTTGAAAATTTGATATTCATTTTCCTTTTTTAATCAGTTTTCGCCGATTAGTGTTTCGAAAACTTGATATTCATTTTTATTTTTTCTAATCAGTTTTCGTCGATGACTGTTTCGAAAACTTGATATTCATTTTCCTTTTTTAATCCGTTTTCGCCGATTAGTGTTTTGAAAGCTTGATTTTTATTTTTTTTAATCAATTTTCGTCGATGTATGTTTAGAAAACTTGATATTAATTTTTCTTTTTTTTTAATCAGTTTTCGTCGATGAGTGTTTCGAAAACTTGATAGTCATTTTTCGTTTTTTAATCAGTTTTCGTCGATGAGTGTTTCGAAAACTTGATAGTCATTTTTCGTTTTTTAATCAGTTTTAACTGATCTGTGTTTCGAGAACTTGATATTCATTTTTCTTCTTTTAATCATTTTTCGTCGATGAGTGTTTCGAAAACTTGTTTTTTTTTCTTTTTTAATCATTTTTTGCCGATGAGTGTTTCGAAAACTTGTTTTTTTTTCTTTTTTAATCATTTTTCGCCGATGAGTGTTTTGAAAACTTGATATTCATTTTTCTTTTTTTAATCAGTTTTCGCCGATGAGTGTTTCGAAAACTTGATATTCTTTTTTCTTTTTTTATCAGTTTTCGCCGATGAGTGTTTCGAAAACTTGATATTCATTTTCCTTTTTTAATCAGTTTTCGCCGATTAGTGTTTCAAATACTTGATATTCATTTTTATTTTTTTAATCAGTTTTCGTCAATGAGTGTTTCGAAAACTTAATATTCATTTTTCTTTGTTAATCAGATTTCGCCGTTGAGTTTGTCGAAAACTTGATATTCATTTTACTCGTTTTTAATCAATTTTCACCGATGACTGTTTCGAAAACTTGATATTCTTTTTCTATTTTTAATTAGTTTTTGCTGATGAGTGTTTCGAAAACTTTATATTCATTTTTATTTTTTTTAATCAGTTTTCGCCGATGAGTTGTCACGACCCCCTATCAGACGTCCGTGACCGGCACGGAAAGTAGGATTTCTCCTATCCCGCAAGCCTCTAATCCCTGATTGACACTTTAATATGTGTATATCTACCCATTTCTAATACAAAAAATATATAATACATATGGTCATCTATTTCTGATGACCTAAGCAGTTTGTAATCCATGGCTCGCTCAGTGCCGCTTCAGTCTACATATATACACATATTCATTCACACGTACATATAGTATACATATTGATCACGCGCTTCAGGGCGAGTGATCTATCCTATTCACAGGCAGAAGTCCTGTATACAGTCATACACATATTCAATCACACGCTTGCATATAGTATACATATTGATCACACGCCTCAATCCGTGTGATCTATCCTATTCACATTTGGAAGCCATATTTTCATACAATCATGTATTCAGTCACACATATATATAATTTACATATTGATCACACCCCTCAAGGCGTGTGACCTATCTTAGTCGCATGCGGAAGTCATATATACGTATATACATGATATATATTTATAGCAATTTCCTAACCCAATTTTTCTAATTTCCATACCCGGTCAAATTCCTACGGTTTAACTTCAATTTTGAACCTCACTAAGCTTTCAATAGCACCCACTAAGCTCAAATTTAACCCCGAAGTGCCCCGGTCAAACTATTATATATATATATATATATTACTAGAAAAAACGTATTTACTTGTTATATCCTCCTTTTTCCCTCATGCTTTTTAGTCTTCTTTTCTTTTAGGTCTTAGTAAAATTTTAAATATCCCCTATTACTTTCTTCTTTATTCTATTTTTAACCCTATAATTCTTTAATTTAATTTATTTTTCTTTCTGAAAGAAAAATAAATTTAATAAAAATCAAAATAATTAAATCTAAAAATCTCGGATATTACAATCTTCCCCCCTTAAGAAATTCGGTCCCTGAATTTCAACAATATACTAACCTTAGCCTTGAAACAAATGAGGATATGTCCTGCTCATTTCACCCTCGACCTCCCATGTAGCTTCTTCGGTCGAGTGGTTTCTCCACAGAACTTTATCCAATGGAATCTCCTTCGTTCTGAGTTTCTTCAACTGCCGATCTAAGATTTCCACTGGCTCCTCTTCATATGTCAGATTTTCGGTTAGTTGCACGTCTTGCGATTGAATCACGTGCGATGGATCGGGAAGATATTTCCGAAGCATTGATACATGAAAGACAGGATGTACTCCCTCCAATTCCGTAGGCAATTCCAACCGATACGCCACGTTACCAACTCGTTCTAGGATTTCAAATGGTCCGATATATCGAGGACTTAACTTCCCCTTTTTACCGAACTGCATTACGCCTCTCATCGGTGATATCCTCAAGAACACCTGTTCACCAACGGCAAATTCAAGTTCTCTCCTTCGATTGTCTGCATAAGACTTTTGCCTACTCTGAGCCGTCAACAATCTCTCCCTTATACATTTCACCTTCTGCAAGGCATCTTGTAACAATTCCGGGCAGATTAGGCTAGCCTCTCCGACCTCGAACCACCCAATCGGGGATCTGCACCTATGACCGTACAGAGCCTCGAAAGGTGCCATTTGGATACTCGATTGATAACTATTATTGTAAGCAAACTCGGCCAAAGGTAAATACCTTTCCCAACTTCCGTCGAAATCCATAATAGACGCCCAAAGCATGTCCTCAAGAATCTGAATGGTTCTTTCTGATTGCCCGTCGGTCTGTGGGTGGAACGCAGTACTCAAATCAACTCTAGTTCCCAACACTTCCTGCAATGACTTCCAAAACTTGGAAGTGAACTGTGGCCCTTTATAAGATATTATGGACACTGCACACCATGAAATCTAACGATTTCTGATAGATAAATCTGTGCATATTGACTCACTCCGTAAGTGGTCTTAACTGGCAGAAAGTGCGCAAACTTAGTCATGCGATCCACTATCACCCAAACCGAATCAAATCCCCGTTGTGATCTTGACACCCCTGTTACAAAATCCATCGTTATCATCTCCCATTTCCACTCAGGTATTTCTATCTGTTGTAATGTTCCGGCGGGCTTTTGGTGTTCAGCCTTGACTTGCTGACACACTAAACACCTGTCTACATAGTTTGCAACATCCCTCTTCATGCCATTCCACCAATACAACTGTTTCAGGTCATGATACATTTTATTAGCTCCCGGATGGATTGTATAAGCTGTCCGGTGTGCTTCTTCAAGGATTCTTTCTTTCATGATATCAACCATAGGGACACACAACCGTCCCTCCAACCGAAGTATCCCGAAATCATCAATAGAGAATCGGACGTCGTCCCCCTTCTCTTTAGTTCCAGTATCCTTGATTTGCTTGAGGTCGGTATCTTCATCTTGTCTAGCCTTCACCTCTTCTACCAGAGAGGACTTAGCTTGCAAATGAGCTAAAAGTGAGTTGGAACTTCCAATCTCTAACTGATTCCCCGTTTGTTCTAGCTCGTGCAACTCTCTGATCAACGGTCTTCTTTCTTCACTTATATGAGCAAGACTGCCCATGGATTTTCGACTTAGAGCATCGGCTACCACATTAGTCTTTCTTGGATGATACAAGATCGTGCAGTTGTAATCTTTCAACAACTCTAACCATCGACGTTGTCTCAAATTCAAGTCTTTCTGCTCGAAAATGTATTTAAGGCTTTTATGGTCTGTATAAATTTCACACGTCTCACCGTATAGGTAATGTCTCCATATTTTCAAAGCGAATACTACAGCAGTCATCTCAAGGTCGTGAGTCGGGTAATTCTTCTCATGTTTCCTCAGTTGTCGTGATGCATACGCAATCACCTTGCCGTGTTGCATCAAGGCACACCCTAACCCGATCCTCGACGCATCGCAGTATACCACATACCCTCCTGTGCCTTCATGTAATGCCAACACCGGAGCGGTAGTGAGGCTGTCTTTCAGCTTTTGAAAACTCACCTCACACTTATCATCCCATATGAATTTCATTCCCTTCTGAGTCAACTTAGTCATAGGTGCAGCAACCTTAGAGAAGTCCTGCACAAATCTTCTATAATATCCAGCCAAGCCCAAGAAACTGCGAATTTCAGTAACTGAGGTAGGCTGGGACCAATTCTTCACTGCTTCTACCATACTTGGATCGACGTGGATTCCCTCTAATGATACCACGTGACCCAAAAAGGCAACTCTGTCTAGCTAGAATTCACACTTTGAGAACTTGGCATACAACTTATCCTCTCTCAATTCCTGCAATGCTAATCTCAAGTGTTCTGCATGTTCCTCAGAATTCTTTGAGTAAACCAAGATGTCATCAATGAAGACAATGACAAATCGGTCCAGAAATGGTTTGAAGACCCTGTTCATCATGTCCATGAACGCTGCAGGAGCATTAGTTAATCCGAAAGACATCACCAAGAACTCGTAATGTCCATATCGGGTCCGAAATGCGGTCTTATGTATGTCTGATTCTCGAATCTTTAGTTGATGGTACCTAGATCGCAAATCAATCTTGGAAAACCGCTTTGCGCCCTGCAAATGATCAAATAAGTCATCTATTATCGGCAGTGGATATTGATTGCGGATCGTCACCTTGTTTAACTTTCGGTAATCGATACACAACCGCAAAGATCCGTCCTTGTTCTTTACAAAAGGACCGGTGCACCCCAAGGAGAGAAATTGGGTCTTATAAAACCCTTGTCAAGCAATTCTTGCAATTGTGTATGTAACTCCTTTAATTCTTTCGGAGCCATCCGGTAAGGTGGTGTGGAGATAGGCTAGGTGCCAGGTTGCAGCCCAATTTCAAATTCAATTTCACGATCGGGCGGCAACCCTGACAATTCTTCTGGAAACACATCCAAGAACTCTCGCACTACCGGTACTTGATTCGGTGAAAGTACTGCTTTCATGGTATCCTTGACCAAGGCCAAATACCCTTTACATCCCTTTGCAAGTAACTTGGATGCCTTCAAAGTCGAGATCAAGTTTGGATACGGTGCAGCCCCGTCACCCCGTATCACAAAAGGCTCCTCGTTTGGCATATTGAACTTCAAGCATTTAGCCCTACAGTCCACAACCGCATGGCAAGACGACAACCAATACATTCCGAGGATTACATCAAGGTCAACCATACACAACAACCGAAGGTCTACCACAGTCTCATGACCATCGACCTCCACAATGCAAGACTTGTGCACATACTCTACTTGTACCGATTCTCCCATTGGAGTAGACACCAGTACTGTCTCTTTCATTCTAGACGAACTCTTGTTGAATTTAGAAGCAAATGCATGCGACACAAAAGAACGAGTGGAGCCGAAATCAAATAAGACTTGTGCTTCAAGAGAGCAAACAATAAGGGTACCTGTCACAACTGTATTTGATACATGAGCGTCCTGCTGAGAAAGTGCAAATACCTGCGCTTGTCCTCCACCTACTGCCCCTGGCCCTCTACCACTAGATCCTGCACCACGGCCTCTAGCTGTACCTGTACTTGCTGTCTGTGGTGGTACGGTTCTCACTGGTGGGGCTGGAATAGGTGTACCCCTCGGCGTCGGATTGCTTCTCACACTTGTACCCTGTTTTCTCTTTGGACACTCTCTAGCCATATGGCCCACCTGGCCGCAGTTGTAACACCCACCTGTCAGTCTCCGACATATTCCAAAATGAAATCTGCCGCAAGTCGCACACTGGGGCCTTGTCTTACCGGCATTTCCACCCCCTTGCACTCTCTGTCCCCCTTGAAAATTACTTCTTGTACCTGTTTCATGGGTGGTGGTTGAGGATTATCCCCCTGAGGACCCTGAGTATCCTGCACCTCCACCTGTTGTCTTCCTTTTCTTACTTCCACCTCCTTGGTTGTCACTGCCTGTAATTAACTTGACCTTGGGATCAATAAAAGTCTCGTACCTCTTCCTAGTTTCAATCATCCTGGCACAGTCTGCTGCTTGAGCTAAGGTCTCAAATTGTGTTCCATGGGGTAACAAAGCAGTA
The DNA here is from genome assembly GCA_014851425.1 of Senna tora. NCBI lineage: Eukaryota > Viridiplantae > Streptophyta > Magnoliopsida > Fabales > Fabaceae > Senna > Senna tora. Next base: position 23,655,932 of record CM026270.1, on the reverse strand, counting down.
AATAACGGCTCCGTGAGACGGTGTATGAACCTCTTGATCCTCGCCTCTTCATCAGGAACTCAGGTGAGAATTGAGCTAGTTCTGTCACGGTCATACTAGGCATCATCCACAACTCCTCGAATTGCTGACGCTTCGCATCTTTGGTGCCTTCAGATAAAAATCGACCCAGGAATTCCCTCTGAAAATCTTCCCAGGTCATCGGTGCCACTCTTCTTGAATACCTCGTCTGTACGGACTCTATTCATAATCTAGCAGCTCCCCTCAGCTGGAATGAAGCTAATTCCACCAACTCATGCCCTGAGCACCTCAGCATGTGCCCAATTCTGACTATGTCTCTCACAAAGTACTGCGGATCCTCTTTCTCACTAGTTCCACAGAAAGTGGGTGGATGAAGCTTCAGAAATTTTGAAATTGGCAGCTCTCTGGGTGCTACCCATGGCTCACGAGGCATTTCTTATGGTTGTTGCCATTCCCTATCCTCTTCCTCAACAACCTCCATCTCTTGATTGCTAGGAACTCTCTCTTGTTCTTCCTCACCGACTACTAACCGGCGTACTTCCCTCTGTATTTGTCTCGTCATCTCTTCTCTTAGTTCCTGAAATCATTCCGTGAGCATTTCCGCCACGGAAGGTGCACCTGTCTCTACTTAAGGTTGAGGTTCCGGTGACTGTCTCATCTCTTCCCCTCTCACTTGTGCTCTCCCTCGACCTCGAGCACAACCTCTACCTCGGCCTCGGGTACGGCCTCTACCTTGGCCTCGGGTGCGCATTCCCTCCTCCCGAACTGATTCTCAATCAATTTCAGCAGGAGTTCTCCCTCCACCCCTAGTCTGATGTCTCGTGATAGGTGGCATCCCGATACTGCACAAGGACCACACCTAATAAGTACACATATATTAATGATATTTCATATGCCTTTTTACTCCCACGTTATGCCCGGGTTCACAATGAGGCGTAAACTGATACCCAGTCATACCTATGGCTTCATACAATTTAAAGATAACCAGGCTCTGATACCAAGTCTATCACGACCCCCTATCGGACGTCTGTGACCAGCACGAAAAGTAGGATTTCTCCTATCCCGCAAGCCTCTAATCCCTGATTGACACTTTAATGTGTGCATATCTACCCATTTCTAATACAAACAATATATAATACATATGGTCATCCATTTCCGGTGACCTAAGCAGTTTGTAATCCACGGCTCGCTCAGCGCCACTTCAGTCTACATATATACACATTCATTCACACGTACATATAGTATACATATTGATCATGCGCTTCAGGGCGGGTGATCTATCCTATTCACATGCAGAAGTCTTGTATACAGTCATACACATATTCAATCACACGCTTGCATATAGTATACATATTGATCACACGCCTCAATGCGTGTGATCTATCCTATTCACATGCGGAAGCCATATTTTCATACAATCAGGTATTCAGTCACACATATATATAATTTACATATTGATCACACCCCTCAAGGCGTGTGACCTATCCTAGTCGCATGCGGAAGTCATATATACGTATATACATGATATATATTATATCATAGCCTATATTCCCATCACCAAGACCTAACTTTAATCTGTATGAAGCCGACACTGCTAGAATAGGACGTATATATATATACTGCACCTGTATCTGTACAAACGCTACACCCAAAAAGGATTCATATACATATACATCACAACATATGTACGTAATCAAAATAACTACCGACGCGGACAAAGCGTACGGTCCTCAGATCTGTCCGCCTCCCTGAGAAGAAGTGGGCGCGTTTCCAACTCCTGAACCACCTGTATCTGAAACATGTAAACAGGGGGTGAGTCGAACAGACTTAGTGAGAAGCTCCCCCATCCATGGCGTAGCAGCGGGTACCACTACAGCTGGGGGAAGGGAGCAACCACAACCACATGCGCATGAAACAGATTTATATTGTGACCTTTAATATGATCAGGCAATCAATATATCATATTCACAATTAAAAATCCTAATTCATGCTCCTAATATGTTTATTAATCCACATGTAAACCAATCATAAACATATATCATATCTTTTCATAAGTCATACATAGTTATGCTCGTAGGCATTCACTTTTTGTCTCCTGCATTACGCTAAGAGAAATACTGGCCCGAAGGCATTCACTTTTTGTCTCTCGCGTTACGCTAAGAGAAATACTGGCCCGAAGGTAATGTCTTATTCGGACCTAGATGATCAAACTAGGAACTTTCTGACTCCAAGGCACGCTTAGAGTAATAGCCGGCAACTTGTCTGACCCCGGTTAAACCAAGGTAATGGCCACTATATGGCATACTTACTGTTAACTGAATCCTGTCTATCCGACCAGGATATCCGACTCGATCTACCCGAACTAACCTAAACAAGTTCAAATAACCTATTCGACCTTGAAAGACGCCCTATTAATAACTAACTGAATATTACATGTGTGAATTAGCTAGGCCTAGTTTCCCCCTTTTCAATTATGCATCACTCTCACTCACACTTAACAACCTAGGATCATTTTCCTCAATTTACCATACGGTCAAAACCTTTGCACGATGATCAATTTAAGTGGGTTCCTAATATTAATAAACTCTCACATATGAAACTCCGACTCAATCCTACCCACGGTATCATATAAGGCTCGGTGAGCCAAAATAGCACATATACACCTTGTGATTAATCATATAAGCACATATAATATTGCACGTTGACTGCTTACTTGCAAATCATACACGTGTAGCACAAATTTATTCATATAAATATATTCCATATATCAATTTTCACAAAATAGAGCAAACCACATTTTCCACGTAGTCATCCAACCCTGTGGGGCAGGGATGGGAGAGCCCCTCACCTCGTTGGCCCTCCTGTTCAGTCCTCGGAGTGCCTGAAGCTCCAATCGCTCTGTGGTGCCCTATACACATATATATTTAGGAAATTTAGAATGTGTAACTAAGCATCTAAAAATGCGCGTGTCATGCTAATGCTCATGTACCCTCTAGATATTTCTAAGAACTAATTATTTAGTTTGTTACGTCATCTTATTTACTCTTTCTGAAAGTCCAGAATGTCTCATATTCGACTTTCACACTTTCGAGCCATTTAGAACCTCTAATTTCTTAGGTTAGAGATTCCCACTTGTCTAAATTTCCCTTCATGTGTTCATATGGGTATTTAACTAATAAAAGAATTAAATTCACGGTTCAAAAGAGGCTCTAGCTTACTCATTCCACCGTCTCCCTTATTCGCCGAGAAAAAGCTTAATTATTACCTCTTTAATTATATATAAAAATATAATTGGGTATAATTGGAGCCTTGGGACCAATTTAACGGGTCTTAGGTGTCCACCACGGACTTAGACCGAGGTGTCCAACCCACTGCACAGCTTTTTACGGTACTGTGGCTTAGTATTTCGCCTCTTTTTCACCGGATTGGGTTCCGGTTGAGACGGTAAATGCTCGGGCTTCATTCCCTTGACTATTTCCAGCATTTATAACACTTATACTACTCCAATCCAAGCCTAAACATGCATCAAATTATCAATTTCGAATTTATAGCAATTTCCTAACCCAATTTTCCTAATTTCCATACCCGGTCAAATTCCTACGGTTTAACTTCAATTCTGAACCTCACTAAGCTTTCAATAACACCCACTAAGCTCAAATTTAACCCCGGAATGCCCCGATTGGAAGAAATTGAAGAAATCCTAAAATACCCAAAATTGGAGAAATTGGGGTTTGAGAGATTTGGGGCTTTCTTACTTGATTTCAATAAGATAGAAAGCTTGGTGGTGATGAAAGATGAGGTCCGGTCACCTTCTCCGGCACCGAAATGTCTTCTCCGGCGAAAATCCGGTCAAAACCATGCTTCCCGTAGCTCCTTCTCTCGGTCCGTTGCTGCTCGTGTGCGTGCTTCTCCTGCGTTTTTTTCTTCTGCTCGTGATTTGCCTTTGCTTGCTTCTATCCTCTTATTTATTTATTCATTTTTTTATTATATATGTGAGTTAGTGAAAAGTGGGTGAAAAGTGGGTGTGTGTGCGTTTTGTTTCTTGCTTTCTCTTTTTTTTTTATAATGTTTGTGTGCTTTTTATGAGTGGGGCACGCCTTAACATATTATATATATATATATATATATATATATATATATATATATATATATATATTATTATATTAGAAAAAACTTATTTACTTGTTATATCCTCCTTTTTCCCTCATGCTTTTTAGTCCTCTTTTCTTTTAGGTCTTAGTAAAATTATAAATATCCCCTATTACTTTCTTCTTTATTCTATTTTTAACCCTATAATTCTTTAATTTAATTTATTTTTCTTTCTGAAAGAAAAATAAATTTAATAAAAATCAAAATAATTAAATCTAAAAATCTCGGATCTTACATGAGTGTTTTCGAAAACTTGATATTCATTTTTCTTTTTTAATCAATTTTCACCGATGAGTGTTCTGAAAACTTGATATTCATTTTTATTTTTTTTAATCAGTTTTCGTCGATGAGTGTTTCGAAAACTTGATATTCATTTTTCTTTTTTTAATAAGTTTTCGCCGATGAGTGTTTCGAAAACTTGATAGTCATTTTTCGTTTTTTAATCAGTTTTCGCCGATAAGTTTTTCGAAAACGTAATTGTCACGACCCCAATTCGGGAGTACGTGACCGGCACGGGAATAGATTTTTACCTCTAAACCCGTAAGCCTTATCTTGTAAACATGTTTATAACTACCCTGCTATACAATCAATATATATATATATCATACTAGTGGCCACACCTCACTGGTGGCCTAATTAACCTGCAATCCGCGGTTCGCTCAATACCGCTTCAGCTCAATCCAGTGTATAGATATATTTATCAGCACTCATAATGTAAATATTAATATCATATTGATCGTACGTCTCAATACGCACGATCTATCCTATTCACATGCAGCAAACACACATAATATATATCCATATCATATTGACCGTACGCCTCAATGCGTACGATCTATCTTATTCACATGCAGAAGTTTATATACTCAAACATATATCCTAGTTTATCCCCAACTGGACCATGTCTTTAAGTACATGTGAAGCCGACAATTCTAGAGTAGGTACATATCAAAAGTTGTAAATATATATATATACACAACTCTTACAACTTTAAAATATGTACAACAAGAGAAATCAAAATAAAAAAAAAGGTAGCATATTTAGAATTATTCTAGGGTGTTTAAGATTGAAAAGAAGAGGTTTGAAGCCCTCAACGTGACCCTTAAAGTGTATTTGGGCAATCTGAGCAGGGACCCAACACGTTAACGTCAAGGTTCCACATTAGTAACCTCGGGCCAGCTCTTCACGGGTCTTGTTCAGCTAATATTTCAACATAATTTCAATAACTCCAATCCAAGCCTATTTACTCAAATCCAAGCTCAATCCTAATTATCACAATTTTTCCAATTTATGAATAATTAGAATTTCAACCCCAAATCCTTCAAAATTCGAATTCGGCTAAACCCAAGGGTATAGCCTCGATTCTTACCCCAACTAAGTGTTCAAGAACACCTTCTAGGTCTCAATCTACCCTCGAAACAACCCAATCGAAGGTGGATCGAAGAAATCCCTAAAAATGAAGAAATTGGGGGTTTCGAATGAAATTGGGGTTACCAACCTTTGATTCGATTGATGGAAGGTGTAGGAGATGTCGTACTCGAGCTCCGGTGAATTTTTCAGCGTCGGCTAGCTCTCCCCGGTCACCTTTCCGGCGCACCCACCTCTTCTTCTTCTTCTTCATCTTCTTCTTCTTCTTCTTCTTCTCCACGCTCCACTCTCTCTCTCTCTCTTCTTTCTCTCTCTTTCTTTCTTCTTCTTTCTTTCTCTTGCTCGTGTGCCCTCTCTCCCTCTTTATTATCCTTTTCCTTTTTATTCTTCCTACTTCCTTTCCTATTAACAACATCATGGCACCCCCCCCCCAAAAAAAATTATAATAAAATAAATTAATAATTAAAACAATTAAATAAATAATGATAATAAAAATTCTAATAAAGAAGAGGAGGAAATTATTTTTCTTTATTTAATTAATTTTCGTCGAAAAGTGTTTCGAAAACTTGATATTCATTTTTCTTTTTTTTATCAGTTTTCGCCGATGAGTGTTCTGAAAACTTGATATTCATTTTTCTTTTTTAAATCAATTTTTGTCGATGAGTGTTCTGAAAACTTGATATTCATTTTTCTTTTTTTTAATCAGTTTTCGCCGATGTTTGTTTCCAAAACTTGATATTAATTTTTCTTTTTTTAATCAGTTTTCGCCGATGAGTGTTTCGAAAACTTGATAGTCATTTTTTGTTTTTTAATCAGTTTTCGCTAATGAGTATTTCGAAAACGTAATATTCATTTTTCTCTCTTTTAAATAGTTTTCGCCGATGAGTGTTTCGAAAACATGATATTCAATTTTCTTTTTCTTAATCAGTTTTCGCCGATGAGTGTTTCAAAAACGTGATATTCATTTTTCCTTATTTATTTAGTTTTCACCGATGAGTGTTTCGAAAACTTGATATTCATTTTTCTTTTTTAATCAATTTTCGCCGATGAGTGTCCTGAAAACTTGATATTCATTTTTCTTTTTTTTTAATCAGTTTTCGCCGAAGAGTGTTTTGAAAACTTGATATTCATTTTTCTTTTTTTAATCATTTTTCATTGATAAGTGTTTTGAAAAAATGATATTCATTTTTCTTTATTTAATCACTTTTCACCGATGAGTGTTTCAAATACTTGATATTCATTTTCCTTTTTTAATCGGTTTTCGTCGATGAGTGTTTCGAAAACGTGATATTCATTTTTCTTTATTTAATTAGTTTTCACCGATAAGTGTTTCGAAAACTTGATATTAATTTTTTTTAATCAGTTTTCGCCGATGAGTGTTCTAAAAACTTGATATTCATTTTTATTTTTTTTAATTAGTTTTCGTCGATGAGTGTTTCGAAAACTTGATATTCATTTTTCTTTTTTTAATCAGTTTTCGCCTATGAGTGTTTCAAAAACTTGATAGTCATTTTTCGTTTTTCAATCAAATTTAACTGATCTGTGTTTCAAGAACTTGATATTCATTTTTCTTGTTTTAATCATTTTTCGCCGATGAGTGTTTCGAAAACTTGATTTTTTTCTTTTTTTAATCATTTTTCGCCAATTAGTGTTTCGAAAAGTTGATATTCATTTTTCTCTTTTTAATCAGTTTTTGCCGATGAGTATTTCGAGAACTTGATATTCATTTTTTTTGTTTAATCAGTTTTCGTCGATGAGTGTTTCTAAAACCTGATATTCATTTTCCATTTTTAATCAGTTTTTGCCGATGAGTGTTTCGAAAACGTAATATTCATTTTTCTTTCTTTCAAATAGTTTTCGCCGATAAGTGTTTCGAAAACTTGATATTAATTTTTCTTTTTCTTAATCAGAATTCGCCGATAAGTGTTTCAAAAACGTGATATTCATTTTTTTTCTTTAATTAGTTTTCACCGATGAGTGTTTCGAAAACTTGATATTCATTTTTCTTTTTTTAATCAGTTTTCGCCGATGAGTGTTCTGAAAACTTGATATTCATTTTTCTTTTTTTAATCAGCTTTCGCCGAAGAGTGTTCTGAAAACTTGATATTCATTTTTCTTTTTTTTAATCAGTTTTCGCCGATGTGTGTTTCCAAAACTTGATATTAATTTTTCTTTTTTTTAAACAGTTTTCGCCGATTAGTGTATCGAAAACTTGATAGTCATTTTTCGTTTTTTAATCATGTTGGATATATTGGGGTCTTCGGGACAAAATATCCGCCCATGTTGGAGTCCGATCGGGTCAAGTGAGGATCCATTGGAAAGCTTTTGTTCATATTCCAAGTCCCACATTGCTTGCGTCAATGATGTGAGCTCTCTCATCCTCCTATAAATAGGAGTGACTCCACCCATTTCTAGTTGCTCATTCCATGTGTTGGAAAGGGGGGTCCCGTTTGGGAAACCCCACATAGTATAAATTTTCTCTTTTTCTTGAGTCCTCTTCCGCGCATCAGTCGTGGACATGTGGCTCTACCTCTCGTAGGTAGAGTCCTCCGTTTGGTGCGGCCCTTTTCGGAGGTCATCGATTGGAGGTCAGTCCTGGTGGAGCAGAGGCACTGGCAAGATCCAAGGTCTTGGCATTGGCGTCCAGGTTAGTAGCTTCAACAATATTTATATTTATGCCTGGTTTATTTTTCGGTTTTTCTTTTAGGTCCCTGGGTCGGGTCGGGTCATGTGGATCCGGGCCTTTCCCTACATTGGTATCAGAGCCAGGTTATGCTAGAGCTCTGTTCTCCAGGGATTGATGAACCAAAAAGGGTTAGTAACATGTTTAGGTCTTGTATGATTTTTTATTTAAAACTTAGGAACATGCTTAGGTTCCCAGTTTTATTTAAATGTTTTAATTTTAATTTAAAATATGTGAAAATCATATATTGTAGGGTAGGGTCCTATGATATTTTGAATTTAAATTATGTGTTAATTTATTAATTCAATATTGATTGTTAATCCATACCTTAAAACCTAGAAACATGTTTAGGTTCCCCTTTCAAAATTAAAGACCCTAATTTGCATGTATATATATATATATATATATTATTTAAGGTATGTGTACCCTACGAATTAGATATATATCTGTGAATGTATGCTACTGCTTTGGGGATGGGGAACGTTGGCTGAAGAGATTGACCGGTAAAGCAGGTTGTCGACGGTGGCCGACCAGCGAAGGTCCGGCAGCTGCCGACGGTGGTTCACCAGCGAGCGCGCATGGCGGCCGGTGGAGGTTCGGTGATCGTCGCCGGTGACGGCGGAGGTCCGGCGACCTCCGCCGCCGAGGGTCGCCGGCCGGAGAGTCTCCGACGACCACCGCCGCCGCGAGTGCTAGTGGTCGGCCGACGGTGATCAGGCGCCGGCCGTCCGTTGACCGCCGACGAGGTCAAGGGTTGACCGTTGACTGGTCAACGCTGACTGTTGACCAGCGTCGCGAAATTTTCTATCGCGCATAATTTCTCCGTTTTAGCTCCGATTTCGACGATTTTTGAGTCGTTTTTCTCGTTTTAGCGAGACGAATACAAATAAGGGGAGAAATTAGGGTGAATTGGAGTCTAAAGAGTGGATATGACCATCTCTTGACTCATTCACATACACAACGAGAGAGAATATTTAAGCGATTTGTGATCGTTTAAATTACCTTAAGTGTTTTACTCGAGTGGGAGCTAGGGACAGCATGTGGCAAACCCATAACTCGATATAAATGCATATCCACGTGGGAATTTAAATAGTAAGTGACTATTTAAATGATTGTAAGTGTTGTAATCAAGTGGAAGTTCGAGGTCGTGCCTGTGGCGACTCGATGTTCTTCTTGATCGCTTACATAGTGGGAATCCAAAAGGGATTTTGAATAGTATGTGACTAATCTATGAAAATTGTTGAGTCAAGCAGAGAAAAGTGTACATATATAGGCTCTCTGTGTGATGAGGGTGGTTGACCCTACTTCTCGAATGCAGAGACTGACTATATCTACACTCGTCTTGCGTTGATTACAATTTTCCAGAGTTGTGTGTTGTGTAATTAGTGTTAGCGTTTAAGATTGACTGATAGTATAACTACAAAACTTGTAAGTGCATATCACATTAGAGAGACCGGTTTAGTGACACTGTGGCCACCAAACTGAGGCAGCTTACAGTCAAGTTAGATGCTTCCAAAATGCGCTCTGACAAGAGCATGACGACGCATTTATGGGCAAAATCAAACATGATTTGAGAGTATGAGAAAGCTTGAAGACTCCTCACTGGTAAACTGTGAGTTCAAACTGTTGCCAGATCTCTTCCCTCCCATTGGGAGTGCATATAGGTCATTCCGACCTTCACTAATACCATCAAGTTTCTTGATGATATTAAACACCACTTAGTGCTCAAAAAAATTGATGGCATAAGGCTGTAAAATCTATCGAGCACGTAGCCTAAGTGGCTAAAGTTACTTAGAGCTTTAGGCTCCAAGAACAAGGACAATGGGTCCAAGAGATGTGATGCTAGGAAGAGAAAGGGTAAGTGTAAGGTAAGTAGCCTCAATTCAAAGGAAAAGCAAGAGAGGAAAAGAGATTTTGGCCAAGGTCAAATGTTGCTTGTGCCATTCCATAAGGCACTATGCGCAACAATTGTTTGCAGCAATCATTTTCCTCTCACCCATGAACATTGGTTCATGGAGTTCCGTCCTCTGCCCAATGGGAGCAGAAGTATTCTCGTGAGAACAAAGAATTATTAAAGTTAAGAGGTTGGGCAACTACAAAAACGAAGTTGCATAGTGTCCACTCTTTATCTTTATAAATGTTTTGTGTTCTAGATACTGAACGGAACTCATTATTAGATTTTTTCCGTGAGAGAACTTAAGATATAATATGATCTACATGTTTATCATGACTCTGTAGTATTAGTTCTGATTTTATGACAATGGTTGTGTTGTGATACACTTTGAATTACATTCCCGTAATTCAACTAGTTGCTTTGGTGTGTCTTCCTATGTGGTTGATACATCTATTTGGCAAGTGCGTGTGGGACGCAATTACGTATTAGCAAAGGAGAATTTGTGAGGACAAATTCCCAATGTTAGTTTGTAAACGTTGCCTTACAGACAAAGCAACCTGTTGTTGTGTCTTCCTTTGTGGTTGATACACATATTTGGCAAGTGCGTGTGAGACGCAATTACGTATTAGCAAAGGAGAATTTGTGAGGATAAATTCCCAATGCTAGTTTGTAAATGTTGTCTTACAGACAAAGCAACCTGAGAACCATTCAGTCATGAAATCAGAAAACCCGCTTTCATCAAATTAGTCTACTCGGACATTAGTGGTCCGATAAGCGTGGGGGCAAGGCAAGTGGCCTAGTATTTTCTCACAGTTACGTGATGAAATTGGAATTGTTAGTCAACTAACTATTCCACAAACGCCACAGCAAAATGAGTTGCTCTTGGAGTTGGTTAAGTTGATAATGACTCAGGTGAACGTTCCCATTGGGGAGATGCTTTGCCAACAGTCACTTTCGTACTTAACCATATGCCCTTTTCAAATTATGTGAATGATTCCTGATGAGTTTTAGTTAGGTAAAAAGACCTGATTAGAGTATGCTGAGACCATAAGGGTATACAACATACTTGATCCTTCCTGTGAGTATAGGAAGCTTGACCATAGAGGCAAGTAACGTGTCTTGGTAAGATAGCTTGGTCACTCAAAAGGATCCGTCTTCATTAGTGAGAATGAAGACACTCCGGTCACACAATTTGAGTCTAAGGATGTAGTGGTCCTTAAGACAAACTTTTCTAGAGCAAGGGAGATGGATTTTGGGATGTGCATCTTTATTGAAAGAAGGTGGACCTACAACACGTTGAGAGGAGCGTATAGACGCATCTCCAGTTGCTGAGTCCAGTGGGAGTAATGCTTATGAGGAGCATATCTCCACGAAGCACAATCCAAGAGGAGTACTAGATGAGTACTAAATCATCAAGTAGAGCATTTGATAGATCAAAAGGCTCTCTCCGGCCCCACTAGTAAAAGTTGGACTAAGACGATGGAAGAAGAAAAGACGAAGTCTATAAGGACATACCAAGTATAAGACTTGGTGGCTCTGCCCCGCGTCACAAGGCATTTTGAGAACAAATGTGCTCTCAGAAGTAAAGGGAGGCAGATTTGTCAATCGACCACTACTAGGCACATCAAGCAGTGAAGAAGTACACACAACAAGAAGGTATCAACTGTGACGAAACCTTCTCGTTCATTGTGTGGTCAGAGTCTGATTCTAGCTTTGGTCACCAGTTTAAGTCTGGGGTACATCGATTAGGATGTCAAGACCGCTTTTCTTGTATGGCAAACTAGAAGAAAGGATCTACGTGCACGAGCACATAGGTTTCATGGCAAAAGGCCAGGAGCGCAGAGTATGCCGACTCCAAGGATCTGTCAAGATCTCACATATTCATCTAGACTCGTGGTAATTGACCACTTAGTCCATTTCAAGAAAGCTGAGAGTATTTCATTACCCCCACGCTCTATGTAGAGGACATATGGCTAGCTAGAAATGACACAAAGGCTGCTTTAGCCAATTAAGGATGGCTATCCTTTCATCTTTTAAGATAAAGGAAAAGGTTTAGACAGTGGGAGTCAAGATTCTTGGAGAATGCTCCAAGAATCGACTCACTTTGTCACAAGAATCCCATGAAGAAGAGATTCTTGGCGGATTCCATTTGAAGGGACCTGAACCCAAGTGATGTGCTAGTTGCAAGAGGCAAGAATTTGAGTTTTGCTACATGTCTTTAGACTAAGTCAGAGATGGAGGCATTGGATAGTATTTTGACACATGTGGTTGGTAGCTTGAAGTACAATTAAGATTGTACTCGCTCCAACATGCTTTTTGTAGTTGGCTTTGTAAGCCGTTATTAGTCAAACCTTGGTCAGACACACTGCTTAGAGTGTTTTGTGGTACTTGAAGGGCGATGCTGAAGGGCGCTGCTGAAAATCAATTATTTTCATCATATTGGTGACCTGCAAATGGCGGGCCACACATTGATGTCGATTGGATAAGAGACTTCGATGAGAGGACATCCACGTCTTGGTGTGCTTTGCTAAGCACTGAAACCATCTTACAGAGAGGCAAGTAAGAATTATGCATTTCTCTGTCCACTAGGGATATAGAGTTCATTGCATGATTATCAGTAGTACAGGGCAGTTTGGGTTGGAAGATCTAAAGTCACTTATAGATCACTAACAAAGCTGTTGACCTAGTGACATTGATCTCATCAAGTCAAACAGCTATGGTTTACACCAAATAAAGCCTAAGTACCACAAGAGAACGCAACACAACATTGTATGAGACATCGTTACACAGTAGTTAACTACCCTGTTGTCTAAGCATTAGAGGGTTCTCACAGTATGACCTGTGATAGAGCATTGGCACTATACCCTCACGGACCCACATTGGTAGGTTGGCTGTATAGAGATACAAGTCATAAAACAAGTGTTTTAGATATACTGGATTGCTTAGATTCAGGGTGATTTAACATAATTTATGTCATGAGGACAAACTTTGTGAGAGCTCTATTCCTTGATCATAAGTAAAGTGTGATGCCTAGGCTTACCTTTATTTTGTGTGGATCAAGAAACAGAAGTACTTATTACACAATATATAAAGTATGTCATACAGGCTTTGGAGGTTGGCTCTCTCACACGAGCAATCGCCTTGGACACGCAGGTGGTGTGGGCCAAGATGAGACTTGGGTGCTTTTTCCTTGAACACCAAAATGGGATATAGTGTGAATATCCAGAGGCAGCTGAAAAACGCCGAGTGTTGGACAGGAAAACATCACTGAGAATTGATAAGTCTCCCTAGTAAGTGTACTAGGATGAGATCCGCTAAGTTGATGAGGTCTTATGATCGAGTTATGAATTCCCGCTATTCATAATGCCTATAGCTAGACGTGAGTGCTCCACTTGGCGCTATGTGAAGCGAGCGAAGTGTGGTAGCAAACTCAAGTCAGATTCTAAGTGAGTCTGGACTAAGGTCTGTGTGGTGTAAGTGATTGAGGATCAAAATCGACATACGCTCAAGAACACCACAACGTGCGTTTCATACCGCATGTGCTTTAAGAACTGCAAGGGAAGCATGTGAAAGAATCCCTGCTTCAATGCTGTGTGAGTCCCTGAAAGAATGCATCAATCCTTTCAAAGGGTACCCTTATGTACTTTGACTCTGTCATGAAGAGATAAGGTAGTGCATGCTACTTTGATACCTTTCCAAGAGGCTATGGAAAAATACGGCCCGGTGGAAGACTGTCAGGAAAGCAGCTATCTTTGATTGAACTGATAAGAGGTCGAAAGGAAGATTGTGTTGACATATGCATGTGTGATAGTATCCTGAGGTCGACCCATTATGTGATCCCTTTGAGGTTCTCATGGATGTGGATACCTATCGCAACTGAGTGTGGCTGAAGTCCTAGTCTTATTGTAGACTTAGGGGGATTGGACTAGCCATGTATATGAACACGTCTAGGGAACCCATGGCACTATTTTTCGGTGAGACATGTGGTCACATCATAAGACACTTGGGTTGTAGCATCACTTATAGCTGGGCCCTAACAGGCTTCTAGTATAAGGCTCCCACATATCGTGCCAAGCGGTCACGACTGACACGGAATATGAAAGAAGACGACGAGAGAAAGAGAAATAGAGAAGTCCTTTGTGATAAGGATAGTCATGGGCCTCCCACCATGTGCGAGTGGGAGTATGTTGGATATATTGGGGTCTTCGGGACTAAATATCCGTCCATGTTGGAGTCTGATCGGGTCAAGTGAGGATCCGTTGGAAAGCTTGCAGAGAGACGAAGAGAACGAAACGAAAATGACTCTCATCAGGGGTCACACGAGCCCGTACTCGTGGCCCAAAGTGGGCTAGGTGATCATGATGGAAGTGAATATTTTGTTCATATTCCAAGTCCCACATTGCTTGCGTCAATGATGTGAGCTCTCTCATCCTCCTATAAATAGGAGTGACTCCACCCCTTTCTAGTTGCTCATTCCATGTGTTGGAAAGGGGGGTCCCGTTTGGGAAACCCCACATAGTATAAATTTTCTCTTTTTCTTGAGTCCTCTTCCGCGCATCAGTCGTGGACATGTGGCTCTACCTCTCGTAGGTAGAGTCCTCCGTTTGGTGCGGCCCTTTTCGGAGGTCATCGATTGGAGGTCAGCCCTGGTGGAGCAGAGGCACTGGCAAGATCCAAGGTCTTGGCATTGGCGTCCAGGTTAGTAGCTTCTGCAATTTTTATATTTATGCCTGGTTTATTTTTCGATTTTTCTGTTAGATCCTTGGCTCGGGTCGGATCATGTGGATCCGGGCCTTTCCCTACAAATCAGTTTTCGCCAATGAGTATTTCGAAAACGTAATATTCATTTTTCTTTCTTTTAAATAGTTTTTGCCGATAACTGTTTCGAAAACTTGATATTCATTTTTCTTTTTCTTAATCAGTTTTCGCCGATGAGTGTTTCGAAAACGTGATATTCATTTTTCTTTATTTAATTAGTTTTCACCGATGAGTGTTTCGAAAACTTGATATTCATTTTTCTTTTTTTTAATCAGTTTTCGCCGATGAGTATTTTGAAAACTTGACAGTCATTTTTCTTTTTTTAATCATTTTTCACCGATGAGTATTTCGAAAACTTGATATTCATTTTTCTTTTTTTAATCAATTTTCACCGATGACTGTTTTGAATACTTGACATTCATTTTCCTTTTTTAATCAGTTTTTGCCGATGAGTGGTTCGAAAACGTGATATTCATTTTTCTTTATTTAATTAGTTTTCACCGATAAGTGTTTCGAAAACTTGATATTCATTTTCCTTATTTAATCAGTTTTCGCCGATGAGATTTCTGAAAACTTGTTAGTCATTTTTATTTTTTTAATCAGTTTTCGTCGATGAGTGTTTCGAAAACTTGATATTCATTTTTATTTAATCAGTTTTCGCCGATGAGTGTTTCGAAAACTTGATAGTCATTTTTCATTTTTTAATTAGTTTTAACTGATCTGTGTTTCGAGAACTTGATATTCATTTCTCTTCTTTTAATCATTTTTCGCCGATGAGTGTTTCGAAAACTTGATTTTTTTTCTTTTTTTAATTATTTTTCGCCAAAGAGTGTTTTCCAAAACTTGATATTCATTTTTCTTTTTTTAATCAGTTTTCGCCGATGAGTATTTCGAAAACTTGATATTCATTTTTCTTTTTTTAATCAGTTTTCGCGGATGAGTGTTCGAAAACTTGATACTCATTTTCCTTTTTTAATCAGTTTTCGCCGATGAGGGTTTCGAAAACATAATATTCATTTTTGTTTCTTTTAAATAGTTTTCGCCGATAAGTGTTTCGAAAACTTGATATTCATTTTTCTTTTTCTTAATCTGATTTCGCCGATGAGTGTTTCGAAAACGTGATATTCATTTTTCTTTATTTAATTAGTTTTCACCGATGACTGTTTCGAAAACTTGATATTTATTTTTCTTTTTTTAATCAGTTTTCGCCGATGAGTGTTCTGAAAACTTGATATTCTTTTTTCTTTTTTTTAATCAGTTTTCGCCGATGTGTGTTTCCAAAACTTGATATTAATTTTTTAAATCATTTTTCGCCGATGAGTGTTTCGAAAACTTGATAGTCATTTTTCGTTTTTTAATCAGTTTTCGCCGATGAGTGTTTCGAAAACGTAATATTCATTTTTCTTTCTTTTAAATAGTTTTTGGCGATGATTGTTTCGAAAACTTGATATTCATTTTTCTTTTTTTAATCAGTTTTCGTCGATGAGTGTTTCAAAAACGTGATATTCATTTTTCTTTATTTAATTAGTTTTCACCGATGAGTGTTACGAAAACTTGATATTCATTTTTCTTTATATAATTAGTTTTCGCCGATAAATGTTCTGAAAACTTGATATTCATTTTTCTTTTTTTTAATCAGTTTTCGCCGATGTGTGTTTTGAAAACTTGATATTCATTTTTTTTTAATCATTTTTCACCGATGAGTGTTTTGAAAACTTGATATACATTTTTCTTTCTTTAATCAATTTTCACCGATGAGTGTTTCGAATACTTGACATTCATTTTCCTTTTTTAATCAGTTTTCGCCGATGAGTGTTTCGAAAACGTGATATTCATTTTTCTTTATTTAATTAGTTTTCACCGATAAGTGTTTCGAAAACTTGATATTCATTTTCCTTTGTTAATCAGTTTTCGCCGATGAGTGTTATGAAAACTTTATATTCATTTTTTAATAAGTTTTCGTCGATAAGTGTTTCGAAAACTTGATATTCTTTTTCTTTTCTTTAATCAGTTTTCGCCGATGAGTGTTTCGAAAACTTGATAGTCATTTTTCGTTTTTTAATCAGTTTTAACTAATCTGTGTTTCGAGAACTTGATATTCATTTGTCTTCTTTTAATCATTTTTCGCCGATGAGCGTTTCGAAAACTTGAATTTTTTTTAATCATTTTTCGCCGATGAGTATTTCAAAAACTTGATATTCATTTTTCTTTTTTAATCATTTTTCGCCGTTGACTATTTCGAAAACTTGATATTCATTTTTCTTTTTTTAATTAGTTTTCGCCGATGAGTGTTTCGAAAACTTGATATTCATTTTCCTTTTTAATCAGTTTTCACCGATGAGTGTTTCGAAAACTTGATATTCATTTTTTATTTTTTTAATCAGTTTTCGCTGATGAGTGTTTCGAAAACTTGATATTCATTTTTATTTTTTTTAATCAGTTTTCGCCAATGAGTTTTTTGAAAACTTGATATTCTTTTTTCTATTTTTAATCAGTTTTCGCCGATGTGTGTTTCGAAAACTTATATTCATTTTTATTTTTTTTAATCAGTTTTCGCCGATAAGTGTTTTCGAAAAGTTGATATTCATTTTTGTTTTTTTAATTAGTTTTCGCCGATGAGTGTTCTGAAAACTTGATATTCATTTTTATTTTTTTAATCAGTTTTCGTCAATGAGTGTTTTGAAAACTTGTTATTCATTTTTCTTTTTTTTAATCAGTTTTGGCCGATGAGTGTTTCGAAAACTTGATAGTCATTTTTCGTTTTTTAATCAGTTTTCGCCTATAAGTGTTTTGAAAACGTAATATTCGTTTTTCTTTCTCTTAAATAGTTTTCGCTGATAAGTGTTTCGAAAACTTGATATTCATTTTTCATTTTCTTAATCAGTTTTCGCCGTTGAGTGTTTCGAAAACGTGATATTCCTTTTTCTTTATTTAATTAGTTTTCACCGATGAGTGTTTCGAAAACTTGATATTCATTTTTCTACTTTTAATCAATTTTCTCTGATGAGTGTCCTGAAAACTTGATATTCATTTTTCTTTTTTTAATCAGTTTTCGCCGATGAGTGTTCTGAAAACTTGATATTCATTTTTCTTTTTTTTCTAATCAGTTTTCGCCGATGTGTGTTTCCAAAACTTGATATTAATTTTTCTTTTCTTTAATCAGTTTTCGCCGATGACTGTTTCGAAAACTTGATAGTCATTTTTCGTTTTTTAATCAGTTTTCGCCGATGAGTGTTTCGAAAACGTAATATTTATTTTTCTTTCTTTTAAATAGTTTTCGCCGATGAGTGTTTTGAAAACTTGATATTCATTTTTCTTTTTCTTAATTAGTTTTCCCCGATGAGTGTTTCGAAAACGTGATATTCATTTTTCTTTATTTAATTAGTTTTCACCGATTAGTGTTTCGAAAACTTGATATTCCTTTTTTCTTTTTTTAATCAGTTTTCGCCGTTGAGTGTTCTGAAAACTTGATATTCATTTTTCTTTTCTTTTTTAAACAGTTTTCGCCGATGATGTTTTGAAATCTTGATATTCATTTTTCTTTTTTTAATGATTTTTCTCCGATGAGTGTTTCGAAAACTTGATATTTATTTTTCTTTTTTTAATCAATTTTCACCGATGAGTGTTTCGAATACTTGACATTCATTTTCCTTTTTTAATCAGTTTTCGCCGACGAGTGTTTCGAAAACGTGATATTCATTTTTCTTTATTTAAATAGTTTCCACCGATGACTGTTTCGAAAACACTATATTTGTCATGACCCCGTTTTAGAGGATCGTGACCGGCACAGACACAGGGAATACCCCTATGCCTGTAAGCCTTATCACCTAATTGACAGAATATCTATTACTGAAAATACATTCCCATGCATTATAATACCATGGCTACACCGAAGTGGTGGTCTATCCTAGGCAAGAAAATCCACGGCCAGTGCCGCTTCAGGATATAGATATAAGAAAACACACATAATATATAACCTGTGTACTGGCTACACATCCGAAGATGCTGCCTATCCTATTCACATGCAACAGATATATGTATATATATATAGATATATATATATATTTTTAAAACAAATTTTCCCTTAATCGCAGTAAAATAAATCCTGATATTTAAGGTGTGTGAAGCTGACAGTTCTAGATTTAGTAATACAATCTAATTGGGTACGTCTACCCTTTACTTTATAATACAATGATAAAGTAAATTAAATTACAATTACAATTTATTCACCCACATGAACAAGTTCCAGGTATTGGAAAGTGTTGCTCAACCCTCGTTCCACCGAGACTTCTTCCACCTGTACTTAACTTGTCTCTGTGTAGTAAAAATGAGGTGTGAGTCTTAACCACACGACTCAGTGAGAACTCTCTCATCCCCGGCGCAAGGCGGGTACCAAGGCGTTGGGATTGGGGGTCATAGACAACTGGTTACTGTTAATTAGCATACATTCTTGGCGACCACACAACAATAGATATTTCACCCAACCACTCACATGCATTTAACAAATACAAGCATGCAGCAGTTTAATTCACATCATCACTCAACAAGTAAACATATAACATATAATGCCGGCTTTTACTTACCGGTCTTCTCACGTTCAACATGTTTGAACCAAACAAGATGTTGTGGTGATGTAATCCTGTACGTCACCACTACGCTGCACAATAAGCAATTATATGCAAACACAGACAATTCTTTAAGTACACGCAGATACTATAACATACATCTACTTAACTCCCCCCACTATGGGGTATTTACTAGCCATTACATGGCTTTTCTACCTCGAACCCGTGGACTCAGGTTGCTGGCCACCACGTGGCAAAGCATACTTAACCCATTCACTTGGGTACTAGTCACCTCGTGACAATTCTATTAATCAAACAATACTTAACCCATTCACTTGGGTACTAGTCACCTCGTGACATTTCTGTTAATCAATCACAATCAACTTCTATTTATCAAACAACTGATACGTAACCACCACGTGGCACGTCCTGACCCCTTGCTGCGGGGCAATAACTTGAGCCCACTCATCTATTACCCAAAGATGCCACATGGCGAGCACGGCACGACGTCTCGAAGCATGGCCACTGACACACCCTGGACCAACTCCACAGGATGATTTTTCTTTTACTAGGTTAGGCTCACGGTTCACCCGTAGGTTCCTCCCGTGTCTCCTTACCATAGTCTCACATATTAATAGGATTCTTTGTATCTTTCCCGAAGGATCAACAATTCTTCTCCTTATCAATATGGACAAATATCCTCAACAGGATATAACTCATATACCCGTCCAGATGCACTCTCTGAGCCTCAAGGTATCGTCATAGCAATAAAAATCCTTTCTGACCCTATTACCAAGATAGGGCAATGACCATCGTCATGGTGATTATAAAACTGAGGTCTCAAGTGTCATCTAACGTTGTTCTAGTCGATGTCTCACATCGCTAACATAATCAAATCCGAAACCCACCAATAACTCTTTTGCATGATTATAATCTAAGTCACCGTCGTGACAAGTTTTCAAAATAAAAGCTTAGTCCTTTCGTACAAGGACTCTTGCCACCGTCGTGGAAAAGATTTAATAAAATGTTCATCATGCCTCCAGAGTGTATGAGTTGGATTTGTAACACACCAATCATAGCAAACATCTATACTCTACTCATATCTCCCTTTCTCTTTTTTTTTTTCTTTCTTTTAATCTCATGCCACTCTCATGGTTCCCCTCTTAACTAATTAAAAATAATATATATATATAATAATAATAATAATAATAATAATAATAATAATAATAATAATAATAATAATAAAATACTTAAATAATTATAATAATTAAATAATTAATTAATAAATAAATATAATTAAAAATAAATTAATTAATAATTAAATAAATAATAGCTAATATATATTTTTAATTTAATCCCTCTTCCCTATTTAATTCTAGTTTTCAATTTCTTAGGTCCTGAATTAAATCCAAAAAAATTATTTTTTACTTCTTTTTCCTTCCCCTTTTTATTTTATTTTAAACTTCGAAAAAAATTTCTTGGGTATTACAATCTTTGAAAAAAAATTTTCCTTTCCGGTTTCTTTTTAACTTTCATACTTTTTCTATATTCTCTTTTTTTTAAGGTTTTAATTCCTAGCCCCGGAATAAATCATTCATAAATCCTCGAAATTTTAAATAAATCATTCTTTAATCCTCGAAATTTTCCGGGGTATTACATTCTTCCTCCCTTTAGAAATTCGGTCCTCGAATTTCATCTCCTTCATGGGGTTGTTGGCTTGTTGCCCTCCCTTGGCTCAATTTCATCTATGGTTTCTCTCAATTTGGAAGTTTTACCGTTTTACCCTACGGTTCATCTTTCTTTCCTAGAGGCTCAAGGTCTCTATTTGGTTTCTACATATTCTTTTTGTGATCGTTTGCAGTTCTAGTTTCGTAGTTAACCAACCCTTCCTGAGGTGTTAACTGATAGACTCCATCTGTCGTCGTATCCTTCCCCGAGGATACCTAACTATCCTAGTTTCAATTCACTTTGTGCTACTAATTTTTTGCAATGGCGTGTCTGGCACGTGCCACAAGCCATGCTCCAATTTAGCTCTCCGAGGAGTTAATTATTGCCTTCTCTTGTGAGGCTTACCTTGACTCAATCTTCTTGTCCGACTAGCTACCTTCGTATTGACTTCTTATATCCGTCTTGGAGCACGCCAAGACACTAGCTATTCGATTAGCACACTAGGTTCTATTTCTATAAACTCTAACTGACGAAGCACTCCCCCACATCAGAGTCCCCATACCTTAGTATCCTCTACTACCAAGCAGCTACCCTTCTACTGGTATTCCCTCGATATATTCTTTGTAAACGACTTCTCCAAAAAAGTTCGTTTACCTCTTACTACACCCTTTACTCTACATCTAGACTTACCGCTTACACGGCATACACCCTACATAGGTGTTTATACTTTGTGCCATCAGTGTACCCAACCCTTCTGAGGTTGTTACACTCACTACCGACTCGGTTTACCCTACTCGTGTCCTAACGAAGCTAAATGTCATGGCACTAGTACAAATATGTACTACACTTACCGTTTCTCCACCAAACGGTAAAGGATCTTACATTTATGACTCGTGTTTCCCTTTCTTTTCGGGACTTCTACACTTACCCTTAGTGATTTTTACTCCCTGTCGACATCCTGTGTCTGACTGACTTAGACTCTTCTCTGACTACTACTTGTAGTCATTTCTGTTTATAATGAAAACTCATCAGTCTCTCCCTTACCACCATACTCATTACTTTGCCTCAGGCTCAGTTCGGTCTTCACATCCAAGACCTCGCTTAACACGACTATGACTGTGGATCTATACCATCCTCAGGTTAGTCCACTTAGAGTTGCACATCCTTTGCTAACTCTACTCATTGGATTTCTGTTGGCTTTTACCCCAACTTGGCCCACTCGGGTTCCTCAACTCACTTAAATTCTATATTCCTACTTGGAATACTTGATCCGTTAACTCCAGTATGAATCTTTTCGGACATGCTCTACTCCCCTTGACTAAACGGGATCCGCTCCCACAGTTGGACTCTTTCCTTTCTTATGGTGTGGCGTATGTTCACGAACATTTACCGCCTCTTGCAAATGTGTTACCCGTTGGGTTCCAATCGCCCCTAACGGTATCATACCTATTTTATCATTTTGGCTCGCATCCCCAGATGCTTACCCAACTTCGTTCCCATATTCACTCTCTTCTTTTCCATTTTGTACCTACATGGTACTCTTTCTTCGAGTATTTCTCAATACTTGTTATTCACTAAATTCTCCTTCTCAATTAACCGTCCTTACGATTAATTTCCCCTTTATGGCACCCACATGGCCATTTATATGTTTGGTTTGTCCACTCAGTCTCCACCCATACACGGGCTTTAGACTAACGGATTTATGGTTCACCAACCTGTGGAACTAACTTACCTAGCTATGTCCACTACAATCTATATACTATACATGCACTTACGGTAGTAGTTGGTTCTCCACCTCCTACTTGAATCTTATCCTATGGGGTCCTATAGGCTTACGCTCTTCCCCCCTTATGGGACTACTTATCCATGTCTACTTTCTCTCCCCTCGGGCCTCCAAGAGTCCCTTTGGGGTTTATCTCTCACGTTATCTCGTTCCAGGGCTATCTACCGCAATAGCACTCATTTTCTTATCTTTGGACGGTACCCGAAGGTCTACGCCCATTTCTACTTCTAGACCTGCTCCGGTCTAACGCTTTCGGGTCCATAATAACCCTAAGGCCCCTTAATTGGTAACCGTTAGGTTTACCTGTATACTCCCTTGGCACTTTAGCACTCTCAAGTGCTTTTCGATGTCTACTTGACTTTTATCACTCCAAGCGAGTGATTTCTCAACTACCTCTACCATCCTTATACAGCTTTCCTGTAAAGAGACTATCGTTTGGTAGGGTATTGGTCACACGAGTTAGTTTTCTTAGGCACCCTGCGAGTTTTAAAAATTTAATTCAAGTTTATTTCTTAGAAAATGGCGCCTAAGGTTTTCGTAAATGGTTAGGGTTTAACCAATTGGAATGACACAAATTGAGAAAGTGTTTTCATGAAAATTTTCCTTCCAATGGTTATCCCTAATATTTTCAAGAAACGTTTGAGGGTCCTTCAGAATCTCTCATCCGGAAAGACCAAAAAGATTTTTTACAAAAATTTCTCATGTGATCAATATCTTATTCTTTATGTTCTTCCTTAAGCACCTAAGAGAGTTTGGTTGGGCAAAATCCCTTCTTTTCCCCCTTGTTTGCTTAAGGAACTAGCAGTTCATGGATCGAGCGCAGGGTTGGGCTAGGCTCCTTCCCTGTGCCTTACCATTTAGTCTGTCTCTTGCTCGGCATATGGTCATGCTCTACACGTTTACATATGCCTCTACTTCTTAACATCTATCTCTACAACATATGGTTCGGCCACTTTGCCCTTCCATATACTGTATCATGATTTTCTAGACCGTAGACTTCTACTTCTATACTGTGGCATACACCACCTCTTTTCCGTTTACTTTCTAGGAAGGATAACTCATTTCCTTCAGCCATAGCATACCGCACAGTCGTGACCCATTCTCGTGGTCATCTTCCTGTCGATCTCATGCCCCCTGGCCCTGTTTATTCTTGTCTGTAAACTTTCTATTTCAATCGCCCCATGGGCTTACTTTCTTTTCTACACGCCAAGCGTGTCTTTTCTTTCACTTTACAAACCATTCCTAGCCTAAACTACCATTCACTGCATATTTCTATTCTACTTGCATTCCACATGATAATCAAACAACTTGTGCCTATACCATAGCACACAACGCGCCCCTAACAGAGCAGTCGCATCGTCTCATTTAACACCTGCAAAACAATCACACATTGTACCGCATTCCTGCCAACAATTCAACCTAACGTGTCTGTGTCTAGGTAGCATCCTCCATGGATGTCTCCTTTCCCTATTATGGCCTAAGGTTTCCGGGGTCACTGCCACCCCACCTTACGCCTTAGTGCTCATCGACACTTGTGTATTGTACAGGTTATATGCTTTGCATAGAATTTCACATACAAATTCTATGCCTGAAGCGATGACTCGAAAGAATTTATGACTCAACATCCTGAGCAACCTCACAAGTGCCCGTCGGAACTACCGTTACGTCCGGATTCGTAATGCATAGCCCAACTGACACCTGAGACTACTAGTTAGCTTCACACCATTAAAGAATAACCAGGCTTTGATACCAAGTTTTGTCATGACCCCCGTTTAGAGGATCGTGACCAGCACAGACACAGGGAATACCCCTATGCCTGTAAGCCTTATCACCTAATTGACAGAATATCTATTACTGAAAATACATTCACATGCATTATAATACCATGGCTACACCGAAGTGGTGGTCTATCCTAGGCAAGCAAATCCACGGCCAGTGCCGCTTCAGGATATAGATATAAGAAAACACGCATAATATATAACCTGTGTATTGGCTACACATCCGAAGATGCTGCCTATCCTATTCACTTGCAACAGATATATGTGTGTATATATATATATATATATATATATATATATATATATATATATATTAAAACAAGTTTTCCCTGAATCGCAGTAAAATAAATCATGATCTTTAAGGTGTGTGAAGCTGACAGTTCTAGATTTAGTAATACAATCTAATTGGGTACATCTACCCTTTACTTTATTAAACAATGATAAAGTAAATTAAATTACAATTACAATTACAATTTATTCACCCACATGAACAAGTTGTGGGTCTTGGAAAGTGTTGCTCAACCCTCGTTCCACCGAGACTTCTTCCATCTGTACTTAACCTGTCTTTGTGTAGTAAAAATGAGGTGTGAGTCTTAACCACGCGACTCAGTGAGAACTCTCCCATCCCCGGCGCAAGGCGGGTACCATGGCGCTGGGATTGGGAGTCATAGACAACCACATACAAAAACAACTGGTTACTGTTAATTAGCATACATTCTTGGTGACCACACAACAACAAATATTTCACCCAACCACTCACATGCATTTAACAGATACAAGCATGCAGCAGTTTAATTCACATCATCACTCAACAAGTAAACAAATAACATATAATGCCGGCTTTTACTTACCGGTCTTCTCACGTTCAACATGTTTGAACCAAACAAGACGTTGTGGTGATGTAATCCTGTACGTCACCACTATGCTGCACAATCAACAATTATATGCAAACACATACAATTCTTTAAGTACACGCAAATACTATAACAAATATCTACTTAACTCCCCCCACTCTGGGGTATTTACTAGCCACTACATGGCTTTTCTACCTCGAACCCGTGCACTCAGGTTGCTGGCCACCACGTGGCAAAGCATACTTAACACATTCACTTGGGTACTAGTCACCTCGTGACAATTCTGTTAATCAATCACAATCAACTTCTATCTATCAAACAACTGATACGTAACCACCACGTGGCACGTCCTGACCCCTTGCTGCCGGGCAATAGCTTGAGCTCACTCGTCCATTACCCAACCAGGCCACATGGCGGGCACGGCACGACGTCTCGAAGCATGGCCACTGACACACCCTAGACCAACTCCACAGGATGATTTCTCTTTTACTAGGTTAGGCTCACGGTTCAGCCGTAGGTTCCTCCCGTGTCTCCTTACCAGAGTCTCACATATTAATAGGATTCTTTGTATCTTTCCCAAAGGATCAACAATTCTTCTCCTTATTAATATGTACAAGTATCCTCAACAGGATATAACTCATATACCCGTCCAGATGCACTCTCTGAGCCTCAAGCTATCGTCATAGCAATATAAATCCTTTCTGACCCTATTACCAGGATAGGGCAGTGACCATCGTCATGGTGATTATAAAACTGAGGTCTCAAGTGCCATCTGACGTTGTTCTAGTCGATGTCTCACATCGCTAGCATAATCAAATCCGAAACCCACCAATAACTCCTTTGCACGATTATAATCTAAGTCACCATCGTGACGAGTTTTCAAAATAAAAGCTTAGTCCTTCCGTACAAGGACTCTTGCCATCGTCGTGGAAAAGATTTAATAAAATGTTCATCATGCCTCCAGAGTGTATGAGTTGGATTTGTAACACACCAATCATAGCAAACATCTATACTCTACTTCTATGTTTTCCTATCCAAGCTACTTTCCACAACCTTTTTCTAGTTCTTTCATTCTTTTAGCATTCTATACCTCTAGCTAACATTACCAGACAAGCAGAGAATATACATACTCATGTAATCCACATAAGCATACAACCCTAGGAGCAGAGATGGAAGAACCCTCACCTTGGCCAACCTTCCATGCAATCCTCTCCTGTAACTTAAGTCTTCTCGGAGTTCCTGTTGCACTCTATTGCGTGCCGTTGTTCCTATAAGAACAACATTTACTTCATTAATGTTATTACTTAATTTAACTTGTTATTTATCTCTCCATTACTCTCACATGTAGTCCATGGTTGCCAAAGAATGACGCTCTTGGTCTTATCGGACTTCTCTATCCCGACTTATGCGTATCCTTCCTCGGACACTTGACTTACTCGCACATAACACTCTACTTGAGTGTTTAACATACTTGGATTTGAGTATTGGACCTCTATCTAACTTGTATTCGCATCTAAGGAAGCTTATCTAGCTTGGTTGTAAGGAATCCTAATTTTAGGAAGGTCTAAGCATTTTAATTCAACTTGTGTTCCTACTCGGGTTCTAAGAAATCTAGTTTCTAAACCTCAATACACCTCTAATTCACCCTACTTAAGGCTTCCTAATAATTATGAAGGAATAAAATTACTATTTTAGAATTTGGACTTCATTGTTCCCCAAGTTTGCATCCTTGAGAAACAAGAAGGTACCTAAAATAATTCTTAATAAATATTCATAATTATCCTCGAGTGTTTAAGATCGAAGAGGAGAGGTTTAAAACTCTCAACGTCACCTTAAAGTGTATTTGGGCAACCCGAGCAGGGACCCGATACGTTAACGTTAAGGTTCAACCTTAGTAACCTCGGACCAGCTCTTCACGGGTCTTGTTCAGCTAATATTTCAACCATATAATTTTAATAATACCAATACAAGCCTATTTACTCAAATCCAAGCTTAATCCTAATTATAAACAATTTTCCCCAATTTGGAAATAATTATAATTTCAACCCCAAATCCTTCCAAATTCGAATTTGGCCAAATCCGAATATATAATCTCGATTCCTACCCCAACTAAGTGTTCAAGAACACTTTCTAGGTCTCAATCAACCCTCGAAACAACTCAATCGAAGGTGAATCAAAGAAATCCCTAAAAATGGAGAATTGAGGGTTTCGAATGAAATTGGGGTTACCAACCTTGATTCGATTGGTGGGAGGTGTGGAAGATGTTGGAGTCGAGCTCCGGTGGTCGTGGCCGGCGTCGGACCGCTCTCCTCAGGTCAGTTTCCGTCGAACCTCCTCCCCTCTCTCTCTCTCTACCTCTCGGCTCTTTCTCTCTCTTCCTTCTTCTTCTCACGGCACTCACGGCCGATTTCCGGCGTTGCTCCGTCCGGCCATCGTCGCTGCAAGCTCCTCCATCCGTCCCCTTCTTCTTCCCCGTTCGGTCCGCTCCCTCTCTTCTCCGTTTTCCTTCGGTTCTTTCCCATCCCGTGCTCTCTCTCTCATATCTCCCTTTCTCTCTTTTTTTTCTTTCTTTTAATCTCATGCCACTCTCACGGTTCCCCTCTTAACCAATTAAAATATATATATATATATATATATATATATATATATATATATATATATATATATAAAATAATAATAATAATAATAATAATAATAATAAAATACTTAAATAATTATAATAATTAATTAATTAATTAATATAATTAAAAATAAATTAATTAATAATTAAATAAATAATAACTCATATATATTTTTAATTTAATTTATCTTCCCTATTTAATTCAAGTTTCCATTTTCTTAGGTCCTGAATTAAATCCAAAAAAATTATTTTTTACTTCTTTTTCCTTCCCCTTTTTATTTTATTTTAAACTTCGAAAAAATTTTAATGAGTATTACAATCTTTGAAAAAAAATTTTCCTTTCCGGTTTCTTTTTAACTTTCATACTTTTTCTATATTCTCTTTTTTTAAGGTTTTAATTCTTAGTCCAAAAATAAATCATTATTAAATCCTCGAAATTTTAAATAAATCATTCTTTAATCCTCGAAATTTTCCGGGGTATTACAATATTCATTTTCCTTTTTTAATCAGTTTTCGCCGATGAATGTTCTGAAAACTTGATATTCATTTTTACTTTTTTAATTATTTTTCGTCGATAAGTGTTTCGAAAATTTGATATTCATTTTTCTTTTTTTTAATCAGTTTTTGCCGATGAGTGTTTCGAAAACTTGATAGTCATTTTTCGTTTTTTAATCAGTTTTCGCCGAGTGTTTCGAAAACGTAATATTCAGTTTTCTTTTTTTTTGTTTAAATAGTTTTCGCCGATGATTGTTTCGAAAACATGATATTCATTTTTCTTTTTTTAATCATATTTCGCCGATTAGTGTTTCGAAAACTTGATATTCATTTTTCTGTTTTTTAATCAGTTTTTATCGATGATTGTTTCAAAAACTTGATAGACATTTTTCATTTTTAATCAGTTTTAACTGATCTGTGTTTCAGGAACTTGATATTCATTTTTCTTCTTTTAATCATTTTTCGCCGATAAGTGTTTCGAAAACTTGATTTTTTTTCTTTTTTTAATCATTTTTCGCAGATGAGTGTTTCGAAAACTTGATATTCATTTTTCTTTTTTTAATCAGTTTTTGACGGTGATTATTTCGAAAACTTAATATTCATTTTTCTTTTTTTTTAATAAGTTTTTGTCGATGAGTGTTTCGAAAACTTGATATTCATTTTCCTTTTTTAATCAGTTTTCGCCGATGAGTGTTTCGAAAACTTGATATTCATTTTTATTTTTTTTAATCAGTTTTCGTCGATGAGTGTTTCGAAAACTTGATATTCATTTTTCTTTTTTTAATCTCTTTTCGTCGATGAGTGTTTCGAAAAGTTGATATTCATTTTTCTTTTCTTAATCAATTTTCGCCGATTAGTGTTTCTAAAACTTGATATTCTTTTTCTATTTTTAATCATTTTTCGCCGATGAGTGTTTCGAAAACTTTATATTCATTTTTATTTTTTAATCAGTTTTCGCCGATGAGTGTTTCGAAAACTTGATAGTCATTTTTCAATTTTTAATCAATTTTCGCTGATGAGTGTTTCAAAAACGTAATATTCATTTTTCTTTTTCTTTTTTTTAAAAATAGTTTTCGCCGATTATTGTTTCGAAAACGTGATATTTATTTTTCTTTTTTTAATCATATTTCGCCGATGAGTGTTTTGAAAACTTGATTTTCATTTTTCTGTTTTTTAATCAGTTTTCGCCGATGAGTGTTTGAAAAACTTAATATTTATTTTTCTTTTTTTAATCATTTTTCGCCGATAAGTGTTTCGAAAACTTGATATTCATTTTTTTAATCACTTTTCGCCGATGAGTGTTTCGAAAACTTTATATTCATTTTTCTTTTTTTAATCAGTTTTCACCGATGAGTATTTCGAAAACTTGATATTCATTTTTCTTTTCTTAATCACTTTTCGCCGATGAGTGTTTCGAAAACTTGATATTCATTTTTCTTTTTTAATCAGTTTTCGCCGATGAGTGTTTCGAAAACTTGATATTCATTTTTATTTTTTTAATCAGTTTTCGCGGATGAGTATTTCGAAAACTTGATATTCATTTTTCTCTTTTTAATCAGTTTTCGCCGATAAGTGTTTCAAAAACTTAATAGTCATTTTTCGTTTTTGAATCAGTTTTCGCCGATGAGTGTTTTGAAAACATAATATTCATTTTTCTTTTTCTTTTTTAAATAGTTTTCGCCGATGTGTGTTTCGAAAACTTGATATTCATTTTTCTTTTTCTTAATCAGGTTTCGCCGATAAGTGTTTCGAAAACGTGATATTCATTTTTCTTTATTTAATTAGTTTTCACCGATAAGTGTTTCGAAAACTTGATATTGATTTTTCTTTTTTTAATAAGTTTTCGCCAATGAGTGTTATGAAAACTTGATATTCATTTTTCTTTTTGGTCAAAACCCCAAATTGGTCCTTTATGTTTGCACCAAGTTTCATATTGGTCCTTTATGTTTCAAAAGGTTTAAATTGGTCCTTTATGTTTCACTCATGTTTCAAATTAGTCCTTCCGTCCATCTTTGTTAGTTTTTTTGTCAATTGATGATGTGGCAAGTTGACACATCTGTACACGTGGCATTTTTGCTGAGTCATGGGTACACATCAGCATAGCTCAACTGTTCCTCTTCTTCTTCTTCACTTCGACTTCTGCATCTCATTCTTCTTCTTCTTCTTCTTCACTTCGGCTTCTACATCTCTAAAAATTAAATTATTTAATTGAATTTAAGTAAAATTCTTTGGTAGTTTTCGAGTAATGAAATCCGAAACACACAAGTGAGGAAGAAGAAGAGGAACAGAAATGAAACAGAGACGAAGCAAAGGCGTGGAAGCTCAAGCTGATGATAATGATTTGTCGGATTACAACTATTACTCTACCTCCGATCTTCCTTGCAAGAAGCACCCTTCGTCTTCCTCTGTAGGTATTTGCGCTTACTGTCTCAAAGACCGTCTCGTCAAGCTCGTGTGCTCCGATTGCGGCGAACAGCGTCTCTCCTCTTGTTCTTGCTCCGAGATCTCCTCCAATCACAATTCCTGCACCGTGGAAGTCGAAAGCGTCGGCCGCGTCTCCTTCCTCATCGAGAACGAGAAGAGCAAAACCCTAATTCCCAATTCGAAGCCGAAATCACAGGACAGAGGAGAGGAGTTTCTGATTCTGAGGCGGAGCAGCAGCAACAGCGTGGAAATCAAGAGGAACAATGGCGGATTCTGGAAGATCGGGAAATTGTTCAGGAAGAAGAAGGAGAAGGAGAAGGTCCAGTCATATAAAATTTATTCGTCTATTTATTAACTATTAGAAGTAGAAGAAGAAGAAGTCGAAGTGAGGAAGAAGAAGAGGAACAGTTGAGGTATGCTGATGTGTACTCATGACTCAGCAAAAATGCCATGTGTACAGATGAGTCAACTTGCCACATCATCACTTGACAGAAAAAATTAACAGAGATGGACGGAAGGACTAATTTGAAACATGAGTGAAACATAAAGGACCAATTAAAACCTTTTGAAACATAAAGGACCAATATGAAACTTGGTGCAAACATAAAGGACCAATTTGGGGTTTTGACCTTTCTTTTTTTAATCAGTTTTCGCCGATGAGTGTTTTGAAAACTTGATATTCATTTTTCTTTTTTTAATCATTTTTCACCGATGAGTGTTTCGAAAACTTGATATTCAGTTTTCTTTTTTTAATCAGTTTTCACCGATCAGTGTTTCGAAAACTTGATATTCAATTTTCTTTTTTTAATCAGTTTTCACCGATGAGTGTTTCGAAAGCTTGATATTCATTTTCCTTTTTTAATCAGTTTTCGCCGATGAGTGTTTCGAAAACCTGATTGTCATTTTTTGTTTTTTAATCAGTTTTTGCCGATGAGTGTTTCGAAAACGTAATATTCATTTTTGTTTCTTTTAAATAGTTTTCGCCGATGAGTGTTTCGAAAACTTGATATTCATTTTTCTTTTTCTTAATCAGTTTTCGTCGATGATTGTTTCGAAAACGTGATATTCATTTTTCTTTATTTAATTAGTTTTCGTCGATGAGTGTTTCGAAAACTTGATATTTATTTTTCTTTTTTTAATCAGTTTTCGCCGATGAGTGTGTAATACCCCGAAAAATTTCGAGGATTAAAGAATGATTTATTTCAGGGCTAGGAATTAAAACTTAAAAAAAATATAGAAAAAGTATGAAAGTTAAAAGAAACCGGAAACGAATTTTTTTTTTTGCGAAGATTGTAATACTCAAGGGGTATTTTTGAAATCAAGTCAAATATATAGTAAGACTTAAATGGTCATCATTTGGAGTTGGAATTTAAAAATAAATAAATAAATAATATATCAACAAGTAAATAAATAGAAATATGTGTATATATATATATATATATAGATAAATAATCTTAATTAAGAAATGATGGGATAATATGAAATTGATAGAATTTTGATGCTGAGGTTGGACATTTTGACTAACTAAAATAAAAATATTTTCTTGGAATGAAATAAGATTTTTTGGGTTATTATTAAGATTTTAATTGCTTTAGATTTGAGAATTTAAGAAATTAAAATAAATAAGAAATTCAAATAGAAAAATATAAAGGAAAAAAATTAGGTCCATTTCCTTATGTCCATTACATCCAGTTCTCCAATATAAATATGACACGTGGCAAAAAGTGTTTAAATGACCAATCATAGTAGAGAGAGAATATAGAAGATCACCTTTTATATAACCAATAATAGAAGAGAGAGAGTGTAAATACAATATATGATTGGTGAAATTGGATGTAATGGACATAAGGACATGGACCTAAGTTTTTTCCAAAAATAAATTGGGTTAAATATGAATCATAAGAATTATTTCAAGCTTATAGTTTAAATTTGAGGATTTTTAGAAAATAAAAATTATACTGGGTAAGAAATTTTCATCTGCAAGACACTCAATAACAGATATTTTTAATAGGCTTATGATTAGCCAAAAATTTCAAACTTTTATAATCAAAACTCTATTTCACCATACCTCAAAAGTTGTCAATTGCTCAAACTACCCTTAAATGCTCAAACCCAATTAATAAGCACCAGACATCACGCACACCACTCTTCCTCATTTTGTTCATCTTCTTCTTCTCTTCTCTTCCTCTAAAGCTCTCTTAGGGCAAGCAACAAGTGAAGAAATCCTTCACTGTCCACCATGTTTCTTGCTTCCTCCCACCAATTTCATGCCTCATCAAGCTCCCTCCACCATTGTTCAGCATTAACAAGTTTGGGCAACCTCCATGGATTTCCAAATTCGGACTACCCCAAAGGTAAGCATCAAAATCTTGTTTTCACCTCTTAAATCATAGGTTTCTTGATGGGAATGAGTTACCTATCAATAATATATCACCTTAGGATCATTTTTGAACATAGAGATCACCCAAACATTGAGTTCTATGGAGATTTCTACCCTAGGGTTTCTAACCTACGAATTTTGACAAAATTTATGGAATTTATAAATTTTCTTAAACTTGATGGCATGTATGGACTTCAAATGAACTATTTAGGTATTCTAAATGATTTGTAAGAATGCCCAATAATTGGAATAATGATATGTGAACATTTGGTGAAAATGTGAACTTTTCATATTTGGCAAATTCTTCATTGATGGAGGTTGGAGAGTGAACAAGTTTGTAAACAAGTTTGTAAACTTGTTTATTTATGCACGGAAGGGCTAAACTTTATTTTGAAAACTCGTCACGACGGTGACTTATATTATAATCATGCAAAAGGGAGTTATTGGTGGGTTTCGGTTTTGATTATGCTAGCGATGTGAGACATCGATTAGAACAACGTTAGATGGCACTTGAGACCTCAGTTTTATAATCACCATGACGATGGTCATTGCCCTATCCTGGCAATAGGCTCAGAAATGTTTTATATTGCTATGACGATAGCTTGAGGCTCAGAGAGTGCATCTGGACGGGTATATGAGTTATATCCTGTTAAGGATACTCGTCCATATTAACAAGGAGAAGAATTGTTGATCCTTCGGGAAAAATATGAAGAATCTTAGTAATATGTGAGACTAAGGTAAGCAGACACGGGAGGAACCTACGGGTGAACCGTGAGCCTAACCTAGTAAAAGAGAAATCATCCTGTGGAGTTGGTCTAGGGTGTATCAGTGGCCATGCTTCGAGACGTCGTGTCGTGCCCGCCATGTGGCCTGGTTGGGTAATGGACGAGTGGGCTCAAGCTATTGCCCCGCAGTAAGGGGTCAGGACGTGCCACGTGGTGGCTACGTATCAATTGTTTGATAGATAGAAGTTGATTGTGTTTGATTAATAGAATTGTCACGAGGTGACTAGTACCCAAGTGAATGGGTTAAGTATTGTTTGATTAACAGAATTGTCACGAGATGACCAGTACCCGAGTGAATGGGTTAAGTATATTTGCCACGTGGTAGCCAACAACCCGAGTGCACGGGTTCAAAGTGGGAAAGCCACGTAGTGGCTAGTAGAAACCCCAGAGTTGGGGAGATTAAGTAGATGTATGTTATAGTATCTGTGTGTATATACAAATTGTCGATGTTTGCGTATGATTTTTGATTGTCCAGCGTAGTAGTGACGTACAGGATTACGTCACCACAACGTCTTGGTTGATTCAAACATGTTGAACGTGAGAAGACCGGTAAGTAAAAGCCGGCATTATATGTTATATGTTTACTTGTTGAGTGATGATGTGAATTAAACTGCTGCATGCTTATATCTACTAAATGCATGTGAGTGTTTGGGTGAAATTTCTGCTATTGTGTGATCACCAAGAATGCATGCTAACTCACAATAACTAGTTGTTTGTGCATGTGGTTGTGTATGATTCGCAGTCCCAGCGGTAAGGTAGCCGCCTTGCGCCGGGGATGGGAGAGTCCTCACTGAGTCGCGTGGTTAAGACTCACACCTCATTTTTACTACACAAAGACAGGTATGTGAAAGAAGTCTCAATGGAACAAGGGTTGAGCAACACTTTCCAAGACCCACAACTTGTTCATGTGGGTGAATAAAGTGTAATTGTAATTTAATTTACTTTATTATTGTATCATAAAGTAAAGGGTAGACGTACCCAATTAGATTGTATTACTAAATCTAGAACTGTCAGCTTCACACACCTCAAAGATCAGGATTAATTTCACTGCGATACAGGGAAAATTTGTTTTCGAAATGTATATATATTCATATATCTGTTGCATGTGAATAGGATAGGCAACATCTTCGGATGTGTAGCCAGTACACAGGTTATACATATTTTGTGTGTTTTCCTATATATTCTTTTTCTGTTTTTAATCAGTTTTCGCTAATTAGTGTTTCGAAAACTTGATATTTATTTTTCTTTTTTTAATCAGTTTTCGTCGATCAGTGTTTCGAAAACTTGATATTTATTTTTCTTT
The DNA here is from genome assembly GCA_014851425.1 of Senna tora. Lineage (NCBI taxonomy): Eukaryota > Viridiplantae > Streptophyta > Magnoliopsida > Fabales > Fabaceae > Senna > Senna tora. The sequence goes on along the minus strand of CM026270.1, from coordinate 23,620,407 downwards.
TTTTAATCATATTTCGCCTATCAGTGTTTCGAAAACTTGACAGTCATTTTTCATTTTTTAATCATTTTTCGCCGATGAGTGTTTTGAAAACTTGATATTCATTTTTATTTTTTTTAATCAGTTTTCGTCGATGATTGTTTCGAAAACTTGATATTCATTTTTCTTTTTTTAATCAATTTTCGCCAATTAGTGTTTCGAAAACATGATATTCTTTTTCTAATTTTAATCAGTTTTTGCCGATGAGTGTTTCGAAAACTTTATATTCATTTTTATTTTTTTAATCACTTTTCGCCGATGAGTGTTTCAAAAACTTGATATTTATTTTTCTTTTTTTTAATCACTTTTCGCCGATAAGTGTTTCGAAAACTTGATATTTATTTTTCTTTTTTTAATTAGTTTTCGCCGATTAGCGTTTCGAAAACTTGATTTTCTTTTTTTCTTTTTTAATCAGTTTTCGCCGATGAGTGTTTCGAAATCTTGATATTCATTTTCTTGTTTTTTATCAGTGTTCGCCGATGAGTATTTCGAAAACTTGATATTCATGTTTCTTTTTTAATAAGTTTTCACCGATAAGTTTTTCGAAAACTTTATATTCATTTTTATTTTGTTTTAATCAGTTTTCGCCGATGAGTGTTTCGAAAACTGGATATTCTTTTTTCCTTTTTTAGTAAGTTTTCGCTGATGAGTGTTTAGAAAGCTTGATATTCATTTTTCTTTTTTTAATCAGATTTCGCCGATAAGTGTTCTGAAAACTTGATTTTCTTTTTTTCTTTTTTTAGTAAGTTTTCACTGATGAGTGTTTCAAAAACTTGATATTCATTTTTCTTTTTTTAATCAGTTTTCGCCGATGAGTATTCTGACAAGTTGATATTCATTTTTCTTTTTTTTAACCAGTTTTTGCCGATGTGTGTTTTCAAAACTTGATATTAATTTTTCTTTTTTTTTAATCAGTTTTCGCCGATTAGTGTTTCGAAAACTTGATAGTCATTTTTCGTTTTTTAATCAGTTTTCGTCGATGAGTGTTTCGAAAACTTGATATTCATTTTTCTTTTTTTAATCAATTTTCGATGATGAGTGTCTCGAAAACTTGATATTCTTTTTTATTTTTAATCAGTTTTCGCCGATGAGTGTTTCGAAAACTTTATATTCATTTTATTTTTTAATCAGTTTTCGTCGATGAGTGTTTTCGAAAACTTGATATTTTCTTTTTCTTTTTTTAATCAGTTTACGCCGATGAGTGTTCTGAAAACTTGATATTCATCTTTCTTTTTTTAATCAATTTTCGCCGAAGAGTGTTATGAAAACTTGATATTCATTTTTCTTTTTTAGTCAGTTTTCGCCGATGTGTGTTTCCAAAACTTGATATTTATTTATTTATTTTTAATCAGTTTTCGCCGATGAGTGTTTCAAAAACTTGATAGTCATTTTTCGTTTTTTAATCAGTTTTCGCCGATTTGTGTTTCGAAAACGTAATATTCATTTTTCTTTCTTTTAAATAGTTTTCGCCGATGAGTGTTTCGAAAACTTGATATTCATTTTTCTTTTTCTTAATCAGTTTTCGACGATGAGTGTTTCGAAAATGTGATATTCATTACCGATTAGTGTTTCGAAAACTTGATATTCATTTTTCTTTTTTTAATCAGTTTTTGCCGATGATTCTCCTGAAAACTTGATATTCATTTTTTTTAAATCAGTTTTCGCCGATGAGTGTTTTGAAAACTTGATATTCAATTTTTTTAATCATTTTCATCGATGAGTGTTTCGAAAACTTGATATTCATTTTTCTTTTTTTAATCAATTTTCACCGATGAGTGTTTCGAATACTTGATATTCATTTTCCTTTTTTAATCAGTTTTCGCCGTTGAATGTTTCGAAAACGTGATATTCATTTTTTTTATTTAATTAGATTTCACCGATGTGTGCTTCGAAACTTGATATTAATTTTGCTTTTTTAATCAGTTTTCGCCGTTGAGTGTTCTGAAAACTTGATATTCATTTTTATTTTTTTAATCAGTTTTTGTCGATTATTGTTTCGAAAACTTAATATTCATTTTTCTTTTTATTTATCAGTTTTTGCCGATGAGTATTTCGAAAACTTGATAGTCATTTTTCGTTTTTTAATCAGTTTTAATTGATTTGTGTTTCGAGAACTTAATATTCATTTTTCTTCTTTTAATCATTTTCCGCCGATAAGTGTTTCGAAAACTTGATATTTAATTTTCTGTTTTTTAATCAGTTTTCGCAGATGAGTGTTTCAAAAACTTGATATTTATTTTTCTTTTTTTAATCAGTTTTCGCCGATGAGTATTCTGACAAGTTGATATTCATTTTTCTTTTTTTTAACCAGTTTTTGCCGATGTGTGTTTTCAAAACTTGATATTAATTTTTCTTTTTTTTAATCAGTTTTCGCCGATTAGTGTTTCGAAAACTTGATAGTCATTTTTCGTTTTTTAATCAGTTTTCGTCGATGAGTGTTTCGAAAACTTGATATTCATTTTTCTTTTTTTAATCAATTTTCGATGATGAGTGTCTCGAAAACTTGATATTCTTTTTTTATTTTTAATCAGTTTTCGCCGATGAGTGTTTCGAAAACTTTATATTCATTTTTATTTTTTTAATCAGTTTTCGTCGATGAGTGTTTTCGAAAACTTGATATTTTCTTTTTCTTTTTTTAATCAGTTTACGCCGATGAGTGTTCTGAAAACTTGATATTCATCTTTCTTTTTTTAATCAATTTTCGCCGAAGAGTGTTATGAAAACTTGATATTCATTTTTCTTTTTAGTCAGTTTTCGCCGATGTGTGTTTCCAAAACTTGATATTTATTTATTTATTTTTAATCAGTTTTCGCCGATGAGTGTTTCAAAAACTTGATAGTCATTTTTCGTTTTTTAATCAGTTTTCGCCGATTTGTGTTTCGAAAACGTAATATTCATTTTTCTTTCTTTTAAATAGTTTTCGCCGATGAGTGTTTCGAAAACTTGATATTCATTTTTCTTTTTCTTAATCAGTTTTCGACGATGAGTGTTTCGAAAATGTGATATTCATTACCGATTAGTGTTTCGAAAACTTGATATTCATTTTTCTTTTTTTAATCAGTTTTTGCCGATGATTCTCCTGAAAACTTGATATTCATTTTTTTTAAATCAGTTTTCGCCGATGAGTGTTTTGAAAACTTGATATTCAATTTTTTTAATCATTTTTCATCGATGAGTGTTTCGAAAACTTGATATTCATTTTTCTTTTTTTAATCAATTTTCACCGATGAGTGTTTCGAATACTTGATATTCATTTTCCTTTTTTAATCAGTTTTCGCCGTTGAATGTTTCGAAAACGTGATATTCATTTTTTTTATTTAATTAGATTTCACCGATGTGTGCTTCGAAAACTTGATATTAATTTTGCTTTTTTAATCAGTTTTCGCCGTTGAGTGTTCTGAAAACTTGATATTCATTTTTATTTTTTTAATCAGTTTTTGTCGATTATTGTTTCGAAAACTTAATATTCATTTTTCTTTTTATTTATCAGTTTTTGCCGATGAGTATTTCGAAAACTTGATAGTCATTTTTCGTTTTTTAATCAGTTTTAATTGATTTGTGTTTCGAGAACTTAATATTCATTTTTCTTCTTTTAATCATTTTCCGCCGATAAGTGTTTCGAAAACTTGATATTTAATTTTCTGTTTTTTAATCAGTTTTCGCAGATGAGTGTTTCAAAAACTTGATATTTATTTTTCTTTTTTTAATCAGTTTTCGCCGATAAGTGTTTCGAAAACTTGATATTCATTTTTCTTTTTCTAATCAGTTTTCGCCGATGAGTGTTTCGAAAACTGGATATTCGTTTTTTCTTTTTTTAGTAAGTTTTCGCTGATGATTGTTTCAAAAACTTGATATTCATTTTTCTTTTTTTAATCAGTTTTTGCCAATGTGTGTTTTCGAAAACTTGATATTCATTTTACTTTTTTTAATCAGTTTTCGCCGATGAGTGTTCTGAAAACTTAATATTCATTTTTCTTTTTTTAATCAGTTTTCGCCGATGAGTCTTTTGAAAACTTGATATTCATTTTTCTTTTTTTAATCATTTTTCACTGATAAGTGTTTCGAAAACTTGATATTTATTTTTCTTTTTTTAATCATTTTTCACCGATGAGTGTTTCGAAAACTTGATAGTTATTTTTCGTTTTTTAATGAGTTTTCGCCAATAAGTATTTCGAAAACATAATATTCATTTTTCTTTTTTTTTTTAAATAGTTTTCGTCGATGAGTGTTTCGAAAACATGATATTCATTTTTCTTTTTCTTAATCAGTTTTCGCCGATGAGTGTTTCGAATACGTGATATTCATTTTTCTTTATTTAATTAGTTTTCACCGATAAGTGTTTCGAAAACTTGATATTCATTTTTCTTTTTTTATTCAGTTTTCGCCGATGGGTGTTCTGAAAACTTGATATTCATTTTTCTATTTTTAATCAGTTTTCGCCGATGAGTGTTTGGAAAACTTGATATTTATTTTTCTTTTTTTAATCATTTTTCACTGATGAGTGTTTCGAAAACTTGATATTCATTTTTCTTTTTCTTAATCAGTTTTTGCCGATGAGTGTTTCGAAAACTTGATATTTATTTTTCTTTTTTCTAATCAGTTTTCGCCGATGAGTGTTTCGAAAACTTGATAGTCATTTTTCGTTTTTTAATCAGTTTTCGCCGATGAGTATTTCGAAGACATAATATTCATTTTTCTTTTTTTAGTAAGTTTTCACTCATGAGTGTTTCGAAAATGGAAATTTATTTTTCTTTTTTTTAATCAATTTTCACAGATTAGTGTTTTGAAAACTTCATATTCATTTTTTTAATTATTTTTCACCGATGAGTGTTTCGAAAACTTGATATTAATTTTCCTTTTTTAATCAATTTTCGTCGATTAGTGTTTATAAAACTTGATATTCATTTTTATTTGTTTTAATTAGTTTTCGTCGATGAGTGTTTCGAAAACTTGATATTCATTTTTCTTTTTTTAATAAGTTTTCGCCGATGAGTGTTTGGAAAACTTGATATTCATTTTTCTTTTTTCAATCAATTTTTGCCGATAAGTGTTTCGAAAACTTGATATTCTTTTTCTATTTTTAATCAGTTTTCGCCGATGAGTGTTTCGAAAACTTGATATTTATTTTTCCTTTTTTAATTAGTTTTCGCCAATGAATGTTTCGAAAACTTGACAGTCATTTTCTATTTTTAATCATTTTTCGCCGGTGAGTGTTCCGAAAACATAATATTCTTTTTTCTATTTTTTTAAATTGTTTTCAACGATGGGTATTTTGAAAACTTGATATTCATTTTTCTTTTTTTTCATCAGTTTTCGTCAATGAGTGTTTCAAAAATTGGATATTAAATTTTCTTTTTTTAGTAAGTTTTCTCTGATAAGTGTTTCAGAAACTGGATATTCATCTTTCTTTTTTTTTAATAAGTTTTCGCCGATGAGTGTTTTGAAAACTTGATATTCATTTTTGTTTTTATAATCATTTTTCACCGAAGAGTGTTTCGAAAACTTTATATTCTTTTTTCTTTTTTTAATCAGTTTTTAACGATGAGTGTTTCGAAAACTTGATATTCATTTTTCTTTTTTTAATTAGTTTACGCGGATGAGTGTTCTGAAAACTTGATATTCTTTTTCTATTTTTAATCAGTTTTCACCGATGAATGTTTCGAAAACCTGATATTCATTTTTCTTTTTTTAATCAATTTTCACCGATTAGTGTTTCGAAAACTTGATATTCTTTTTCTATTTTTAATCATTTTTCGCCGATTAGTGTTTCGAAAACTTTATATTCATTTTTATTTTTTTAATCAGTTTTCGTCGATAAGTTTTTCCGAAAACTTGATATTCATTTTTCTTTTTTTATTCCGTTTTCGCCGATGAGTGTTCTGAAAACATAATATTCATTTTAATTTTTTTACTCAGTTTTCGTCGAAGAGTGTTTTGAAAACTTGATATTTATTTTTCTTTTTTTTAATCAGTTTTCACCGATAAGTGTTTCGAAAACTTGATAGTTATATTTCGTTTTTTAATGAGTTTTCGCCGATTAGTATGTCGAAAACATAATATTCATTTTTCTTTTTGTTAAATAGTTTTCGCCGATGAGTGTTTCGAAAACTTGATATTCATTTTTCTTTTTCTTAATCAGTTTTCGCCGATTAGTGTTTCGAAAACGTGATATTCATTTTTCTTTATTTAATTAGTTCTCACCAATAAGCGTTTCGAAAACTTGATATTCATTTTTCTTTTTTTATTCAGTTTTCGCCGATGGGTGTTCCGAAAACTTGATATTCATTTTTCTTTTTTTAATAAGTTTTCACCGATGAGTGTTTCGAAAACTTGATATTAATTTTTCTTTTTTTAATTAGTTTTCGCCGATTAGTGTTTTCGAAAACATGATATTCTTTTTTCTTCTTTTAATCAGTTTTCGTCGATGAGTGTTCTGAAAACATAATATTCATTTTTATTTTTTAATCAGTTTTCGCCGATGAGTGTTTCGAAAACTTGATATTTATTTTTCTTTTTTTTTTTAATCAGTTTTCGTCAATGATTGTTCTGAAAACTTGATATTTATTTTTCTCTTTTTTTAATCAATTTTCACCGATGAGTGTTTCGAAAACTTGATATTCTTTTTCTATTTTTAATCAGTTTTCGCCGATGAGTATTTCAAAAACTTGATATTCATTTTTCTTTTTATAATCAATTTTCGCCGATTAGTGTTTCGAAAATTTGATATTCTTTTTCTATTTTTAATCAGTTTTCTCTGATTAGTGTTTCGAAAACTTTATATTCTTTTTTATATTTTTTAATCAATTTTCGTCGATGAGTGTTTTCGAAAACTTGATATTCAATTTTCTTTCTTTAATCCGTTTTCGCCGATGGGTATTGTGAAAACATAATATTTATTTTTATTTTTTTAATCAGCTTTCGCCGATGAGTGTTTCGAAAACTTGATATTTATTTTTCTTTTTTTCAATCAGTTTTCATCGATGAGTGTTTCGAAAACTTGATAGTGTTTTTTCGTTTTTTAATCAGTTTTCGCCGATGAGTATTTCGAAAACATAATATTCATTTTTCTTTTTTTTTTTTAAATATTTTTCGCCAATGAGTGTTTCAAAAACCTGATATTCATTTTTTTTTCTTAATCAGTTTTCGCCGATGAGTGTTTCGAAACTTGATATTCATTTTTCTTTTTTTAGTAAGTTTTCGCTGATGAGTGTTTCGAAAACTTGATATTCATTTTTCATTTTTTTTAATCAGTTTTCGACGATAAGTGTTTTGAAAACTTGATATTTATTTTTCTTTTTTTAATCATTCTTCACAGATGAGTGTTTGGAAAACTTGATATTCATTTTACTTTTTTTTAATCAGTTTTCATCGATGAGTGTTTGGAAAACTAGATATTCAATTTTCTTTTTTTAGTAAGTTTTCCCTGATAAGTGTTTCGAAAACTGGATATTCATTTTTCTTTTTTTTAATCAGTTTTCGCCGATTAGTGTTTTGAAAACATGATATTCATTTTTCTTTTTTTAATCTTTTTTCACCGAAGAGTGTTTCGAAAACTTTGTATTCATTTTTCTTTTTTTAATCAGTTTTCAACGATGAGTGTTTCGAAAACTTGATATTCATTTTTCTTTTTTTTAATCAGTTTTCGCCGATGAGTGTTTCGAAAACTTGATATTCATTTTTATTTTTTTTAATCAGTTTTCGTCGATGAGTGTTTTCGAATACTTGATATATATTTTTCTTTTTTTAATTAGTTTACGCGGATGAGTGTTCTGAAAACTTGATATTCTTTTCCTATTTTTAATCAGTTTTCACCGATGAATGTTTCGAAAACCTGATATTCATTTTTCTTTTTTTAATCAATTTTCACCGATTAGTGTTTCGAAAACTTGTGTCACGACCCCCTATCGGACGTCCGTGACCGGCATGGGAGGTAGGATTTCTCCTATCCCGTAAGCCTCTAATCCCTGATTGACCTTTTTATATATGCATAACTACCCATTTCTATTACAAACAATATATAGTATATATGGTCATCCCTATCCGGTGACCTAAGTAGCACGCAATCCACGGCTTGCTCAACGCCGCTTCAGTCTATACATATACACATAATCAATCACACGTACATATAATATACATATTGATCACGCGCTTCAGGGTGGGTGATTTATCCTATTCACATGCAGAAATCCTGTGTATAGTCAAGTATGTATATTCAATCACACGCCTGCATATAATTTACATATTGATCACACGCCTCAATGCGTGTGACCTATCCTATTCACATGCGGAGTCTATATTTTCACACAATCAAGTATTCAGTCACACATATATATATATATATATATATATATAAATTACATAATGATCACACGCTCAGTGCGTGTGATCTATCCTATTCACATGCGGAAGTCATATACATATATGTATATACACATGATATATATATATCATATCACAGCCTATGTTCCCAACAACAAGACCAATCTTTAATCTGCATGAAGCCGACAATTCTAGAGTGTGACATGTACATGTATATATATAGCAACTGTACAAAACAATGCTATACCAAAAGAATCAGATACATATATATATCCTGACAAAATACATATATCAATACTACCCACGCGAACAATGCGTGCGGTCTCTAAGTCTGTCCGCCTCCCTGAGATGAAGTGGAAGCGCTCCCGATGCCTATACCACCTGTGTCTGTAACATTTAACATTGGGATGAGTCAAACGGACTCAGTGAGAGGCTCTCCCATCCCTGGTGTAGTAGCGGGTACCACTACAACTGGGGGAAGGGAGCCAATCACAATCACATACGCATGTAACAGATTTTAAATTTCCATATATCAAGTGATCAGGCAATTAGCATATATCATATTCACAATAAAGAATATAAAGCATGGTTTTACATACATTCAAATTCACACATACATCATATCATAGTTTAACATACAACTTCATGTGGATATCTATGTTCAAATAACCGTAATCATAAACTGGCCCAAAGGCATATCTCCGTTAGGAGAGAATCTGGCCCGAAGGCAATATCTCACGTGAGCGATATAGGAACCTAGTTGATCATTCTAGGAACCCTTGGCCCCAAGATTCTACTTGGAACATTAGTCTGACCCCAAGACTTCACTTGGAGCATAGCCGGCGACTCGTCTGACCTCGGTTTACCCAAGGCAATAGCCACAATGTGGTGTACTCATATACTTTGTATTTCTGTGAGTTTGACTCAAGACAAGAGACTCAATCTACTTGGACCATCCATGACAGACTCGGTTCCCGCATTGTACCAAAATTGTCCCCTGTGGACCACCACTTATTAATTTTTATTTCTTCTTAGGCAAATTTAATTTCCAAGTGGTTTTCTAATTCGGAATCTCTCAGTTTAAAACAAAGTCACCTATGTTCATTTTCTTTAAGAATTTACATACACAACCACACTTTTCAGATAATAATCAATGAGGTTTGTTTCTAGTACCACAAGACCCTCACAAATAAAATTGACTCGATCCTACCCCCGATATCATATAGGTCCCGAGGACCTTCTTTCTATATAAGGCTCCTTGAGCCACCATCGCTTTTACAGTTCACATATACACATATAGCACGTTATCACGTATATTATAATTTAGGAACAACAATAGCATGTTATCTAATATATGATTCCTACAAGTACGCAAGAAGGCAAACCATATATCCATATCCGCAGTCAACCCTACAGGACAAGGATAGGAAAGCCCCTCACCTGTTTGGCCCCTCTGATCGGCTCTCGATGTGCCCAAAGGTCCACTCACCGTATGGTGCCCTATACACATATACCTGAGAGATTTAGAAACTTGAAATTCAGCCACTATCGTGTACATGCAACGCTAATGCTAATGTTCTCTCTAATTACTTCCATAGACTAGTTGTTTGCTTGGAATGCCCTCAACTAGTTTTCGAAACACCTAGCATGCTTCTATTCATGTCCAACCCTTGCTTAATCACACTATTCGGAAGCCTTGATTTGGGAATGCAAGGTTACCCAATTCCACCTCTATGTGTCCATGTGAAGTTTCCATTACCCAAGTCTTGAATTTATGGCTCAAGAGAGTCAAAAATCCTACTTGTCCAAGATTTCCATTTACCAAAATAACTTTCAACACTTTACCTGCACATGAATACACATATCCGGATACGCGTAAAATTAGAAAATTGTCTCTTTTTCCCCGAACCGGGTTCCGGGTGAGACGGTGCTTACTCGGGTTTTAATCCCTCGTACATTCCAATAATTTTAACAATTATATAATCACAATTCCACCTATTAATGCACCCCCAATCAGTCCACAACACCCTTAAACCTTACCAACCACATTTTCCTACCATTTTTCCAACCCAGATAAATTCCATCAAATTAGTTCCGGTTCCTAAGCTTCCAACTCACTTCCTAACATGCAAATAGTTCAATTTAGGTTCCAGAATACTCAGATTGAATCAAATGGGGGGTTTTCCAAAAATCCCTAAAATTGATAAAATTGGGGTTTGAGAGTTTCGGGACTTCTCACCTCGATTCAACCGGTTAGAAGGACGATATGGAGTAGAGGAAACTCCCAGCCACCTTCCCCGATGAAGAGACGGTGTTTTCCGGCGAGTTTCCGGCGTGGAAGCTCTCCCCCTTTGATTTCTCTCTCTAACCCGTCTCTCTCTCTCTTCTCCAGCCACAACGACGGCGACGAGCTCCGACGGACGGCGACTCCGGCTTCTCCTCGCACGTCCGGCCTCCGTCTCACGTTTGCCTTCCTCCTTGAGCTTCCTGTTCGTGCTACGTCGCCCAGCTCTCTCTGCCTCCGTGTCTCTCTTTTCCTCTACTTCTTCCCCTCACGATCTGCTCCTTTCTTTTCTTTATTCTTTTCTTTATATAATATATATATATATATATATCTAATTAATTAATATATATATACTTATCACAAAAAAATATCTGACATAATAATAATATAAAAATTAGAATACTTAGTGTCACGACTCCTGTTTAGAGGACCGTGACCGGCACAGACACAGGGAATATCCCTATGCCTGTAAGCCTTATCACCTAATTGACAGAATAGCTATTATTAAAAAAAATACATTCACATGCATTATAATACCATGGCTACACCGAAATGGTGGCCTATCCTAGGCAAGCAAATTCACGGCTAGTGCCGCTTCAGGATATAGATATAGGAAAACATACATAATGTATATAACCTGTGTATTGGCTACACATCCGAAGATGCTGCCTATCCTATTCACATGCAACAGATATAAGTATATATATGTATATTTTGAAAACAAGCTTTCCCTGTATCGCAGTAAAATAAATCCTGATCTTTAAGGGGTGTGAAGCTGACAGTTCTAGATTTAGTAATACAATCTAACTGGGTACGTCTACCCTTTACTTTATGATACAATAATAAAGTAAATTAAATTACAATTACAATTTATTCACACACATGAACAAGTTGTGGGTCTTGGAAAGTTTTGTTCGTCCCTCGTTACACCAAGACTTCTTCCACATGTACTTAACCTGTCTCTGTGTAGTAAAAATGAGGTGTGAGTCTTAACCACGCGACTCAGTGAGGACTCTCCCATCCCCAGCGCAAGGTGGGTACCATAGCGCTGGGTTTGGGTGTCATACACAACCACATGCACAAACAACTAGTTACTGTGAGTTAGCATGCATTCTTGGTGATCACACAATAACAGAAGTTTCACCCCAAACACTCACATGCATTTAGCAATTATAAGCATGCAGCAGTTTATTCCACGTCATCAATCAGCAAGTAAAATGTAACACATAGTGCCGGCTTTTACCTACCGGTCTTCTCACGTTTCGGCATGTTTAAATCAAACAAGACGTGTGTTGCGTAATCCTGTACGTTACCACTACGCGGCACAATCAGCAATTATATGCAAACACAGATAATTTATACATAAACAAAGATGCTAAACATACATCTACTTAATCTCCCCAACTCTGGGGTATCTACTAGCCACTACGTGGCTTTTCTAGTTCAAACCCGTACACTCGGGCTACTGGCCACCGCGTGGCTAAGCATACTTAACCCATTCACTTGGGTACTGGTCACCTCGTAACAATTCTGTTAATCAAACACAATCAACTTCTATCTATCAAGCAACTGACGCATAGCCACCACGTGGCACGTCCTGACCCCTTGCTGCGGGGCAATAGCTTGAGCCCACTCGTCCATTACCCAACCAGGCCACATGGCGGACACGGCACGACGTCTCAAAGCATGGCCACTGACACACCCTGGACCAACTCCACAGGATGGTTTCTCTTTTACTAGGTTAGGCTCACGGTTCACCCGTAGGTTCCTCCCGTGTCTCCTTACCTTAGTCTCACATATTAATAGGATTCTTTGTATCTTACCCGAAGGATCAACAATTCTTCTGCTTATTAATATGTACGAGTATCCTCAACAGGATATAACTCATATACCCGTCCAGATGCACTCTCTGAGCCTCAAGCTGTCGTCATAGCAATATAAAACCTTTGTGACCCTATTGCCAGGATAGGGCAATGACCATCGTCATGGTGATTATAAACCTGAGGTCTCAAGTGCCATCTGACGTTGTTCTAGTCGATGTATCACATCGCTAGCACAATCAAATCCGAAACCCACCAATAACTCCCTTTGCATGATTATAATTTAAGTCACCTTCGTGACGAGTTTTCAAAATAAAAGGTTAGTCCTTCCGTACAAGGACTCTTGCCACCGTCGTGGAAAAGATTTAATAAAATACTCATCATGCCTCTGGAGTGTATGAGTTGGATTTGTAACACACCAATCATAGCAAACAGTTGTACTCTACTCCTATGTTTTCCTATCCAAGTTACTTTCCACAACCTATTGCTAGTTCTTTCATTCTTTTAGCCTTCTATACCTCTAGCTAACACATACCAGACAAGCAGAGAATGTACATACTCATGTAATCCACATAAGCATACAACCCTAGGAGCAGAGATGGAAGAACCCTCACCTTGGCCAACCTTCCATGCAATCCTCTCCTGTGATTTTAGTCTCCTCGGAGTTCCTGTTGCACTCTATTTCATGCCGTTGTTCCTATAAGAACAAAATTTACTTCATTAAGGTTATTACTTAGCTTAACTTGTTATTTATCTCTCCATTACTGTCATGTGTAGTCCATGGTTGCCACAGAGTCACGCTCTTGGTCTTATTGGACTTCTCTATCCCGACTTATGTGTATCCTTCCTTGGACACTTTACTTACTCGCATATAAGACTTTACTTGAGTGTTTCACATACTTGGATTTGAGTATTAGACCTCTATCTAACTTGTATTTGCATCCAAGGAAGCTTATCTAGCTTGGTTGGATAGAATCCTAATTTTAGGAAGGTCTAAGCATTTTGACTCAACTTGTGTTCCTACTTGGTTTCTAAGAAATCTAGTTTCTAAACCTCAATATACCTCCAATTTATCCCACTTAAGGTTGCCTAAAGGTTGTGACAGTTTAAGGTTGAAATTCAAGAAGTTGGACTTAGTTTACTCCGTAATTTTTTATTCTTGAGGGACAAGAAGACATTTAGAATATTTTGATCCTTAAAAACATGGTTGGTGGTGTTCTAAGAAGTTTAGGATTGAAAGTAGGAGGTTCGGACGCCCCGGATTTGCAAAAAAATCAATTTTGGGCATGCTGGGCAGAGGCCTGGTGCTATAGCGCTGAGCTGCTGCCCAGCAGCTCTTGGCACACCCGAGAGATGGCGCTATAGCGCTGGTTTCGGTGCTATAGCGCCGGCTCGCAGCACAGCAATTCGTTTGCTGTGCTGTGGGCTGGTTTGGGCCCGTTTCGGCCCCCTTCCGCCCCCGGCTTCGACTCCACACCCCACGGGTTTTGTTCACCTACATATATACTACATTTAGGAAGTCCTACAACTCAAATCCAACTCCGATTCGTCGCCGAATCGTTGATCGTTCGAGATTGGGAAAAATGGGTTTCATAAACCCCAAACTCTTCCAACTTCGAATCCGGCCAAATCCAACGATTTAGCCTCGAATCCTAACCTTGATGAGTGTTAAAGAACACTTTAGAAACATTATTCTACCCTCGAATCCGCCCAAACTCGGATTCTCAACTCAATTCCAAAAATGAAGAAAATGGGGACTTAGAGAGAATCAGGCGTTATACCAACCTTAACTCGAGAGATTGAGACGAGGAAGATGACGATGATGATCTCCGGCTCCTCCTCCAACTCTGGCTTGCCGGATTCCGGCGAGATTCCCGCCGGATTTGCTCCCACCTCCAAGCCCTAGCTCTCTCTCTCTTCTCCCTCTCTCTCCTTTCCTTTCTTTCTTTCTTCTTCTCTTCTTACCCGTAGCTTTCCCCTCTCCCTTTTATTTTATTTTATTTTCTTTTCTTTTATCTACTAATTAACATATAATAATAATAATAATAAAATCTGAAAATAATAATAAATAATTAAATAAATAACTAACATGTATTTTTAACTTAATCGCTTTCCCTATTTAATTCAGGTTTGTAATTTCCTAGGTCCCGAATTAAATCCCAAAAATTATTTTCTACTTTTTTTTCTTTCCCTTTTTATTTTATTTTAAACCTCCAAAAAAATTTTCGGGCATTACAATCGTCGAAAAAAAATTCCTTTCCGGTTTCTTTTAACTTTCATAATTTTCCCATATTCTTTTTAAGGTTTTAATTCCTAGCCCCGGAATAAATCCTTCTTTAATCCTCAAAATTTTTAAATAAATCATTCTTTAATCCTCGAAATTTTCCGGGGTATTACATTCTTCCCCCCTTAAGAAATTCGGTCCCCGAATTTCATCTCTTTCGTGGGGTTATTGGCTTCTTGCCATCCATTGGCTCAATTTCATCTATGGTTTCTCTCAACGTGGAGGTTTTGCCATTTTACCCTACGGTTCATCTTTCTTTTCTAGAGACTCAAGGTCTCTATCTGTTTCTACATATCCTTTCTGTGACTATTTGTATTTCCAATTTCGTAATTAACCACCCCTTCGCGAGGTGTTAACTGATAGACTCCATCTGTCGTCGTATCCTTCCCCGAGGATACCTAACTCCCCTCGTTTTAATTTACTTTGTGCTATCAAAATTTTTTTTCCTTTTTGCAATGGAGTGTCTGGCACGTACCACATGCCATGCTCCAATTTAGTTCTCCGAGGAGTTAACTATTGCCTTCTCAAGTGAGGCTTACCTTGACTCAATCTGCTTGTCCAACTAGCTACATTCGTGGTGACTCCTTATATCCGTCTTCGAACACGCCAAGACACTAGCTATTTGCATAGCACACTAGGTTTCATTTCTATAAACTCAACTCACGAAGTACTCCCCTACATCGGAGTCCCCGTACTTAAGTATCCTCTACTACCAAGCAGCTACCTTCTGCCGGTATTCCCCTGATATATTCTTTGTAAACGACTTCTCCAGAAAAAGTCCGTTTACATCTTACTACACCCTCTACTCTACATCTAGACTTACCGCTTACACGGCATACACCCTACGTAGGTGTTTGTACTTTATGCCATCAGTATACCCAACCCTTCCGAGGTTGTTGCACTCAATACCGACTCGGCTTACTCTACTCGTGTCCAACGAAACTAAATGCCATGGCACTAGCACAACTATGTATTACACTTACCGTTTCTCCACCAAACGGTAAAGGATCTTACATTTATGACTCGTGTATTCCTTTTCTTTTCTGGACTTCTACCCTTACCCTTAGTGGTTTCCATAACCACTTCAGGTTACTCCCTGTCGACATCTTATGTCTGACTTAGACTCTTCTCTGACTACTACTTGTAGTCATTTCTGTTTATGATGGAAACTCACCACTCTCCTTCTTACCATCATACTCATTACTCTGCCCCAGGCTCAGTTCGGTCTTCTCATCTAAAGACCTCGCTTAACACGGCTATGACTGTGGATCTATACCACCCTCAAGTTAGTCCACTTAGAGTTGTACATCATATGCTAACTCTACTCATTCGGTTTTCGTTGGCTTTTACCCCAACTTGGCCCACTCGGACTCCTCAATTCACTTAAATCCTTTATTCCTACTTGGAATACTTGATCCGTTAACTCCAACATGAACCTTTCCGGACACGCTCACTCCCCTTGACCAAACAGGATATGCTCCCACGGTTTGACTCTTTCCTTTCTTAAGGTGTGGCATATGTTCACGAACATATACTGCCTCTTGCAAGTGTGTTACTCGTTGGGTTCCAATCGCCCCCAACGGTAGCATACCCGTTTTATCATTTTGGCTCGCATCCCCAGATGCTTACCCGACTCCATTCCCTTATTGACTCTCTTCTTTTCCAATTCGTACCTACGTGGTACTCTTTCTTCGAGTATTTTTCAATACTCGTTACTCACTAATTCTCCTTCTCGATTAACCGTCCTTACGGTTAATTTTTTCCTTGATGGCACCCACATGGCCATTTATACGTTTGGTTTGTCCACTCAGTCTCCACCCATACACGGGCTTCAAACTAACGGATTTACGGATCACCAACCCGTGGAACTAGCTTACCTAGCTATGTCCACTACAATCTGTGTACTACACATACACTTACTGTAGTAGTTGGTTCTCCACCTCCTACTTGACTCTTATCCTATGGGGTACTATAGGCTTCCGCTCTTCCCCCTTATGGGACTACTTATCCCTGTCTACTTTCTCTCTCCGCGGGCCTCCACGAGTCCCTTTGGGGTTTATCTCATCTCTTACGTTATCTCGTTCGAGAGCTATCTATCGCAATAGCACTCATTTTCTTATCTCTGGGCGGTACCCGAAGGTCTGCGCCCAGTTCCACTTCTAGACCTGCTCCGGTCTAATACTTTCGGGTCCATAATCACCCTATGGCCCCCTTAATTGGTAAACCTTAGGTTTACTTGTATACTCCCTTGGCACTTTAGCACTCTCTAGTTCTTTTCGACATCTACTTAACTTTACTCACTCCAAGCGAGTGATTTCTCAACTACATCTACCATCCTTATACAGCTTATCTGTAAAAGGACTATTGTTTGGTAGGGTATTGGTCACATGAGTTAGTTTTCTTAGGCACCCTGCGGTTTTAAAAAAAAGTAATTCAAGTTTATTTCTTAGAAAATGACGCCTAAGGTTTTCGTTATTGGTTAGGGTTTAACCAATTGGAATGACACAAATTGAGAAAGAGTTTTCATGGAAATTTTGCCTTCCAATGGTTATCCCTATTATTTTCAAAAAAAGTTTGAGGGTCTTTCAGAATCTCTCATCCGGAAAGACCAAAAAAGATTTTTTTTTTACAAAAATTTCTCATGTGATCAATATCCTGTTCTTTATGCTCTTCCTTAAGCAACCCAAGAGGGTTTGGTTAGGCTTAATCCCTTCCTTTCCCCCTTGTTTGCTTAAGGAACTAGCAGTTCATGGATCGAG
Organism: Senna tora; assembly: GCA_014851425.1. Taxonomy (NCBI): domain Eukaryota; kingdom Viridiplantae; phylum Streptophyta; class Magnoliopsida; order Fabales; family Fabaceae; genus Senna; species Senna tora. The sequence continues at coordinate 23,602,905 of CM026270.1, read as the reverse complement.
CGTAGGGTTGGACTAAGCTCCTTCCCTGTGCCTTACCATTTACTCTGCTTCTTGCTCGGCATATGGTCACGCTCTACACGTTTACATATGCCACTACTTCTTAACATCTATCTCTACGGCATATGGTTCGACCACTTTGCCCTTCCATATACCGTATCCTGATTTTCTAGTCCGTAGACTCCTACTTCTATACTGTGGAATACACCACCTCTTTTCTGTTTACTTTCTAGGAAGGACCACTCACTTCCTTCAACCGTAGCATACCGCACAGTCGTGACCCATTCTCATGGTCATCTTCCTGTCAGTCTCATGCCCCCTGGCCCTGATTATTCTTGTCTATAAACATTCCATTTCAATCGCCCCATGGGCTTACTTTCTTTTCTACACGCCAAGCGTGTCTTTTCTTTCACTCTACAAACCATTCCTAGCCTGAACTACCATTCACTGCATACTTCTACACTACTTGCATTCCATATCATAATCAAACAACTTGTGCCTATATCATAGCACACAACGCGCCGCTAACAGAGTAGACGCATCGTCTCATTTAACACCTGTAAAACAATCATACATTGTAGCGCATTCCTGCCTACAATTCAACCAAATGTGTCTGTGTCTAGGTAGCATCCTCCATGGATGTCTCCTTTTCCTATTATGGCGTCCTAAGGTTCCCGGGGTCACTGCCACCCCACCTTACGCCTTAGTGCTCATCGGCACTTGTGTATTGTACAGGTTATATGCTTTGCATAGAATTTCACATACAAATTCTATGCTTAAAGCGATGACTCGAAAGGATTTATGACTCAACATCCTGAGCAACCTCACAAGTGTCCGTTAGATCCACCGTTACGTCCGGATTCGTAATGGATAGCCCGACTGACACCCGAGACTACTAGTTAGCTTCACACCCTTAAAGAAAAACCTGGCTCTGATACCAAGTTTGTCACGACCCCCGTATAGAGGACCGTGACCGGCACAGACACAGGGAATATCCCTATGCCTGTAAGCCTTATCACCTAATTGACAGAATAGCTATTATTAAAAAATACATTCACATGCATTATAATACCATGGCTACACCGAAATGGTGGCCTATCCTAGGCAAGCAAATTCACGGCTAGTGCCGCTTCAGGATATAGATATAGGAAAACACACATAATGTATATAACCTGTGTACTGGCTACACATCCGAAGATGCTGCCTATCCTATTCACATGCAACAGATATAAGTATATATATGTATATTTTGAAAACAAGCTTTCCCTGTATCGCAGTAAAATAAATCCTGATCTTTAAGGTGTGTGAAGCTGACAGTTCTAGATTTAGTAATACAATCTAACTGGGTACGTCTACCCTTTACTTTATGATACAATAATAAAGTAAATTAAATTACAGTTACAATTTATTCACCCACATGAACAAGTTGTGGGTCTTGGAAAGTTTTGCTCGTCCCTCGTTCCACTGAGACTTCTTCCACCTGTACTTAACCTGTCTCTGTGTAGTAAAAATGAGGTGTGAGTCTTAACCACGCGACTCAGTGAGGACTCTCCCATCCCCGGCGCAAGGTGGGTACCATAGCGATGGGTTTGGAAGTCATACACAACCACATGCACAAACAACTAGTTACTGTGAGTTAGCATGCATTCTTGGTGATCACACAATAACAGAAGTTTCACCCCAAACACTCACATGCATTTAGCAATTATAAGCATGCAGCAGCTTATTCCACGTCATCAATCAGCAAGAAACATGTAACACATAGTGCCGGCTTTTACCTACTGGTCTTCTCACGTTTCGCCATGTTTGAATCAAACGAGACGTGTGGTTGCGTAAAACTGTACGTTACCACTACGCTGCACAATCAGCAATTATATGCAAACACAGATAATTTTTACATAAACAAAGATGCTCAACATACATCTACTTAATCTCCCCAACTCTAGGGTATCTACTAGCCACTACGTGGCTTTTCTAGTTCAAACCCGTACACTCGGGCTACTGGCCACCACGTGGCTAAGCATACTTAACCCATTCACTTGGGTACTGGTCACCTCGTGACAATTCTGTTAATCAAACACAATCAACTTCTATCTATCAAGCAACTGACGCATAGCCACCACGTGGCACGTCCTGACCCCTTGTTGTGGGGCAATAGCTTGAGCCCACTCGTCCATTACCCAACCAGGCCACATGGCGGGCACGGCACGACGTCTCAAAGCATGGCCATTGACACACCCTGGACCAACTCCACAGGATGGTTTCTCTTTTACTAGGTTAGGCTCACGGTTCACCCGTAGGTTCCTCCCGTGTGTCCTTACCTTAGTCTCACATATTAATAGGATTCTTTGTATCTTACCTGAAGGATCAACAATTCTTCTGCTTATTAATATGTACGAGTATCCTCAACATGATATAACTCATATACCCGTCCAGATGCACTCTCTGAGCCTCAAGCTATCGTCATAGCAATATAAAACCTTTCTGACCCTATTGCCAGGATAGGGCAATGACCATCGTCATGGTGATTATAAAACTGAGGTCTCAAGTGCCATCTGACGTTGTTCTAGTCGATGTCTCACATCGCTAGCATAATCAAATCCGAAACCCACCAATAACTCCCTTTGCATGATTATAATTTAAGTCACCTTCGTGACGAGTTTTCAAAATAAAAGGTTAGTCCTTCCGTACAAGGACTCTTGCCACCGTCGTGGAAAAAGATTTAATAAAATACTCATCATGCCTCCAGAGTCTATGAGTTGGATTTGTAACACACCAATCATAGCAAACAGTTGTACTCTACTCCTATGTTTTCCTATCCAAGTTACTTTCCACAACCTATTGCTAGTTCTTTCATTCTTTTAGCCTTCTATACCTCTAGCTAACACATACCAGACAAGCAGAGAATGTACATACTCATGTAATCCACATAAGCATACAACCCTAGGAGCAGAGATGGAAGAACCCTCACCTTGGCCAACCTTCCATGCAATCCTCTCCTGTGACTTTAGTCTCCTCGGAGTTCCTGTTGCACTCTATTTCATGCCGTTGTTCCTATAAGAACAAAATTTACTTCATTAAGGTTATTACTTAGCTTAACTTGTTATTTATCTCTCCATTACTCTCACGTGTAGTCCATGGTTGCCACAGAGTCACAATCTTGGTCTTATTGGACTTCTATATCCCGACTTATGTGTATCCTTCCTTGGACACTTTACTTACTCGCATATAACACTCTACTTGAGTGTTTCACATACTTGGATTTGAGTATTAGACCTCTATCTAACTTGTATTTGCTTCCAAGGAAGCTTATCTAGCTTGGTTGGATAGAATCCTAATTTTAGGAAGGTCTAAGCATTTTGATTCAACTTGTGTTCCTACTTGGTTTCTAAGAAATCTAGTTTATAAACCTCAATATACCTCCAATTTATCCCACTTAAGGTTGCCTAAAGGTTGTGACAGTTTAAGGTTGAAATTCAAGAAGTTGGACTTAGTTTACTCCGTAAGTTTTTATTCTTGAGGGACAAGAAGAAATTTGGAATATTTTGATCCTTAAAAACATGGTTGGTGGTGTTCTAAGAAGTTTGGGATTGAAAGTAGGAGGTTCGGACGCCCCGAATTTGCAAAAAAATCAATTTTGGGCATGCTGGGCAGAGGCCTGGCGCTACAGCGCTGAGCTGCTGCCCAACAGCTCTTGGCACACCCGAGAGATGGCGCTATAGCGCTGGTTTCGGCGCTATAGCACCAGCTCGCAGCACAGCAATTCGTTTGCTGTGCTGTGGGCTGGTTTGGGCCCGTTTCGGCCCCCTTCCGCCCCCGGCTTCGACTCCACACCCCACGGGTTTTGTTCACCTACATATATACTACATTTAGGAAGTCCTACAACTCAAATCCAACTCCGATTCGTCGCCGAATCATTGATCGTTCGAGATTGGGAAAAATGGGTTTCATAAACCCCAAACTCTTCCAACTTCGAATCTATAATACCCGGAAATTTTCCAATCAACGTTAAGGTCCTAATTTAATTTTTTATTTTAATTTGGAAGGAAAAGGAGAAAATTTAAAATAAATGAAATTTTATTTGGACCAAAATTAGGACCTAACGGAAAATATAGGGTGTAAGTTTATTAACCCCAAAATTAATTTTAAGAATAAATAATATATATTAAATATATGTGTATATATATATATATACAATTTATTTTTATAAAAAAAATATATAATATATATGCTGGAAGGGGGTCACACACGTGACCCCCCTTAAATAAAATTATTAAGGACCAAAAGGCCCCAATTCTTTCCTCCAGAGAAGCAAAGGACCGAAGCATTTGGGAGCAGAAAAATTGAGGACCAGCTCACGACGCCGAGGAGCTCCAGCGGGAAAGGGACGCGAACGTGAGAGCGAGGAGGAAGCTGGGCGTGCGACGCCGCCGTTCGCCGTTCAGGGACTGTCGACGGCGACGCTGGACGCCGGAGAAGGTGGGTTCGGCGCGGGTTCACGGAGGAGATAGAGAGCAGCGACGGAAAGTGGTTTTTAGCCGGAATCTTCGCCGGAATCCGCCGTTTCGAAGCCGGGGAAGGTGACCGGGAGTTCTTTCTACCCCATTCCATCATTCTATCCGATTGAATCAAGGTAAAAAGTCCCGAATCCCTCAAACCCCAAATTTATCTATTTTAGGGATTTTTGGAAAATTCCTAATTGGTATGAATAAATTGCTTTGGGTCCTAATTTGGAGTTATTGGGTTGTTTAGAGGTATTTGGAAGTGTGTGTGTTGGAAAATTGATTATGGAGGTTACACAATTTGAAAACCATAGAAGTATGGAATTTAAAGTGAGATAAAGTGTAGTATAAATTGAATTAGGATTGATTGGTGTGTTGGATTGGTGTTATAGAATGGTAGGGATTGTTGGAATATGCGAGAGATTAACGCCCGAGTAATTCCGTCTCAACCGGAAACCAATTTAGTATGAAAGAGTCACTTTTCAATCCAATTTAGAATGTGGAGCTAAATTATAGGTTAGAAGTTTCGGATAGACCATAATGGACGCCGGAATTTATTTAAATAGTAAAATGCCCTTATTTGGTAAAAATCCCAATTTTCAAATATATAAGGCCACATGTGTTCGTATGTGAATATAAGTTGAAGAGTGGTTGGGTAATTAGCAACCATAGAAAATTTGAGGCTTTGACTAACATAGGCCATCAATTGGATATGGGAATTGTGAAAAGTCACATACGAACACTTGTAGGTGAAAATGAGTATTCAAAGAAAGGGATAAAGAGATGAGATTAAGTGTGAGACACTTGGAAACAGTATTAAAGAGAGGAAGAAGGTTAAGACCAAGGACTTGGTTCTTGGCAAAGTTTAATGTATTAATTTGACATGAGCATAGCATATGCATATAATTTGCATATAGTAAAGATGATAATGATGTAAATATGTTTGTTAGGTAACCACGAATTGTCTGGAGCAGGAGTGACTCCAGGACCAGAAACAGGAAGCCGTCCAGGTGAGGGGTTTCCCATCCTTGCCCTACAGGGTTGAATGAGGATGTGAATACGTGGTTTGCTTACTTGCTTGTTTGTAAGAATTGTTAGGAAATAACATGCTATTATTGTTCCTAAACTGTTATTTGTGAAAATATTTGTATATATGTGATTGATTAAAGTTGAAGTGGTACTGGAGGGTATCCATGTGATGACATGGGATACGCCAGACAGTACAAGTAAAAAGGGGTAGGATATTGGTTTCGTTCAATTTTTGGTTTGTCCTAATAATTAGAAACCCACTAAGGAAATGAAACTGACTTATTTATACACGTCGACGTGATTTGTGGTAAATGAACTTAGGAAATACCTTAGAGCTAGGTTATCATCTAATCAAGGGTTGGGTATTAAGCAAAGAATAGAAAATCTCATAATTGATTAGAAATTCTTAGTGGAGTTCACACTGCAGAGGTAAAGACACTTTAGAATAGAAATGGGTAGTCCGTGTTACAAACCCCACTGAAAGTAAGAGAGTGAAATATGACGTCAGACATTTGCCCGTTGTGGCTATTGCCCTAGCCTGGCACTAGGGTGGTGCATTTCATATACATGGTTGCCCGTTGTGGCTATTGCCCTAGCCTGGCACTAGGGTGGTGCATTTCATATACATGGTTGCCCGTTGTGGCTATTGCCCTAGCCTGGCACTAGGGTGGTGCATAGCATTTGATAGACTTGCCCGTTGTGGCTATTGCCCTAACTTGGCACTAGGGTGGTGCATAGCATTTGAAAGACTTGCCCGTTGAGGCTATTGCTCTAGCGTGGCACTAGAGTCGATTGTATGATTTATAGTTTTGATGTGAAATGTTTCATGTTATTGGTTGCTTATGAGTAGCAGGATTGAGGAGAATGATTCTTAGGTTTATCTGTGATGTAACGTTATATTAATGTTGCCTGATCATTATATAACTTATGACAAACTGGTATTTCGTGCGCATGTGGTTGTGAGTGGTTCCCTTTCCCCAGCTGTAGTGGTACCTGCCGCTACGCCGAGGATGGGAAGCTTCTCACTGAGTCTGTTGAACTCACACCCTCTGTTTATATGTTACAGATACAGGAATCGGGCAGGCTTCGACGTCCGGACAGTGATACGGACATCTATCCACTTGCACCGCATTTGTTCGCGTGGGTGGACATCTTTTGGTTATTTAGCCTTCATTATTTTGAGTTGTATATATTCTAAGTTGTAAATGCGATGTAAATATTTGCAGCTTTTGAATTATGCTATATCTAGACATGTCGGCTTCACATGTGCTTACTGATAGGATTCGGGGTGTTGGGAAAGTCTCGATATACTTATATATATACATATCTGCGTATGTGAATAGGATAGATCACACATAATGGTGTGTGATCAATATGTATATGCTATATATATACGTGTGACTTGGTATATGTTGGATGAAAAATATAAATATCTGCATGTGAATAGGATAATTACACGTATTGAGACGTGTAATCACTATGTATACTTAACTGTGCGTGTGAGTGTACATGTGTGATTATGACAGGTTATATATATATTGTGTGTGAATAGGATAGATCATTCCTTTGGGGTTTGATCACTATGTATTTATATATTTATGTGTGGATGACCTGAGTGTATGGATGTATATATATATACGTGAAATGGGCTGAAGCGGCATTGAGCGCCGTGGATTGCAGGTTATCTAGGCCACCAATGATGGTGTGGCCACTATATACACTATGTGAATATTGACTGATGATTGTATATAAGGGTAGATGATTTATGATTATAGATAAGGCTCACGGGTTTAGAGGCTAAATTCTATTCCCGTGCCGGTCACGGATTCCTGGAATCGGGGTCGTGACAGAATCCGGCCAAATCCAACGATTTAGCCTCGAATCCTAACCTCGATGAGTGTTCAAGAACACTTTAGAAACATTATTCTACCCTCGAATCCGCCCAAACTCGGATTCTCAACTCAATTCCAAAAATGAAGAAAATGGGGACTTGGAGAGAATCGGGCGTTATACCAACCTTAACTCGAGAGATTGAGACGAGGAAGATGACGAGGATGATCTCCGGTTCCTCCTCCAACTCCGGCTTGCCGGATTCCGGTGACATTCCCGCCGGATTTGCTCCCACCTCCAAGCCCTAGCTCTCTCTCTCTCTTCTCCCTCTCTCTCCTTTCCTTTCTTTCTTTCTTCTTCTCTTCTTACCCGTAGCTTTCCCCTCTCCCTTTTATTTTATTTTAATTTCATTTCTTTTATCTACTAATTAACATATAATAACAATAATAATAAAATTTGAAAATAATAATAAATAATTAAATAAATAACTAACATGTATTTTTAACTTAATCTCTTTCCCTATTTAATTCAGGTTTGTAATTTCTTAGGTCCCAAATTAAATCCCAAAAATTATTTTCTACTTTTTTTCTTTCCCTTTTTATTTTATTTTAAACCTCCAAAAAAAATTTCAGGTATTACAATCCTCGAAAAAAAAATTCCTTTCCGGTTTCTTTTAACTTTCATAATTTTCCCATATTCTTTTTAAGGTTTTAATTCCTAGCCCCGGAATAAATCCTTCTTTAATCCTCAAAATTTTTAAATAAATCATTCTTTAATCCTCGAAATTTTTCGGGGTATTACACTTAGGACTTAAAATAATTTGTATCTACAAAATAATAAGTAGTAGGATAGTGTTTTCTTCTATCCCATTTTCCACTTTTAAATGAATTTATTTAATTTAATAAATGATGCTAGTTAAAATATTCTCGGGTATTACAAATTGATATTGTTTTTATATTTTTAATCATTTTTCGCCGAAGAGTGTTTCGAAAACTTTATATTCATTTTTATTTTTTTTAATCAGTTTTCGTCAATGACTGTTTTCGTAAACTTGATATTCATTTTTCTTTTTTTAATCCGTTTTCGTCGATGAGTGTTCTGAAAACTTAATATTCATTCTTATTTTTTTTAATCAATTTTTGCCGATGAGTGTTTCGAAAACTTGATATTTATTTTTTCTTTTTTTAATCAGTTTTCACCTATGAGTGTATCGAAAACTTGATAGTCATTTTTCGTTTTTTAATTAGTTTTCGCCGATGAGTATTTCGAAAACATAATATTTATTTTCCTTTTTTTAGTAAGTTTTCGCTCATGAGTGTTTCGAAAATGGAATTCATTTTTCTTTTTTTTAATCAGTTTTCGCATATTAGTGTTTTGAAAACTTGATATTCATTTTTTTAATCATTTTTCACCGATGAGTGTTTCGAAAACTTGATATTCATTTTTCTTTTTTTAATCAGTTTTTACCGATGAGTGTTTCAAAAACTTGATATTAATTTTCCTTTTTTAATCAATTTTCGCCGATTAGTGTTTCGAAAACTTGATATTCATTTTTATTTTTTTTAATAAGTTTTGGTCGATGAGTGTTTCGAAAACTTGGTATTCATTTTTCTTTTTTTAATAAGTTTTCGCCGATGAGTGTTTGGAAAACTTGATATTCATTTTTCTTTTTTTAATCAATTTTCCCCGATGAGTGTTTCGAAAACTTGATATTTATTTTTCCTTTTTTAATCAGTTTTCGCCAATGAGTGTTTAGAAAACTTGACAGTCATTTTCTATTTTTTAATCATTTTTCGCCAGTGAGTGTTTCGAAAAGATATTCTTTTTTCTATTTTTTTAAATTGTCTTCACCGATGAGTGTTTCGAAACTTGATATTCATTTTTCTTTTTTTAGTAAGTTTTCGCTGATGAGTGTTTAGAAAACTGAATATTCATTTTTCATTTTTTTAATCAGTTTTCGACAATAAGTATTTTGAAAACTTGATATTTATTTTTCTTTTTTTAATCATTTTTCACCGATAAGTGTTTGGAAAACTTGATATTGATTTTACTTTTTTTTAATAAGTTTTCATCGATGAGTGTGTCGAAAATTGGAAATTCAATTTTCTTTTTTTAGTAAGTTTTCTCCGATAAGTGTTTCGAAAACTGGATATTCATTTTTCTTTTTTATTAATCAGTTTTCGCCGATGAGTGTTTTGAAAACTTGATATTCATTTTTCTTTTTTTAATCATTTTTTATCGAAGAGTGTTTCGTAAACTTTATATTCATTTTTCGTTTTTTAATCAGTTTACAACGATGAGTGTTTCGAAAACTTGATATTCATTTTTTCTTTTTTTTAATCAGTTTTCGCCGATGAGTGTTCTGAAAACTTGATATTCTTTTTCTATTTTTAATCAATTTTCACCGATGAATGTTTCGAAAACCTGATATTCATTTTTTCTTTTTTTAATCAATTTTCGCCGATTAGTGTTTCGAAAACTTGATATTCTTTTTCTATGTTTAATCATTTTTCGCCGATTAGTGTTTTGAAAACTTTATATTCATTTTTATTTTTTTAATCAGTTTTCGTCGATGAGTGTTTTCGAAAACTTGATATTCATTTTTCTTTTTTTATTCCGTTTTCGCCGATGAGTGTTCTAAAAACATAATATTCATTTTTATTTTTTTTAATCAGTTTTCGTCGATGAGTGTTTTGAAAACTTGATATATAATATAATATATATATATATATATAATTAATTAATTAATTAATTAATATATATATACTTATCACAAAAAAAAATCTGACATAATAATAATATAAAAATTAGAATACTTAAGATTTAAAATAATTTGTATCTACAAAATAATAAGTAGTAGGATAGTGTTTTCTTCTATCCCATTTTCCACTTTTAAATGAATTTATTTAATTTAATAAATGATGCTAGTTAAAATATTCTCGGGTATTACATTCTTCCCCCCTTAAGAAATTCGGTCCCTGATTTTCAAACAAAATACTAACCTTACTCTCGAAATAGATGAGGATACGTCCTGCGCATCTCACCCTCGACCTCCCATGTAGCTTCTTCGGTCGAGTGGTTTCTCCACAGAACTTTAACCAATGGAATCTCTTTCGTTCTGAGTTTCTTCAACTGCCAATCTAAGATTTCCACTGGCTCCTCTTAATACGTCATATTTTCGGTTAGTTGCACGTCTTGCGATTGGATCACGTGCGAGGGATCGGGAAGATACTTCCGAAGCATTGATACATGAAAGACAGGGTGTACCCCCTCCAATTCCGTAGGCAATTCCAACCGATACGCTACATTCCCGACTCGTTCTAAGATTTCAAACGGTCCGATATACCGAGGACTCAACTTCCCCTTCTTAGCGAACCGCATCACGCCTCTCATCGGTGATATTCTCAAGAACACCTGATCACCAACGGCAAACTCCAGTTCCCTCCTTCGATTGTCTGCATAAGACTTTTGCCTACTCTGAGCCGTCAGCAATATCTCCCTTATACACTTTACTTTCTGCAAGGCATCTTGTAGCAATTCCGGGCCGACTAGGCTAGCTTCTCCGACCTCGAACCACCCGATCGGGGATCTGCATCTACGGCCGTACAGAGCCTCGAAAGGTGCCATTTGAATACTTGCTTGATAATTGTTATTGTACGCAAACTCAGCCAAAGGTAAATACCTTTCCCAACTTCCGCCGAAATCCATAATGCACGCCCGAAGCATGTCCTCAAGAATCTGAATGGTCCTTTCTGATTGCCCGTTGGTCTGTGGGTGGAACGCAGTACTCAGATCAACTCTAGTTCCTAACACTTCCTGCAATGACTTCCAAAACCTGGAAGTGAATTGTGGACCTCTATCAGATATTATGGACACTGGCACACCGTGCAATCTAACGATTTCTGATAGGTAAATATGTGCATATTGACTCACTCCGTAAGTGGTCTTAACTGGCAGAAAGTGTGCGGACTTAGTCATGCGATCCACTATTACCCAAACTGAATCAAATCCCCATTGTGATCTTGGCAACCCTGTTACAAAATCCATCGTTATCCTCTCCCATTTCCACTCAGGTATTTCTATCTGTTGTAATGTTCCGGCGGGCTTCTGGTGTTCAGCCTTGACTTGCTGGCACACTAAACACCTGGCTACATAGTTTGCGATATCCTTTTTCATGCCATTCCACCAATACAACTGTTTCAGGTCATGATACATCTTATTAGCTCCCGAATGGATTGTATACACTGTCCGGTGTGCTTCTTCAAGAATTCTTTCTTTCAAGTTATCAACCATAGGGACACACAACCATCCCTCCAACCGAAGTATCCCAAAATCATCTATAGAAAATCGGACGTCGTCCCCTTTCCCTTTAGTTATGGTATCCCTGATTTTCTTGAGGTCGGTATCTTCATCTTGCCTAGCCTTCACCTCTTCTACCAAAGAGGACTTAGCTTGCAAATGGGCTAAAAGTGAGTTAGAACATCCAATCTCAAACTGATTTCCCGTTTGCTCTAGCTCGTGCAGTTCTCTAATCAACGGTCTTCTTTCTTCACTTATATGAGCAAGACTGCCCATGGATTTCCGACTCAGAGCATCGGCTACGACATTAGCGTTTCCTGGATGATACAAGATCGTGCAGTCGTAGTCTTTCAACAACTCCAACCATCGACGTTGTCTCAAGTTCAAGTCTTTCTGCTCGAAAATGAATTTGAGGCTTTTGTGGTCTGTATAAATTTCACAAGTCTCACCATATAAGTAGTGTCTCCATATCTTCAAAGCGAATACTACAACCGCCATTTCGAGGTCGTGAGTCGGGTAGTTCTTCTCATGCTTCCTCAGTTTTCGCGATGCATACGCAATCACCTTGTCATGTTGCATCAAGACACACCCTAACCCGATCCTCGACACATCACAGTATACCACATACCCTCCTGTGCCTTCAGGTAATGTCAGCACCGGAGTGGTAGTGAGGCTGTCCTTCAGCTTCTGAAAACTCTGCTCACACTTGTCATCCCATACAAACTTCACTCCTTAATGAGTCAATTTAGTCATAGGTGCAGCAACCTTAGAGAAGTCCTGCACAAATCTTCTATAATATCCAGCCAAACCCAAGAAACTGCGAATTTCAGTAACAAAGGTAGGCTGCGACCAATTCTTCACTACCTCCACCTTACTTGGATCAACGTGGATTCCCTCTGATGATACCACGTGACCCAAAAAGGCGACTCTGTCAAGCCAGAATTCACACTTAGACAACTTGGCATACATTTTTTTCCTCTCTCAACCTCTGCAATGCTAATCTCAAGTGTTCCGCATGTTCCTCAGAATTCTTTGAATAAACCAAGATGTCGTCAATGAAGACAATGACAAATCGATCCAGAAATGGCTTAAAGACCCTGTTCATCAGGTCCATGAATGCTGCAGGAGCATTAGTTAATCCGAAAGACATCACCAAGAACTCGTAATGTCCATATCGGGTCCGGAATGCGGTCTTAGGTATATCTGATTCTCGAATCTTTAATTGGTGGTACACAGATCGCAAATCAATCTTAGAAAATCGCTTTGCGCCCTGCAACTGATCAAATAGGTCATCTATCCTCGGCAATGGGTATTGATTGTGGATCGTCACCTTGTTTAACTTTCGGTAATTGATACATAATCGCAATGATCCGTCCTTCTTCTTTACAAAAAGGACTGGTGTACCCCAAGGAGAGAAGCTGGGTCTTATAAAAGCCTTTTCAAGCAATTCTTGCAATTGTGTATGTAGCTCCTTCAGCTCTTTCGGAGCCATACGGTAAGGTGGTGTGGAGATAGGCTGGGTACCAGGTTGCAGCTCAATTCCAAATTCAATTTCACGATCGGGCAGCAACCCCGGTAATTCTTCTGGAAATACATCCAAGAACTCCCGCACTACCGGTACTTGAGTCGGTGAAAGTACTGCTTTTGTGGTATCTTGGACGAATGCCAAATACCCTTTGCATCCCTTTTGCAAGTAACTTGGATGCCTTCAAAGCCGAGATCAAGCTTGGATACGGTGCAGCTCCATCACCCCGTATCACAAAAGGCTCCTCGTTTGGCATATTAAATTTTATAC